>OZ030011.1:54273497-54919747 GCA_964023405.1 Apodemus agrarius
TGTCTATGAACCCTCTGCGTGCCTGTTTTGTTGACATAAGGATGCATGTCACTTAGGCAGTCCTTGAACTCCGTATCTAGCTGAGGATGGATGACCTTGAACTCTTTTTTTCTCTTTTTTTAATTGGCTATTTTCTTTATTTACATTTCAGTTGACCTTGAACTCTTGATCGCCAGTCTGCCTCTATTTCCCAGGGAATGGAATTACAAGCATGTGCCACTTCTCCTAGCTATTATTAATAAGCCTCTTAATCAAAATAGATAAATTGCTTCCTGTGTATTAACATATAAAGCATCAATATTAGTCTTTGATAATTATAAGTCAGAAAAATGTAATATATATTATATATATATATATGTGTATGTGTATATATACGCTCCTCTTTGAGAATAAACTGTGACAGGAAATGAATCGGGGCTTGGCCATTGTTTAGGGAGTGAGGTGGAGGCCAGCTGCAGCCTGTGCCTTCTGTGGATTCTACAAACAAACAGAGTTGCTTGCAGAGTGCAGTGGCCCTAAATGCAACCTCAAGGAAAGAGTGAATCCTTGTGGTCATAAAAGGTGGAACAAAAGCCACAGTGAGATGCAACATTCTTAATTGCTGACAATGTGAATTGTGATAATATGCAGTATTTAGGAAGCACCATTAACCTGGACTCTATGTACTCAATAATCACATCATAAAGTTGAAACAAAATACTAAAGAGTTGACTAACCAACCCCACACATAAAAGGTTGAAATTCCCCCTCTACAATGAAAGAAGTGAAAGCTGGTTGGCATTTGGGCCTTGGGCAGTTACAGTTTCAATATTCTCATAACAGTTTTGGAGAGGAGGAAGTCTGCAGGAAGGTCCTACTCCCCTAAGTCCTCCAGAGAAGGAAAGTCTTTGGATTTTTGTGTTACTCATGGTCAAGACCAAACATCATACAAGATTACACACATTTTCAGTCTTTACTCGGAAATCTCCTCTCCCAGGGATTCAAGGTGAACAGGCATTCATTTGTACATGGTTAGACTGCCTGTAACATGTTGAATAAATTATTCCTTGCTTACAGTTTTTTGTTTTTTTGTTTTTTGTTTTTTGAGACAGGGTTTCTCTGTGTAGCCCTGGCTGTCCTGGAACTCACTCTGTAGACCAGGCTGACCTCGAACTCAGAAATCCGCCTGCCTCTGCCTCCCAAGAGCTGGGATTACAGCCATGCGCCACCACACCCGGCTTCTTGCTTACAGTTTTAATTTCAATACTTTACATTCCCCCCTCCCCAATTAACACTTTGGGACACTTAGAAGACAGCAGAGGCTCAGTGTGTACTTGCTGGAGGAGTAAACAGAATGTTTTAGAATAAAGAGTCTTATCTTAATCTCTCACCACAGTACAAGAAGGCTTATACAAGCCGGGCAGTGGTGGCGCACACCTGTAATCCCAGCACTTGGGAGGCAGAGGCAGGTGGATTTCTGAGTTCGAGGCCAGCCTGGTCTACAGAGTGAGTTCCAGGACAGCCAGGGCTACACAGAGAAACCCTGTCTCGAAAAACCAAAAAAAAAAAAAAAAAAAAAAAAAAAAAAGGCTTATACAATTTGAAGAGTTTGATTTCCTATCAAACCTAGGCCCTTCGAGGATTAATGTTAGCATTCATGTGGACTGGAGGAAGTAGCACAGCATGCTTACAGCTCTGCAATACGTAGACTTTGGATATGGAAGTAATTGTTTAAAAATAAACTAGGCCGGCCATGGTGGCGCACGCCTATAATCCCAGCACTCTGGGAGGCAGAGGCAGGTGGATTTCTGAGTTTGAGGCCAGTCTGGTCTACAGAGTTCCAGGACAGCCAGGGCTATACAGAGAAACCCTGTCTCAGAAAAAAGAAGAAGAAGAAGAAGAAGAAGAAGAAGAAGAAGAAGAAAAAGAAAAGAAAAATAAACTAGCCTGCTCAAATACATTAACTGTGACAAATTATTAGACTTGAAAATAGAAATCCAGGAAAGGCTGTGCTAAGTATTTTGACAGAATGTGACATCAGACTTAGGAACATTCCTAAGAATTCTTCAAGAGAAGAATCCTTCCACCACTAGTTGGCTTAAAAGAAGCATTGGAACGATTTCCAAAATAAGTGGCAGAGTCTCTTCCACACTGCTGTAAAGAATCAGAATGGGTATTTTCAGTACATTCTGTTAAATATTGGGGAAATCTGATCAGAGTTGTAATAAATAGCGATGCTGTAATGGACCTCTGTTACAATTTAATATGTCAAAACATTTATGTATGGTTGTCAGATGCAAGTCAAATATATCCAAACAGAAGAAAACAGGCCTACCAAATATGACACTGGTTAAGTAATTTTCAGCTTTTGGATGTAGTCTGAGTTAACCTGACACAATAAATTTATTTTTGATTTTTTTTTTGTTTTTTGAGATGGTTTCTCATCTCAAGGGTACACAGAACTCTTTACTTACTGGAGGCTGACCTTGAACTTTTGATCCTACTACCAACTCTCAGGAGTTTACAGGTAAAGTCCACAATGATCAGATTCTGAGGTGTGTGGGATCTAATCGGCGAAGCTAGGGAGGGTTTCATGCAAGTTGGACGTGCACTATGCCAACTGGGCTGCATTTCCAGCCTAGTTTTTGTTTTGAGAAAATATTAATCCCATTGAAGGTCCCTCCTTCAATCAAGGTGTTGACATTAAGAAAACGTGTAATATATCAAAGTGTAATTTTTTTTTTTCCGAGACAGGGTTTCCTCTGTGTAGTCCTGGCTGTCCTGGAACTCACTCTGAAGACCAGGCTGGCCTCGAACTCAGAAATCCGCCTGCCTCTGCCTCCCAAGCGCTGGGATTAAAGGTGTGCCCCACCACGCCCGGCTCAAAGTGTAATTCTAGTTACTTCGTGGCTCAGTTATTAAATGTAATAGAGGCAAGGTCAGACTGCAACGTCAGGTTCCTAAAAATGCAAATAAAAGCTATCCTAATAAATATTCTGTATGCAGTATCAGGTGACCCCATCACGGTGAACTGCAGAAAAGTCTGTTCACGATGGGGACGCGAGGGCTTGGTGTGGAGGACACACAGCTCCAGGACAGCCGCTTCAAGTGCCCGCGGAGCTCACTCTCGGTAGCCGGCTTTCTTTTCGCTCAGCAGGGCCCTATCCCGCCCCTCCCGGGCCCGCCCTTCCGTTACGAGCCCCGCCCTCCCTCATGGAGAGCTCATGACTTTCCCTCCACTGCGGGTCTTGCCTTGACTCCCTTGAGTTGGTGTTGGGAACAGTTCCCCTGAACTTCTCCGTGGCAACCTCGCCTGTGAACTCCGCGCTCCCCTCCAGCCGCCCAGCGGTCCTCTTCCAGCATCCTTTCCGCTTCCAGCTAACTCTGGTCCTCTGCTGCTTCCCCCGTAGCTGCTTTGCGCTCAAGACCAAGACCCCGACGAGCTTTTCTGTCTGACCCATTGCTCTTCCTGGTTAAATGTCTTCCTAGGACTAATTAAGAAACTTCATGAGTCCTAAGGTGTGCTTTGTAGAGAGATTTACGTTCCGTGCTAGCTACAACAATGTTCAGGGCCCAGATTCCGTGTAATAAGGTTACATTTCAAAAGATTACCTGGGCGTTCAAGGCCCGCTTAACCTTCATGGGACGTTCCTGGGACACAGTGACACCCCATCTCACACACTCAAAGGGAAAACCCCACTCAGCCAGACACTACCTTGATTGTTTGTTCTGCAATAAGCAAACGAATGTCCCTGACGACATCCCCCTGTTTCAGCTATTGAGGAGCCTGAGGCAGGATTGCTCTAATTTGGGATTCTAGACCAACTTGGGCAACACCTCAAAAACTTTCTTAAACTCAAAACCTACTTGGCTCATGCAAAATCCACCAAACAGCCCTAACTATTGTGTCGATCATTAATTCATAAGACAAGCTAAATGTAGCCGGTAGCCGGCGTAACCGATAGTGATTCAACTTACAGAACCGCACGATGAATCAAATATTTACTGACACTAAACGATAATGACAAATGAGAAAGGCAGAAAATAAGTTTCGTTTCCAAGAGTAATAAAGTTGGTGGGTCTAGAGGCTGTATATAAATAGAAATTGTAGGGGAAACTAGAAGATTGCTTCTTCCATTTTAAGGGACATGACACAGGTGCCCTGTATACGCCAAGTTATTTTAGGTCTTCACCTTTCTGAGTTCTAGTTATCTGGGTGTTTTTCTCCTGTGAATGTCCCTCTATTATCTGGGTGTTTTTCTCCTGTGAATGTCTCTCTATTATCTGGTGTTTTTCTCCTGTGAATGTTCCTCTATCAGTGCGGTAGTTTGCAACTTGTGGGTTGCATATCAGATGTTCTGCCTATCAGATATTCACAATTCATAACAGTAGCAAACTTACATTTATGAAGTAGCAACAAAATAATTTAATGGTTGGTGGGTCACCATCACTCAAGGAACTGCATTAAAGAGCGGCGCCGTTAGGAAGGCTGAGAACCGCAGAGTTAGAGCATACAATGCAGACGCTCCCACAGAGTGATTTAAACGAGGCAGAAGTGTATGACTGACTGTCCAGAAGCAGGAAACCCTGAGCTGGCAGAGTGGCTCGACATTACTCACCCTAAGACTGGTTTCTTTCTTCCTAGGGTTGGATGTCCTGGATCTGTCCTGGTTTGCATGCTAGGATAGGCGGGGAACAGGGCGGGGGTGGGGGGTGGGGACCTGCAGCTAGTCCCCATTGGCGCCCTCTAGTGCCCAAGAGAAGCAGTCTCTCTCTGTCTCTGTCTCTCTGTCTCTGTCTCTCTCTGTCTCTCTCTGTCTCCCTCCCTCCCTCCCTTCCCCCTCTCTCCCTCCCTCCCTCCCTCGTTTTATACCTCAAATGCCCCGGGTGGCCGTCTAAGTCGCCTGTTGCGTGCTGGGATTCCAGGAGTGTGCCACCCTGGACAGAAATTATTTTATTTTTAAACAAAAAGTGCAAATCACACCACTTTTATTCAGGTGCCACTGGTGAGAACTCAAAATGGTAAGAAACCATGAACTGTGATCCACTGAGATAAAAATATCAAACAAAAATATATAATAATAGGGGTAAAACTCTTTGGGTACAACTAACCATCGGCCACATCTTCGTGTTTATTGCTTAAGAGAGGCTCTTTAGTTTACAGAGTCGTTTGTTGCTCTAAATCAAAATCACTGCCGACCTCTCAGGTACCAGCTTTTGTTTTACGTTGGAAGAGTTGACGACTCTTCCAACAATTGTTTTTGACTGAGTTAAGAAGCCACAGGTTTCGTTTTTCGGAAGTCTAGGGATTAAGCTTAGAGGAGGGGAAAATAGGAAAACTCAAAGAAGGTCTGCCTATGGTCGGAAAACTGTCCTCTCCCCTTACAGGCCTTCTTAGCCGAAGCTAAAAGCATGACAACACAACTGCAAGGAATCCACACCCACCCCTATCCACCCACTGACTAGCTTCCTCCACAATGGGGGTGGGGTGGGGAACCAACACCAGGAATAGGTGAGGGCAGATATTCTAGGTTTCGTTCCTTCCAGCTAGTCGCAACACCTTTTCGGACCCCTAACCTCTGCCACGAGGGGTTATGCTATGCACTGTATGGTAAACAGTATTTAGAACAGATGGTTCGCTCCTAACCAGCATTCTCCAATACAGAGATGTAGCAGGCCTGGAAAGCAACGCGATGCAGAGCAGCCGTTTGGGGCTCTCCCTTCCACTCTCGCGGACACACACACATACGAGCGAGGAAGCACAGGTCAGTTTTTGAGAGAATACACACGATTTGGAACAAAACACAGGGCCGGGGGCTCCAGAATCCAGCGGAAGAAGGCGGGCCCAGGTGACGTCACGCGGCCTCAGCCTCTAGACCGCCCGCGCTGGGCGTGTCTGGGCGTGTGTAAGCAGAGGCTTTGCCCCGCCTCCGGTGACGTCACGGCCCGCCGAAACTCTAGTATCTCCCCGCCGCCGTCAGCGCTCGCCGGGCGCGGTGGCGCACGCCTGTAGTCCCAGCTACTCGGGAGGCTGAGACAGGAGGATCGCTTGAGTCCAGGAGTTCTGGGCTGTAGTGCGCTATGCCGATCGGGTGTCCGCACTAAGTTCGGCATCAATATGGTGACCTCCCGGGAGCGGGGGACCACCAGGTTGCCTAAGGAGGGGTGAACCGGCCCAGGTCGGAAACGGAGCAGGTCAAAACTCCCGTGCTGATCAGTAGTGGGATCGCGCCTGTGAATAGCCACTGCACTCCAGCCTGGGCAACATAGCGAGACCCCGTCTCTTTTGGCTCCTTCCCTCTTTATTATTATTACTATTTATTATTAAATTACTATTATTATTAAATTGTAATTATATTTCACCCTCCCCACCAAAAAAAATAAGAAAGGGTATTTTTACGGTGTAAAAAGAATAGTCAACATACTTATTCCCTTCTATTTTTATTTAACTTTCTTTACTTTCATTTAAATCTTTCTCATTCCCACTTTCTCCCACCCCCTTTCCCGCTCAAATCTCCGGTTTTATCTTTTCTTCGCGGTTAATTTGCTAAAGATATTCAGACTTGTGGCCGCCTCACTACTGACCCCTACCGGAGTATAGTCAAAACATATTCCCAAAAAGGTGTTATTGCCCAAGGAACCAGCAGGGACTGCTAGTTCGTTTAAAAGTAGTTGGTGAAAAACAGCCGCCCGACAAAAAGCGCTTTTAAAACAATTTACAGAGCTAGGTGTACAGCTTAGTGGCGACATAAATTTAGCTATGCCTGTGTTTTTGAGTTATGGAAAATTTTCTGCAATGTCTTCCTACCATTTTTTTTAAAAAATCATACCCATTTATGTTAAATATTATTGAAATAAATACACCATTTGAAAGGTTGAGAACCACTGGCCCAGAGCATCTGATTCCAGCTTTTTATCTGTATGTATGGTTTTTCTTCATGTTCTTACTGCCCTAGTCAGTTCCATCCCTGGATGCTGTGTACAAACATTGTGTTGTAATGTTTATATCTCTACACTTAAGGCTGGTATAACAGTAATAGAAACCATTTACAGAAGGATTAAAGCAGCATGGGCACCCGAGCTCCACACTTGACTCAGAGGAAGACTGATGAGAGCTGAAAAGATTCATGTCTGTTGCTCTCTTTTGTAACGTGGTTGTACTTTGATTTTGAACATACCCTATTGGTCACAATTTTCTATCAATTCCCCCATTTCTAAGTCTCTGTATATGTTTTGGCTGTACATTTAGCCTTCTCCTTGTATTTAGAATAGAATAAAAATTGATGCTTACTACAAAATGCTGTGATTAAATCTCTTTCAAGTGCTGGAAGCTTGGTGCCCAGTGTAGTGGTGAGAGGTTTTAAAAATCAGAAATGCTATTGTTCTTAGGAGAAACCAATTTCCCTCATGAAGAAACTATTATAAGAAGAAGCCCGGCTCGTGCATCCCTGCTGCTTCGGTCTCACCTTGTAACTGTCCCCCGTTCCCATGTGCTTCCATTACGAAGCTTGAATGTAGCAGGACCGGCAGCCCTTGTTAGTCTGAAATAGATGTGGCTACTCAGTTTCAGAGTTCCAGCTTCTAAAACGTGAACTTTGTACATTGTTTAACCTTTGGTATTTTGTTACAACAATAGAAACTAGATTAAGACATTCGCTAACGTTAAAGGTTCATGATCTGGGCATGATAGTAGGTACCTATAATTCCAATACCAGTGAAGCTGGAGTCAGGAGGAGTCCAAAGACAGCCTGGGTAATAGGGTGAGTTTAGGCTAGCCTTGACTACGTAGCATGACGTGTCTCAAAAAACACAGAATAATACTTACCAAAAGCCTTATATATTTATATATAGTAATTTGACACTTTTGTGCTTTCTTCTGCTTTTTTGGTCACCCATTTCAAGAACTTATAGTGATGTGAATGCTTATGACTTTAAACTTTTAAATACACATTTTACTTATTTAAAAATTGTTCGAGTTGCTAAGTGTGTTGGTAATTTCAGCACTCAAAAAGGCAGAGAGGCAAGAGAATTCAGAGTTCTGAGGCATCCTGGGCTACCCTGCCTCAAAAATGACCATTACAACCACACACACACACACACACACACACACACTTCCACTGTCCAAAACTAATTGTTCTTAGTTTTAAAATTGTTTATTACTAACACTAGAACTTTTAAAAAGAAAAATTTAGACTTACTATTAATTAGCATATATTTGGGCCCCGAATAATTTATGAATTGATAGCATGCAGAACTAGAGGAGGTTCAGAGAACGCTGGGATGTGTGGGAGGAGTAATTTTTCTCCTTCTCCCACGGGAACTCTCATTTTATTTTTATCTGACATCTTTACTTAAAGGAATTCTTGAATATTTGAGGTGCCAAGAATTTATGAAACTCTCGGGCTATATAGCACCCACCACATTCAACTTGAATGAGAATTCTACCGTATGCCACAGAATCTTATTTCGGAGAGTAGTGCCCATCAAAATAGGAACCCATCCCTACGGCTTGTCAGAGTCAGGAAAAACTAACCATTGTTTTTTGCTTGGTCTCAAATTTGCATTTAGAAAGCGCCCTTGCTCTTCCTTCCCGAGCGCTAACGTCCTGGGGAAATAAAATGGTTAATGACCTACAGGGTCGCTGTGGAGACCAACTTTAATCCCCAAACACAAGGGGACTGCATTAACCCGGTCAGTGTTCAAGGAAAGGACGCAGTTTCGAGGAGGTAGTTAGTCCTCTGTCGAGTTGTTTTAACACAGTGGAAAACTAATTGATCATGATTTGACGCCCCCTCCCACCCCCCCCACCCCCCAAAAAAGAAAAAGAAAAGAAATCGGATAAATATTACACTTTCGTTTTAAGAAATATTGGGTCCTCTGTGTTGCCGTAGATATAAGCCAAGCGCGCACGCGCAGAAGCATAGCGGTCCTGCGTCGGATCAGCCGCCGGGAGGACTGCGGTAGCGACACGCACCCTAGCCATGAAGAGCCGCTTCAGCACGGTTGACCTCCGCGCGGTGCTCGCGGAACTGAATGCGAGGTATGGCAGCGGGAGTGACCAGGCTCGTGCTGGGAGCAGAGGGAGTGGAGGCCGGGCACCGGGTGGTCGCGAGACGGAGAGCCTCACGGCTGTCCCAGTGCCTCGGGGATTCGCTAGGCCCGGGGGCGGATCTCGGGGCCGGCGCCCTCGGGAGACCCCCGGGGACCGTGCCCGCATGCTGGCCTTCCCTGCCGCTGGGCCCGAGAGGTCGTGCCGGCGTGGCCCGAGTCCCGCAGCGAACGCCTGGAAGAACGGGAGCGGCGGTCATTGCTCCGGACTGGCGGCCTGGTTTCTTCAGAATTCCCACCCTTCTCCCCAAAGCAGGGTAGCGGGGCCTTTCAGCTGAAATGGGCAGATTTGAGCCTGAGTTCCGCACTTGTCTCCTGTTCAGCTGTGTGAGCTTTGTCGCATTTTCGGGCACTCGGCTACTCACTGCTCCTAATATATCAGGTTAAATTTTACTGTATTTATCCCCAAAGCACTGGGCTGTTTCAGACGAAGGCAGTTGTCTGGTGTTCCTGAGACCAACAGGCCTCTTTTGTGCTGAGAAGTCTACAGTTAATTTGAGGATAATCTCCATAGGCGGTGGCGATATCGTAGCTGAAGAGTTCCTCGTCTGCAACCCCGATAAATGATGGAAAGTTTTGCTTCAGCCAAGAGCTTGATTTGTTATATGTTTCTTTGTTGCAGCTTGCTAGGAATGAGAGTAAACAACGTTTATGATGTGGATAACAAGACATATCTTATTCGGCTTCAAAAGTAAGAATGTTTTATAGGATTAGTTTTGGTAAATAAATATGGCATTCTTGTTATTTATAACCTGCATTTTAGGTTTTGTTTTTTAAATTCAGAGAATACGTTTTGGCAAATCCCCTAAAGAAAAATTTGGCTTTCTCTTGAACAGACCTGATTTTAAAGCTACACTGTTAATTGAATCTGGTATACGTATTCACACAACAGAATTTGAGTGGCCTAAGAACATGATGCCATCTAGTTTTGCCATGAAGGTAAATTCTAAGTTTGGAGCTAAGTTTTAAAACTCCATTTCATTTATTTACTTATCTATTCATTTAGTGTGTGTGTGTGTGTGTGTGTGTGTCTGTGTGTAAGTGGAAACAACAGACAGGCACAACTTGGGGCTCTCAAGTGAATGTCAGAAGACAACCTGGAGGGAGTTCTGCTGTGTGATGAAGGGTCAGGGGTAAGATCCCCAGACTTGATCCTTGTGCCTTAATCTGCTGGCCTGGAACTTGGTTTGTTGTTGTTTGAAACAGAGTTTGCCTGTGTAGCCTTGTCTGATCCAGAATTCCCTCTGTAGACCATGTTGGCCTCAAACTCAGAGATGGCCCTACCTCTGCCTCCTAGGGGCTAGAACTGAAGGAGTGTAGCTTGGAACTTGATCCAGAGCAAACTGGCCTCACATTTAGGAGGGCCTTTCTTCTTGTGCTAGGCTTATAGTCTTAACCCTTTGTCATTACCATTGTCTGTCACTCTTAAAGAGTGTTGAGTTGGGTTTGGTAATTCACATCTGTAACACCAACATTCAGGGGGCTGAGGCAGGAAGGTTAGCCTGGGCTACTGAGTGACATTTTGCCTTAAAAAAAAAAGTAATAAACAATAACAGCAAACTCTTGGTACTCTTACGAGCTAAGTGTATTTGTCTACTTAAATGGGAAGATTTTTTTTTTTTTGCAGTATGATAAATTAATAGATGCTCTAGTTCTCATATTTGCTATTATCGTAAAAAATAGAATACAAAAATAACAATTTCAGTTAGAAGTTACTAGAATAAAGGCTTAAGGATTTTCCCACCCACTGGGACCTGGCAAGATGACTCAGTGGACAAAAGTCACCTGAGTTTGATCCTTGTTCACATGGTGAGTGGAGAGAACCAGTTCATGAAGCTATTTACTGACCTTTGCACGCATACTGTGGCATGCATGTATTACCACAGCCCAAATAAACAAAAATGTAAACAAATTTTAAAAATGCTCTTTATCATAAGCTTTTGTTCTGGGACCATTTTTTTTTTTTTTTTTTCGAGACAGGGTTTCTCTGTGTAGCCCGGGCTGTCCTGGAACTCACGCTGTAGACCAGGCTGGCCTCGAACTCAGAAATCCGCCTACCTCTGCCTCCCAAGTGCAGGGATTACAGGCGTGCGCCACCACGCCCGGCTCGGGACCATATTTTTTTTATTTACCATTTAAATATTCTTGGTGTTGTGAAGATAACTTCATAAATTAATATCAAGTGCTTAGGAATTTACTTTTGTTGTGCAAATGCCTTTTCTGTTTCTTGCTAGTGTCGAAAACATTTGAAGAGTCGGCGGCTAGTCAGTGCGAAGCAGCTTGGTGTGGACAGAATAGTGGATTTCCAGTTTGGAAGTGATGAAGCCGCGTATCACCTCATTGTTGAGCTCTACGACAGGGTATGGTGATTGAGAGACGTAAAGGAATAGAACTGGATGCCCTATTTGTTTTTCACTCCTTTCATCAGAGTTATGTTAGGTCATCTTGTTCTGTAAGACAGTCATTTTAATTGATGAAGTTACAAGTTCTTATAGTCATGCATCTTTGCTAATCCTTGTCTATCTCTTTGTTGCTGTTGTTGTTCTTGTTTGTTTCTGTAGCCCTGCTTTCCTAGAACTCACTCTGTGTGTAGACCAGGCTGGCCTCAAACTCAAGAGATTCACCTGCCTCTGCCTCTGCCTCTCAAGAGCTGGGATCAAAGACATTGCTACCATCCACCTGCTTTTTCTCTCTCTTAACTCATCCACAACTCCTCTTCTTCCTTTTTTTTGTTTTGTTTTTTGGATTTGGTTTTTTTGAGACAGGGTTTCTCTGTATAGTCCTGGCTGTCCTGAAACTCACTCTGTAGACCAGGCTTGTCTTGAACTCACAGTGAGCTGATTGCCTCTGCCTCCCTAGTGCTTGTGTTAGAGTGTTAAAGGGTGATTAGAAAATGCCTTTCACATGACTCTCATGAAATGCTGATCAGCTAGCCATGGTGGGCACACCTTGGGAGGCAGAGGCAGTTGCCAGCTGGGGCTATAAAGTGAGACTTTGCTCTTTAAAAAAATCCAATTGTGTAAAAAATTTTTATGCATAATATAGATTTCTGGAATCTTCATTATTTTTTATATCTAAGTAGTCATTTTTTCCCCAGGGTGTTTTTGTCTTTTATAAAGTAACCATTTTTATTTAGAAGTAAATTTAGACTTGGGGCTGGAGAGATGCTCAGTGGCTGGGAGTGCTTGCTTCCTTTGCAGAAGACCTAAGTCCCATCCCCAGTACCCAAGCTAAATGACTCAAAGCCACCTGTAACTCAGTTCCAAAAGTTGGAGAGATTGGAAAGTTCTTGTGTACTGTACACTTAGTTTTTACTACTGCTATCTTACATAATGTTCATTAAAATAGTCTTCACTCATGGTTTTCCTGTTCCAGTTTATCCCATTGACTTTAGGTAGTTTCCATTTGAAGGATCTGTCTGGGTTCCAGAAGTCCAATTAGTGATGAATCTGGAGTGAATCCTAAGGATTTATGTATGAGCGTGTACCCTTGGCATTTCGTTTAGTTTCTGTGTTGTCTGAGAAGTAGCTGATGCTTAAGAGCATGTTTGAAAGAATGCTCTTTGCATTCTGTATACCAGAGTTTGACCTTTTAGCTTTCATGTCTGGGATTTTGAGGAATGGGGAATCTAGGGTTGATTAGACTCTGTACAAAAGCTTACTGCAGCTCAACATCTTAAGAAACCGAGTTTGAAGCCGGGCATGGTGGCGCACGCCTGTAATCCCAGCACTTGGGAGGCAGAGGCAGGCGGATTTCTGAGTTTGAGGCCAGCCTAGTCTACAGAGTGAGTTCCAGGACAGCCAGGACTGCACAGAGAAACCCTGTCTCGAAAAACAAACAAACAAAAAAAGAAACCGAGTTTGTAAGTTTATAATAAATTCGGCCTGCTGAGATGACTCAGCGGCTAAAAGGGGCTGCCACACAAGCCTGAACACCCTGAGGTACACACCTGTCCTCTGACACACACTGTGACACAGTCACGTGCCACCTGCACCACCACACACAGCATATAACACAAAAATACAGATTTTAAACTTACAAACATAGGAACAACTCTGAGAAAAGTAACGTGAAATCAGAAAGTAGCCTAGCAGAGGAGGGATTATTGATTTATTTAAATTATTAATTAATAATTAAATTAATTAATAAGTAAAATAAATAGCAATACTTTAAATTTTTCTTTTAAACATTTTCATTTTATTTTACCTTATACGAATGTTTTATCTGTTGTATGAATGTATACCGAATGTGTGCCTGGTTGCTGCAGAGGTCAGAAGACGTTGACTTCTTTGGAGTCACAGGTGGTTATAAGCCACCATGTTGGAACTGGGGATTAAGCCCTGGTGGCCCAGAAGAGTGACAGGCGCTCCGCACTGCCGAGCTATCTCCAGCACCCTACATGTTTTAATGGATCTTTAAAAAAAAGTTGTTTTCATTATTAGCTGTGTGTATGTATGTGCACACTTGAATGTGGATGCACATGCTCACGGAGGCCAAAATGTCCTCAGATTTCCCTGCAGTTGTGAGTTGCCTTCCATGGGTGCAGAGAACTGAACTCAGGTCCTGTGCAATAACAGTGTGTTCTTGGGCTCTTAACCACTGGGCCATTTCCCCAGGCTGCTCTGATTTGTATTTTTTATTTTATTTTTTTTTGTTTTAAACTAGGGCTCTCTGTGTACCCTTGGCTGGCCTGGAATTTGGAATCTTTCTGCTTCAGCCTCCTGAATGTTGGGATTATAGATGTGTACCGCCACATCTGGCTACATGACACTACTGTCCATAATACAGACATATTATGCTGTTACATAATACCATGCATTTGCTCATGTTTCCTTGACCTGAATGTTTCGAAACTTTGAGCCTTTGTTGTTGGTTTATGAGACAGAGACTCAAGTACTTGAGGCTGGCCTCCTGAATCTCCTACTGCTTTTACCTTCAATGCTGGAATTATAGGCATGTGCTAATGCTTGGCTTTGGCATACTTATTAAAGGTACCCAACTGTTAGGCTTTCATAGTGAAGAAATACAGGTATTTGTGCAATAAAAGGACAAAGAATGTAAAGTTTTTCTAGTTTCTTTGATTGCTTCCAACTTGGAGTCCTCAGAATTGCCAGGGGCTCTTTTTTTTTTTTTTTCCCCCGAGACAGGGTTTCTCTGTTTCTCTGTGTAGTCCTGGCTGTCCTGGAACTCACTCTGTAGAGCAGGCTGGCCTCGAACTCAGAAATCCACCTGCCTCTGCCTCCCAAGTGCTGGGATTAAAGGCGTGCGCCACCACCACCCCGCTGAGCCAGGGGCTCTTATTTAGATGTGACTGGTGCTACTTGTTTTGTAATTTTTTTTAAAGATTTATTTATTATATATAAATTCACTGTAGGTGTCTTCAGACACCCCAAAAGAGGGGGTCAGATGTCCTTACAGATGGTTGTGAGCCACCATGTGGTTGCTGGGATTTGAACTCAGAACCTTCCAAAGAGCAGTTGGTGCTCTTAACTGCTGAGCCGTCTCACCAGCCCTAGTTTTAATTTTACTATAAGTAGGGTTTTTTTTTTTCCGTTCATTTGTTTTTTCAAGACAGGGTTTCTCTGTGTAGCCCTGGCTTTCCTGGAACTCACTCTATAGACCAGGTTGTCCTCTAACTCAGAAATCTGCCTGCCTCTGCCTCCCAAGTGCTGGGATTAAAGATGTGTGCCACCACTGCCCGGCTATAAGTAGGTCTTATGAGAAATCTTTTTCAGTTTTTAAGATGTTTCACGACTGATTTGAAAAGGATTAATAATATAAATTAAATTAAAATTATTTACTCTATTGCAGGGGAACATTGTTCTTACAGATTATGAGTACCTAATTTTAAATATCCTAAGGTTTCGAACTGATGAAGCAGATGATGTTAAGTTTGCTGTTCGTGAACGCTATCCCATAGATCATGCCAGAGCTGCTGAACCTCTGCTGACTTTGGAAAGGTACGGTTAATGTCACACTTACTACAAGATAAATGAGGTTACGTTTCACATTAGAAAAAATTCAATTAAAATGTTTACTTGTATAATAAGCTAAAGTATATAAATGTGATTATAGCAGTTTTATTTATGGTCAGCACATCTCTCCTTTTCCCTCTCCCTCTTCCCTTTACTTCTCCCCCTCCCTCTCTCCCCTCTCCCCTACCTCTCCCTTCTCCCCTCTCCCTTCTCTCACTCTCTCCTCTCTCTAGCAAGGCCTCCCTGTGCAACTCTGACAGGCCTAGAATTCTATATGTAGACCACGCTATCCTTGAACTAAAAAGATCTACCTGCTTTTGCCTCTAGATTGCTGGGATTAAAAGTATACACTGCCTCACCCACCCTTCAAGTGTGTCTTTTTATGCTATGGTTTGGGTTATATAAAATGCTTCCGATTCCTTGGCAAAGTGAGGTGCTGACTTGGCTGTTCTGTGAGAAGATGGTTGCGTTAGACAGAGTGTAGGTGGGGGTGCATAGTCTAGGGAAAAGGGAAAGGATAAGGTGATGGTTACCTATAGCTTCTGACTGGGAGGCTTTGCTGCCTAGTGGTCCACTTGGGAGTCCTCAAAGCTCAACATTCATCAGAATCAGTGAGAGGGTCTGAACTGTGAACTGTTGTATCTTGCTAACTCAGTAGATGAGGGGTAGGTACAGTTTTACAGGTTCCCAGAGAGTGTTGGCCCTGTGGTGGCAGTGAGTGAGCCACAGGAGCCTTTGCGTTCATAGCGGTGTTTAATTAGGTAGAACTGCTGCAGGGGTTCAGATATGGCATGTAGATTTACAGACAACATGTAACTTAGAAATGTACATGGAATGTACATGTACATAGAAGTTTAGCTTTCCTGTCACATTGATAATAATTGATGACTTTGTTGAACAATAGTTTTCTTTTAGAAAACCTGGATTTAAGACTCGGGTTTCAAGAACCTTTTGATTGTGGATAAATTATGGGTTTGTGCATGTGTGTGTGTGTTGAGACAGAATCTTGCTGTTTTGTCCAGGCTGGCCTTGAACTCAGAATGTTCTATGTCCCTCAGCCTCAGTATATATCACCACACTCAGCTCTGGATAAAAAAAAAAAAAAAAGGCCTGTATCTGTGTCTGTGTGTGTGTCCATGCATATAAGTGCCACCGAGGCTAGAGAGGGCTTCAGATGCCCTGCAACTGGAGCTACAGATGGCTGTGAGCTGCCTGCTGCGCCTGCTGAGAACTGAACTCTGAGTCTCTGTCCGACAAGTGGTCTCAACCTCGGGGCCATCTCTAGCCCCCTGGATAAATTACCTTTTTTTTTTTTTTTTTTTTTTTTTGGATTTTTGTTTTTTTCGACACAGGGTTTCTCTGTATAGCCCTGGCTGTCCTGGAACTCACTCTGTAGACCAGACTGGCCTCGAACTCAGAAATCTGCCTACCTCTGCCTCCCAAATGCTGGGATTACAGGCGTGCGCCACCACCGCCCAGCTGGATAAATTACTTTTAAGACTTGTTTTTCATACCTACAAGAATAATTTCTGCTATGCTTCAGACTTTTGTAAAGACTAAATAAATGGATGACATAAGGTTTATTAAATATAAGATAAAAAGTATGCCAATTTTGTTCACAGATTGACTGAAGTAATAGCTAGTGCTCCTAAAGGTGAACTGCTGAAGAGAGTTCTTAATCCATTACTTCGTGAGTACTCTTGCATATTGTACTAAGATGTGTGTGGGGCAACACTTCCATGAATATATTTAAATCTCTCTCTTTTTTTTTCTTTTTAAAAAAGTTAAACAAGGGGCTGGATAGCTACTCAGTTCATAGCATAATGGCCAATGGTTCACAACCACCTGTAACTCCAGCTTCAGAGGATCTGACACCCTTTCTGTCCTTCATGGGTATTCACACAGCTGAGGCATACATTTACACAAACAAATACACATGAGTAAAAATAAAGCATTAATTTTTTTTTAAAAAGCATGCTTAAAGTGATCTTTTGAGTATATAGGTTTTATTTATTTATTATGAATGCAGGATTCTGCCTATGTGTATGTCTGTAGCCAGAAGAGGGCATCAGATCTCATTATAGATGGTTATGAGCCACCATGTGATTGTTGGGAATTGAACTCAGGACCTCTGGAAGAGCAGCCAGAGCTCTTAACCTCTGAGCCATCTCTCCAGCCCCCGGGGTTTTATTCTTTTTTTTTTTTTTTTTTGTTTTTTGTTTTTTAAGACAGGTAGTGTAGTCCTGGCTGTCCTGGAACTCACTCTGTAGACTAGGCTGACCTCGAACTCAGAAATCCGCCTGCCTCTGCCTCCCAAGTGCTGGGATTAAAGGCATGCGCCACCACTGCCCTGTCAGCGTTTTATTCGTAAAAAAAGAGGTTTTGTTTTGTGGTGCTGGGATTGGACCCAGGGCTTTGTGGTGATGAACAGATATCTATCACTAAGCCTCATTGTCCCAAAAGCTGAACATTTTTATGTTGGTTAGATTTTATTTAAAAACAGTGTAGATGGGGCTAGAGGTGTGGCTCAGAGTGCTTGCTTAGCAGTCACAAAGCCCTGGCTTTAACCCACCGTCATATACAAGTAGGCCTGGTGACACACACCTACAATCCCAGTTCTCCTGGGAGGCAGGGGGTCAGAAGTTTAAGGTGTTCCCTTGGCTTCGTAGTAAGCTCAAGGCCAGCTTCGGATAGAGAAAACCTTTTCTCACAAAATAAATGCAGAGGCTGGAGATGGCTTAGGGGTGAAGAGTGCTAACTGTTGCTCATACAAAGGATGGAGTTCAGTTCCCAGCACCACATGGTGGCTCTCAGATATGCTGTCACTCCAGGTCTAGAGCACCTGACACTGTTCTGGCCTCCTCTTTGTTGTGTTGTGTTGTGTTTTGGCCTAGGCCTGGCTCCGCCAGCCTTGAACTTGTCATGTAGCCCAGGCAGCCTTAAACCCTTGGCAACCCTCCTCTCCAGCTACCGTGGCAGGGTTCTGTGGCCTTTGAAATCAGGCAGTTAAAATACTCTTGGCTCTTTCTTATTGTCTCCCAAAGCCTTTGACTGTTCCTTTGTGTTTCATTGTACAACTTAGGGTTGGGGTATTGCTTTCTATAACAAAAACCTGCCAGGGCCTTGATGAGGATTACATTGATTCTGTGGGGAGAATAGCAGCAGTCTTAATTATACTGAGTCTTCTCTGAACAGACAGTCTCACCATTTATTTAAATTATTTTTATTTTAAGATTTTTTTTTTTTTTTTTTGGTTTTTCGAGACAGAGTTTCTCTGTGTAGCTCCGGCTGTCCTGGAACTCACTCTGTAGACCAGGCTGGCCTCGAACTCAGAAATCCGCCTGCCTCTACCTCCCAAGTGCTGGGATTAAAGGCGTGCGCCACCACCGCCCGGCTTATTTTAAGATTTTACAGTTTTTATATATAAATTTTATTCTTAGATGCCCATATTTTCTTTTTGTGTTGTTTTTAGGTCTTAAGCATTACTAGACATGGTAGCTCATGCTTTTAATACAGCCCTTGGGAGGATAGGCAGGCAGGTCTCAGAGTTTAAGGCTAACCTGGTCTACATAGGGAGATCTAGGACAACCATGACTACATAGTGAAAACCCGGGGCCTCGGGGTTGAACTCAGGTCTTCAGGCTTGGCAGTGACAACCTGTGCCTGTTAGCCATCTCACTAGCACATAGAATTGTTTTCTGATTTACTTGAAAAAGATTTATGTGTCTATGTGAGCACCTGCATGGATATATGTATACCACATTGATGCCTGCTGTCCATGGCGGTCAAAAGAGGGAGTCCGGTCCCCTGGAACTGGTATCACAGTGGTTGTGAGCTGCTGTGTGGTTGCTGAAATCAAACCAATGTCCTCCCAAAGATCAGCAAGTTCTCTTAATTACTGAACCATCTCTCTGTCCCCCCAGTTGATACTTATATATTTTGATATTTGTATAAACTTGATTTATATTATCTTTCAGAGCTGATAAAGTTATTTAGTCTAGAAGACTGTGTGTGTATTCTTTAGGAATTTTTAGCATTCTCCTTTGAGAATAAAGCTGCTGTTTCTGTTTCAATCTGAATGCTTTTGAGCAATTCTTTTTTTTATATAATTTTTTATACAATTTTATGTGTCTATATTTGTTTGCTAAGATTATTTATATATTTATGTATATAGGTGCTTTGTCTACACACCAGAAAAGGGAATCAGATCCCATTATAGATGGTTATGAACTACCATGTAGGTGCTAGGAATTGAACTCATGACCTCTACATTTCTAGTTAATCTTTTTTTTTTTTTTTTTGGTTTTTCTGTATAGTCCTGGCTATCCTGGACCTCACTCTGTAGACCAGGCTGGCCTCGAACTCAGAAATCCGCCTGCCTCTGCCTCCCAAGTGCTGGGATTACAGGCGTGCGCCACCACTGCCCGCCTTCTAGTTAATCTTATGTATGTGTCATTAAATGCCTATAACATGTCCCAATTCTTTGCTTATTGTGATTTCAAACTCCTCTCATTACTTCTGGTCTTAATTCTAATACCATTTGAAAAGAAGTAAAATTTCTTTCAGTGACTACTTGTATTAAATAGATTGTTCATATTGAGCTATAAATGTATGTTGTGTTTTAAGTGTGAAGTTTTATAGGAAAATAACGACAATACTGTTTGCTTTTCTCTAGCCTATGGGCCCGCTCTTATTGAGCACTGTCTTATAGAAAATGGATTCTCTGGCAACATTAAAGTGGATGAAAAACTCGAAAGCAAAGGTATGTCTGCATGGTCTATATTTTGTACATTTTGTTTCCCTTTTCCTTAGATCCTTTTTTTTCTTTGAAGTTTTATGATGCTGGAAATTAATTAGACCTAAGGCCCTACAGGTGCTTAAAAAAAAGTTCTACTGACAAACACTTTTATTGTTTCGTATTGTTTCGTTTTATTGTTTCATTTATTGTTTCGTTTTGTTTTATTTTGATTTTTTTTTTTTTTTTTTTTTTGAAATAAGGTTTTCCCTACATTGTAGTCTAGTGTTATTGTGCTCTGAATTGTCCTGTCTCAACCTCCTGGAGGTTATAAATGTGTGCTAGCATGCCTAGCTCTTCCTTCTCTTTGATTTTTTTTCTAAATGCATGAGTGTTTTGCTTCCTTATTTATCTGTCTGTTCAGTACATGCTTGCCTGGTGCCCTGAGAGGCGAGACATCCCCTAGGACTGGAGTGACAATCCATGTGAGCCACCATGTGGGTGCTGGGAACTGAATTTGTATCCTCTGAAAGAGCAGTCTATACTGTTGAGCCATCTTGCTAGCCTCTTGTAACTTGTTTCTTTTCTAGAAATAATTTTAGTTTTTAAAATTAGAAGTGAATAGACTTACAAAACATTGATCTGGAATTGGCATGATGCCAAGTATCCTCTTTGTCACCAGTGACAACAGATGGTTGTGATATTTTTGTTATTATAAAATATTATAAAACTCTGGTTGCTTAATATTGGCTATATAACCTTTTCACAGATTAAAATGTATCATGAAACTATAGTAATAAAATAGTAAGTTTTTGGAGGAGGAATTGACAAAAAAACAAAAAACCAGAAATAAGTATATGTGGAGATTAGAAAATTATATTTATGAGTAAAGTATCTCTTTGTAAGAAAAGTGGATGATTTAGTAATAGGCTGACCAACACATAATCCTATGTATGTAAACCAACTACACAAATGAGGCAACTGTGTCTCATTTTCTTAAGCACTTACATTATTTCATACTTTCCTGATTGTTTTAATTTTTAAAAACGTGTGTGTGTGTGTGTGTGTGTGTGTGTGTGTGTGTACAGGTGCCTGCCCTGTATGTGTTGGGGAAGCAGGACCCATGCATAGGATGTGTGTGGAGTCTTCTTTTTTCCCACTTTTTTTTTTTTTTTTTTTTTGGTTTTTTGAGACAGGGTTTCTCTGTGTAGTCCTGGCTGTCCTGGAGCTCACTCTGAAGACCAGGCTGGCCTCGAACTCAGAAATCCGCCTGCCTCTGCCTCCCAAGTGCTGGGATTAAAGGCGTGCGCCACCAACGCCCGGCTTTTTTTTTTTTTTTTTTTTTTTTTTCCCACTTTTATGTTGTGTTCTAGGAATTGAATTCATGTCTCCAAGCTTGTGTAGCAAGCACCTTTACATATTGAGCCATCTCACTGGTCAGTTTTTTGTTTTTATTATTATTACATTTTATTTAGTGTGTTTATGTGTGTGTTTAGAGGACAACTTGTAACAAGTTTAGACATCATCTACTTCCTGGAGACCTGACAACATTCCCAGTTTTATGTTTTTTTGTTTGGTTTTGTTCTTTTTGTTTGAGATGGGATCTTATTGTATAGCCCAAGTTGGTCTTGAACTTATGATTGTCCTGCCTCAGTCTCCTTAGTGCTGGGATTATAGACCTGTACCATCATATCAGCTACCTTTATATTGTTGATTTTGGTTTTTTTCTTGTTGTTGTTGTTTTTGGGTTTGTTTGTTTGTTTTTTTTTTTTGGTTTTTTTTTTTTTTGGTTTTTTTCAAGACAGGGTTTCTCTGTATAGCCCTGGCTATCCTGGAACTCACTTTTGTAGACCAGGCTGGCCTCGAACGCAGAAATCCGCCTGCCTCTGCCTCCCAAATGCTGGGATTACAGGCATGCACCACAACCACCCGGCTTATATTGTTGATTTTTAATTAATATTTTGAGCCAGGCATGGTGGCACATACCTTTATTATGGCCCTTGGGAGGCAGAGGCAAGTTGTTCTCTATGAATTCCAGGCCAGCCTGTTTTACATAGTGAATTCCAAGCCAGCCAAGGCTGCATAGTGAGACCCTGCCTGAACCATAAGTAAATAAATACTCTATTATATCAATGTGTTTAATGTTAATATATTAATAATATACAACTATATGAATACCCTATTATGCTGATTATATTGTGTTAATTATGTTGATTATAACATAATTGCATTAATTATTTTATATTATATAAACATAATGAATTATACTTTTTTTCTATCAGTAGAAGATTCCCTTCATGCCACTGTATTTTTTTTTATATTCAACACAATATATATTTTATACCAATCATAGAAATGATGAACATGTTATTAAATGAACATAAAAAGATAAAGTCTTTTTGTTTCTTTGTTTTGTTGTTAGTAGAGTTTAAAATCTTGGCTCTTACTGTGGTATAATTAATTATAATTATGTATTTTGAGAAGCAACCCAGAGCCTCTCAGCCTTGGCCATTATGAGACAACTTCTTTGAGAAACACATTAGTTACATGGGCCAGAGGGGGAAAATGTAATAATTATAATTAACATCATAATTAATAATTATAGTATTATAACAATATCAATATTATGTTAATTACATTAATTATAATTAATTAGTTTTATGTCAGCATTAATGTTATATAAATATTCATATCTTGATATATTAATATGTTGATATTGTTAACATATTATGATGATGATAAATAGTTGTTTAATGGTGTTATTCAACTTAGTTGGTATTCTTTTTCCCTTTGTTTTTTTATTTCTTCCATTAGATATTGAAAAGATACTGGTTTGTGTGCATAGGGCAGAAGACTATTTGAAGAAAACATCCAATTTCAATGGAAAGGTAACAGCACTGTGTGAATACTGTGGGTTGTTTGCATGTATCTGTTTGGGGGTGGGGGGAGTGTGATAGCATTTGAGAGGCTAGACAACCTGCAGTACTTAACCACTTCCATTTACTATGTAGGTCCTAGTGATCAAACTCAGACTTGGTAGACTTAGTGACAAATACTTTTACTCATTGATCCATCTCACAGCTTTCATGTATTATTTTGGATTTTCAGAAGTAAAATACTTATAATTTAAAAGTTTTGTTTTATTTTATTCTGTGAGGCTTGAATCCAAGGCCTTTTACATATGCAGTCATACTGTACTGTTGGGCTGTACACTTAATTCTGGGATAGTCTCTTCGATTTTGTATTGTTGCTTGTAAATATTTTTCTAGCCTTTTTTTTTTAATAGAAAATACTGCATTGGGGATCAGTATAAAACTAGCCTTGCCTAGAGTGCACTAGGCCCTGGGTTTGATCCCTAGTACTGTCTAAGTCAGGTATTTGAGTACATTTCTATGATCTCAGCACTTGAGAGTAGAGGGAGGCAGTAGGGCCAGAAGCCTTGGTCTGAATAACAAGTTCAAAACCAGCCAGGGATACACAGGACCCCACCTTTTACAAAAACAAGAAACACTAGTTGAGGAATTTGTGTAAAAAAAAAAAAAAGATGGACTTTTTAATTATGTGTATGTATATGTGTTTATATGAGTGTATGCACAATGTGTGGTTGCCCTTGGAAGCCAAAAGAGGGTGTCAGTCCCTTGCAACAGGAGTTATAGGTCGTTGTAAGTCTCCTATTGTGGGTACTGGAAACTGAACTTGGGTCCTCTGGAAAAGCAATAAATAGTCTTAGCTGAACTGTCTCTCCAGGCAGATGTTTTTTCTTTGGCTCAAGGTCTTGCTGTGGAGCCCAGTATGGCCTCAGGACTCAACATTTTCCACAGCAGCCTCCCTAGTACTGGATTTATAGGCAAGACTGTACCTGAGAAAAACATTCTGTCTTGAATTGATTTTAGAGAAGCATTCGTTAATTTGCTATTACTTGAAAACAAAATGGGTGGGTTATAATCACCTCAGAGCTAAGTAATCATAACATTACCTCATACATTATTATTTGTCTTCTGTGTTCAAAATGTTTAGCTAGGCCGGGCGGCAGTGGCACATGCCTTTAATCCCAGCACTTGGGAGGCAGAGGCAGGCGGATTTCTGAGATTGAGGCCAGCCTGGTCTACAGAGTGAGTTCCAGGACAGCCAGGGCTACACAGAGAAACCCTGTCTCAAAAAACAAAACAAAAAAGCAGGTTCGAGGCCAGCCTGGTCTACCAAGTGAGTTCCAGGACAGCCGGAGCACACAGAGAAACCCTGTCTTGAAAAACCAAAAAAAAAAAAAAAAAAAAAAAAAGCAGTAAAATGTTTAGCTAGAAAAATACCATTGGAATAATTAGTCTTTTGTTAATTGTGAATATAGTTGAGTCTAATACTAGTTTTTTTGTTTTTTGTTTTTGTAGGGCTATATAATTCAGAAAAGAGAAGTAAAACCAAGCCTGGATGCAAATAAGCCAGCTGAAGACATACTCACGTAAGCATGTGCCATGAGTCAGCTCGCTTCGTAGGATAATTAATATTCTTCATTGTGATATTTTCAATGCTTTACAGGTATGAGGAGTTCCATCCTTTCTTGTTTTCTCAACATTTACAATGTCCATATATAGAATTTGAATCATTTGACAAGGTGAGTTTTCTAGTTCTGTTTGTTTGTTTGTTTGTTTGTTTGTTTGTTTTTACTAGTTAGCATGACATGAGTTGTGAGAATTGTTTGTGCTGTCTTGGGGCTGCGGGTGTAGACAAATGTGAGTGCATGCATGAAGTCCTGGATTTAATCCTCAGCACTACAAAAGGAAGGAAAGGAAGGAAGGAGAGAAACTCAGAAATTAAATTATTCTTGACTTGCAGTCACTGTGAATCTGGGGATTGATTAAAAATCAACACACTCAGAGGTACAACGATTAGAAACAATTGCTGCCATTTTTATTAAAAGATAAGACCAAATACTTGATCTTGGTTGTATTCTTGACATTGTTAGTTGTGGAATAGGTCGCTGGAAAGGTGGTCAGGTAGTGAGGGCACTGTGGTATACAACAGGTAGTCAGGTAGTGGGGCACTGTGGTATACAACAGGTAGTCAGGTAGTGAGGGCACTGTGGTATACAACAGGCTAATGCTGTGTGTGTGCAAGGTGAAGTAGAGACCATGCTTTTCTTTTCCTTACAATTGTTTGTTTTTGTTTTTTTTTTTTTTAAATAAGGCTGTGGATGAATTTTATTCCAAGATAGAAGGTCAGAAAATTGACTTAAAAGCTTTACAACAGGTATAGTATCATTTAAAACTTTTATATTAAACTAGCTAGTCAGAGTGCTTTCATTTAAGAATCAGTTGCCTTCCGGAAGTATGAGACGTTGTATGGGAGCTTTCAGATCAGATCCTCTGGAACTGGAGTTACAGATAGTTATGAACTGTCATGTGGATGCATCTCTCCAGCCCAATTGTTTTTGAGACAAGGACTCACTGCAATTTTGGCTAGCCTGACACTAAATATTTAGACCAAGTTGGCCTCAGACTTAGAGAACTGGAATTGAAGGCATGTCACCTGTCACCATAGCTAGCCGTTCTCTTAGTTCATGATAAAAGCTCAGGGGAGTCTCATTGAGAAGTATGCCCTCATTCCATCCCCACCCTCACCCCTATTACTCTAATTTCAGCTCTTTTAAAAGAAATGAAATTTGCCAGGCGGTGGTGGCACACACCTGTAATCCCAGCACTTGGGAGGCAGAGACAGGTGGATTTCTGAGTTCGAGGCCAGCCTGGTCTACAGAGTGAGTTCCAGGACAGCCAGGACTACACCGAGAAACCCTGTCTCGAAAACAAACAAACAAACAAACAAACAAAAAAACAAAAGAAATCTAGTGGGAACATTAGTCTCTTGTATACCCTGATATGACTCAGCATATTAAAGCATTTCAGAGCTTCTCAAACTTGGCCATTATGAGTTCTGAGAAGCAAGTTAGTTACATGAGCCAGAGGAGGAAAAATGTGTTTTCTGTACTAAGTTTCTTCATCGTAAACTCTATGCTGTTTTTGTTTAGCTGCTTTAAAGTTGTCCTTGTCTGATCTGTTTCATGATACCTCAGTGAGGATTTTATAGTCACTATTTTTGGAGCACATTTGATCATGTTTTTAGAGCATGTGCTGTAGATCTGTCTTATAAACGGTTCACAGCCACTTTTGGAAGAGATTGGATTTTTCAGAAATACTAGTCAGGGGGCTTCAACCCTATGAAGAACTATTGGCAGCTGGAATGCTGAGAATGGGAGAAATGCTTCCCAAGGGGGGGGGGCGCTCCTTAGTTGGATGTCCAATAATCATATACATACTTGTCGTATCATGTGGACTAAGCGGGTTCTATTTTTATATTTGGAAGAATGAGAAAGAAACAATGGTTAAAGAAAGGCTGTGAGTTTGGGGAGAGCAAAGGACATGCAAGGGGGGTGGAGGACAGGGGAAGAAGATGTTATTTCAGAAAGTCAAAAGTTGTTATAAAAAAGCTAAGCATAGGGCTGGAGAGGTGGCTCAGTGGTTAAGAGCACTGACTGCTCTTCCGAAGGTCCTGAATTCAAATCCCAGCAACCACGTGGTGGCTCACAACCATCTGTAATGAGATCTGATGCCCTCTTCTGGAGTGTCTGAAGACAACTACAGTGTATTTACATATAATAATAAATAAGTTTTAAAAAAAAAAGCTAAGCATAACAAAAATATGTGTGCAAAACTTCAAGTTATATGAGTGCTTCTACATTCTCCCTTTGGCTTTAAAATAGTACAGTTTCCAAGCATGTAGTTAAATAAATTGCATGGTGTGATTGTCAAATCATGACAGCACTTTGGCTAGAAAACAGATGTTCAATAATCCTCCTCCTCCTCTTCATTATTATTATTAAAAAATTTTTTTTGAGACAGGGTTTCTCTATATAGCCTTGGCTGTCTGAAAGTCAGAAATCCTTGGCCTCTGTCTCTTAAGTGCTGAAGACACATAGCTATCTTCATTTTTTAATAATGCCTTAGGACAGTGATATTCAAAGGGTTTGAGATACTTAGATTAGGGCTGTGCAGCTGGTTATGTGTATACAGCTATTTAAAAATCTGAATTTATAATCTGAGATAGTTCTTGTTCTAAACACTTAGTATTTTGTTTGTTTTGTTTTGTTTTTCGAGACAGGGTTTCTCTGTGTAGCCCTGGCTGTCCTGGAACTCACTCTGTAGACCAGGCTGGCCTCAAACTCAGAAATCCGCCTGCCTCTGCCTCCCAAGTGCTGGGATTAAAGGCATGCGCCACCACTGCCCAGCAACATTTAGGATTAAGGATACTCAAACTACACTAGTAACTTTTTGTGGTAATCATTGTGAGTTCTTTAAATAGTTTACCACTCTTATAAATTAAATCTTTTAGCTATTTCACCCAACATATAAATAATAAATAATTGACATTGCTATAAAACATTAAAAATAGTCATCAAATTAGTAATTTTGAAATGTAAGTCCCATGTGGTGGTGTATGCCTGTAATCCCTGCTGATGAGAAGTGGAGGCAGGAGGATCAGGAATTGGGCTAATGAGTTTGAGGCCAGCCTGAGCTGCTGTATATGAGACCTTCTCTCAAATAACAAATCCAACTCTGAAGTATAAATTTTGTCTGATAAAATGCTAAACTGGAGGTCATATACCTCACTGAACCCTTGTATTATTACAAGTGAAAGGTGTTCCAAAAAATCCTGGACTATAATGCTGAGAGAACATCATAATGTCAATAAAACAATAATTTGTGCTTTTAAAAAGTTTTTTTTTAAGCCAGGCGGTGGTGGTGCATGCCTTTAATCCCAGCACTTGGGAGGCAGAGGTAGGCAGATTTCTGAGTTCGAGGTCAGCCTGGTCTACAGAGTGAGTTCCAGGACAGCTGGAACTACACAGAGAAACCCTGTCTCGAAAAACCAAAAAAAAAAGTTTTTTTTTAGGAGCTGGAGAGATGGTTCAGTGGGTAAGGGCACCGACTGCTCTCCCAGAGGTCCTAAATTCAAATCCCAGCACCCACATTGGTGCCTCACAACCATCCATAAAGAGATCTGACACCCTCTCCTGGTGTCAGAAGACAGTTACAGTGAACTCACATATAATAATAAATCTTAAATTAAAAAAATAAAATAAGCCGGGCGGTGGTGGCGCACGCCTGTAATCCCAGCACTTGGGAGGCAGAAGCAGGCGGATTTCTGAGTTCAAGGCCAGCCTGGTCTACAGAATGAGTTCCAGAACAGCCAGGGCTATACAGAGAAATCCTGTCTCGAAAAACAAACAAATAAACAAAAATAAAATAAAATAAAATAAAATAAAATGAAAGGACACAGGAGAGAAAGCTTTAAGGAAAGCCCGCGAGACTTAAAAAAAAAAAGGTTGTTTTTAGATGTATTTATTTTATGTGTTTTGCCTGTATGTATATATGTATACCATATGTGTGCCTGGTGTCCATGGGGGTCAGAAGAGGGTGTCAGATTCCCTGGAACTGAAGTTACAAATGACTGAGTCATCTGGGTCCTCTGTAAGAACAGCAGGTGCTCTTAATCACTTAGTCATCTTTCCAGCCCCTAGTTTCTACTTAGAAAGAACTTATTGGGGGTGGGGGGTGGGGAGCTGGTGGGATGGCTCAGCTGATAAGAGCACTAACTGTTCTCCCGAAGGTCCTGAGTTCAAATCCCAGCAACCACGTGGTGGCTCACAACCATCCATAATGATATCTGACGCCCTCTTCTGGTGTGTCTGAAGACAGCTACAGTGTACTTACATATAATAATAAATAAGTCTTTGGGCCGGAGTGAGCGGGGCCGGAGCAAGCAGAGGTCCTGAGTTCAATTCCCAGCAATCACATCATGGCTCACAACTATCTGTACATCTACAGTGTACCCATATACATTAAAGAAAGAGAGAGAGAGAGAGAGAGAGAGAGAGAGAGAGAGAGAGAGAGAGAAAGAAAGAAAAGAAAGAAAGAAAGAACGAACTTAAGAACTTAAGAACTTATCGGGAGGCTAGCAAGATGGCTCAGTGGGTAAGGATGCATAATGCTCCTCCAGAGTACCTGAGTTAGGTTCATGGCATGCACAATTGGAGGCTCATAACTGCCTGTGACTCCAGTTCTAGGGAATTTTAACCCTACCTGGACTTTGCAGGCACTACACTTACATACAGAAATCCACACACATGCACAAATGAATGAGAATAAAATACCAGATTTATTTATTTTTGTGTGTTTTAGTGCTTTTGCATGCATACATGTCTGTGTGACACATGTATATATGGTATACCTCCATGTGGGGTGCTGGGAGTTGAACCTGGAGTCTTTCAAAAACAAGTGCTCTTAACCACTGAGCCAACTCTCCAGCCCCAAGAATAAAAATCTCTAAATGCATATTTTATAAAAGAATTTATGGAGGTGTGGAGAGAGCTAAGGTGTTAAGAACACATATTGCTCTCGCAGAGAATCTAAGTTTAGTTTTAGTACCAGCATTAAGCTGATCAGAATCACCTCTGACTCCACCTCCAGGGAATCCAATGTCTTCTCTAGCCTCCTCCATGGGCACCTGCAGTCCAGTACACATTCACACACATGTAATTAAAATAAATTAAACATTTTTGTTTGTTTTTTGTTTTATGTTTTTCGAGACAGGGTTTTTCTCTGTGTAGTCCTGGCTGTCCTGGAACTCACTCTGTAGACCAGGCTGGCCTCGAACTCAGAAATCCGCCTGCCTCTGCCTCCCAAGTGCTGGGATTACAGGTGTGCGCCACCACACCTGGCTAAATTAAACATTTTTTATTGGGGCTACTGATATACCTCAGTGGTAGAATGCAAACCCATGAGGCCCTGGGTTTGATCCCTAATACCATTTAAAAAAGAAAAATGTATCTAGTATGCCATAGGAAATCTTGAATTGTACCTGTTTGAATAATGCCAAGGGAATTGGGGGTCAAACTTTATATATAATTTACCTGTAACCAAAGCACACGTTCTGTATAGGGAGTGGACGGGAGATAGAGGTGATATATCAGCATGGCATTTCTAAGAGGGTAAGACTTCAGGAAGGGAACTCTGGAGAAACATTTTAAGTTGCCTATGTGACAACATTGACAGAGCAGAACCACTAAAACAATAAACTTTAGGAATTTAGGTGGTGGAAGTGCTGTGCATTGAAAGAAATCTAACTTTTGAAAAAAATCTCTTTTGTTATTCTAAGGAAAAACAAGCACTGAAGAAATTAGATAATGTCCGAAAAGATCATGAAAACAGATTAGAAGCTCTTCAGCAGGCTCAGGTATTAATGTTTAGCATTTCCAATGCTTTCTAGAATATGACAATCTCAGCTGGCATTATAGTAAATTCTTCTTTTTTTTTTTCTTGTTTCTTAAGGAAATTGACAAGCTGAAAGGGGAGCTCATAGAGATGAACCTGCAGATCGTCGACAGAGCCATTCAGGTAGTCCGAAGTGCATTAGCCAACCAGATCGACTGGACAGAAATTGGAGTGATCGTGAAAGAAGCACAAGCTCAAGGAGACCCTGTTGCAAATGCAATCAAAGAATTGAAACTGCAAACCAACCATATTACGATGCTGCTACGGTAAGTGCGGGTCTTACCGGTTAGTGCTTGTTTTATCTTGTTAATTGTTCATTGCATTCTTCTTAATTTCTTCTTTGGGAATGCTCAGAAATAGAAAATACACAATGAAATCATTTCTAATTTTATGAGGAAATTTTGAAATGAAAAGTGATATCATCGACATTAGTGAAATACTATTGAATATTTTTAATAGAAATCCATACTTGTTATCAGAGGAGGAAGATGGTGATGGTGATGGTGATGGCGATGCCAGCATTGAGAACAGCGATGCTGAAGTACCAAAAGGGAAAAAAAAAAAGCAAAAGCACAAGCAGCTGCAGAAGCCTCAGAAGAACAGGCCGCTGCTCGTCGATGTGGATCTCAGCCTGTCAGCCTACGCCAATGCCAAAAAGTAAGCATTTCACAGGAAGTCTGTCGATGAGTATTTTGCCTGCATGTATTATGTGCACTGGTATGTGCCTGGTGCCTGAGGAAGCCAGAAAAGGGCATCAGGTCCCTGGAGCTGGAGTTAGAGGTGGTTGTGAGCATCAGTGTGGTGACAGGAACAAAGCCTGGTCCTCTGGAGAAGCACCTCGTGGAGATATTATGTTTGCATCAAATCTCCAGCCCCATTGGAAACTCTTGGTAGTGTATGTGCAGTAAATCAGTAGGATATTAGCAATAGTTATTATTTTGCCTGTTGTATGAGAGAGTTTTTCTGGGGAAATGAAACACACACAAGCACGCATACATGCATACACCCCTGGAAAGGAATCCATAACAAACCAAAGTAAGGATTGCACTGAAGTCTAACCTGATGAACCAGCAAGTTTCTATTGGTGTTACTGACTGGTGTATGAGTGAGGGCTGACTTACTGAGCGAGGATGATGCAGAAGGAACCACATCTCTGAAAGCCCACTCAGCATGGTACTGCTTCAGGGAAGCGGTGTGTCTGCAGGCCTGTGCTGTTGGAGGCATGTCAACAAGTCCAAGAGCTCGCTTGCGTTCAGTTGGCAGTCTCCTTCTCAAGCAGCTGTTTACTGTTCTCTACCCGGAGGGAGACCCCAAATTTTGCAAGCTATAGCCCTCTCAGACGTGTGAAGTGTGTTCACTCCCTGGGTCTCTTAGCAATACCCTCCTTGAAGGTGGGGCTTCAGTGTGGAGGAGACTGCTACGGAACTTATGTGTATACTTTTTTTTTTTTTAACTTTATTTAATGTCTGAGTTCTCTGCATATTCATCCACCTGCCTTCATCATATCCCCCTATAGATGGTTGTGAGCCACCATGTGGCTGCTGGGAATTGAATTCAGGACCTCTGGAAGAGCAGCCTGTGCTCTTAACCAGTGAGCCATCTCACCAGCCCATACTTCTAGTGTTAAAAAGTAATTTTGTTCTCTGTACAACTTTGTTCTATGTGATATAAGACTGTAAAATTAAAAACTAAAAATAGATTTCATTTAATACTTAAGGTAGATTTATTTTTCTAGATATTATGATCATAAGAGGTATGCTGCTAAAAAAACCCAGAGGACTGTTGAAGCCGCTGAGAAGGTAACGTGATAGAGTTTGCTCATTGTTTTCGGCAGCTTTAATGGCTCATGCTCTTGTTTTCTGTTGAAGTGGGGTTTTCTGATTTAGAAATCTCTTAGTTTTAATTTTGCTTTAAATGTGCATATTTCTTCCTTTCTTTCTTCTGCTATCCTGCACTTTCTCTTTTCTCGACTCAGCAAATAGCACTTTCATTCTTACCTGCTCAAATGTTAGAAGTATCTAGCTCTTTCCTCTTAAACCATATCCAGATCTGTCATGTATGTTGTTAGTATGTGTGTGCATGTGCATACACATGTACCACATACCTCATTGTACCACAGGGAACATGTCAGCCAGAGGACAGTTTTGTGAAGTTACTTCTCTCCACCTTTATGAGGGCTCCAGAGATTAACCTCATGTTATCAGGCTTTGCAGCAAGTGCTTTTTTACCCCCTGAGCCATCTTGCCAGTCCCATTTACTTTTGGTTCTCAATTTAATGCATAAGCAAAACCTACTGAGTACTGTGTCACTTGAACATAGCTGCAGGATTTGGGAAGTAGAGGCAGAATGATCATGAGTTCAAGGTCATCCTAAGCTGTTCAGTGAGTTTAAGACCAGCCTTTGACACAAGACACACACACACACACACACACACACACACACACTCCCTTCCTCCCTCCCTAACAAAGTATAAGCAGAATCTGAGCACAGTTCGTTATTCCTTTGGTTGAGACCTTGGTTATCTGTATTCACGGGAGTGATCTTACCGATCACACTCTCCCTTTCTCCCCTGCATTCTGTTCTCAGCCCCACAGCATGGTGATATTTTAAATCTCGAGCAAACACATCTTGTTACGGTTTAGAGCTTTTTCTAGCCCTGCATGGTCTGTTTACCTTTTACCTTATTGCCTGAATTTTTCTTTCTGCATGGCCTTTCTGGTTACATGGAATCCTAGATGTTCCCACAACCATAGTGCGCTGTTGTTCTCAGGGTCTTTGTGCTTGTTGCTCTTTCTTGCTGAAATGCTCTGCCCTCAGATTTTCAAGGTTTTTTATCCCTCCATTTGTTCATACACATCTGCCTAAGGGAGACATTAGAGAAGCCTTTGTTGACCAATTTTGCTAAAAACAATGTCATCTTCAATCTCACTTTACTTTGCTGTTTTTCTTAACTCCTCAACTGATATAAAACTATTTGAATATTCGTGTTTTTCTTTTAGAATGTAAGCCCATAAAAGTATCATTGTCGCCAGGCGTAGTAGAACAACTTTAATACTAGCACTAGGGAGGCAGAGGCAGGTGAATATACAGATATACAGATATATATATATATATATATATACACACACATACACACACACATATGTTTGAGGTCAGCCTCGTCTATATGGTGAGGGCTACATATTGAGTACCAGGCCAGCCAGAGCTATATATAGTATGACAATAACAAAATGTGTCATGTTGTTCTGTTCATTGTTGTCTTGTCTCTAGAGCAGTGGTTCTCCACCTTCCTAATGCTGCAGCCCTTTAAGACAGCTCCTTATGTTGTGCTGACCCCTCCCCCCAACCATGCCACTTCCTAACAATGACTTTGCTATTATAATATGATCGTGTTGTAAATATCTGCTATGCAGGATATTTGATATGAAACCCCTGTAAAAGTGTTGTTCAATTCTCAAAGGGGTTGTGACCCACAAGTTGAGAACCAATCAATGCTGTAGAGTATATGTATTAAATGAGTAACCTTGATCTAGTCTCTAGGATCCAGGCTGACTCATACTTGTTTTATAGTCAGTCTCAAGCTCAAGAGCTTCTTGCCTTTGCCTCTCCGGTGCTGAGATTATAGGGGTACACTACCTTGCCTAGCAATAAGGAAGTTCTTCATTTGTAGGTCTTAAATGTTGCATATAATAAATAAAAATACACTATTTAATTTATTTTACTTCTTAAGGCAAATACCTTTTATTTTTCATTATACATATATTTGTGTATATAAATCAAATCACTTTATGACATAAAATATTTCTTCCGTTAAAGGTTTTTGCACATAGTACATATATGGAAATTAAAGGGCTACTTGTGAGGGCTGGGGATCAAACTCAGGTCGCCGGGCTTGTCAGCCAGTGCCTTTACTCACCTAACCACCTCATGGACCCTAAGAATATTAAGCTGGCTGTGGTGGCATGTGTAATCCATGAGGCTAAGACAGAATGATCTCTGAGTTAGGGCCAGCACGGGCGATATAGCAAAAGCTGTCTAAAGCAATTTGTTATGCTGTTGTGTACTTTGGTGTTATGTAAATGTATCTTAGAATTATTTAATCTTTTTTATATAAATAGGCATTCAAATCAGCAGAGAAGAAAACAAAACAAACCTTAAAAGAAGTACAAACAGTTACTTCTATCCAAAAAGCAAGAAAAGTGTATTGGTAAGTATTCTGTTCTTTTTTATGTTTAATTTTTCTTTTTATTGGAATTATGTATATCATTTAGAATGTCAAGCAGACATCGTGTTATACAGAGCTGGCTGTGAAACCAGTATCTTGTACTCGTCACCCTTATCCCACTGCTCTCCCAGTGAAACTGCTCTCTAGTCGTAGCTCTTTCTGTCTGTTACTCACTCACTTACTGTGTGGGTGTGAATGGGGAACTCTGTCCTGGAGCATGTAGAGGGGAGGTCAGAGGCCAGCGGTCAGTAGTTCTCTCCCTCCACCGTAGGGGTTCTAGACATTGTTACCCAGTGAGCCATCTCTCTAGCGCCTTCTTTTACCTCTTTTAGGCCTGATATTCATAGTCTCCTGTTTCTCTCTATAATATTTTTTTTTTTTTTTTTTTTGGTTTTTCGAGACAGGGTTTCTCTGGTAGTCCTGGCTGTCCTGGAACTCACTCTGTAGACCAGGCTGGCCTCGAACTCAGAAATCCACCTGCCTCTGCCTCCCAAGTGCTGGGATTACAGGCGTGCATCACCACACCCGGCTTTCTGTAATAGATTTTATTACTACTTCCTGCATTTTGTTGTTCTAGAATCCATCTTTGATCTCTCATTATGGAAGATCAGAGTTTCAGTTTCTTGCTACTTTCCAGAGGCTGAGGTTTCCAGTACCTACGTTGGGCGGTTTACAGCCACCTGTAACTCCAGCCATTTAACTCAGCAATGGGACGGGAGGTAGTTGGGCGCTTGCTAGTGCGATGGCTACTTAGGAGGCTGAGGCTGGAAGACTGCCGAGCCTAGGTGTTTGGATCAACCTGGGCAATATGAGACCACACCATCAAAAACCAAACCCAACTCACAAGTGGTAGTGCGCCTTAAGTGCCTTAAGTTGCCTAGCATGTGCAATGCCTACCTTAGTCCCCAGCCCTCACAGCTGTGCAGGGAAGCACACCCCTGCAGTCCCAGCACTTGAGAGACTGAGGCAGAGGAATTGACTTTAAGTCTAGTCTTGCTACACAATGAGGCTCTGTCTACTGTTAAACTTGCTTTTTTTTTTTTTTTTTAATCACAAATTCAGTGTCAAACTTACTATATTTAAATACATTAGCCTGCCATTAGTATTACCTTTTTAGGTATGTTAAGAGGTCTGTTTTTATTTAGTTTTATTTATATTTTGGTGCTAGACTTAAACCCAGGCCACATGTTTACTCTTAAAGATTTTCTAACTATATTTGTATATAAGTATGTATGTGTGTGGGGGTATATATACATATATATTGATTGACACATATACTTACACACATTTTATATATATCATATATATTTATAATTATTATACATATATACATATATATTTTCCCCCCAGACTGGGTTTCTGTGTATCCCTGGTGGTTCTAGAACTTGCAGTGTAAACCAGGCTGTCCTGTCCTTGAACTCAGAAATCATCTTGCCTTTGCTTCCTAAATGCTGAGATTAAAGGCATGTGCCACCACGACTGGCTTGTATATTTGTTGTCATTTAAGCATCTGTTCATCTCCTTTTTCTCTTTTCCCACTTTACCTCTCTTCCTCCTGGCCTCTCCATTCTCCACTCCACTCCACTCCCTCTCAAATTGATATGCTTTTTTTCTTTCTATAATTTATGTCTTATAAGGCTGTCCCAATCTAAAGAGCCCAGTGAGAACAATACATGATAGTGTCCATCATGTTAGGCCTTTATTGCTTCTGTTTTGTTGATGGCTCACATATGCTGTATGTTACCCGCCTTCGGAAGGGTGCAGAAAGGAAAGGAAACCGCAAACACCGTTAGAGCTGGAAAGAAGATGGCGAACTATGAGCAGACTTTTAGCCCGTCCTCCTGTTTTAAACCCAATCTTAAAACTATTTAAGTTGCCATCTTTTGTCGTTTGTTTTGTTCTGAGGCAGGGCTTCCCTGGGTAGCCTACACTGTCCTTGAACTTAGGATCCTTTGACTCAGTCTTCAAAAGCTTGTGCTACCACAGCTCATTTCTGTTACATTTTTGAGTTTTGGATTGTAAAAAAAAAAATGTTTTCCTGGGCTCAAGTGTCAGTTTAGGACTCAGCTCCTAAGTCTGATATGATCACTTGTTTGCTTTTCATTTTCCAACGTTCCAACATTTTCCAATGTGTTTTTTGCTTTCCTTCTCTTTGTGCTTAGTTTGATTGCATTTGACATCTCTTTTGGTCAAATTGACCTATAATTTCTAGTTTCTTGTAGTGTCAGGTAGGCACATCAAGGTCATATTGCCTCATGAAACAAGCTAGAAATGTTTTTTTTGTTGTTGTTGTTGGGGTTTTTTTTGTGTGTGTTTTTGTTTTTTTTAGTTGTCTTTAAATGTGGATAGAATTTATTCATAAAGTAGGATGGTCCTGAAATGTTCCTTATGAGAAAGTGTTTCAGAAGCTGGCCATGGTGGCACACATTTTCAGTTCTAGCACTCAGGGAGAGGCACGTGAAACATCTGTGAGTCTGAAGACAGCCTGATATACAGAGTGAGTTCTAGGACAGCTGTCTTTGTTTCTCTCTCTCTCTCTCTCTCTCTGTCTCTCTCTCTCTCTCTTACTGATTTTGTTTTCTGGTTTGATAGTTTTCCATATACAAGGGTAATTGGTGCGTTTACACCACATGTACCTCTTGTGATTTGGATATCTCTCTCTCTGTCTCTCTCTCTCTCTCTCTCTCTCTCTCTCTCTCTTCCTCTCTCTCTCTCTCTCTCTCTCTCTCTCACTCACTCACTCACTCACTGATTTTGTTTTCTGGTTTGATAGTTTTCCATATACAAGAGTAATTGGTGCGTTTACACCACATGTGCCTCTTGTGATTTGGAGCTTACACATTCCTGTCTGCCGTTTGCTTTCTGTTTGCCCCATCTGTCCTTCCTTATTACACTTTGGATATTGGCTAGTGTGGTTTTTTTTTGTTTTGTTTTGTTTTTACCAACTTCTATATTAGTTGTTTTTCTCCTTTTGACAAAATACCAGGAAAAAGCAACTTAGAAAGGGTTTATTATGGCTCATAGTTTGAGGATACAGACCTCAACCTGTGTGCTGGGGAGGGGCATAGCAAGGAAGGCTGGGGCAGAGGTCGGGGCAGCTAGCTAGTCGCGTCGTATTGATAGTCAAGAAGCAGAGAGAGGCATGTGCAAGGGCTCAGCTCACTCTGCCCCTTCGTGAGTGCTGAGTCCCAACCTGTGGGAGTGTGCCGCTGATATGCTGGTGGGTCTTTCATTGTCACTTAACTTTCTGGAGACACCCTTTTGGATACACTCAGAGGTCAGTTGCCTTGGTGACTCTGAATTCACTCGAGTTTATAAGTAAGATTAGCTGTCATAGCTTCTTAGTTACATTATTCCTCAGGTGTTTATTCTTTTACTGGGCTGATTAAAGGATTATTCGCTGTTTGTCCTTTTCTTTCTAGAAATCTCTATTCTGTCAGGGAATTTAATAAAGAATTAGAGTCGCTCAGCAAGGAGAAAAATAAAAAAGAAAGAATACAGAATATTGCATACTATGCCTAAAAAAAAAAATAACAAGGCTAGAATAAATGTTTTAGCTTCTTTGTGCATAAAGAAACTGAAGTTCTGTATGTAGGAGCTAACCACAGTCCTCCCTGTTAGGCAGTGATGAGAAACTGAAGGGATGCACCATGCTTTTTGTAAACCTTTAACACTTTTTGTAACAGTATGTTCTTCCCAATCAAAAATTAGATTAGGGGCTTAATGCCAGTGCTGAGTATGCAGAGACGTATCTGTGCATTTAAGCCTGCCTAGTTAACATAGTGAGTTCCAGGACAGCCGAGGATACATAGGAAACTCAGTCTCAAAACACCACCACCACCAAAGGCAGATTAGAGGCATGGCCATAAGTTCATTAGCTAGCACACTTTTCTAGTACAGCTGAGTCCATGGGCTGTATCTCTGGTAATATTAAGAACATACAAACAGCTGGGTAGTGGTGGTACATGTATTTAATGCTGGGTGGTCAGCACTTGGGAGGCAGAGGCAAGTGGATTTCTGAGTTCGAGGCCAGCCTGGTCTACAGAGCGAGTTCCAGGACAGCCAGGGCTACACAGAGAAACCCTGTCTCAGAAACAAACATACAAACAAAAAAATTAGAAACCAGACATGGTGCCATATTTCTATAATCCTGGCATTCATGAAGTTCAGGCAGAATGATCATGAGTTTAAGGGTAGCCTGAGCTACTTAATTGAGACCTTGTCTCCAAAACAAAAGGGCAGGTGATGCTCAGTGAGAGTATGTGACTAACACATCCAAGTTCCTAGATACTTGTTAACAAATAAGTCAAGATTGACCACCAAATAAGTAAACAAACAATCAGGAAATAAAATCCTTTCCTATTTTGAGAGATATAATAGAGTTTTCCTTGATGCCTCTGTCATATTTTAAAGTTTAAATGGTATAGATGTAATCATATAAAGATATGTTACCAGACCTTTATTTTTTATCTATATTGTCTGTCATTTTCTAAGTGTCATATAAACACACACTGTTATTGCTTTTATTTAATTTTAATTTTAGCTTTATAAGTGTGGTTGTTTAATGTCTATGAATGGTTGTGCTCTTCTTGTGGCCAGTAGAGGGTGTCAGATTCCCTGGGTCTGAAGTTGCTCCAGCTCACTCGTGAGAATCAAACCCAGATCCTCTGGAAGAGTGGCAAATGCTCTTAACGCTGAGCAACTCCTCCATCCTGTTACTCGTTCTGTCTTGATAATAAACTAGTTAATGAAAACTCCAGGTACTTTGTCTTTGGAGAAAAACTGATGGTACTCTTTTGGAGGGGAGAGGGGTGTCACAGAGAATGAGGCAGAGTCTCCCTAGATACCCCAAGCAGGCTTTGAACTTGGATTCTCTTGGCTTGTCCTCCCAGGTGCTGGGATAATAGGTATGGGCCGTCTCACCTGGAGTAATTTCTTGCTTTACCAGTAGTCCAGAATCTGTTTGGTATCCTGATGAAAGAAAGCTTAATCTTAGGGCATTTGATATTTTGTACCTTTGATTTGTATAGTTAATTCACTGTTTGCTATCCTTAAGTTTAAGAATGCTACCTACATAAAGTAAAATAATTTGGGGGCTGGAGAGATAGATGCCTTCATGGTTAAGAACTACTTACTACTCTTCCAGAGGACTGGCATTAAGTTCTCAACCACATTAGGCAGTTTAGAATCGTCTGTAACTCTAGCTCCACAGGCTTCTACACATCCTTTTTGGGACTCCGTCGGCACTCTTTGGGACTCTGTGGGCACCTGCTTTTATGTTTACATATCCATATGCAAATACACACATACACATATAATTTAATTTTTTTAAAGAAATAAATAGATCTGGGCAGTTGGTGGCATGTGGGACTTAGGAGGCAGAGGCAGGTGGATCTGAGTTTGAGGGCAGCTTGGTCTACAGAATGAGTTCCAGGATAGCCATGGCTATACAGAGAAACTCTGTCTCAAAGAGAGACAGAGACAGAGAGACAGTCAGTCAGAGAGATAAACTTGGTTTGTGGGTTGTTGTTTCTCAGATAGGGTAATATAGCCTAGACAAGCCTTAAATTCATACCTAACTGTGGCTGGCCTTGGACCTCATCTTTCGAGTGCGAGGAACGTAGGTTTGTCTTACCACCATACTTAGGGAGAGAACATTTTTTTATAGAATTTAGTTCCTCCTCTTCTTCCCCATCTTTGCCTCTGTGCCCCTCCCCCTGACAGAGACAAGGGTCTCATCGTATCACTGGGTGGCCTGGAACGTACAGAGATTCTCTTACCTCTGCCTCCCCAGTACTGGCAAGTGCCACTATGCCCTGACGGAATTTCATTTCTTCGAAGACTATTGTAAAACTATATTACATGTTTTCAGTTAGATTTGCCTGGTGCTTGAATGGTAGTTGTGTGATTAGATTGCTGATATCTTATTCTATACAGGCATGACAACTTCATCTTTTGTTATATTTTGTTTTGAAAATTGTCATGAATTCAGGCTTTTCTTTTTTAACAAAAAATGTTAACTTTGTTTTCTTTCTATAGGTTTGAGAAATTTCTGTGGTTCATTAGTTCAGAGAACTACCTAATTATAGGTGGTCGGGATCAGCAGCAGAATGAGATTATTGTGAAAAGATACTTAACCCCAGGTGAGATTAAAACTGTACGAGATTTTCTCTTAAACGACTCATCAGTTGTTTCACTAATAGGCACTGGTTTTTATCTTATACTCTTGTTTGACAATTAATTAGAGATTTAACACTTTATGGCATACATTTTGTTGAAGTCTTTGTCACTTTTTGTTACATGGGTATTACAAAAGTAGTACTGTCAAGCTAATCTGTTTTGTTGGACTTTTGATCTTCTGCTATATTTACAAAATAGTTTCTAGTTCTTCAAGTCATGATGAATCACATTTTTTAAAGGTTAGTGTTTTTGGTGCTAAAATTTGTGACCATTTTTCCAGTTTACAAATAGGACTTCAAGCTGGGTGTATACTGCACATCTATAGTTGCAGCCTCTAAAGAGGCTAAACCTAGAGGACAGCTTGATCCCAGAAGTTCCAGAATGACCTAAGTAGCATAAAGAGACTTTCCAAAAAGAAAGGAAGCAGGCTGGAGAGATGGCTCAGCAGTGAAGAGGACTTGTGTTTCGTGCAGCTGACCTGTGTTTAGTTCTCTGCAACTACACAGTGGTTCACAGTCACCTGTTAGCACAGTTCTAGAGAATCCTAGTGCCTCTTTCTTCTTTTTGTGGGCAATGCATACAGACGCTTCACTTCCATATATGCAGGCAGAACATTCACGCACATAAAATTATAAAGTAAAAAATTTGGAAGAAAGCAAAACAACATAAAAAAGAAAAGAACTAGGCCTTGAAGTATAATTTCACATGTGTTTTTATTTAAGGAGACATTTATGTGCATGCTGATCTTCATGGAGCCACCAGCTGTGTAATTAAGAATCCAACAGGTAATATATTTCCATTGTCTGGAATTTTCTTTTTTTAATATATTTTATTTTTGCATGTGCGCACATGTAATCCATGCAGTGCCCATTGAGTCCTGAAGAAAAGAATTTCCTGCAAGTGGAGTCAGGGATTGGGCTCTGAGACTGACCTCAGGTCCTCTGCCAGAGCAGTGAGTGCATTCAGAAGAGGGCATCCGATCCCATTACAGATGACTGTGAGCCACCATGTGGTTGCTGGGAATTGAACTCAGGACCTCTGGAAGAGCAGTCGGTGTTCTTAACCGCTGAGCCATCTCGCCAGCCCCTGAAAGTATTCTTAATGTAACTGATAATCAGGAATTAGTAGTCAACCTCCGGTACTGCAAACAACAAAAATGAGATGAAAAAAGATGCAGTGATACAAGAACATTGCATGAACGTCAGAGTCATATGTGTCCAGCAGTTGTGTCCTGTAATATATATGAGGGAAAATCCAGACAGCAGTGGAGTTGGGTAGATACAAGTATGTACAATAATATTTTGAAATGTTAACACTGAACATGAGTAGAATAATTAAAACAGTAAATTAACAAGGAAATAGAAGACTTGAACACATTGGTAACTAAACTAACAATATCTCTAGAGCACTGCCTAACAAGTATACAGAGAGCATTCTCAGTATAGGTTATATGATAGAAGAAATAGAAAATTGAATAAATCCATAACAAGTAAAGAGACTGAGTTAGGTAATAAATAAAAACACTTCATAAAGAAAATCCCAGCTGGGTAGTAATGATGCACATGTTAATCCAGTACTCAGGAGGGAAAGGCAGTTGGATATCTGAGTTCAAGGCCAGCCTAGTCTACGGAGGAAGTTTCAGGACAGCTAAGGCTACACAGAGAGACCCTGTATTGGGGGGGTGGGGGTGGGAGGGTGGGGGGTGGGGTGGAGAAGGAAGGAAAAAAGGGGAAAAAAAAATCCTAGACTCAAAAAATGTACATATACAATCTCAGCGTTCTGAAGCCTGAGGCAAAAGGATAACCACATTTTGATCATTTGATGTGGGAAGGTCCAGCCTGTTGTGGGTAGGGACAGGATAGCTCTTCTCTGGTGGCCCTTGATGCTGTAAGAAAGCAGGCTGAGTAAGCCAGGGGAAGCCAGCCAGGAAGCAGCACTCCATGGCCTCTGCATCAGCTCTGCCTTCAGGTTTCTGCCTGGTTTGAGTTTCTTTCTTGGCTTCCTCAATGCACTAGATAGGTAAACCAAATAAACCCTTTCCACCTCAAAGTTGCTTTTTTTGGTTGTAGTGTTTTATCACAGCAATAGAAATAGAAACCCAAACTAAGAGGGTAATAAAATGAAATTCAAAATGCTCAAATTGACAAGTAAAAAGTATGATCATGTGTGTGTGTGTGTGTGTGTGTGTATGTATATATATATGTGTGTATGTATGTATATACACACACATACACATATATATGACAAGTAAAAAATATCTCATATATACATATATGTGACAAGTAAAAAAATATACAATATATATACACATGTATATTGAGATATATATACATATGTATATATTGTTTGGTGTGGGTGTGCATGTGTTTGCTTTTTGTTTTTGGAGACAGAGTCTCTATATAGCTTTGGCTGGCCTGGAACTCACTATGTAGCCTCCTGAGAGCTGATATTAAAGGTGATGGCCACCAGGCTCATCATTGTGCTTATATTTAAAAAAACAAAAAAACAAAAAAACCAGATTTTAGAATTACAGTAACAAGCAATAATGTCCACACAGCCTAAGATGGATACAAAACAAGTTGTAACTAAGTGTGATGGTACAGTTGTGAAATAAAGGCAGTAGACTCATGTTCCAGGTTATTCTTAACCAGCCTGGGCTATGTGATGCCCTATATCCAAAAAAAAAAAAAGGAAAAGGAAATATACAGTATTTCTATATAATTGCATCATAGTTACCTATTATTGTGATAAAACACTGTAACCAAAGCAACTTAGAGTGTCTAACTAGGCCTATGTTCTCAGAGGACTAAGTTTTTGATGACGAGACAGGCCGCCAATAGTAGTGGCGGGTTGCTGGAGCAGCAGCTGAGAGCTTACACCCAGATGTAAGCCACCCCCAGTAACACACCTCTTCAACAAGGTCACCCCACCCCCAAGTTCCTCCCAAGCAGTAACCTGCTGGGAACTGAGTACTTAGTTCATAGGGAGCTTCTCATTGAAGCCACCATAACTAGCAATGAATAAGTTGATAAACAGACATAATAACATGAAAAGAATAAAATAAGGGGTGTGGGATGTAGCTCAGAAGAGTGCTTGTCTGACAGTCATTGATCTCCAGTGCCACGTAGACCAGGCATGATGGTACAAGCCTGTAATACTAGCATTCAAGAAGTAGAGGTGAAAGAATCAGAAATTCAACTTGGTTGTCAGCTATACAACAGTTCATATGGCTGCCTGGGCTGAAGAGCTTGTCTTTACAAAGCTTTCTAACGTGCTTGAAACCCTGGCTTTTAGTTTATTACATTATAAAATTAGTAATAAACTGGGTAATATAGAAAAGCCTAATGAGAAAAACCTATAAAATGGTAAAGAAAAGTAAAGAGAAAAAAAAAACTAAGTGTGGCAAATCATACCTACAATCCCAGGAGCAGAAGCCAGAGGACCTCTTTAAATTCCAGGCTGAACACAAAGGGCTACATATAAGTCCACTTATCTGACTTCGTCAAAATAGGGACAGAAAGTATCTTGGTGATTTCAGGGAGCCAAGTTTGGAAAGGAAGGAGTGTTACTAATACATACAGGGTTGCTTTTGGCAGGGGTCGTGATAGAAATGCTTTGGAATTATATATACAATAATAGTCACATTACATTATCTCATGTGTGCATGAGAACACACACAAAGAAGTACAAAAAAGTAAAATTTTAAAAATTTAGTTTTGGTCCCTAACACTACAACAGTGGGTAAGTATGTAAATAGGATCTTAAAATGAAATGTGTTATCTTTGTTACACTCTGTTATTCAAAGTTATACTTAGTGACTCTGAAGCAACCCTGTACTTGGTATTGAAACCTGGCATTGCTATTCTAGGAGAGCCCATCCCTCCACGGACCTTGACTGAAGCAGGCACAATGGCGCTCTGCTACAGTGCTGCTTGGGACGCCCGTGTCATCACTAGCGCTTGGTGGGTGCACCATCACCAGGTAAGAAGGGCTGCGCTCCATTTTCTCGATTTCTTAAGAGCTATATACCTCATAAATGGCTAGGATATAGAAGGTAGGCAAAGTACTTGATAAAGCTTATGTTTAAGCAGTAGAGAAAATATTTGCATACTAGGTGGGAAGTGCTGTGAAGAAGAAAACAAAACAATTTTTTTGTTGTTTTTAGCAAGGTCTCACTATGTAACTTTGACTGGCTTGGAACTTACTATGTAGACCAGACTGGTCACAAGGATTTGCTTGTCTCTGTCTTATAAGTGCTTAGATTAAATTTGATATCTTATGTGCTTAGATTAAATTTTATATCTCACATAGGACTTGAACTCTTAGTCCTCTTACCTCAGTCGTCCGGGTCCCTGGGACTACAGGCCTTTGCCACCAAGTCCAGCTGTTAGTGCTCTTTGATATTAATCCATCTTGTATTTGACTTCCCACTGCAGGTAGATCCACATTTTCAAGAATTACAGCTGATAATGATGCATTAATTCTATAAGAAAAATCAATTTCATTATCATCCTTGAGATGATATTTCATTTGTTTCATTTTATGTTATTTATATTACTTACATTTCTGTGACGTGGTTTTAGGAAATTAATAATATTTGGAGAGATAATACTTTATATCTCTACCGGTAATTAAAGTGGTTTTCTGTGTAGAACTAAAAAGATACAAGCCGGGCGTGGTGGCGCACGCCTGTAATCCCAGCACTTGGGAGGCAGAGGCAGGCGGATTTCTGAGTTCGAGGCCAGCCTGGTCTACAGAGTGAGTTCCAGGCCAGCCAGGGCTACACAGAGAAACCCTGTCTCGAAAAAAAAAAAAAAAAAAAAAAAAAAAAAAAAGATACTTTCAAATTTAGAGTAATCACAAACATGTAAAATCTTTGGAATAAGCTCCTTTACTCTGTTTTATCAACTGTATTTTTTAAAGTTCTGTTCTCTCTATTTCCTGGGAAAGGCTGTTTAGTGGCTGGGGAGGTGGCTCATACAAGCCCTACACCAAGCCTAATGGCCTGAATTCAGTCCCTGGGATCCCATAGTGGGAGAGGGAACTAACTCCGTGCGAGCTGTCCTCTGATCTCCACAGTATACATAGGAGTGTACACACACATACACACATGTTAAATTATTAAAATTTGGGGGCCGGGGAGATGACTCAACTGTTAACGAGTGTGTACTGCTTTTTTAGAGAACCAAAGTTTTAGTCCTAGCACCTTGATGACAACTACCTGTAACTCCAGCTCCAGGGGCTCCAATACCCACCCTCTTCTAAATTCAGCAGGCACCTACACCCACTTGCACGTAGTCACACACAACCACACATAGATGGACATTGTTTAAAATCTTCAAAGCCAGGAGGTGGTGGCAGAGAACCTTAGTCCCAGCACTGGGGGGGGCAGAGGCAGACTGACCTCTAAATTCGGGGACAGCCAGGGCGACACAGAGAAACCTATCTTGGAAGAGAAAAATCTTTCAAAATATTTTTAAGGAAAAGAAAAGCTGTTTGACTGCCAAAAAGAATCCCAGCAAGGGAATTTAATGACTATAATTTTATCTTCCAGTAACGTTTTGTAGTAACCTTATTAAACTTATTTTTTCTAGAAAAATATTACTATGCTGGAAGAAAAAACTAGTTCCAGTACAGCCTGTAGCATTTTATTGGAGTAGTAGATCTTTTATTATTCCTACATTTATGGTGGTCAAGTATATCTGTCATTGGAAGTATATATCTGTGGTCAGTATTGAGAATTTTTGCTAAGTTGTAAAGTTTTCAGGGCTTAAAGTTGCTTGCTTGAATGTTGTTATTTCTTTCTCTTCTGTAGAAAAAAAATCTTTTTGAAAGTGTCGTAAGAGACTAAAGATGTAGCTCATTTGGATAGAGTGCCTTCCTGACATGTGTGGTAGGGCAGTGCTGTGATCCTGGTACTTGAGAGATGGACAGATTAGAAGTTCAAGGTCATCCTCGGTTATAGCAAGTTCAAGGCCAACCTGTAATACCTGAGAGCTTGTCTTAGTTTTTTTTCTTTAGATAGAATATAATGCATTATTGTGTTCCTCAGGTGTCTAAAACAGCACCAACAGGAGAATATTTAACAACAGGAAGCTTCATGATAAGAGGTAACAGCTTAACACGATACATACCCCTCAGTCAGATTATGGAGGCAAAGGCCATTTTAAAGATATTCATAGAGTAGAAGTGGTTTGTTATAATTGCACATTTAAATATTGTTATGAAATAAGGAAATTTTTGCTCTGGCATGGCAAATTCAGCATTTATTAATGAGAATGTATTTCACATAGTTTAATTATAATAATAATAATAATTATAGCCTGACCTTTCTAAAATAAAAAAATAGATTATTATGGTTCTAACAAACCCAAAGATGGCAGCAAGCACTCATACTTTGTCTTGATAGTTATTCTTATACATAATATTAAATGTGTAAATGTTCATGTTTCAGTATAAGGTAAAATGCATATAATTATAGGTAGAGCATTATTATAGGCATAGCTTATTTTCAGACCAAAAACTGTAGAAAACAGATTCTTATAACCATTAATGTGTATTATCTTTTTAGGAAAAAAGAATTTCCTTCCTCCTTCATACCTAATGATGGGGTTTAGCTTCCTTTTTAAGGTACTCTTTACTTTTTTTAGGCTTACTTTTATACTCTTCCTAAAGTCCCAGAAGTGAGGAAGGACTTTTTCTCTAGGTAGATGAGTCTTGTGTCTGGAGACATCGAGGTGAACGAAAAGTCAGAGTGCAGGACGAAGACTTGGAGACACTGGCCAGCTGCACAAGTGAGCTGTCGGGAGACATGGAGCAACTAGGTAGTTGATGGGTTATAATAAATTGGCTTGTGGGGTGTGTGTGTGTGTGTGTGTGTGTGTGTGCATGCGCTCATGTGCTCGTGTGTATGTAAGCCAGAGGATGATAACAGGTGTTTCTCGGGCACTGTCTCCTTCTCTCTGGAGATTGGGTTTTACACTTACTGGTCTGGAGTTTGCTGATTAGGCCAGGCTGGCTGGCCAGCCTCTACATCTCTATTAGGATTACAGCTGCACACCACCACGCCTGGTGTGTTGTTGACATCTCCCCACAGGCTTTCTTTGGATTCAGCTAAGATCCTTGTGCCTGAAAGTCAAGCACTTAACCAACTAAATTTTTATCTTCCCAGCCAGGCTTGTGACTTTGTTTTTCTCTTGAGGCAAGCAAGATAGCACTATGTAACCCTGGCCTGCCTGGGACTTGTCATGTGGGTCAGGCTGCCGTTGAACTTGCATCCGTTCTTCTGTCTTTGTCTCCAGGGGCTAGCTAGTATCCAGAAACTCACCAACATATCTAGCCAGGGCTTGTGATTTTTTTTTTTTAAGTTTATTTATTTTATATATATATGAGTAACTGAAGAGGGCATCAGATCCCATTACAGATGGTTGTGAGCCACCTTGTGGTTCCTGGGAATTGAACTCAGGACCTCTGGAAGTGCTCTTAACCACTGAGCCATCTCTTCAGTTTATGATTTTTTAACTCTTCTTAGTTTTATTTTTAACACTTAAGTCTCTGCTATGATATCCAGAACTTAAAAAACAGTCCAAAGTACTACCAATTTTGTAAATACAAAATACACACTTTTTTATACTAAGCATTGAAAAAATTATTTTAGTGAATTAAAAATAGTTAAATTTATAATCAGTACTTTTGGTAAAATTTGGGCATTTAGTGGATAGCTTACAAATACATGTAACATGTAAACTTGGGTACATATGAATTAGCATTTCCATTTGGATTTAGGAGTTAGCAATGATAGGAAGATGATTTTATATGAAGTATAATTTTTTACATGAGAATTTGGTTCAGGTCAGGCTTTTGATTCATCCTGATTTAGTTTTCTTTTTTTTTTTTTTTTTTTTTTGGTTTTTCGAGACAGGGTTTCTCTGTGTAGCTCTGGCTGTCCTGGAACTCACTCTGTAGACCAGGCTGGCCTCGAACTCAGAAATCCGCCTGCCTCTGCCTCCCAAGTGCTGGGATTAAAGGCGTGCGCCACCACCGCCCGGCCTGATTTAGTTTTCAAATACTGATATTACAAGTAAAAGCCAATGAGCCGGGCGGTGGTGGCGCACGCCTATAATCCCAGCACTTGGGAGGCAGAGGCAGGTGGATTTCTGAGTTCGAGGCCAGCCTGGTCTACAGAGTGAGTTCCAGGACAGCCAGGGCTAAACAGAGAAACCCTGTCTCGAAAACAAAAAAACAAAAACAAAAAACAAGTAAAAGCCAATGTGCCCAGTGTTGGTTTATTTTTATTATATATTTGATTTAAGTACAGAGATACTATGATTGCCAAAATAAATTTACCTACCTACCTAAGGAACCTAAAGAAAGGGTAGCCTTTTGGAGTTAGGTTGTGTTGCATAATTTAAAGCTGCTGTGTGGTTAAATTTTATCGAATGGTGCATGCCATGTCTCTGTCATGACAGTGCTTTTTTTGGTTTGTTTGTTTGTTTGCTTGTTTGTTTTAAGAGACAGGGTTTCTCTGTGTAGCCCTGGCTGTCCTGGAACTCAAACTCTGTAGACCAGGAACTCAGAAATCTGCCTGCCTCTGTCTGCCTCCCAAGTGCCAGGATTAAAGGTGTGCGCCATCACTGCCCAGCACATGACAGTTCTTGAAAGTGGAAATTGGACCTAGTTATTAATATTTGTATTCCTTTTGCCTAAGTGTAAAGCTAGTTGTATAATGTATATTGGTTTACATTTGCAAATTAATAAAGTTGCAGAGCTTATACAATTACTTTTACCATCTTGCCTTTGGAAGTAGGAGTTACAGACAGCGTAGGTTTGTTACAGAAATAGTAGCAGTGTCCAAAAGTTTTGTGGTAAAATGATCTCGGAGGTCATGTACGGGCTATCCTTTGTCAGAATAGATTCAGCACATTGTGGAGATGCTCAGGGATTTTTTGATACCCCTTTGGGGAACCTAGGAATGACTGGGATCACACAGCGCCATTGGGAGTTGTACACTGATGTTCCTCATGGGAATTCTACAGAAGGAGGCGACAGCAGTGAAGAGGAGACTGAGGAATGCCATGAAGAAGTAGAGCTTGTGACTCAGGTTGAGCAAGAGGACATTGCTGTTCACAGTGGGAGAGATGAACTAAGCTCTGAGGATGGAGAAGCCAGAGCAGCTACAAAGGATCACGAGCCCACTGGGGAGGAGAAGGGGGAGGAGGAAGATGCCTTCGAGTATCCTGACACTACCATTGACTTGTCCCATCTTCAGTCCCAAAGGTAAATTTACAAAGACTTTTTAGTTTTACTTACAGACTGGCGATGATGTTGAGGCAGCCCTTATAAAAGAGAGCGCTGAGAGTGGCCCCTCTCCCCTCACTCACTGTATGCTCAGCGTGAGGCGGGGACTGTCACCCTCCTTTGTGGTCTCTTTTTTTCAGCATTTGATTGGTATTCTAGAAATTCTTAGGACCAAAGGAGGAAAGTACACACAGAAGCCAGAAGTAGGTCAGACCAGAAACAGCAGGCTCTGGAGGTGTGGCTCAGTGAGGGGCCTGCTTTACGCGCTTAAAAGCCATGTCTAAATCTGCACTGCAGAAGCTAATTGTGAAGTTTTCAGTAAAATCAAATATTAAAAAAAAGTGATCCAAACTCAGAAAAACAAAAACCTAACCTCTAATGTGTATCGAAATGGCTGTGGAGCAAAGCCCAAAGTTCTCGAGAGAAGGCCGGACAAGAGAGGGTAAACTAGACAGTGCAGATGGACGGACACACAACACGAAAGGGGGAGGAGAGGAGACGACAGGGCGTGTTCCAGGGCAGCCCTGCTAAAGTACACTCTGAGGTCTGAAGTCACTGCAGTGGGGCTGGGGAGAAGGCTCAAAAGAAAGCAGATTGCTTTTGTAGGGAACCTGAGTTTGGTCCCAGCACCCGTAGTGTGCCACGCACAGCTGCTGTAACTGCATCTCCAGGAAATCAGTGCTATCTCCTGGCCTCCCTTCACTCAAGAGCATATCCCCACATAAGACATATATACAGAAATACCAGTTTTAAAGCTGGGCATAGTGACTCATACCTTTAATTCCAATAGAGGAAGGTGGATCTCTGAGTTTGAGGCCAGTCTGGTCTACAGAGTTCCAGGACAGCCAAGGAAACCCTGTCTTAAAAAAGATGGGGGCGGAAATCAGAATTAAAAAGAAAAAGAAAATAGTTTTAAAAACAGTCTCATCTTAAACAAACAAAAAAATTTGATTAGTCTTCATTGTCTTATCAGCAAGTGAATAGAATATTGGCCTTGTTTGTTTTTTATTTTTATTTGAGACAAGGTTTCACTGTCTAGCTCTGGCTAGCTTGGAACTTGATATGTAGACCAGGCTGGTCTGGAACTCAGAGAGATCCCCTTTTCTGTTTTTGTTGGTTTGTTTATGGATTATTATTGGAGTTCTAAAACATGGCTTAGATGTAAGACAGACCAAAATTAAGTCTTAGGGTATCTCCTTGGCCAAGCTACTCTGTGTTTAAGCATGGATTTCTATCTTAGAAAGTGGATTTTCCTTCACAGGAATTTGGTGGAGGTATTAGTGCATAGCATCTAACAGCAACTGGCACAGAGATTTCAGCTCAGCAAGTGTGTACGCTGCTGTATACCCAAGATAGGAAGAGCAGACGTCAGGGTCATCCCAGCTACATAGGGGGTTTAAGGACAGCTGGTCTCCAAAAGAAAAGATTTAACACTCACATGAGGAGTGTGTATACAAGTACGGGAAGACGCTTTGGTTGTATTTTGCCAAATTTGAAGATTTGTAGGATTATACGTAAGATGAAGGATATATTAAGACTTTGCAACTGAATGGCTTTTATAAGCTAGTAAAATCTTTTGTTTTCATAGGCCTCTACAGAAACTGGTTCCAAAAGAAGAATCTTTGAATTCAGTAAGCTATTTTTGAAGTTATGCTTTTTAAAAAAAGAAATGTTTTTCTGAATAGTTTTCTTTTAAAATTTAATAGTATTCTCATGGTTCCTTCCTTTTTTTTTAATAGAATGACAGTAAATCTCAGAGCCGAAGACATTTGTCAGCCAAGGAGAGAAGGTAACGGTGTTATGTAACCTAGTCCTGGTTTAAACAGTGACACCTGGGTGACGAGATGACTCCGTGGTAGAAATGCTCACAGGATGGGCCTGAGCATCCCAGTTTACTCCCCGCTCCTAAAGCAGTAGAGAACGGACTCGTGTGCCATACCTATGTATAGCATGCGTTCACACCTCATAAACACAGAATAATAAATAATAAATCTAAGCTTTAAAATCACTTAGCTAACACCTATTTGACTATTTTGAATATTCCTTTAATCACCAAGATTGTTTTTTACTTTTGGTTTTGTTTTTGTTTGTTTGTTTTTGTTTTTTGAGACAGGGTCTCTGACAGCCCTGGCTGTCCTGGAACATGCTTTGTAGATTAGACTGGCCTCAACCTCATTAAAGCCGTGTGCCACCACCATCTGTCTTGCACCAAGATGTTTTTTAAAAGATTTATGTATTTAATATATGTGAGTACTCTGCTTCTATACAAGTGTGCCAGAAGAGGATGTCAGATCCCATTACAGATGGTTGTGAGCCACCATGTGGTTTCTGGGAATTGAACTCAGGACCTCTGGAAGAGCAGCCAGTGCTCTTAACTTCTGAGCTGTATCTCCAGTCTCCACCAAGATTCTTTATGTCCAACTCTAAAATGTTTTTTACTGTTTTATTTAAGGCTCATTTGTGATAGGTAAGGTGAGTGGTAAGAGGCCTTTTAGGATGTAAACATGTAAAGTGACTATAAGGCATATACGGCACTGCATTATTGAAAACTTTTTTATTTTTTTAATTTTTATTTTTTTGTTTTGTTTTGTTTTTCAAGACAGGGTTTCTCTCTGTAGCCCTGGCTGTCCTGGAACTCACTCTGTAGACCAGGCTGGCCTCGAACTCAGAGATCCACCTACCTCTCCCTCCCAAGTGCTGGGATTAAAGGCGTGCGCCACCACTGCCCGGCTAAAAAACTTTTTTTAAAGATTTGTGTTATAGGGGCTGGAGAGATGGTTCAGTGGGTAAGAGCACTGATTGCTCTTCCAGAGGTCCTGAGTTCAAATCCCAGCAACCACATGGTGGTTCACAACCATCTGTAATGGGATCCGATGCCCTCTTCTGGTGTGTCTGAAGACAGCTACAGTGTACTCATATACATAAAATAAGTTAATTAATCTTTTTTTCTTTTTTTTTTAAAGGATTTTATTTATTTTATATAATCGAGTACACTGTAGCTGTCTTCAGACACACCAGAAGAGGGCATCTGATCCCTTTACAGATGGTTGTGAACCACCATGTGGTTGCTGGGAAATGAACTCAGGACCTCTGGAAGAATAGCCACTGGGCTTAACTGCTAAGCCATCTCTCCAGCCCAATCTTTTTTTTTTTTTTAAATAGAATTAAAAGATGTAAGCATGTATCTTGCCTGACTAAATATACCACATTTGTATTTGATGCCCTCAGAGACCAGAAGTCATCGCATTTTTTGGAACTCATTACAGGTGGTTCTGAGCCACTGTGCAGATGCCAGGAATTGAACGTGGGTTTTCTGGAAGAGCAGCCAGTGCTCTTTACCTCCGAGCTATTACTCCAGCCCTAGCACATGATTATTAAAGGACCAATAAAAGGACCAATACTAACACTGATCTTGTAAAACAAAATTTCAATTATTTATTTATAGTAGTTGTAAAAATTAATGAATTTTATGTGCATTGGTGTTTTACCTGCACGTTTGTCTGTGTGAGGGTGTTACATCCCCTGGATTGTAGTTACAGTTGGGAACCATCATATGGGTGCTGAGAATTGAACCTGGGTCCTCTGGAAGAGTAGTCAATGCTTTTAACTGCTGAGCCATCTCTCCAGCACCCTTGATCTTATAAGGTATATGAGGGTAAAAAAGAGACTCCAAAGAGAATTAGCCATACAATGAGGACAGAAAGGTTTGGTTGTAAAATGTATGTATGATCATTTGGAGAAATAATAGACTTAAGATGAAAGAAAAAGAATGTTTGTGTATATGTTATAAAATCATAGATGTTTAGATTAGAAGGAAATTTAAAATAAAATTAAGAGAGCCTGGAATGACTAAGTGTTGGGGGAACCTTGTAATTAAGGACCTAGTCCCCATGACGGGATGGCTGGCTGAGCTCTGCAGAAAATGGGGGGTCTCCGTTGCTCAGTGGGGCTTCCTGCCTCTGCCTCTGTCTGGAGACTCTCTAAACAGCTGGTTGGTCGGCCCTGTCTGAAAGTGACCGTGTAAAAGCTGTCTGCAAGACTGCATAAGTCAACCTGGAAAAGGAAATCGGGAACATTAACAGATCTGGGAAGGGGAGGTTATAAGGGATAGAGGAAATCTGATAGGCAGTGCGGACCCGAGATAGGAAGATGCCACAGCGGCAGGATGTGCCCTTCTTCCCTGTTCCACTAACCCATGTCCACGATGTGGCAGATCCACGCTGAGAGAATACTGCAGATTCCAGTGTTTGCACATCAGAGTTGTTAGCTGGATAGATGGATGTGGGGCTGAGAAAGGATAAACTAAGGTAATATTTTTGAATCTGGATGACAAAATGAAACATCTTCAAAAGATTTTCAGGTCTTTCTCCAGTGGTTACTTGAGCCTTATATACAGTGCTTTGGTGTGACTATCAAGACAAGGACAGGCCCCCACATACTGTGCATCTTCCCTTTTCCTTTTACAGTTTTTAGGGCATATTAGACATTCTTAAAATTTGATGATTTCTGCTTGATTTGTATGTAGAGAAATGAAAAAGAAAAAGCTCCCATGTGACTCAGGGGATTTAGAAGTGATGGAAGAAAAGGACAAAGAAAGAGAAGGTGCTGTGCAAGCCGAAGCTCTCCAGAACCCCAGCAGGAGTGTGGCCGCCGGACAGCCGATGAAGAGAGGACAGAAGGTAGGAGAGAGAGCTGCTTCCAGATGGGCCGTCTGCCCACTACGGCTCACGGGAAGCTAAGGGGCTCCTTTGATTGTGTAACGTTTAAAGGAAATAGAAAGGGCTGGCTGCTCTTCAGAGGACCCGCTTCACCCCAGCACTTACACCACAGCTAGCAACTCTTACCTTAGTTCCAGGAAATCCAGCATGCTTTTCTGGTCTCTGTGTGGCACCAGGCATGTAAGTGGTACCTAGATATATGTGCAGGCAAAACACCCATATACATAAAATAATTTTAAAGTAAAACAGAATATGTACAAGAATTTTTTTTTTTTAATTCTGTGACTGAAAATTAGCTGTAAAGGTAAGAGTGTTCCAGATGAAGGTGCTCATCTGGAAAGGGCTTCCACCCATACATACAAACTTCCTGATGCTAAGCATGGCTGAGATCATACTACCAACTAGCACTGAGATGGTAGAGAAGGCCTCCTTCATTGTTGCTAGACTGGGATTTGAATGACTGGACAAGGCAGTCATTGTGAGGAAGATTTCATGGTCTCCCTGTGGCAGGACCATTGGAGGGGCATCATTTGCTTCAGATGAGGGGGGGGGGGAAACAGGAGACAGGAGATCTGCGTCCTGGCAAGAGGGCTGCCAGTGCCTGTCATCAGCACCCTGGGTCCCCTGTGAAATCACTTAGACAAACCTGCTCAGTCCCAGCCCTCCACCCACTCAGGGATGTACTATGCCTGTCACTATTCTTGCCCGGGGGCCCAAGAAGGGAGAGGAGGGCTCACAGCCGGGAGAAGGGCAGTGAGCCAGACTTTCATTTAAAGACACTTAAGAAAAAAAGTTGTGTTGATTTACCCTTACTTGTGTTTTTATGTCTTCTGTCCCATTGTGGCACACTCCTTAAGGATGAGGGCCGGCATACCCATCTTCCTGTGTTCCATGTTCTTTATAATGCTTGGCGCCTCGTTCAAAAGCATATTTGATAATCAAAGAGGCATTTTAAAACATAGTCTTTACTGCTGATTTTTTTTCAATTCTTCTGATTTTAGAGTAAAATGAAAAAAATGAAGGAAAAATACAAAGACCAGGATGATGAAGATCGTGAACTTATTATGAAATTATTGGCAGTGAGTAACATCTAAAATCATTTGTCTGGCTTTTTAGTGGCTTCTAGGCAATGAGAAACATTCAAACCTTAGCAGTGTTTAGACTAGTGAGATGCCGCCTCTGGGGGTAAAGGCACTTTCACCAGGCCTGAACTCAGTTCCTAAAACCCACGTGCTCAAGGAAAAAACTAACTCTTGCATGTCAACCCCACCTGTGTTCTGTGGTCTGTGGACCCCACACTCAGAAACATACACACAAATGTAAGGAAGATAAAGTAAAATTATTTAAAAACTTTAGTACTAATCATAATTACATTGACTTCTCCTCCCTGATGAATTGAAAGTCTGCAGGTTCGAACAAAGAAGAAAAGGGGAAGAAAGGAAAAAAAGGGAAAACAAAAGATGAGCCTGTGAAAAAACCCCCACCGAAACCCAGAGGGGGACAGCGGGCTTTAGATGTTATTAAAGAAACTCCAGCCCTTCAGGTTCTATCTCATGACTTACAAGACTTAGCTGTGGACGATCCGCAAGAGGACAAGGTACGTGTTCCCAGCTGGGGTGACCAGGGCCTGTCCACGGTATGCCACAGCCCGCCTCTTAGGAACACAGCCTCAAAGACAGCGCTCATTTCATGAAAATGGGGAGTGATAAACTTTTAGAAGCCTTTGGAAAATTAGTGTGGGTCTAAAGACATGGCTTTCTGTAAAGTGCTCCAGAGAGCCTGAGTTCTAGCCCTGGAACTGGTGTGATTCATGTGATGATCCCGACACTCGGGAGCACTCGGGCACACGGAGTAGACCCTACTCAGCAAGCTCCAAGCCAATAAAGATCAGTCTTAGAGTGGATGGTGTTCCTGAAGATGACATCCACGAGTGCCCTCTGACCTCCACAGGTACATGGACAGAAGCATATGTGCATACAGCACCCACAAAATAAAAGTTTTATGGAAGAGATTTTACATTATTCTTGTGGAACTCAGTTTAATAAGAGAAAGAATTGGGCTTATTTTGAGTAGAAAATAAACTTTTACTTCTATAAACTTTTCTATAGGATTATTAACTTTATTGTGTTACATATTATTAAAAAATAACTCTTCAGAACTTAGGTCTCGGTTATAGAAGTTAATTTTCTCCAGCTAAGGTAATTATTTAATTACTTTATCAAATCATTTAAAAGCCAGTTAAGTATATCTTCATGCATGAACAGATAACATATTTGAAATGCTGAGCTTTTACAAAGAACTGTGTGTGAGGCTGACGGGTGAGGTGATGGCTGGGATCCCAGCAGTCAGCTCTGCTGCTCTGCTCTTAGTTGGATTATAAGTTCAGTTTAGTGAGATGTTTACAGGGATTTCATGTCACTATTTCCCCCTCTACTGAACAGTGTTGTTAATGGTTCTAAACTTCATTTTGGTTCTCAAGTTTTTATATATACTATTGCCATAGCTGTAGTTTAGGTAGTGTAGTATCTATAAACTTTAGTAGTAGGAGGAGGAGGTAGTACTAGGTAGTGTAGTATCTATAAACTTTAGTAGTAGTAGTAGTAGTAGTAGTAGTAGGAGGAGGAGGAGGAGGAGGAGGAGGAGGAGGAGGAGGAGGAGGAGGAGGAGGAGGTAGTACTAGGTAGTGTAGTATCTATAAACTTTAGGCTCAAAATACCCATACCAGATATGGTGGCATATAGCCAGAATTCCAGCACTTGGAAGGCCAAAGCAGAAGGAACACACGGTTAAGACAAGCTTATGATATGCAGCAAGTCATGGAGAGGGAGATTCCTAAGAGGAACTATTAATCTTTTGTGGGTATGGATTATGATCTAGCCCAGTGTGATAAAATTAAGAACTGGAGCTTTTAGGAAGGGAAATAATGTTCTTAGAAGAGATTAAAGGAGTCTCTCACATGAAGACCTGGCATCAAATGCCAGTTTTATTATTACAGTTTTAGCTTTCTTTTTTGAGTCTTGTGTAACACAGACTTGTATTACAATCTGCTTTTGCAGAATAAGGTCTTCCTGCCTCTACCTCTCAGGTGCTGGGACTACAGTGGCTACCACACATTCTACTAAGATACCATTGGGAGGCACATCTTCACAAAACCTACTGCTGTCCTGATCTTGGAACTTTTTATCCTGCAGAACTACTAGATATAAATTTATTATTTAAAAAGTTGTGCACTCTAAAGTCCTAGACAACTTAAAGTCTAAAGAGTCTAAAGCCTAGTCAGACTGACACTAGTTTGTCTCCAAATAGGTATTGTGCATGTAACATAAATAGACAGAATTAAGTTTATCTCAATATTTGAAGGTTATCTTAAAGTTGTTGGCAAAACCCTTTTTGAAATCCTTTTTTTAAGAATTACTTTTTGGGGACTGGAGAGATGGTTCAGCAGTTAAGAGCACTGACTGCTCTTCCAGAGGTCCTGAGTTCAATTCCCAGCAACCACATGGTGGCCCACAACTGTCTTTAACTCCAAGATTTGACACCCTTACAAACATACATGCATGCAAAACACCAATGCACATGAAATTAAAGAATTATTTTTTTCTTTGCAAACATTGAGCTTAGCTGTCATTTCAATTTTTCTCTACAACTTTCACTATTTCAGCATAGACCTTAAGTAAAAGGCTTTGTCACTGGTTAAAAAACACTTTTTTCTCTTTCAGTGGTAATGCTTTCTAAAATATTAAATACATATACACTAATCAACTTTAGAGTCTTAGGGGACCTAAATTGTAGTCTTTAATTTTTGTTATACAACAGCCTTATTATGTCTTTCTTTTTTCTGCTTGTGGCTTCTTGGTACAGAATTTTATAGCTGACTTTGATTTTTGTATTTTAACTAGGAAGAACACGATCTGGATCAGCAGGGAAATGAGGTAGGATTTGAGTAAGGTTTCTATTACATTTCATTGCAATCTTTGCCCAGAATATCTACTACTACTCAAAACCAAAAAGACAAGTGCAGGCTCTGCAGCCACTGGGTTGAGGTATCATCTGTGCTGATATATCTGTGCAAGTCTCGAACTGCCGTTTGGCTTTTGATAAGCTCAGTATGTAGCCTTGGCCAACCTGGCGCTTGCCTCCATTTGTCTCCTGAGAGCTGGGTTTAAAGGTGTGCCCACCATACCTAGCCTGAAAATACTCTTTATTCCTCCCCTTCCTTTGTGGCTTCAATATTCTTATTATGGGGATAATTATCACCATTAGGACAGTTTTGAGACTCTGTAAATTACTTAAAAGTACAACATCAAAGCATTGTGCCCTGTAGATAGCATGCAAATGAGAACTAGTCTAAGGAGTTCTGGAATTTTTCCTTAAAAACACAGCACCTCCTTCCTCTATGTCGGGCCATTCAAAACCAGTAGTAGCTGTAACTTTACACTTGATATCCTCTTCTGGTATGTTTGTATACACACACATACCCCAACAAGTAGAAGTAGACGACTTTCCCAACTTTGGCACTGTATTTTGTTGTTAAGTCCTGTCTAACATATTATGAATTGACTAATAATACCTGTTGCCTAACCCACTAGATGTCACTCCTTTCTTTCTGAAAGCCAGAACTTATATATATATATAAGAATAGTTTATTCAGGGCATGGGGAGGGGAGTTAAGAGGGTGGTGTGATCTGAACAGAACTTGCCTACTACTCAGCAATGCCCCTCCCTCAGCATCTTCTGTTCTTTTTAAGTTTGGCATAAATTTCTTTTATAATTGTTTTTTTTTTTCTCCTTCATTAGGAAAATCTATTTGACTCTTTGACAGGGCAGCCACATCCTGAAGATATACTAATGTTTGCTATTCCAATATGTGCCCCTTACACCATCATGACAAACTATAAGTAAGTCACTATTGTCTCAATCATTGCCAAGTAGCTTTAGAAATCTTTGATCTCCATGCAGTAACTCGTACTTTTTTTTTTTTTTTAAGATACAAAGTGAAACTTACGCCTGGAGTTCAGAAAAAGGGAAAAGGTAATTAAGGATTTTTTTTTTTTTATTGTGAGTTTTAAATAGTTCAGTGACTGCACCAGAAGTACATTCTTCTGTGCTCTACTTACAGCTGCAAAGACAGCCTTGAACAGTTTCATGCACTCCAAAGAAGCAACAGCAAGAGAAAAAGACTTATTCCGAAGTGTGAAGGTAAAGTTTCCCTTAGACTGGTGGGAGGATCAGGCTCTTTTCTATTGTCTTGATACAGTGCTGTCTTATAGGAACCCCAAGTAGGTAGACTTGGCAAAAGTTGTGCCTTTTTTCTGACAGAGTACACAGAATTTCTCTAAATAGGATATGACAATATTAAGTACTTTGTTTGTTTTAGGACACAGATTTATCAAGAAACATTCCTGGAAAAGTGAAAGTGTCTGCACCTAATCTTCTGCATGTGAAAAGAAAATAGCTGGAATGGAATCCTGAAGAGCCAGTTTTGTAGCCTTTGGAAGTTCAAAGACGCAGACAACATGTTAACAGGACTTCCACTTTACAAGTGAACATACTGCCTTGCTATATCACCAAAAGGACTTAAGTTTTTTCCCCCAAGTTTTATATATATATATATATGTATAAACTATTATAGTATTTCCTAAAATATTTGTGAAAACTTAATGATACACATCTGTAATTGTATTGTTCTACATTTTATTGAACTTCTTGAGGTTTCATTTCATGATGTAAAGACCCTGAAATAGCTCAAGTGCATAAATTACTGACGTAGTGGTCTACTGTATATAACATCTAAGACATAGTACAGCCAGTTACCAGAGGTTTTGTTTGGTTAGTGAAACAATTAAACATTTAAGGTTTGTGTCTTGAACACTTTGCCAAATTTTACATCAAATGCAAAAAAAAAAAAAAAAAAAAAAAAAACACAAGAAAATGACCATTGTTTCCGTGCATCGATAATATCGCCTTCCTAATTCCTTGTAGTGTCTCTTTGTTGTTTGGCATTTCCCCCCACCCCCACCACTACTCCCGGCAGCTATCAGATAGTTAAAACTGTCCTGTGGTGATTCTGGTTTTTCCAAGTCAGGGTTTCTCTATAGTTCTGGCTGTCCTAGAACATACTCTGTAGACCAGACTGGCCTTGATCTCAAGAGCTCCGCCTTACCTCTGCCTCCCGAGTGCTGGAATTAAAGGCGAGCACCACCACCACCAGGCTCAAGTATTTTGACCTGTAATAAGTGCATTTTTTTTGCTGGGCAGTAGTGGCAGCATTGGGGAGGCAGAGGCAGGTAGATCTCTCTGAATTTGCACTCAGGACAGCCAAGGCGGGAAACCCAGGGCGGGGGAGGTGCATATTATTATTATTATTATTTTTTTTTTTTTTTTATGCTTATCTCTAAAGATTCTGGACCAGTACTCTTTTGGCTCCTATTAGAATAGAGAATGAAGCCACACATTATCTCTTCCTTCGTGAGGTATAGACTGCCACTTCTCAATTAACTGGGTAGTAACCATGACCACATGTCCCAGGACTATGCCGACACATTAAGGTTGAAGTAGTACATTAATTGCAGCGTGGGCTGTATAAGTCTCTCACTGCCCATGCCAGCAGACACACCCAGCTGTGACAGAACACTTTCAGTTCTAATTCTTAAGAGGTGGAAGCTAGAGGATTGATTCAAGACCAGCCTTGGCTACATACGGTTAAAGGCTACAGATGGAGCATTTTCACATTTCTACAGATACATTACATCCAAATTATCAAAAGATAAATGTAAAAATTGTTATACCCATTCTTGGTATAACAAAAAGTCAATGCAGGGGCTGGAGAGCTGGTTACGAGCACTGGCTGTTCTTCCAGGTTCAGTGGCCAGCACCCACACTGCAGCTTACAACTGTGTAACTCCAGTTCCAGGGAGTCCAACACCCTCACGCATGCAGGAAAAACACCATTTAGTATACATAGAATAAACTCAATCGTTAAAAAAAAGCCAACACAGTAATTTTTTTAACTTTAACAATAGACAGGTACTGGTGTTAAATACATTTATTGTAAACTTTAGACACAAAAATAGGTTCTCTAGGCCATTCACATGCACACAAAACCCAGGAAGCTGCAAACTACAACAGTGCATACAATTATACAAAGGCTGACACTGTGTGACAAATACAGAGTTGTTTTCCATGCAAGGAGACCAGAAGTAATATCTACAAAGCCTTATGATCCAGAAGTGTTGTTACTACCAAACCTCTGATTAACACTGTGAAGTAAGTGCTTGGGAAGGCAGCTCCACGAGTTGGCTAGCATCTCTTTAAAGCAAATGACTGCTTCTAAGCTTAGCCTAAAAGTAGACAAGGAAATAATTTTACTAAATAGTACATTAACTTGAATGAAGACTCATTAATGCCTTTAAATAATCATATACCCGGTACCGGAATACCTGGTAAGAACTTACCGAACAAGAGATTTTGGTTGAACTGAAAATATAAGTACTTCATTACTGTGTGCCTGAAAAAAAGAAGGAACAGGTAAAATGCAAGTGCTGAAAGCAGGCTGGTGTGGCGTATACTCCTGTAACCTCAGCTCCAGGAGGCGAAGGCGGGAGTCCTAGGCCAGAGCTCAGGGCTCGAGAGCCACCTAGCATGCCCGTGCACAGGTCAGGTGCTTAGGACTAAGCAGTGCAGAGAGGGTGTGGCGAGAGATGGCTCAGCGGTTAAGAGCACTGGCCACTCTTCCAAAGGACCTTAGCTCAGTTCCAGCACAGAGCGGGGGCTGTTTACAATCACCTGTAACCTCACTCTAGGGGGATCTGATACCCTCTTTTGGTCTCCATGAGAACTGCATGCATATAGTATACAGACACACATGAAAGAAAAACTGTCACATGAAGGGATTTGGGGTGTTTTTTTTTTTTTCCTTTGTTTTTAATATAAAAACGTCTCCAAGATGGAGAGAAAGCTCAGAGGTTAAAGAGCACTGACTGCTCTTCCAGAGGTTCTGAGTTCCAATTCCCAGTAACCACATAGTGGCCCACAACCATTTATAAAGGGATCTGATGCCCTCTTCTGGTGTGTCTGAAGAAAAACCACAGTATACTCACATACATTAAATAAATAAATACTTTAAAAACAAAGCTAAGTGGCTTTACATCTGCCTAAAGGAGGCAAAGACAGGCAGATCTCTGAGTTCTGGTCTGCAGAGAGTTCCAGGAGAGTCATAGCTACACGGAGAAACCATCTCAAAAAGCCAAAAAAGAAAAGCAAAACTACAGCAACATTCACCTCAATGGATAAGTTTCTCATCACCAACAATTAGATACCCAAGACCCACATGATGGACAGAATTAACTATAAGTATTCCCATGGCGCACATGCATGTATGCCTACACACAAAATGTTAGTTTTCAAAATATATGTTCAGTAGCAGTGAAGGTGTACTTACGGCTCGGTGATGAACCAGCAGATTGTTGGCACAACCACCAAAAACAATGACCTCTCCTTCATCGCTCGCACAAGCTGTGTGCCATAATCTGCATGTCAAACAAAACCTGGGTTCAGTGTAACTCGTCACTCTAAACCACACCGCAGAGCTCTTGACAGACTAGACATTTCAAGGTAGTTCAGACCAAATATGGTAAGAAATCCACTTCCGGCCGGGCGGTGGTGGCACACGCCTTTAATCCCAGCACTTGGGAGGCAGAGGCAGGTGGATTTCTGAGTTCGAGGCCAGCCTGAGCTACAGAGTTCCAGGACAGCCAGGACTACACAGAAAAACCCTGTCTCGGGGGGGGGGAAAAAAAAGAAATCCACTTCCATCCCAGCACTCTGGATGAGGAGGCAGGAAATCTCAGACTCCCAGGCCAATCTGGTTGAGATATGTTCTAGGCCAGCGAGGGCTACAAAAAGAGGTTTTTTTCTTTCTCCCTTTTTTTAAAAAGATGTATTTACTATATGTATATAAATGCTCTGTCTTCAGACTCACCAGAAGAGGGAATCAGATTCCATTACAGATGTTTTTTGTAAGCCCCCATAATGAGGTACTTTTAACCAATCTAGGTCTTTATTAGCAATTTAAAAAAAATTGTTATGGGGGCTAAGGAATGACAAGGTTAGCTGGCCTTGCAGTGTCTGAAAACTCCGAAGCTCTCTGCGCTGGAGAGTGGTATGCAAAATCATTTTGTCAAAGTCTTAGCAGCATGACTGTGCTTGGGCTAGAGGTTTGGATGAAAAACTGAAGTTGGAATATTTAAATTCACCTTAAATACCAATGCTAAGTATGTTCCTGCCTGTAGCAACTTCTTTTGAGGTTAAGGAGGATCTGTTTAAAACAGGAAAAAACCACAACTTTTAGTGTCTGTGTAGCCCAGAGCTGGCCATGATCTGATCCTCCTACTTCTGGCTTCTACAAGCTGGGAGTACAGGTATGCGCCTCTGTGCCCGGCCCCTCTTCCCACATGCCTTTGAGAAGTTAAGCTTATCTTTCCTTCAATAATGCTGCTATAAAATAATGAGCGATTCTTGGTTTGACAGCTGCCCCCTCCCCCCCATGTACATTCTTGACATTTTAAAGCATTACCAGTGTTATTCATATAAACAAGGGAAAGCAAGCTCTTGGTCAATGCCAGTTGGTTCCTTTGGGGAAGTACGACATTAAACCTTAATAAACACCAAGAGTTTTCTAAGAATGTTGGATAAGATCCAGCCAAAGCATCCTCAGTTCTTACCAGCCCAAGAAATTAGACTTTTCATGTAGCTCCTACCTTGGCTTTTCAACGTAAGGATGATTGAACTGAATCCACTCATTCTTACTGATGCAGTAAGTCCAGGCGTCACCTGATGAAACCACAGAAAAGGCCATGGAATAATTCACCCTGTCAGGGGCCCTTAAGGACACAACCTCAAGAATAGCAGTGAGTCAGATCCTAGTCTTACTTCCCTGCAGTTAAGGAAGTTACACCACTACATGTGCAAGGTTTCAGCAGGGATTTTGAGTGCTCCAAGTCATTTTTTTCCAGGTAAAATGTATTTAGGTTATAACGTGCAATTATGAACCAGCCTGAAAGGATACAGCTAGGATCGAATCTCAGCAGTATACACAGTATATTGCTAATGCACAATTATGATGTGTAACTAAGGTACATATTTAAAGGACTCACTTAGTGGCTGTTTTTCAGTGGTAAATCCTCCAAAGAGAAAAAGATGGTCTGAAGAGACTGGTGTTAGTGAGTGCCAGGATCTGCCAACAGGGCATACACCTTGTGGAATTCTAAAAATAATAAACAGCTGAGTTATAATACCTGTTTAGAGTTTGGGGGATCACTTAGTCAACACAGTGCTTGAGAACCCAAATTCTACCCCCAGAACCCACACATTCTTTAAAAAGGGGCTGGGGGCAGCCTGATGCATGCTTGCACTCTCACTGCGGGGTGGGGGTGAGCCCCTAGAGTCTGCTGGCCTATCCGACTGGCCAGGAGAGCCCATGTCTCAAAAGGAAAAGGAAAAGGAGAAGGAGAGATCCACACTCAGTCCCAGCACTTGACAGGTCCCTGAGGTAGAAGATTTTCCTAAGTTTGAGGAGAGCACTAGACACTAAGTTCCGTGTTAACTTGTACTGTGCTGTAAGATGAACAACAAAGGCGGACAGCACTGGGACACGGGACGGCTCAGTCTCCACACGCACACACCATCAGCCTTATGTGAGACACTATGTTTCAGGCAGATACCACAAAGAAATGCTGAAAGCAGACACCAGAGAGAAATGCTGAGGACTTCGTTAAAAATATATTTGGGCGCCAGACAGTGGTGGTGCACGCCTGTAATCCCAGCACTTGGGAGGCAGAGGCAGGCGGATTTCTGAGTCCCAGGTCAGCCTGGTCTACAGAGTGAGTTCCAGGCTATACAGAGAAACCCTGTCTCAAAAAACAAATTATGTATGTATGTATGTATGTATGTATGTATGTATGTATGTATGTTATCAAAGAAAACTTGACAAGGCTTCCTGGGGTCTCCGAGGTGGCTCAGCAGAGAAAGTGTTTGCCATGAAAGCATGCGGGCCATTCAAATCCTAAGCACCTACTTACGTACCAGGGCGTGGAAGCCCATGGGCACTGCATGCGTGGCACCCAGTGGCTCTGAGAAAGTCACAATGAGCTCCTCCAAGCAAGCTGGCTAGCCACCATACTGGGGAGCTCTGCGTTCACTTGAGAGATCCCTTCCTCAATGCTACAGCAGATGGTGGTGTCTGAAGACCCTCCCAGAGTTAGCTTTGGACCTAGACACACCTACACACACAACATGCGCCCACACACATCTTACATCCAGACTCATGCTAACAAGAGGAGCCTCTCTCAGTATTAACTACATACTTTATACTGAACTATGCTCTTTGAAGGCAGAATCAACTTTAGACATTTTCTTTCTACAAACACTGAACACATGCTGTACCAGGTACATAGTTAGGGAAACTGGAAATAAAAATAAAGTTCCTTCCTTAAGGACCCCAGTAATCGTGTTTAGTTAAATCCAAAGTTACAGAAACTTGAAGCACATTCATTACATACTAATAGGGAATGGGGCTGGGATCTGAACTGTATCTTAAGATAGCTAAGGTAATACCTACAGTTCATTCCACTCCCATGTATCCAGATTAAGGTAGTGAAGATCATTCATTCTAGCATCCTAAAAAAGAGTAAGTAAGAGTTACCATGTGAGGCACCCACAAACAAGCCGTTGAACCCCGTCTCTATACTCACCCGGTATCTGCCACCAAACACAAAGCCCTTGTTTCCAACAGTTGCACAGGCGTGGGCAGCACGAGGTGAAGGTGCCTTACCCTGTGAAAGGGAAACAGCTTCACAAATGTGAACTCAATAAAGAGAGGGGAAATAGAGTTGTCTGAATATCATAGAATAAGAATATGCCAGAGACTCGGGCACTAGATAGCATCAGTATAAAAACCTATTGGGAGTTAGTCGGGTGCTATGTATTCGAATGCTAAGACTGGCCCTGAAGAACTGCTTGGCCCTGAAAAGCAGACCCTTACATACACCAAGTGCTGCTATGTAACCCTTGTTCTTGATTTAAAGCTATTGGTTAAAATAAAGAAGCTGCAGTCAATTACTGGAGAGAACAGGAGAGGCAGTTTCCATCACTGGCTGGGGGGTCTCATAGTAGGGACCATGAAGAAAGAGAAAGGGAAGGAGAGAGGAGGGGGAGAAAGGGTAAGAGAAGGAAGATGGAGAGACAAAAGGCCTCCTCCATCAGCCATGACGGCCAGGTGCACACGGCTGACGTGGAATGGGCCCTGAGGACAGCTATGGAGTGGAAATAACCCAGGGGGGCTGAAACCGCACGGCCTTGGGAAGCACGGCCCGGGGACTGACAGTCCAGTGCCAGAGAAACAGACTAGGGGCACCCCAGTAACTGTGCCAAAGCTAAAGAAATAAGTCATAGCTTGAGTCTCATTCATTTGGAAGCTAAGGGGGATAGAAATAATTCAATTACTTTACAGATACCACAACTGAGTATTTTAGTATTTCTGAGACTGTTACTGAATAAGCTAGTTAGTATGTAAGAAAATTTGTTTTAAAATGACTGGCACATTGTATAGTATCTTTAAAAGAAAAAAAAATCTAATCTTTAGCTCAATTTAATTACTGGCAAATGAAAGTACAACACAAACTATATATTCATTAACATTCTAAGGTTTGTACTCCTTGGAAAGCAATAAAGCTACAGACAGCCTCATTTCAGAAAACAAGAATGAATCCGCCTCAGAGCCCTCCCACTCTGGCGGACCCCCTCGAGGCGCACCGCCTTCCCAAGGACTCACAGTGGTAATGGGCTGGCTCCAGACAAAGGTCTCGGTGTCTAAAATATGGACATGATCATTCCATCCTCTTGGATGACTTGAATTCTACAAAAAAGAATCTATATTATTTTACAAATACTGTATTTCAAATTATGCAATCCTTGCTTGCCCAGTTTATCATCAAAGAAAATGAACAAAACTACCAGAGAATGTGAAATTCCCTCTGGGCTGCTAGGATGGGGCAAGGCGCCTGCTGCCAGGCCTCATGTTGAACGCCCAGACCCCACATAACGGGGAGAACGGAGTCCCCCGAGGGGCCTCTGACCTTGACATGTGCACTGTGTCACTTGCACCTAGGTAGGTGTGCACTCATACACACAAAATTAAAATTTCAAAATGTAATAAAACAGGCAATGGTGGTGTATGCCTTTAATCCCAGCACTTGGGAGCCAGAGGCAGGCGGGTTTCTGAGTTCGAGGCCTGCCTGGTCTATAAAGTGAGTTCCAGGACAACCAGGGCTACACAGAGAAACCCTGTCTCAAAAAAAACCAAAAACCAAAAACCAAAAAAAAAAAAGTACAAAATGTAATAAAAATTTCAGAACGCAAATACAAACAAACTAGAACACATTTTTTCAACACATCAAGTAGGCCATGTGGAATTCTGAAACTTTACTTACCCAAAAAGATGTTTCATCAAATTCAAAAGTTCCCAATACTTTATCTTCAGGTAAATATCCATAGCCTCCAAAAAATATTAACCTGTTCATATAAAGCCAAAACATTAACGACGTGAGTTTCCATAAACTAGAACGGGGACTTTTTTAAATCTTGACGTATGGAATGAGTTCAGTACTCATTCAGTATATGAAATTGTTCAAATAATAATACTTAACATGACAATTAGCTTTCAGTTACTAAGTTAAATGAACCCAAGTATTAATTTACTGTGTGATATGCTTTATGCTTTTTATAACGCTGACTGGGGCACTGACAGGGTAGCTACGTTCTGCACAAAGGCACGAAGCTGCGTACGTACTTGTTCTTATATACCCAGACGCCGAGTTTGTCCTTGGATGAGGGAGGAATCCCTTGGCAATCGATTCTTTCCCACTGCAACCCTCTGTCTGCAGACCTGGAGTCCAGCATGTAGAACTGTCAGAGGCAATGATCTCAGTTAGTTCTGTTACACTGAGAGCTCAGTATTAGCGTTTGAATTTATTCTGTCATAAAGGTGCCTGCCATCTAATCCGGTGCTGTGTCTGCAGACTGGCCGCCACACTGGTCTGGGCAGGGTCATGAACTTACAGTATAAACCACATAAGTCAGTCACACTAAAATGTGCAGCTGCTTCTGTTTTCATAACTACACTCTGCGTCGATGGACTTGGCTGTGTTCACGTGTACCATAGCACAAGCTCCCCAGCCTGGCCTGACTTTAGATAAGGGCTTTGACTTTTACTCTTTTTTTTTTTTTTTTTTTTTTTTTTTGGTTTTTTGGATTTGGTTTTTTCAAGACAGGGTTTCTCTGTATAGCCCTGGCTGTCCTGGAACTCACTCTGTAGACCAGGCTGGCCTCGAACTCCAGAAATCCACCTGCCTCTGCCTCTGCCTCCCAGAGTGCTGGGATTAAAGGCGTGTGCCACCACCCGGTGACTTTTACTATTTTTTAACTAATTGGTTGGTTGACTGATAGCAGGATCATGTTCCATAAAAACCAAAAACCTAGGCTCTTCAAATTCAACTCAACATGTCTTCCTGCCTAATTAACTCTAAAGGCTAAAAGATCAGTCAATACTTAAAAGGTTAAATACTCAAGAGTTGGCCAAATGGCCGGTCGGTGGTGGTGCACGCCTGTAATCCCAGCACTTGGGAGGCAGAGGCAGGTGGATTTCTGAGGTAGAGGCCAGCCTGGTCTACAGAGTGAGTTCCAGGACAGCCAGGGCTACACAGAGAAACCCTGTCTCGAAAAACCAAAAAAAAAAGAGCTGGCCAAATGGCCCAGTGGTTTAAAGCACGGGCTGCTCTTCCAAAGGATCTGGGTTTGATCCCCAGCACCCACAAGGGAGCTCACAGCAGTCTGTAGCTACAGTTCCAGGGGATCTAATACCCTCTTCTGGCCCCTCAGGCACTAGGCACACACATGGTGCAAAAGGACACACACAAGCAAAATTCCCATACACAAAAATAAAAATAAATTTTAAAAAACAAAATGGTTAAATGCCGGTCTAAGGACTTGAATCCAGGTAACAGAACACACCACCTCACCTTTCTGAGACACCTGCTTCCCTTCTGGTCAAACTGAACTCTAGCCAAGTTAGGAAGCATTAATCATCCGGTTACCCAACCCTGGAAGCCAGCCTCACTCCTAAGCCTTTTCAGGGTGTATCCATGTATTTCCTCCTGGATCTGTTTGTCTAAGGAAGACAGGATGGTCCACAGCTTAAGTGACACTACAGTGCTCTCCTGCAATCTCAAAACCACAAAGCCACCTGACACCTTGACTAACCATGCCCGTGGGTCTCCACACTGACGACCTATGCAACTGGAGCTCTGCCTACCGAGTAAGCACCTGTCCTACCCCTCCTACACCCAACGCTGGTCCCGTTCAAAGGCAGAACAGCTCAGCACAGGCCGGCTAGCCTGCAGTCACTCAGCCGCGCTCTGTTAGGTCTCTTCCAGAATGTGAGTGCCTGCACCACTCACCCTACTGTCCTGTTTCCCGCTCTGTCCTCTGCATACAAAGTTGCAGAATCAGTGAGTTAATTAGAAGTCTACCTATAGACTGTGGATCTTTCTGAAGCTTTAGTCTTTTACTGGCCGGAAAAGAACTGACATCTTTTTTCCTATTTGGGAAAAAAACAAGGACAAATCAAAGCAGCATGTGCCTTAGGGCAGCATCAGAGGAGTGTTACTATTTACCTTTTTTTTTCCAATATTAATTGAACCCTATGACTTTGAGTTTACCTTTACCCTCCACTCCAAATCCTTTGTCTGTAACGATCTTTGAAAAATGCTTTCTAGTTTATGCTCACCTACCACCCAGGGTTGTGAGGAGATCGATCGAGAGCACCAAGTTACTACACAAAGGCTGCTAGCATTGATTTTTACAAAGGCCTAGTAAACAGGGTAGTAGAGAAGATACTACAACACACACTTACAGCACAGTCGAGTACACTCTTAGCTGGCGTACACAGCAGCCGCCATGTCTAACTCTGACGGTGGCGGTGAGAAGGCGCTGCCTCCCACCGCGGCCCTCAGCAGCACTGACCTTGTTGGTGTTGCCTCTGGAGTGGTGCCCTCCAAACAAGTACAGCACCCTGTCGACGCACACGGCGCAGCTCCCAGACATAGACGGGGGGACGTCACCTTCAGTGTTGATCTTCTTCCTACGAGGGGGAGGGTTAGGTGATAGTTTCCCAGAGGGTAAGAAGTATAAGACTTATCAACTTATATCCCCACTATGAGAGGAGAGGGTGGCTGATGATATCCAGGGTCTCTCCTAGCTTTCAGATAACCGGAGGAGTCAGTTTCCTCCCTACTAACCTGTCCAGGCAGTGGAAGATAATGAAAGGCTCTGAAAGCCCCTCAGGTCCACGAGCCATTTCTCAAACTATTTGCTTTTTATTTATATGACCTTATCTGACTGGGAGGTCTTTGTTTTGCTTATTTCTGTGTGTACTTACACACAGGTATGTTATAGCACATATGGAAGCCTGCATGTGCAGGTACAAAGATTCTCTTCCTTTACCACTTGGAAGGCAAACCTGGGCTTGCGGCAGCACCTACACCTGCACTCCAGGGCTCTAGTGCTAATTAATTCAACAGACACTTTTTATTAAGTCACCCAGAACTCACGGAGACCTGTCTAACTCCTCCTCCCTTAAGAGCTAGAATAATTAGCCGGGCGGTGGTGGCCTGTAATCCCAGCACTTGGGAGGCAGAGGCAGGCGGATTTCTGCCAAATCCCCCCCCCCAAAAAAAAGAGATAGAATAATTAAACAAGTGTGCTGTCACACTCAGCTTTAGAGAGTTACAGGACTAACAGTTCACTCAGGGGTCTTGCCTACTTCAGCAGGTATTACTGCTTTCATCTTTGCTTAGCCTGAAGTAGGCTTATTTGTAAATTCTGTTTTCTTTCTTTTTTTTTTTTTTTTTTTTTTGATTTGGTTTTTTAGAGACAGAGTTTCTCTGTATAGCCCTGACTGTCCTGGAACTCACTCTGTAGACCTGGCTGGCCTCGAACTCAGAAATACGCCTGCCTCTGCCTCCCAGAGTGCTGGGATTACAGGCGTGCACCACCACCGCCAGGTTTTATTTGTAAATTCTTAATCTTAAGAAATGTGTTAAATTCTTCTCTTGAGAATTTTCCAGTCCTTTAAAAAAATTAGCAAATAGCCCATATTAAACGATTTACTATTTACAAAAATCGTTGTGACCTTCCGTAAACTATCCTGGCTTCAAGATCAACAGTAAGACAATAAAGACAAAAGTTTTTTACAGCAGAAAGTTTTCATGAACAGGGAAACACATTTATACACCCTCCAAATGGCTAACCCAAATTTTAAGAAACCCAGAGGCTACTAACATCCTCAACTTGTACTGCTAGACAGCAGAAGACCACAAAGATCCTCTCAGATATTACCAGTTCATTTTTGTTTTGTTCTGTTATGGTTCAAGACAGGGCTTCTCTGTGTAGCCCTGACTGTCCTGAACTCACTCTGTAGACCAGGCTGGCTTGGAACTCACCTCTCTGCCTCCCGAGTGCTGGGATTAAAGGCATGCGCCACCCCACCAGGCTCATTTTTTATTCTTTTACTTTATGAGCATGGGTATTCTGTCTGAATATCTGTCTGTGCATTGCTGCATCTGCACACCTGCTGCCCTCGGAGGCCAGAGTGAGCATCAGGTCTCTGTGACTGGAGTTCCAGATGGTTGTGAACCACAGTGTGTGTGCTGGGGACTGAACCTGGCTCCGCTAGAAGAGCAGCCAGTTCCCTAACCACTGAGCCATCTCTTCATTCCGCCATTTTTATTTTTAAACATCTTTTTTCCTTTTTTCCCAGTTGAAAAGTCAAGCCCAGGGCCTCCTGCCAGGCAGGCAGGCTTGTTGCACTCGCCTGTTAATGCAATCCAGAAAATACTACTTTAAAAATAGACTTTTCTCAAAACTTCTTTTAAGCAGATAAAATAAATCATGCAAAACCTAACAAGACAAAAACTAAAACTCTCTTTTTTCAAAATACCAACAGACTTGTAGCACCTTTCCAACCCAGGCTCTTCTACCTTGTGGTTTGACCAGGTCTTGACTAGAGGCTTCTAAGATCACGAAAGTCTCTGGTGTGTACTAAGCTCAACAGCTAACCTAAACCAGACCACTGTTTCCAGAAAAGAGAGCTTAGTACCTTAATTACAACAGCCTTAATTACTTAGAATGGGTTTTCAGCCAGGCACTGTGACACATGCCTTTAGTTGGCGATCTTTGTGAATTCGAGGCCAGTCTGGACTACATGGTAAGTGCTAGGACAGTCAAAGCCATGCAGAAAAGAAAGACACCCCACCACCACCACCACCACCACCACCACCACCACCACCACCCACCCACACACACACACACACACACACACACACACACACTTCCTCTACAACACGATTGGAAGGTTAGGATCTAGTTACCATCTTCCAGTCTCCATGTTGTAGATCCATAGTTCTTCTCTGGGCAGATAAAAGTCATATAATCCTCTCACTTGATTACTCTATGAAGAATAACAAAGATTACAAAGATAAACAACTGACATTTTCTTTTTAATTTGCACTAGTGTGATGGGGTGCATATGTGACGCAGCCACGGTGCTCTGGAGTCACTTCTAACTCCCCCCCCACCCCTGTCACATGGTCAGGGCCCGCACTCGGCTGTCAGGGCCCGCACTCGGCTGTCAGGGCTTGCACATCGAGTGTGCCGCACACTGAGTAGCTCCCGGGCTGAGCCGGCAACTGAGATTTTTAACGAGGCATTTCCTGGGCTCTTTTTCTGCCCTATTGAGATACTATTCATGATATTGGTCGTATAAAATTAAGGTTTGTATATTTATTAATATTAAATGCAGTCTCCAGGACCCAGGCACATACAAAAAAAAAATCTCAGTGCAGACAGATCTGCAGTCCGACTTTTGATACAGCCCTTGCAAACAGCACACGGGCCCTGGGGAGTTAGTGCTCTCCGCCTCCCTAAGGCTGCCGCCTTTTAATACGGTTCCTCAAGTTGTGGTGCCCCGACCACAAAATTATTTTTGATGCTTCTTTGTAACTGTACTTTTGCTACTGTTATGAAAACAGTATGTTTATTACTGTTGTGTAATGTAAATAACTGTTTTCCCATGGTCTTAGGCAACCCTGAGCAAGGGCCATCCAACCCCGCGCCCCCAAAGGAGTCCCGCGCACCGGCTGTGGCAAGCCCGGCCATCTCCTGGACAGAGCAGCCCCATCTCAGGCGCCTGACTTTTGGAGGACTTGCAGCCCCACCCATTCTAACCGGCTTTAACCGCTTCCCTTTCATCCACTCATTCTGAGGGCAAAACTGCAAACACAAATACTGAGTCTTCATTCAGTACAACTGTGATTTCCCTGTTCTGGTCTTCATCCCTTCAGATGTTAATTAGCGCTAGCAAAAACCCAGGTTACCATACAGCCTCAAACTCCCTTATTCAATCCTAACAAAGAGTTATTACAAGACTGTAAAAAAAAAAATTCCTTAGGTCATTCAGAAAGCAGCAGCGGGACCTGGGATCTCCCTGTCCTGTGAGGACTGCCTTATTTCATTCCTGGACCCTCCCTGGCCACTTTCTCACAGTGACAAAATACAATAAAAACTGGCCTCCACTGAAAATGAGTGACTATTAACCATTTGGTAATGGAGCAGCTAGCTATGTGCCTCTCCTCTTCCTGCTGGAAGGACCTTATAAGCCGACCATCAGAAAATTTCCATGGGCTGGAGAGGTGGCTCAGTGGTTAAGAACACTGACTGCTCTCTCTCCACCAGCCAAGCAAGATGCCCAAAGGAAAGAAGGCCAAGGGGAAGAAGGTGGCCCCGGCACCCCTGCCACAGGCAGGAATCAGGAGGCCAAGAAGGCGGTCAGTCCTTGGTTTGAGAAAAGGCCCAAGAACTTCAGCACTGGACAAGACATCCAGCCCAAAAAAGACCTAACATGCTTTGTCCAATGGCCCCGCTCCATCAGCTACAGGGGCAAAGAGTCATCCTCTATAAGGGGCTCAAAGGCCCTCCCGCCATTAATCAGTTCACCCAGGCCCTGGACAAACAGCTACTCAGCTGCTTAAGCTTGCTTACAAGTACAGTCCAGAGACAAAGCCAAGAGAAGAAGCAAAGGCTACTGGCCCGTGCTGAGAAGAAAGCTGCAGGCAAAGGGGACGTCCCAACTGAGAGACCACCTGTCCTCCAACAGGAGTCAACACAGTCACCACCTTGGTGGAGAACAAGAAGCCTCAGCTGGTGGTGGTTGCCCATGGTGTAGACCCCATTTGAGCTGGTGGCTTTCCTGCCTACCCTGTGTGGAAAGATGAGGGTGCCCTACTGTATCATCAAAGGAAAGGCCAGGCTGGGGCGCCTGGTCCACAGGAAGAAACGCACCACCGTTGCCTTCACACAGGTTAACTCGGAAGACAAGGGTGCTCTGGCTACGCTCGCTGGTGGAAGCTGTTAGGACCAACTAGAATGACAGACATGAATTATCTTTAAGAAAAAAAAAAGAGCACTGACTGCTCTTCCGAGGTCCCCAGTTCAATTCCCAGCAACCACATGGTGGCTCACAACCACCTGATGCTCTCTCTTCTGGTATATCTGAAGATATACTCATATAAATAAATAAATCTTAAAAAAAAAACACCCACTCTGACAATTTCTCCATACACTGTAGAGGGGTCTCATGCCCACCTCAACACTTGGGCGGTGGAACTGCAGGATCAGGAAAGAGTGCAAGACCAAACTCCAGGCCACCATGGCCCAGTGCTGGCTTTCACAGACACAACTATGGATAACATGCTTTAGATCGAAGCGACGGACTGACAGGTCTACCTTCCTCAAAGGAGATTTACATCTTGAAAATGTTCATTTAAGTAAATAAGTTTTGCTAGCATGCCTGTCTGTGCACCCCCTGGGTGCAGTGCCCAGAAAGGCCAGAGGAGGGGTATCAGATCCCCTGGGGCTGGAATTACACTTGTAGTGGCCATGTGGATGCTAAGAATCCAACCCAGAAATGTGGCCAACGCTGTTGACCTCTGAGTCGCCTCTCCTCCCCTGGAATTTATGTTTTAATAATGCTCACTACACACCAGCTCTCTGCCTCTCCAGAGTGCTCCACATCGACCTCCGAAGACCTGGTCCCTGTTAGCTAGGGACAGCAGGATGCATTAATTCACTCTGGCAAAATAACTAATGGTTAAACCAATGAAGGTATGGGGGCGGTTGTCTCAAAATGGCCAACTAGGATCAGCTCGTCAGTACTAGAAGCTATTGTTACTAGAGTCCTGAAGCAAACAATTCCCAGCACAGGCGCAGAGAACTGGATTTCCCAAGGGGTTGGGGACGTCATTTTAACATTAAAATAGTATTCCTAGATTTAGGTCAAATGGATCAAATGAGTGTGCACCAAATGAAATCCAAGAACTAGAGTGTAGCATGGAATTCTAAAACCAGTACAGTAGAACCAGTGAGCAGCGGTTTAAGGAGATAACAAAGCAATGTTCCCCAGCTCGGGGTATAACAAGCAGTGCAAATGACTAAACAGATACTTGGTCACAAAGTCCGAAGACCTGCCCTGCAATTACATTTGTTGCCGGAGATTCACTGCTTATTTTTTCCTTTAATTATCGCAGTAAGGCCTACTGAGGGGCAATCCTTTCTCAGCTGAAACCAGTTAAGAAAAATGGCCCTGCGCTCAAACAATAGGCCCTGGGCAGCGGCACAGGTGTTGATGACACCGCTACACCTTCGGGGAGGTTGAGTAAGCGATTCCTGTGGCCTTGGTTCACACAGTGGACAAACAATAGTGTGTCTGTCGGCTCACAGGCCCGAGCTCCGGATGACCTGGCCCAAAGGTACGAGTGAGTGCTTCTCGCCTCCACCCTTTTTCGTACCTTGGGCCGTAGCCATCCGCTACCCAACCCACACTAGCACAACCTCGCTCCGATCACTCCAGAGACAGCAAGGCGGGGAGGGTGCGTGGGCCTAGGCTGACTCATAAGTTCAAGAGAACGGTGACAATAGCCCAGGAGCCCTGAGTCCCCCGGGGCGGGACGATGCTCTCCTGAATGAGCAAGAGCCGCGGCGGCGATCGAGCCCACTCGGCCCTACTGACCTTGTAGCCGCCCCAGACGAACATGTGGCGTCCATCGCTGACGGCGACGTGGCCGCTGCGCTCGGCCGGGCAGGCCAGCTCCATGGCCTCGTAGTTCTCGAAGGCCGGGCCTGGCTGGTCCTCCGCTCGAGCATCCTCGTTGCCATCAGCCATCTTGAGGCTGCACCGCTGGGCACCTAGACCGCACCGGCCCCGCAGGCGGGAGACAAAGGAAAGCGGAGCGGCGGACCGCGGCGCGCAGCCAGCGCTGACGACGCGCCTCTCCTGCGCTGCGCCTCCGCCTCCGGGACGAGCGCTGGGGCGCGCGCCGACAGCCGCTGCGGGGCTCGCGGGGGCCGCGCCGCGGCCGGGACCTGGCTCGGAGCGGGAGAGCGGCCGCGGCGGCTCGCACTCGCAGCCCGCCCCGCCTCCGGCCGCCGGGGCCTTGTTTACGCCGCCGCCCGGAAGTCGCCCGCAGCGGACACTGGCCGCACGCTCCGGAAGCGCTCTCGCCCCCTGCGCTGCCGAGCCTCCCGTCGTCCGGTCACACCGCTGTGCCGTCCTACTGCTGTGCCGTCCTCCCGATCGGGCCCTCTCGCCTCCGAGTCCTCCCAACACCCGTCCTCCCGCCTCCAGATGCTCCGGGCCTGGACAGTTCCTAAGCCATAACAAACCCACCCTTAGGAAAGGAATGCGAATCCCAGACTCACAATTTGGGCTCCTGAGAGGCCAAATGAAAATTATGAATTATTTAAACCCAATTCCTCGCCCATAAAATAAGGCTGGACTGGAAGTACTTCAGGTTCCTCGTCTAAATGGTGGCTCTCCGTGCTGCTCATCTTATCTGTTCTTTCCTCTCTCCGTTTTGGGACTGCTAAATATACACTGGGCAAAATACACCCTGAACAAGAACGACCGAAAAAAGCTTTTCTCATTGAAACTCTCCCCAGTTGCTGGAGATGGGCTTGCTGAAACTCAAGAGTAAAGGGTATGGAGGGTGGGGTTAAAGCGCTGGAATCAAAGGAGTGCCCTACCATACAGACAGATTGAGTAGGCTTTTTTTTTTTTTTTTGGAGTGGGGGGTGAGGTTCGAGACAGGGTTTCTCAGTGTAGCCCTGGCTGTCCTGTGTCCTGGAACTCACTCTATAAACCAGGCTGGCCTCCAACTCAGAAATCTGCCTGCCTCTGCCTCCCAAGTGCTGGGATTAAAGGTGTGTACCGCCGCCCGCTGCCACCACCACCCGGCAGGAGTAGGCTTTTCTTGATCATCACCACGACCAGCTTCATCCAGGTCTCTCTGGGACAATACCACCATGCAAGAGATGCCCAGGACACTTGGTTCTGTGCTGAGGGGGGCCTTCCTCACTGCCATCACAAGAGACAGTCAGATAGAGAAATAAGCTTCCTGCTGCTGCCCGGGGCGGAGGGGGGCGGGTGTCCACTGTCAAAAAGAGATTGGCAGCGTTTCTACCAGCCACTTTGTGCTGGATGACACTGGAGATGAAAATGTAGCGTCAGTTTCATGTCTGGCGGGTAGAAGACATCTCTCGACGTTGGCGACGACCTCTCACACTGCAAATCTGTCTGTAATGCGAATGACCAGTTTGCACTGAAGCTGAGGTTTGTGGTGTCGACTGATCCTCCCGCAGTGGCGACCATCTTGCCCTAGGGGTCGGGAGCATGCAAGTGGCTATTCCTCCATAGATCATCGGCCTTATCCCAGAGGGGCTGCACTTGGACACATCTTATTACTGCCCCATGATTACTGTTTGCAAGAAAATTTTGGTGGTGCTGTGGGGGTAGCCACTAGAGAGGACAGCTCAGACATGAACTTAAGCCAACAGAAAGTCTTTATTAGTTTGGGATCCCCAATGTAGCAACGAGCCTTTCTCAGAGCAAGCTTTTAAGCATAAAAAACCTGGACTGATCCACTTCAGTTAATAAGAACAGTTAGCATCCCAGAGGATCGTGTCACAGAAGCCAGGATGAAGGTGACCTACGTCACTGAGCCACTGTTGCCCCTGGTCACAACAGAGAGTGCCCCTGGTCACTTCTGTCACTCCCTGAGACTATCAGTTACAAACAGTCCTGGGCCATTGTAGAGAGACTTTAATCCAGCAACGTGGCTAATCTGATTGGAATATAGACACGCCCTTAGCACACAACCTTTAAACCCAAACGATGAAGGTAAAGTTAGTTTGCAGAAGGAAGCACCCATGTTTGAAAGTGATGTCTAATTGAGTAGCAGACAGTGACAGGTCAGAGAAAGATTTGATAGAATGGGATATGCCAACTCTCATGAGAAGAGAGGAAAGGGGAGCTGCTTGAGGGGCAGTGCAGAGACAGAGAAGAGACAGTTTTACCTGGAGAGCATAACAGAGACAAGTTGCAGAGAGAATAATTTAGATACAGGTGAAGACAGAAAGCCAGAGAATGAGAAGGAGCCAGAAGATTAGAACAGATTGCCAAGGTTAGCATGAGGCCAAGCAGAGCAATCAGGAGAAGCCAAGAGAAAGGAGACTGGATCAGTCAGCTTGGAGAGGAGTTTTGAATCAGAGCAGCTGAGTTGAACCAGCCAGCCAGAGCTCAGAAAGAACTAGAAAGGGTGAGTTTAATCCAGCAGTAAGTCTCCGAGGCTGAAAACATTCTAGGCCTAGATTCGGTTCTACGGAGACTAGAAGCTTCCAGGACTAGGCCTAGATTAGCAGACCCAAGAAGTAAACCTCAGAGACAACAATTACATCCGGCAAATAAAGGATGCTGTTACAAGCCGTTTCCATTTAGAGAGTATATTAAAAAAAAAAAAAAAAAAAAGAGCCTGGAAACCCAGCACGAGGCGGTAGCTGGAGAGACTTTCCGCTGCAGTCCAGGCGGAGGACTGGAGATGCAGGGCTCACCCTGTGCAGGTCAAGGAACTGGTGTGTGTACACGTCAGGGAGGGGGCTCAACAGCTGCTGGCCAGCAAGCTCCAGAAGGGCCTGGAATGCAACCCTCATCTCAGGAGAGTGCAAAAGCTGGTCAGGAAGATAGACCATATCCTCGGTGCACTGATGCACTGTAACCTTGTCTGTCCCATCCAGAGCAGCTGGGGCGCCTCCATTTTCAGATAGGAATGGGTGGGGTAGAGGAAAGTCAGACACAGGGCTAGCACGAGCTGGCACATGTGATTTGAAAAATAAATAAATACATAAATAAAGGCATAAAGGAAAATAAGCCCAGGCTGGCTTCAAACTGACCATGTAGCTGAGGGTGACACTGAACCTCTGATCGTCCCGCCTCTACCTCACCAGCGTTAGGAGTCCAGGCATGTGCCGCCACTGGGGTTTATCCAGTGCCAAGGATAAAACCTGGAGCCTTGAACATGCAACACATTCTTCATCTGTTCAGGAGATTGCTACCTCCACGGCACCCTTCCTAACAAGTTTTCTTTTGCAAAGCTGACTATGAAACAAAGAAGCAATGTTGAGTACTGGGCTGGAGAGATGGCTCAGAGGTGAAGAGCACTGGCTGCTCTTCCAGAGGACCTCAGCACGGCCAACGCTGGGGGTCTCCCTACACATTATCTTTCACCTGTACAAAAACCAATTCAAAATGGATCAAAGGCCCAATTGAAAACCTGGAATACTGAAACTTCTAGAAGAAAACACAGAGGATACCCTTCAAGATACTGGGGAATGTAGAGCCTTTTCCATGGAGGACCAGCAGCACAGGAACTAGCCCCAAGCATCAGCACATGGTCTAGAGGAAAATCAAGTTTCTGCTCAGCAAAGGAACCCGTCAGCAGAGCACAGACAGCCCACAGCATGGGAGAGCATCTGTACCAGCTCTGCTTCATCCAAAATTTACAGAGAACAGCAGAAATTAGATACCCAGGAAATAGAACTGCTTGTCAACAATTAGGCAAGTTAAAAATAAACAGAAACACACTTGGCCAATAACTATTTTTAAAAGTGTTCCATTGACCTAGCCATCAGGGAAATGCAAATTAAAACTACTTTGAGATGCCGCCTCCCCCCAGTGAGATGTCCACCATCAAGCTGTCTGACGACAAAGGCTGGAGAGGGTGTAGAGAGAAAGGAACCTTTGTTCACTGTTGGCGGAGATGCAAATTAAGACAGCTATTGTAGGAGACAGCTTGGAGATTTCTTAAAAAATTAAAAATAGAATTACTGTATGACCCACCATTTCCCCTCCTGGGCATATACCCAGAGAACACTATATGTTATCATAGACGTGTTTGCACCCTATATTCATTTATGCTTTAATCATAATAGCAAAGAACTGGAATCAATCCAGTTCTCTACCGACAGATGAATAAGTAATGAAAATTTGGTGTATATAGAAGAAGTGGAATACTACCTTGTTGGATAGTCTTGGGTCATGAGGAACCGAGTCAGGCTGTTCTGGACAATAGCCCCTAGCCAAAGAGAATAACCAGTCTTCACTGTCCTACTCCAGCTGTAACCCAAGCAATGTGCCCGGGCATTAAATAAAAACCACCCCGCTCCCAGTCAAACCTCCAAAAATTAGCTGTAGCTTCCTGGTGTGTGTGTGTGTGTGTGTGTGTGTGTGTGTGTGTATCTGTTTGTGTTTGGTTGTGCATATGTCTGTGAGTGTGTGTGTCCCAGCCTCTCTAAATATGCTCGGCTTTCATCCTGCAGAACGGCTGGGTCCTCTCAAAGTTCCAGCAAAGGAGTCTCGGCCTGCTGAGACACCGTCTGTCTCGCTACCTTGGTTGTTTAGTTTTGTTTTTTTTTTTTTTTACACTTCTTAGCTCTTAAAAGTGCTTAGAAAATGAAGATAATTTTTTTTCAGGGAAGAAAAGAGAAAAAGATGTACACGACGAGGAAGGGCTGAATGCAGGCAAGGGACGCATGCTAGGAAAGAGGACATAAATCGGCTTTTCCAGTTCTGATTTGTCATGGATTTTTTTGGTTCGGGTGGTGGGTGAGCATACACGTGCACTTAATACTGAAAGTGTAAAGTGTGATGCGAAGCTTCACAGCGCTCCTTTTGACCGGGTAAGTCCCCTCAGTTGTCCAGACTTTGGGACTGGTTAATTTCGGTGTGTGATGTATTTATTTGCTAGACATTTTTTTATAATAACGTTTGTTTAAAAAAATGAAATTTAAGAGATCTTTATTGTAAGTTTTTGTAACCTGGCATAATTTTGGAAGAAATGAAGACAGTGTAGCTAAGTCACTAAAATTTTATCTAGACAGAAGTCAAATTTCCAATGAAGAAATAGTTCTTTTCAATCCCAGTACTTCAGAGGCTGAGACAGGAGGACTGCCATGAGTTTGAAGCCAGCCTGGACTGCAGAGAGACCTTATGAAATATATATATTTTCAAAAAAAAAAGCTCCAGAGGAGATGGCTTAGTTGGTGAAGTGCTGATCAAGCACAAGGACTTGAATTCAGATCCTAGAACCTGTAAGACCTGAATGCCTGTGCTCCCCGCGGGGGTGGGGGTGGGCAGGGCCTTAGGCCGGCTCCCTGCCAGCCTCAGCCGAGCTGGGGAACTCCAGGGAGAGCCATAGTCTCCAAAAATAGATGGAGAGCAACTGAGGTAAATGTACATGTTATCTTCTGGGGCACACATCCACATACATGTGCATATACACATCTACATGTGTACATATATGCATCCACATGCAGATGTATACTACACACACACACACACACACACACACACACACGAGCACACACAAGTGGGCAAGTTCTTCAGTCCCTACATAAGAACCAAGAAGATAAAGCATTTCCTTTCTTTGTGTTTACATTTTATTTCTACTCAAAGGCAATGTTCAAGAATATTTTCAGATTCTGAGAAGTTGACTCCCATCAGAACCAAACCTATTATAACAAAATGCTTTTGATCTTGGAATCAAATCAAAACAAGATTAAATAAGTAGAATACTGATTTTTCAACTCAGTGCTGCTGCACTTATTTATATAAAGTTGGCATTCTGAAGAGCATCACAATTATGTCTATTATAAAGAAGGACTTTTCTCCTTCAAAATGAAAGCAGCACTTGTGAACTTGTACAATGAGTCATTAGACAATAAAGCATATTGTTTAGTGTGAGAAAATATTATCAAAAGAAAGAAGATTAAAATAGGCTCATTTGGGGCTGGAGAGATGGCTCAGAGGTTAAGAGTATTTCCTGCTCTTCCAGGGGATCTGAGTTGTTCCCAGCACCTACATCAGGTGACTCACAATCTCCTGTAACACCAGTTCCAGGGGACCTGATACTTTCTGGACTCAGTGGGCCCCCACACACATGGTGCACAAAAATAAAGTCACAATAAGGACTTCTTGGAGGCAACCAAAGGCACCAATAACAGTCTACATTGTTTGGGGAGTATTTTGAACTTTCCTGAGCAATAACTCAAAAGATTTTTCATGCCTGGCACTGGGAGTTTTGTTAGTTTTATAAGTCTTGGGGGGACATTATCACCCAAGTGATATAACTATAACTTCATTACTTCACACAGACACACACAAACGTATTTATTACATATATATTTGGTCTACGCAAAATAACTTTTTTTTTGTTTTTTTTTAAACAGGGTTTCTCTGTGTAGACCTGGTTGTCCTGGAACTCACTCTGTAGACCAGGTTGGCCTCGAACTCAGAAATCTGCCTGCCTCTGCCTCCCAAGTGCTGGGATTACAGGCATGCGCCACCACGCCCCGCTTAAATTAATATAATTTAATAACTTCAACTACACATACATAAACATGTTTATTATATGTAAGTTTAGGTGTGTGTAAAATCGTATGCTCCCTGTGGTGTTTCAGAATATCCCTCTCTTTACTGTCCTTCCCTTCCCATTACCCCATGTCTCCCTCCATACTACCCGGTTATATACCCGCACCTGAAGGTTTGGAGCCAGGAACTACAATGAGAAAGAAAATGTGTCGTTTGGCTTTCTGGGTCTGGGTTCCTTCATTCAGGATACTATTTTCTAGGTCCCTCCATTTACCTACAAAGTTGCCGATTCTTTTCTTTCTCTGCAGCTGAGTGTACACACAGCACACTTTCACTCCCCACCCAGCAGCTGGATACACTTCAGTCGGTCCTCTTTCCCAGCGATTGGATTGGAGCAGCGGACCGAGGCAGAGCCAGTGTGTGTGGGCCAGGATGCTGAGTCCTTCCGTGTCTACCACACGGCTATTAGCTGGGCCATATGGTAGATTCATTTTTAGCTTCTCTAGAATTCGCTGTGGTTTGCATGGTGGCTGCACCGATTTGCAATCCCACCTACAGTGATGGGATTCCCCTTCCCCGAATCCTCACCAATTTTTGTTGTCAATTATTTTCTTGATCTTAGTCATTCTGTCTGATTTAAAAGATCAAATCTCAAAGTTCTCTTAATGTGCATTTCCCCAATTGCTAAGGATGATGAACATATTTTGAGGTAACTCTTGTCCATTTTATTTCTTCTTTTGAGAACTCTCTGCTCAGATCTATAGCCCGTTTTAATTGGGTTGTTTTCTTTATTCGTTACTTCTTGAGTTTATATACTCTATTAATCCTCTGTCAGATGTGAGTGACAGGCCTCAGAACCAAGCAACTGCCATCTGGGGCTGTTCAGCTGTACCCTACCTTACAAAAGATCATCCCACTTGGGCTGCTTGACTGATGGTTTACACCCCCTGAATAGAATTGAGGAGCGGGGCATGAGATACTCCCTACCACCTGGCAAAGGTGCACATGGCCTGGGGCAGGGCCTACAGTGTAATAAACTAGGGAAGACTTCAATAGCTCCATCTGTGACACCCGATGGGGACAGAAACCCTCATCCTCCCCGGAGGCTTCTCAGGTGTGGCTGGTTGGGGGACGGATGTCCACTCATCTCAGTAACCCCTCGCCTAGCCTCCGTAATGAAGCCCAGAAACGGCCGGATCTCTAGAGGGAAATTTGTCAGAATAGTGCCTCGGTTTGTGGCTGGGACCTTGGGGAATGTAGCCGTTGCTTTGCATCTCCCCCGGGGAAGGAGTGCTAGTGACATAGAGCTAGTGCATCCTCTGTTCTGCTCCCACAGGAAGGCACTGCCTGTGTTTTCTATGCCCTTCAGAACTGAGAGGATTCCTAGGCTGGATCTGACACAAAGCCTCCTCCCTGAGTACCAGAAGGTGCTGGGCCAGCTGCCGAGCGAAGGAGGCACTCAGGAGTCCTGCCCAGCTCTGATGACTACAGACCACACCAAAGACAGGGACTGCAAGACAGCCTTAAAGGCGCAGTAGTGACATAGCTTACTGGTAGCCAACAGCTGCTTAATGGGACTTAAGGCCAAATTCACAGGAGGAAAATCGTGCTTGGTACTGGAAACCTAGCCAACTACTTGTGGCTGGTGAGCTCAGTATATTAGAAGAGAACCCTCCATGGCCTTGTCTAAACAAGCGTAATTCCTAACCAGATTCTAAATACTTACCTTTATACCCAAAGACAAACATAGCTTTCACCTCTATCAAAAAGGCTCATCTTTGCAGCCTGCAGAGACCATTATGGAAAGCTACTGCCCCTGATAACCTGAGGAGGAGAAGGAGGAGGAGGAGGAGGAGGAGGAGGAGGAGGAGGAGGAGGAGAGAACGAGCTCCAGCACACACGCACACAGGCACGCACACACCCATACATGAAATGAATACAGAGCAAGCTAAAGAACCTACCTGTCTTTTATTAAGTATTCTCATAAAAATGCAAAACAGAGGCCGGGCAGTGGTGGCACATGCCTGTAATCCCAGCACTTGGGAGGCAGAGGCAGGTGGATCTCTTGAGTTCAAGGGCAGCCTGGTCTACAAAGTGAGTTCCAGGACAGCCAGGGCTACACAGAGAACCCCTGTCTCGAAAACAAAAACAAAAACAAAAACAAAAACAAAACAAAAAAAATGCAAAACAGTACCATTGCTGTTCTGAATTTCGATTTTTGGAAACAAGGTTATTTTTCATTTAAAAAAAAGTCTTATGTTGGCTGGGTGATGGTGTATTCCTTAAATCCCAATATTAGGGAGGCAGACCTTGAGGACGATTTGATCTACATGTGTTCATTGTTTGTTTCAATGAGTTAAATGAGAATTTTAGATTAATGCTAACTTTCAATTGGCTTTATTATTATTTAATTGTATTTATTGTTTGTTTGTGTGCCTCTCTGACCTCATGTGCCACCCCATCCCCACATCAATAAATAAATATTAAAAAAGGGGGGGGATTTTCCTCATTGTCTTAGTTAGGGTTTTATTCCTGTGAAGAGATACCGTGACCATGGTAGCTCTTACAAAGGAAAACATTTCTTTAATTGGGACAGGCTCACAGTTCAGAGGTTTAGTCCACTATCCTCATGGCTGGAAGCATGGCGGTATGCGGGCAGATGTGATGCTGAAGAAGGAGCTGAGAGTTCTACATCAGGATCATCAGGCAGCAGGAAGGGAGAGGGTGACACTGGGCCTGGCTTGGGCATCTGAGACCTCAGAGCCCAGCCCCGGTGACACACTTCCTCCAACAAGGCCACACCTCTTAACAGTACCACTCCCTACGGACCTGTGGGAGCCATTTTCATTCCAGCCACCATACTCATTAAGATAATACAAAAACTTAACTCACTGCAAGTCACTTAAAAGAGTCCAAGGTATGGAGCAGGGAGGGATACCCCTGAAGTTGGGCATGCTCAGACTCTAGGTCTGAGATCCTGTCTCCTCTACTGTAGGCTACACCCACAGGGATGATGCTTAGATATCCCCAAAGCCAGGAGAAGCGTGTCAGAGACTTTGAACTGGGGCTTCTGAAGGATTTTCACTGTTAAGACTTCGAGACTCCAGAAGATAGATGCACTTGACAGTCAGGAGCCTTTGGGGCTAGGAATAGAATAGTGTGATTTTAAAATGGAAGCCCTGCCCAGATTCATGAAGAAACACTTGGTCGTTAGATGGTGATTGTAGTGGTAAAAAATTAACAGAGTTCCACCCCACCAGGCCTCTGCACCACCCCTTCCAAGTATCCGGTAAAGCGTGATTCTTAAACTTGAATAGTTAACCAAATATCTTTATGTATATAAAACTCCCAATTAAATAATGCCAATTTACAATGATAAAGTCTTATCCCAATTTTCGAACATCTCCAAAACACCAGAAATATGTCTGAAGCCATCTGGATATCTGCATCTCCCTCTCTCTCCACTCCTGTGGCACACTGAGCCTCTCTCTCCACCCCTCACGTCTCTTAGCTCCTCCTCCTCTCTCCCCTCCAATCACTGGTCTCTCACTGCCTCAATGTGAATGGATAGGGAATATCTTGCAACAGTGGTGATAACTTTGACATCCATGGGAACCAGGAGGAGCCCAGGAGGCAGGACCCTGCTGTTAGAGGTATGCTACTACAGTGTGCTTCTGAATGTGTTATTGAGCCCCAGTCCCTCCTGTTTCTTGTCTGTAATGAGGTGCAGGCTGGGGTCCGTCTGTGACCCATATCCTCCGTGCCATAGTGTTCTGCCTTTTTATGGGCTAATCATATGTGTGTTCTTATAAAATGCTGATATTTAAGTTCATAATAATTTCCCCCCCAAGAAGTATATTATTTATAAAATTCATTTTCTAAATCTGTTATACAGACTAAAAATAAGAAAAATTAAAAATCCACACTGAAAAGTTTGCTTTATTTATTTGATATTATTATGTGCATTGCATGTTTGGGCGCATGTGTCACGCAAACATGTGACGGTAAGAGAGTAACCCTTATGCCATTAGTTCTCTCCTCCCGGCCTCCGCTGGTGCCAGGGGTGGAGCTAGGCCCACTGGGCTCGCTCAGCACACTTCTGTACCCTGAGCCGTGCCGCCGCCGGCGCCGGCGCCACACTGAAATGAGCTCTGACTGATTCACACTGATGAAGCTGCGGGGGAATAAATCTATACTGTGTTCAATAAACAAACTGTAAACACAAACTATTCCAACACACAGATAGAAGCTTTACGCATCCAAAATACAGCGTGTATAAAACATAGCTACAGTTTAAGGAAGTACAGTTTTCACTATAAATTATATACAATATAGAAATATACTCTCCCAGCATTTTAAAGTTCAGAAATAACTTACATGGTAACAGTGAGGGGGAAAATGTCACATATTGAACCCTTTAGTAATTAATTATAATGGAAGGAAAGTAACTAACTGTAATGGAAGGAAGACATATGATATGAAAAAAGGTGTCTGAAAATGGCCTAAGTACCACTTTGGGGACCGTAGCAGCAAGGCCTCCCGTCTCGGCTGGTGTCAAGGGCAGCAGAGGGGTTGTCAGGGTGTGTGTGCGCACGTGAACAGCAGGTCTGTAGAACAGCATAGCTCAAGCCGGGTGGGGGAGGTTAGAGAGTCGAAAATACTGGCTTGCCACCCCACATTACTAACAAATAATACTTTAGAAACACTTTTTCCAAAGCAAAGTATATTTTATCACATCCCCAAAGCTACTAAATAACCCACACCCCAATATTTCAAAGCTGGTAGAAAAACCAAACTCCACCCACGTGGTCATGGGGGGGGGGGTGAAGCCAGAACCAACTAAATGCTCTTCCCTGCAGCAATGGGACAGAAAATTCTGACTTTTGTGCTATTTAAGGAGACACTTAGGTGATCTTCACATACGGAAGTTAATTAGGAATATTTTTATATCTACGTCCACAGTTGTGTTACAGGATTTCTGAAGATCTTAGAACAATTTCTGTTTTTCAAATTTATATAATCTTTCAAGAAAAGAGTACACATTGAGTTAAGATCTGTTGTTACTGTACTTATTTCCAGGAAGAACACATTCTTTTACAAGCAAATCAGTAAACAAACACACAGATAAATAAATCTTTAACTACATCTTATCTAGAACCAGGTAATCACATTAGCAGACCGGGTGCTTCCTGTTGGGTCCTTAAGCCCAGCCTTCGCTGCGGGGAGGGTGGAAGGCGTGGTCTGACACAAACAGGCAGACGCTCTGGGCCAGGAGGGCTCAGCAGCTACTGACCCTCGGCTGCTTATTTTCTGTCTCTTCCTTTCGGATTCTCTGCTCCTTTCGGTAATTAGCTGCAGTCCAAAATGTTATTTTTTTGAGGACTTGCTGCAGAAGTTTAGGAGGTAATAAAGATATTTGACTTTTTAAAATGATAGCATTTTTCCCAATGCAGTCAAGACATGACCTGTCAACAAAGCATAGAGAATGGTTAGCCTCTGCACCCAGGTTATACAGGACTCTGCTGAGTCGTGTGAGCTGAGTTGGAGCCTGACGTCAGGGATGGCCTGGCCTCCTGGCACACACTCCACTCAGAGTAACCCTCCGCACTGAATTTAAGCATGGCCTTGCTTGTTTGATGGTTTTGGTCTGAAACCTTAGTTTTTAATGGTCAGGCCATATCTCAAGCACTAGTTTTGTTTTTTTTCAAAATTGTTATGTTATTTTTGTGTGTGTGTATCTATGTGAACGTATGAGATGCACATGAGAGAACAAGTACCCAGAGGCCAGAAGTGGACATCATGTCCCCTGGAGTGGGGGTGACTGAAGGCGAGTCACGGCTGCTAGCACAAGTGCTCCCCACGAGCAGCCTCTGCTTGCCCGCTAGCCACAAGTGCTCCCCCGAGCCGCCTCGGCTTGTTCGCGCGTGTGAGGCATGGACTCACTCTATAGCTGGTCTAAACGTAAGGGATCCTTTCATTGTGGCCTCCTGAAGTCCGGGGTTACAGTAGTGTGCTGCAGTGCCCGGCAAGCGAAGTGTTCATTTTTCCTTCTCAGTTAATTTCACAAAAATCAGTGTAAAAACTCTAGATAGCGACATTCGAGCAACGCAGCCAGCGTGTGCGGCTTTGTGGGTTCGTTCTTCCGCTGACTCCACCCCTTTCTCCCACCTTTTCAACTCCCTAGCACTAGACAGGAAAGGAAAAGAGATAGAGGGGACGGCAGTGTCCTTAGACTACTTCCTGCTGATTAGGGGCATCAAGTTCCTTGGGGTAAATTTAGTCTTCACCATCTAATTCCTTCTTTGCACATGGCTACTCAATGAATAACAATCAACAGCAACCAAACAACAGCCCACCAAACTATCAGGGCATTTATCCACCCTCAGAAAGTACCTAGGATTATAAATGCCACACTATGGCAGAACCTATTTGCAGCTAGCAAAATCACGCCTTTGCTAGAGCACAAGGCAAATCATCCACACCTGGGATTAAAATAACGCCATATTCTTCTACGATTTCTGTGTTTTGTTTAAAGAAACCAGAACTCCAAAATCATCACTAGAGAGCAAAATTCAAGGAAATAGAAAATGCAGTTCATCATGCATAATCCTCTTTAATTAAAAGGATTCAGGGGCTGGGCACCTAGCTGGATAGCAGAACACTTGCCAGTATGCATGAAACCCAAAGGAGAACCAAAGCTGAAGTGAAACTCAGTCCTCGGCAGTAGAAAGGAGGTGACATGAAAGAAGACAGAGGGCAGATCAGGAGGAAAGTGAGTCGAGTCACACGGGCTTCCAGAACTAGTTTGTGTCAGTGATTATAAGTGAAGGGGGAGGGGTGGGACTGACAGGGATAGAGTGTACTGGTTATGAAATTCTCAAAAACAGTTTAAACTTAAAAATATAAGAGTAGGTAGTCCTATCCTATGTGAATTCTGATGTTGCCAAGTATGTGCAAGATGTTACATGGAGGACATAAACTGTCACATGTGTCAGTCTTAAGTTATGAAACTTGAAGACAGTGGTGGTACATGCCTTCAATGCCAGCCCTCGGGAGGTAGAGGTGGGAAGACCTTTGTGAGTTTGAGGCCAGCATGGTTTTCAAACCAAGTCCTGGGACAGCCAGAGCTGTGCAGAAAAATTCTGTCGCAAAAGAAACAAAACAAAGGGAAAAAAAAAAAAACCAACTTGAGCTGGAGAGACGGCTGGCTCAGCAGTTAAGAGCAACGGCTGCTCTTCCAGAGGACCTGGGTTCAGTTCCCAGAGGACCTGGGTTCAGTTCCCAGAGGACCGGGGTTCAGTTCCCAGAGGACCTGGGTTCAGTTCCCAGAGGACCTGGGTTCAGTTCCCAGAGGACCTGGGTTCAGTTCCCAGAGGACCGGGGTTCAGTTCCCAGAGGACCTGGGTTCAGTTCCCAGAGGACCGGGGTTCAGTTCCCAGAGGACCTGGGTTCAGTTCCCAGCAAGCACACAGTGGCTCTCAGCATCCCACGCCCTCCATGGAAACCAGGCATGTATATGGTACACAGCCATGCATGCAGGTAAACACTTTTACAATAAAAATTAATCTTAAAAATGACAAACCTTGCATATTTTGTCATTTTAATTGTTTTGCATTAACTTTCTCTTTTCTAAATATTGCTTAAATTTGTTTTTGACAATTTATAAAAAGGAAACATTTCTGATCTTCTAAAAGAAAAAATGAAAGACTGCATTTCTTTCTTTCTTCTTCAGGGCTAGAACCCTGAACACTGGTCACTCTTGCTCTGCGTGGATCTACACAGCCTCCTGCGTGGCTTTGGTCGGCACTTCTGCAAACATTTAGTCCCCTGTAATTTTCCTAGGTCTGAATTCATGGCCTCCCCGTTCTAGGAAAACACCTGCCTTTTATTTTCGTGGAGGCCTTTCCTTTTTATTACTAACTCCAAATAAGAAGAGGCGAGATGTTCTGGAGACAGAAGTATAGGAAAATGTGAATTCCATCCCAGGTGTGTGCCCAGCCCTGCTGCCCTGCTGGCACCCGGCTCCTGTGCCCTTCTGGGGAGAAAAAGTAGGAAGCAGAGGGGCCAGCCTTGGAGAGAGAACTCTCAGTGGGCTTGTCTCAGGAGCAGGAAACCAGCACAGAAAACCCCGTGTCAACATCTACGGAGCTCATGAGCTAGCGAAGGAAATGACCGTCTGGCTATAGAAATGCTGAGCCTGCGGACAAGGCCCTGAAGGACTCTGCATGGGTCAGAGAATAAACACACAGCACACGTCAGGACCACTTTCCCAGTGGGCCCTGCATGCTGAGACCTCAGGACTGCAACAAACACAGAAGAAAACCCCACTGCCAAAGCCCCAGAGATGAAAGATTAGCTTTACTACAGAGAGCACAGCTCAGTGGGTTAAGTATAGCCGGAGGTCAGAGTGGCACAGCACGGCACAATGCGGCAGGCAGACAGATGGAGGGTAACAGGGCAGTGGGAGCCACCCGAGAGCACGCAGTGCCACCTCCCACCTGTCAGTCTTTCTCTTGGAATTCCTCCTGAGGGGATCTGCATGCTTTCCAAACAGGATATCCACGGCTACTTCATGCCTCAGTTTGTGTAACATCCCCAAACTGCAGACATCTTAAATATCTACCATTAGTCTGGTCAATCATATCCATATAACCTTAATAGCTAACACAGATATAGACCTATTATTGAATACATACACAGAAATACCTATGCATTGTAAAAAATAGTCTATAAAATAGCATACATAATTTGCTCCATTATATATATATATATATATATATATATATATATATATACTTACATATATATATACATATATATATGCATATACATATGTGGTCTTACTGAGCCTTCCAATGTTTCTGTCTTATTCATATTTCTTTTCTCCTGGCACTTCAAAATGGCCAGTGATAAATGCCTTGGCCTAACATTTAAAATAAATAATCACACTGACTGCAGTATGGACAATTCACAGTGGTGAGTAGGCATCACACAGAAAACCCACATGCAAGTGTACATGCATGCGAGTGCATGTGTGTATGTGTGTGTGTGTGTGTGTGTGTGTGTGTGTGTGTAGGCTGTTGTATATGAGTATGTGCTGTATGTGTGTGCATATATTCATGTGTGTGTGTCTATGCATGGGAGTTTGTAGACACCTCTCCCAGTCTTCCCAGCCACTCTCATATTGTGGTGATGGTGATCATTATCGACAAATGATGATGATGATGATGATGATGATAATGATGATTTTGAGATAGAGTTTCTAACTGAACCTGGAGTTCACTACTTTGCCTAGCCTGACTGGTGGCCAGCCAGCGCCAGGGACCCGACAGTCTCCACCTCCCCAGTGCTGGATTACTGAAACCACTGTTGTGCCCAGCTGTTTACGCTGGTCCTGGGGAACCAAACTCAGGTCCTGTTTGCACAGCCAGCACTTTACTGACCGGGCCATCTCCTCAGCCCTTATGTTCAAATTTTGACATATCAAAATATGTTTAGCATTCCCTGAGTATGAGACCTCCAAGGTGGTCCCGTGCTGGGCCCCTCAGCCAGCCTCCAGGACCCTTATTTGTCCTTCTGCTCAGCCCCGCCCAGTCACTGAAAAATTTGCCAGCTCACATAAGCTTGTCTCTTTACTGATATTAGCTTCTGTGTGGAAATGCAGGGTTTTTTTGGGGGGGGGCGTGCAGGAGGGGCTACAGAGGGCAAGTGAGCTCTCTGGAGACAGCCAACCATCCTGCTCAACCGCTGTGGGTGAGCTCTGGTGCGGGACGACTCCAGAGACTCCGCCCACGATTGCTTCTTGCTGCTGCCCATGCGCTTTGTCCTGTTCGTCATTGCTGTCATTGCCGTGTTCCTCATCTACTTGGCTGGGTGTGAGTGGATACCGGGAGACCCTACTGCCCATAACGTGGTGCGATTACTTCCTGGGTGATAGCCCTCGCTGTTGGGCAAGCTTCTTGCCAATCAACATGAAGATGAAAGTTTTTGAGATGATACTGTTTAGATAAATTAATGATTTTATAGAATTCCTGATTTGATTTAAGTAGGGTTTTTTTGTTTTTTTTGTTTTTGTGTTTTTGTTTTTGTTTTTTTGAGACAGGGTTTCTCTGTGTAGCCCTGGCTGTCCTGGAACTCACTCTGTAGACCAGGCTGGCCTCGAACTCAGAAATTCTCCTGCCTCTTCCTCCCAAAGTGCTGGGATTACAGGCGTGTGCCACCACTGCCCGGCTTGATTTAAGTAGTTTTAGGAAATTAACTTGATTTCTATAACTTTGGGAAGTTATGGCAGTGGACAGAAGTCTAAAGTCAGAATCAGGAATAGACCGCGGCCCTTCTCTTCCGCACAGACTGGCAAGAGCTGAGGGAAGGAGCATGGGGAGCGCTCACTGGTTACAGGACAGAAGAAAAAGCAGGCTTGGGGCAAGCTAAGGATCAAAGAAGGCCTTCGCTCAAGTTGGGCCTGAGGTCGTTGGTCTTGTGATCTAGGGATGTGGAACCAGGTTTTTGGTGCGCACCATGAAACAGAAAGGCTATGAATAAAGAATAAACAATTCTATTATGAGTTTAAGAACATAGAACAGATGACTAACCAGTCTAGCTGATCAAGACTAACCCATTTCTTAGTCCAGACAGACAGACTGTCGCCAGTCAGGCACAGGGAGTCACTTGCTGCTGGGGACTTGGACTGCTTAAACGTTAATCAGTGACTGAAGAATCAGTGCTCTGGCTTACAGTGAGCCCGTGGAAAGGAAGACAGATGAGCATTGTGGAGTTAGATACACGTTCCAAAAAAGGAATACGTAATCAATAATCCTCTTGTAACTTTCTCTTGTGTAATGATTTTAATGTTTTTGAAGAATATGCTTTTATGGTGATTGTTTTTAGAAAATGTGTAACTTGAGGCTATGAGATAATTTTCTTTCTAAATAGAAAAACTTTGTCCTAAGGGGGTATACAAAGGGTTAAGAGAAAGGGAGCCTGCTTCTGCTTCAACCACTGTGTGTGTGGGGGGGGGGGTGTGCGCGCGCGCGTGCGCGCGCACGCGCGCGTGCGTGTGCATGTGCGTGTGTGCGTGTGCGTGTTTGATTCTCTCTTTCCTTTTCCTCAATCGCTGCCTGCCACAGACAGCAGCCCCTGTAGTTGATATCTGGATCGACCGACCCGTCAGCCTCTCTTAGTATTGCCCCCTGTCAGCTGCTTTCAGCACAATTACTGACACCACGCCTTGCTGCCTGACTCAGTTTACCCTGTGGTGTTAAAGCTGGCCTTTGAAAGCTTTATTTTTTTTTTCATATAAATGTTTTTCTTTGATTTTTGAGACAGGGTTTCTCTGTGTAGCTCCAGCTGTCTTAGAACTCACTTTGTAGACCAGGCTGGCCTTAAACTCAGAGAGATCTGCCTGTCTCTACCTCCTAAGTGCTGGGATGAAATGTGTGTGCTACCATGCCCAGCTGTTTTTCAGAACCTTTTAAATGTTCATTTGTTTTATATATATATATATATATATATATATATATATATATATATATGTATATATGTATATATATGTATATGTATATATGTATATGTGTATATATATACATATATGTGTGTATATATACATGTATGTATATATATACATACATGTATATATATATATGTGTGTGTGTGTGTGTGTGTGTGTGTGTGTGTCTGTGTGCCCGTGTGTATCTCTGTGCATCACAGGTATACAGGCAACCACAGACTCCAGAGGAGGAAGGGCTCAGCTCTTCTGAACTGGAGTTACAGAGAATTTTGAGCTGCACATCGTGAGTGCAGGGAACTGAACTTGGATTCCCTGTAAACCAGCACGTGCACTCAGCCACGGAGTCAGTTTTCTGGCCTGATTGTACTTTGCCTCCTTTGGACAAAAATGGTCTTATCTTGTAGCCAAGTGGTCCTGGAATTCACCCTCACTCTCCTGCCTCAGCCACTCAAGTGACTGTGCCGTCCAGTTCTCCGAATACGACGCCTCCTCCAGCCTTACCTACCGTCCTATCCAGTCCAGACCATCTGCACTGCTTTCTCTGGCCCGTGGCTAGGAGTCCCCTCTCCACTCTTCCTCTTACATCTTCCTGGCCAAACTCCAAGCCTCCGTCAGTTTCTCTGCACCTGGGATTAGCTACCTTGAAAGCTGAAGTAAACCACATCTGTGCAGACACGACACCACTAGACATTAACCTCTCTGTCCCCCAAGTGTCACTGTGCCGCACAGCCTGGCCAGCATGCTCCCAGAGAGCTACGGAGACATGTCACCTCTTCCCACCCTTCTCAGGCTCCCCCGGCCGCCTGACAGCAGCAAAGTTCTCTCAGTGGCCTGCTCTAACCAACACACTGGTTACACTGTTTTCACACTTCCTTTTTTTCTCCACTATTTTATTCACTTTTCTGGTGATTTGAGGAACAAACCAAGGTGTATGCTCCGCAGATGTTTCCCCACTGAGCTGTACCTGGAGCACTACTGTGTTTAAAAGTATCCTGTTCAGCCAATGACTGTTTGGCTTTCTCTATTGCTAAAATCTACTTCCTCAGGACTCTTGTCCTCTGGGCATGGGGCACACACTTGTAACCCCAGCACCTTGGAGACAGAAGGCTCATGAGTTTCAGCAAGTAAGTAGCAGCTTCTGAGTTAAAAGAAATTCTAGTATTATAATTATAATTATTTTTATTGTTGTTATATTATTATTATTGGGTTTTTTGAGACTGGTTTCTCTGGTTATCCATTGGTGGTGGTGGTGGTGGTGGTGGTGGTGGTGGTGGTGGTGGTGGTGGTGGTGGTGGTTAGGGGCTTTTTTGGAGACAGGTTTCTCTGGTTATCCATTGGTTGTTCTGTCTGTAGGACTCACTTTGTAGCAAGGTTAGCATCAAATGCAGATCCATCTGCCTCTGTCTCCCAAATGCCTGGATTAAAGAAAGACACGTGCACCAAGCCCAGCTTAAAATTTTCTAAGTATATATGTGTATATACAAACTATATATTTACAAGACATACTCTGATTTCCAGAAAGTTGAAATATACCTGCCTCCTAAGTGCTGAGATTAAAGGCATGAGTCACTGTGCTCATGATGAACATATGCTGTCTTTAAGATTACTACAGGGATTATAAACAAGTTTATAAAGTCCTGTATGTTTTCATTTTAAAAATCATACTAGTCTATTGTCATGGGACAAGTTTGATTATACTTTTTTTTTTGAGACACAGTCTCACTATATACTCTTCATGGCCTAGTATTTGCTATGTAGACCAGGCTGGCCTGAACTCAGAAAGGATCTGGCTGCCTCTACCTCCTGAGTGTGGGATTAAAGGCCTACGGCCTCATATTTTCTTGAATTCAAGTTGTAAACTACTTGTAAAATAGTATAAGTCCCCCTCAGAGGAGGAACAGGAGATCATCAGACACTGGTGGCAGAAGTTGGTGCCTTTTTGCTTAGCGGACATTTCGTAGAGTTGAAGTTAAGATCGTTGGGCTGACAGCTCTGTGTGAGGCACTTTGCGACCATCAGCCTCCCCATTCCAGTCTTCTCATCCTCCTCAGAGGAATCCTGACTCCACTAGAGCACGCCAAGCCTCTGGCTACCTCTTACCCACGCTGTCATGAGTGTGCATTCCAGTTATTTCAGATACAAGACACCACACAGTGTTTGTTCCTTCGCGAATGACAGATCTCACAGGCACATCTTAAAGGTCATTCCATGCTGTGGCTCAGGTCAGAATTTCCCTTCTTTATATTTTTATTATTTAAAATATTTTTTAATTGAAACATATTTTGGTCCTAGTCTGTCTCCCCAACGTCCTTCCGGATCCCCTCTCCTCCCTACCATCCAAATGTAAGTTCTTTCTCAAAACCAAACAAACAAATGCCGAAGACAACAATAAACCCCACAAAGCCAAACTCACTCCAGAGTGACTGCAAGCCTCACTTCTCCGTCCATAGAGCGGGGTTACAGATGGCGGCCACCGCGGTCTGCTTCTACAGTGCTGCAGACGTACCCAGGGCCTTGTGAGCCGAGGTAACGGTCAACAGCCGGAATACACACACACACACACACACACACACACACACACACACGTACAAATTTATATGTGACATCATATATATGTAAAAATACTGTATTTACTTACCTGAGCAGTGAATAGGGCTGTGTTTGAAAGATCAATAAATCATTACAGTGACCCTAGTCGATAAAAAAAAGGGGGTTTACCAAAGGTTTGAAGAAAATAATAGTACCTTAACTATAGAACACTTCTATTGTATAAATGTAAAATAGTGAATAAATTTCTCTTTAACAATACCACAGACACACACAAGCATACGAGTGTACATACCCACAGACATACATCTGCACATACATGGTTTTTCTATTTGAAAACATGAATTATATGAATATCAAATTTCAGTAAACAAACTTTTACCTAACCAATACTCTGTGTAATTATAAATTTAAAACTCAAACATTGTTCTCTGAGAACAATAACAGAAGTAGTTAATATTTGTTTCTTAAAACTATTTCAATTTTTTTTCAGAAAAGACTTATTTATTATTATATGTGAAGTAAGTACACTGTAGCTGTCTTCAGACACCAGATGAGGGCGTCAAATCCGGATGGTTGTGAGCCATCATGTGGTTGCTGGATTTGAACTCAGGACCTTCAGAAGAACAGTCAGTGTTCTTAACCACTGAGCCATCTCTCTAGCCCCCTCAATATGTTTTAAAAAGAAATATGTTAACACGGGCAGTTTCTCTGAGCGGTCCGGCAGCTGAGGTAGGTCTGTTCCTGGTTTCTGAGTCCTGACTTAGAAAGGACCAGCTAGCTGTGTCCTCCCTTTTTCCCTGCACGCTGGCCAGAGCCTAAGCATGCTCCTGAATTCTCCCGGCGGCTTTGGGCTCCCCCATACTTTTTCTAAGGCTCCCTCTGGTCTGTGACTGCTCGCCCCACGTGACGAGCCTCTTTGCTACTCTGTCTTCCCCATTCTCCTTCAGGCAGCTCGGGATTTATAGCTTGCTCTGAGAGTTTCTAAACGCTAATAAATTGTTCTCAAGAGTAAAATGTGTGTGTGTGTGTGTGTGTGTGTGTGTGTGTGCGTGCGCGCGTGTACATATGAATATGGTAGGAGTTCCCTTTCAAATAGGTATTTATAATTTCACAAATCATAATGATAATTTTAACTGGAACTCTTACTTTGGTTTTATATATTATTTTCTTAGTAACATCTTGCTTAGGATTGGTTTTTACTATTCTCAACTATGTGGAGGACAGAGATGTTCGGGTCTCTGTTGAGTTGCAGGCAGTTGTGAGCTGCCTGATGCGGGTCCTGTGAACTGAACTGAGTCTTTGGCAATAGGAGTTTGTGCTCTGGGCTGCTGAGCCATCTCTCCAGCCGCTGACTCTGTATTATCATCTCAAAGGCAGAGTCTTGCTATGCAGCGCCGGCTGCTCTGGTGCTATGTAGTTTAGGCTGGTCTCAAACTTAGGGCAATCCTTCTTACGTCTTCTGAGTTCAAGGAATAGAGGTGTTTGCCACCATGCCTTGTTCAAAACTATTATTTTAATGACAAACTTTGTTTTAAATAGAGGGTTGTTTGTTTATTGTTCATTTTTGTATTTGTCTTTTCTTTCTTTTTCCTCTTCTTCCTCCTCTTCCTCTTCTTTAAACAGGACTTCACTGTATAGCCCTGGCTGTCCTGGAACTCACTCTGTAGACCAGGCTGGCCTCGAACACAGAGAACTACCTGCCTCTGGCTCCCAAGAGCTGGGATTACAGGTGTGCGCCACCACCGCCCGGCATTGCTCACTTATTTTGTATTTTGAGATAGGGTCTCTTTATGTAGCACAGGTTAGCCTGGAGCCCTCGATTCTCCTGCCTGCGCGTCTTGACGAGCTGTACTACCACGGCTGCTTTCTAAATAAGGACTTCTAGTGCCAAGAAAAGTGAGACAAACCACAAATGTCTTACTTGGGGAGGGGCAGTGATGGGACTTGAACCCAGGGCCTTGTGCATATCGGGAAGTTCTTTTCACTTAGCAGAGTCCTGGCTTTAGTGCTTTAGCGGAGCACTGTATAAGCTGAAGATAGCTCTGGAGCCTTCACTGTGCACCACTGAGCTGCTGGCCACGGGCTGCAAAACCAACCAAAGCCCCCGCAGAGAAGCCATCCATCTTTAAGGTTTGCCACTCTGTGGCATCAACATGTACCTAAGGACAGAAAAGGAGCGACGCCTTTGGGGGGAGTCTGGCTAGTTGTCTCCATTCCTGTCCACTCGGTCTTGATCTTCTTCAGCCTCCTCTGCCGACTGGAGCACTCAGTGCCCGTCCGTCAGTACGGCAGGTCCGAGTGGCCGGTCGCTCTGCACTTCCCATAGGGTGTGCGAGAGGGAACAAGGCTCTCCCAGAGGGACCCATTGACCCCATCTACTTTATAGCACTTTAAAGCTGCAACATTTGAAAATCAAAACAGGGGGCTGGAGAGATGGCTCTGTAGTTAAGAGCACTGATTGCAGAGGTCCTGAGTTCAATTCCCAGCAACCACATGGTGGCTCACAACCATCAGTAATGGGATGAGATGCCCTCTTCTGGTGTGTCTGAAGACAGCAACAGTGTACTCATAAATAAAATGAATAACTTTTTTTTTTTTTTTTTGATTTTTGGTTTTTTCGAGACAGGGTTTCTCTGTGTAGCCCTGGCTGTCCTGGAACTCACTCTGTAGTCCAGGCTGGCCTCAAACTCAGAAATCTGCCTGCCTCTGCCTCCCAAGTGCTGGGATTAAAGGTGTGCGCCACCACTGCCCGGCCTAAAATGAATAATTCTTTAAAAAAAAACAAAAAACTTAAAACAGATGGGAAGTAGCAGCAAATCCCATGGAACAAAAAGAAACAGAAGAACCATCTCTCTTCCAGGGAAAAGTTAAGACAGTGGGGCTTAGAAAGGCTAGTTAAATCCCATCTCTTCCATTAGTAAATTGCATACCTTTTGATCCTGGCATTAAGGAGGCAGAGGTGGGTGGATCTCTGTGAGTTCGAGGCCAGCCTGGTCTAGATAGTGAGTTACAGGACAGCCAGAGCTATAGACCCTGTCTCAAAACAACAAAAATAATTTTAAAAATTAATTATTTGGGTGATTATTGCTATGATTATGTATTCTTTTTATATACAGACATTTTAATACATTTAAACTACAAGTACTCAAATTGTGGTAATGCTGAGAGAAAAAGAAAAGGGAGATGGGGCCATGGCTTGGCGGTTGAGTGCTAGCCCAATGTGTGTGTGAGTTCAAAGCCCTGGGTTCGAGCCCCAACAATGGAAAGAGAAAGCCCCTTTTTAACTATCCAGCTAATGAAATTAATAGACCGATCTTGGTCTGTAAACCTGAAGTATCCCGACATGCACCACAAGCCTCTGACTTGGAAGGGTGGTCCTTCCACACAACACTTCTGGTCCTTCTGTGCTTTGCAGTTACCATAGCAACAACACTGGGAGTAGCTGATTGCATATCACAATTACTTAGAGAAAATGTTTAAATAGAAGATTTGCTTACTGTATCCAAGAAAAGCAAGTTGTCTTTGCTCCCACCAAATACCATTATTTCATTTTCTTTCCCCAAACAGGCTGTGTGCCATAACCTATGACGGAAAACACAAGCAAGTGAGCGGCTGCGAGGGAAGAGCTCGCGCACGCGCAGAACGTAAAGCCGAAGCCCCACGCTGAGAGGTGCCTATGTGGGGGGCTCTCCAGTCCACTACATCACGCCCCAGCCAGGGGGACCCCACAATCCTGTCCCAGACCCCAGCTTTGCGCAGCCCTTCATCTCATACATATTACCCCTGAGATGAGGTTAAAAGGATCCACCCCTCGGGTGCAATGGGCACCTGTCCCAACTCTTTTGGGGGCCTCTATGTCACTTCCTGTCACGTTTGCCCTTTCTTTCCTGCACGGGGCCCCAGCAGCTGACAAACACACATGAAATCCCCCTCATATTTCTACCTCAAACCCATTACTCTGGGTACAGAATACCATTTTTTATATCTATCATCTCCCCCAACTTCAGAGCTTTTAAATAGTACTTTTTAAATTAAAAGTTTTAAGTGGTACCTAGTATCTGCACACACACACACACACACACACACACACACACACACATGGTGAGGTGGCCGGGCAGCCAGCACTTCCGTCCCTCATTTATCAGCTCTCTGTCAGGACTCTCCAGGTCTCCAGGGGTCTCTTGTAAATATTTCTGGACATACTGCAGATCTGTGAGTGGTTTCGTTGAACCCAAGGCCTGTGTATGTGTCAATCCCTCTCCCACTGAGCTTCCTGTCCAGTCCTATGCTAAGTTGTTATAATCCACTGTTGTCTTGGGAACTTCCCGATCAGGACATATCTCTGTTAGAAACGCTGGTTTTGATCAACAGCTACTTTTCCTTATAAAGCTTAGCTTTTGCCCTTCCTCAGGTGAGCCCGCCCTCTCCCACCCCACCCCCACCCACCCCAAGTCTACAAGCCCCAGCTTTTGCTCGCCCTTTCCTATGCCTTCCACTTTCCATAAGTAGTTAGTCCTTCACAGCTCAGCCCCGGAACTGCTCCAAATCACCCACGCACCCTCGTTCCGCTCGGACCCTTGATGGTGGCTCGCTCCCTTTGTCCTGCCCTAACTTAACATTTGAAGATCAGCTGCCCTATATGCTATTGGATGTTTGTCTTCTAGTTCCCTACAAGCCTGAAGTCTGAGAAGTGAGGAACGGCCGCAGTGGTGTGCTGGAACTGGGCCACTGGCTACTTTGCAACTCTCCCTCCAGGTCAGTGATGTCGTGGTGCTATCGGTCATGGTGGGAGGTTTTACGCCTGGGAAGTTAGCAAATGCTATGCATTAGGTGCTCCTGCCTTCAGGAGTGGTTGTGACCGTCACACCAGTACACCATTGCAACCTGAATATTCTAATGCCCCCTTCCAAAAATCGCCCAGTATGGTATTCTGCACCCAGTAGGTACTCCAAAACTTTGATTACCAACAATAGTTACATAAAAAGATTAATTTGTTCAGTCATTAAATATACAAATTATCTCGTGAATGAGTAGAGCGTCTAGTGTTCTCTGGGAAATAGATAGATAGTTCATATCTATCTCAAATTTCATATTATTTACCAAGACAGTTGTATTGCTTTGTAAAGTTCAATGTTTCCACACGCTCTAGCTCTTAGGAAAACTATGTAGGTAAATTCTCAATTTTATAAGATAAATTTAGAATTTTACAAAGTCATTATTTTGACTTTCGGGAGCACTGCATTTTTCTTTTTTTTAAAAAAAGGGAGGATGTCTTTCTATGTAGACCAGGCTGACCTAACTCGCTATGCCCGCCTGCCTCTGCCCCCGAGCACTGGATGGCAGGTGTGGACTACCATTCCAGCTCCTGTCGAGGCAGGGTTTCGTATGCCTCAGACCAGGCTGGCCTGAGACTCACGATGCAGCCCAGGCTGCCCTCAGATCCCTCCCTGGCATACTGATTTAGGGTGCTTTTCCTAATAGGACAAATTATAGAAGCAACAATCACACAAAATAACAATATATTTCATATATTTACTATTGGATAATTCATTTTTATACATTTATCCCTTTTACTTAAACCCCACAAGTGCAAACAGTAGGACTCTGCACACTTTCTTCAATTCCACACACTCAGTGACCAATGCACTCGTGACTCAGGAGGAAGCAAGCTCTTAAGACTCTGCCCAGTTCTCCAGATCGCCTGCGGGGTGCAGACTGGTGTAAATTTTCAGCAGGAACACAGATAATGTCAGGGGTTGGGCATGGGATTAGAGAGAGGCTCGGCATAGGAGACAAAAGAAAATACCGTTCTCATTCATGGGAAGGACTGGGTTAACTTCTAGGAAGAAGCCATGGGAATTATGGGTAATGCTGTCAGTATTAAGGGATCTGACAGGACTTAAGGCTCTACAGGCCAGCACTTTCTATGACATCTTTACAGATACAGTCACTCCTTACAACTCTACAGAGGGTCACATAACCAGGCATAGATTTGCATACAGTCCTGAGAAGAGGGTGTTTCCCTTCACTGCTTCATCACAGGACAGTGTGTCTCAAGCAGGGTGCTTTCAGCCACCTCAATGCACAAGGCATGCCTAGCAATAAAGAGCTGGTCCCTTGAACATGTCAACAGTGCTGAGTCCAAGGACCCCGAGCACTCTGAGGAGCCTGACAGCCATGATTCCTCATTGCAACGTGTCCTCACTTGTCTTTCTTTCTTTCTTTCTTTCTTTCTTTCTTTCTTTCTTTCTTTCTTTCTCTCTCTCTCTCTCTCTCTCTCTCTCTCTCTCTCTCTCCCTCCCTCCCTCCCTCCCTCCCATCCTTCCTTCCTTCCTTCCTTCCTTTCTTTCTTTTTTGTTTGTTTTGTTTTGTCGTTTGTTTGTTTTTTTCGAGACAGGGTTTCTCTGTGTAGCCCTGGCTGTCCTGGAACTCACTCTGTAGATCAGGCTGGCCTTGAACTCAGAAATCCGCCTGCTTCTGCCTTCCAAGTGCTGGGATTACAGGCGTGTGCCACCACCGCCCAGCTCTTTTTTTTTTTTTTAATATTTATTTATTTTATATATGTGAGTACACTGTAGCAGTTTTTGAACACACCAGAAGAGGGCATCAGGTCTCATTATGGATGGTTGTGAGCCACCATGTGGTTGCTGGGATTTGAACTCAGGACCTTTGGAAGAGCAGTCAGTGCTCTTAATCTCTGAGCCATCTCTCCAGTCCAGTCACTTTCATTCAAACCAAACACACACACACACACACACACACACACACACACACACACAGAGTTCTCCTTACAGTCAGCTCTCCCCCATCTGCTCTCCTCCACCTCATACCTGAACGCAGATCTGCCTCTGTCTTATCTGCCTGAGGGAAACTCGGACCTGGACTTCATCTCCGAAGAACACTGGAAAGCCTTTCCTGCCTTGATTTTGGTGGCATCTAGCTTGCAACCTGACGTTCTCTACAGACTGACATCTGTCCTCTCAGCTGCTCTACACTTATGACCTGAACATTCTAACAAAGCATGGACAGGACAGGTCAGCTCAGGCAAAAGACGCGTGGCACACAGCTCTAGTGCTAACTAACAGTATTGATACAGTTCTGCTCTAATTACACAGTAAGGCTTGAAATGGAAGTCAGAAAACTTTAAATTAAACATATCTACTACCACTGTCATTCATTAATGTATTTGATAAACTGGAAAAGAGAAACCCTAGAAGAGACCAGAGTCCCCTCCTGTCCCAGATGAAGACAAGCACTGCGTGTCCTCAGTGACTTTGGAAAGCCAGAGGCTAAGCAACAGCTGAACTTGAAAGCCGTTTCAATACAAAATTCTTTGAATTAAGCAAATATCTTTCAAAAGAGCTACACATGTTAACATTCTAATGAAGTTTTAGACATAAAAATATAAGAATGGCATATGCAGCTACAGCGGTTTCTAAACTATCAGTATAGATTTGTGTATCAATGTACATATGAATAATTAGGTCTTTTTCTGAAATAAGCTATCAATTGTCCTTTGTTTAATAACAGAAAGATATATTCTAAGTTGACCTTATACTAACATAAACAGTGGAGCAAGGTCACTTCTGAAATACATGGCAGGAGAGCGTGCTGTCTGCAGACAGCCCTACGGCATGCTGTATCCAAAATGCCTACGAGGATTATATTCATTATACTAGTCAATTAAATTGGAAAAAATATTATGGCAGTGTCTGGTTTTCTTTAATACTAGCATATTGTTTCTACAATATTTATTCTATAATACACATCAAATAAATAGTATTTAAAAATATTCACACTAATGAATATGCCACACCGCTGATTATTTTGAGACAAGGTTTTAAGTAGCCCAGGCTACCCTTGAACTCACTGTACAGACAGCAATGGCCTTAAGGTCTGAGCCATCCTGCCTGCATTTCCCAACAGCTGGGAGAGCAAGGAGGAACCCCCATGCCCTGCTCAGACTGTTGGTTAGGGAAACAATCATGTCTCTACAATAACATGAGTGCAAATATCCCAATAAATTGCTTTAAATGTCTTCTAAAAGCAACTATGATTAAAGCTAACCCTATTCCTATCTATTTATTAAAAATAGTAACATTAAAATTGATCTTATAACAGGTTTTAAATTACTTTGTGCTTTTTTTATACTTATTAGGCAAACATATTTAGTTAGATAAAAGTAACATTTTCAATTATGCAACTATAGATAAAAAGTAGATAAATCATTTCCAATAAACATAATCACAATAATTAATTTAGTTAATTAACATGAGGCTAATTTAAGAAGTAACTTTCTGTTGCTTATCGTTTCCTTACAAATGCTGTGCACACTCTTCTAAATCTTAGGGCTTCACAAACTCTCAACTGGTTTACTTTGGGGCTTACCTGGGCCTGGTGTAAGGTAAATGTCTAAGTTGTTTCCAACAGTTTGTTGTTATATTATGAATCCAGCCATCACCTGCAATATTAGGACAGTTCAGAAATTATGATTAGGCCTCTGGGATATAATTTTGATTTTTTTCAAGGTTTATCATCTTAATTTGAATCATTATCTTGGGTGAGTTTGCATATTTTTCATAAACATTTTAAACACTCTCATAAACATCATAAGCATTTAAAAATTAATAATACGCCGGGCGGTGGTGGCGCACGCCTTTAATCCCAGCACTTGGGAGGCAGAGGCAGGCGGATTTCTGAGTTGGAGGCTAGCCTGGTCTACAGAGTGAGTTCCAGGACAGCCAGGGCTATACAGAGAAACCCTGTCTCAAAAACACCAAGAAAAAAATTAATAATACGAGGACCCCCACATCCTACAAACAACAGCTATCAAGGTTTGTGGCTTTTAGTAAAATCTGTACTTGGCCCATGAGGCCCTGGTTCAATCTCAGCACCGAAGAGAGGAGAGGTGGGAGGCGCGGGAAGGAGGAAGGGACAAAAGAGGCAAGCTTTGCCACATGTGCTGCCTTCCACCATGCCGTTCTTGTTCAATTGTTAAATCCCAGATCTTGTATCACTCTCCCCACAGACACTCAATCCATATCAACACATGAAGTGGTGTGGACACTTTCATTCGGCCACGACGCTGTGGCTGTGCAACAGAGTGGAGTGTTATAGAGCCTGTGCAAACGAGGCTTAACTTTAGTCTCTGATGAAGGACGGGAGAGCTGGCTCGCTCGGTGTCCCTTATGCTGGCTTGGCAGTTAAGCATTGCCTGCTCTTGCCGAGGCCCAGGTCCCACTCCCAGCACCCATCAGGCAGCTGCACCCATCTGTGACTGCAGTTCTGAGAGGTCCGGCGCTCTCTTCTGGTCTCTGTGGACACTGCACACATGGAATGCAAACACAAGGCAAAACTCCCAGACACAAAGAGTTTTTTTTTAAATCAATAGTTTTAAAAACACTATATATCATGAAGTTATGGTATTAATCTGTAGTGAAATGTACAAATGTCAGGCTTATTATATTCCAACTTTAATGAAAAAAATCTCAGTAGGCCATGTTGGTGTATGCTTGTAACCCCAGCACATAGTTGGTTCAGAGGCTGGAGGATCAGAACCCTAAGGTCACGCTGGCTAGATAATGAGTTTGAGGCCAGGCCGGGCTAAGAGACCCCGTCTCAAAGAACAAAAACAAAAATGACAAAAACCTTCACTAACTGGAGAACAAAAATCTTTAAGAATAATTAATAATCCTACTAGAATGGAGTTTGGTGCTAGAAGATTACTGGTGCTCAAAATTCTTTTACTGAAAATGAAGCTGCCGGGCGGTGGTGGCGCACGCCTGTAATCCCAGAACTTGGGAGGCAGAGGCAGGCGGATTTCTGAGTTCAAGGCCAGCCTGGTCTACAGAGTGAGTTCCAGGACAGCCAGGGCTACACAGAGAAACCCTGTCTCGAAAAACCAAAAAGAAAAAAGGAAAATGAAGCTGCTTTCAGATTCACCACAACAGAGTTAGAGGCCAGTGCCGGCATCTGTCTCGGCTGCCTCTGCACTCGGTTGTGAGGATTTCTCTCACGGACTGGCCCGAGTGCCTGGAAGCGAGCTCCAGGCACCCTCCGGTCTCATTTGGGACTGGGAGCACAAGCACCTCCCACACCCAGCTTTTAATGTGGGCGCCCAGGGTCAGAGTTCAGGGGCTCAGAGGGCACAGCAAACGCTCTTCCAACGGGGTTTCCCAGGCCTCCTTCCACCACAAGGATTATAAATAGTTTTAAGGGCATGTAAAATTTCTTTTTTGGGGGGTGGGGTGGGGTTCAAGATAGAGTTTTTCTCTGTAGCCCTGGCTGTCCTGGAACTCACTTTGTAGACCAGGTTGGCCTCGAACTCAGAAATCCACCTGCCTCTGCCTCCCAAGTATTGGGATTAAAGGCACGTGCCACCACTACCTGGCATGTAAACTTTCTAAATGAAAAATATCTACACTGTAGAGAGCCTTATTGAGGTGCCATGCCACCTGGCAGGAACTTGAGATCGACCATATGTGAAGTTCCTCTCCCAGCCTTTGAGTGGGAACTCCTGTGTCAGCCATAATCCCCTCCACCTAGGGTGGAGTGCCCGGACCAAGGTGAAGCCCATTGTTCTTCAAGGACCTGCAGTCTCCTGAGAAACACTAGTCACCTGTGGAGCAACTGAACTGATTCTGCTGAGAAGTTTCCAGATTTTCCCCCTGCCTATATACATTGGGAATTCTTCATTAAACTTTGAGACCTTGAGTAGCAGGTGTTGTCTTGGTCTCCGTCTCTTTTTTGTCACCTTCACATACATCCCCAGCGTCCCTTCCAGGGAACCCGTTCGATGTGACTGCGGGCAGTTACACTATACTCATAGACATTTTCTTTTAAGGCCCACAAGACGCTTACCTGGTGCTAAGACGAGCATGGATCACCTGGGCAAAGAGAAGTGACTCCTGAAAGTTGTCCTCTCTGTACCCAGGTTCTGGCGTGTGTGTGTGTGCGCGTGTGCGTGTGCATGTGTGTGTGTGTGTGCGCGCGCGCGTGTGCGTGTGCGTGTGTGTGTGTGTGTGTGCATGTGTGTGTGTGCATGTGTGTGTGCGCACACACACAAATACATACATACATACATACATACATACATACATAATAAATAAAATGGGCAAAAAGAATTTTAGTTAAGAAAATCATCTAACGTGTCAAACCCAGCCAGACACATTTTTGGTCATTTGTGTGCCCTGATGCCACAACTTTCTGCTTGGAAAAAACAACTTCACTAGGAAACTCACAGCCCTCAGTGTCAGCAGTGACAGGATATACAGACTTCGAGGCCAACAAGACAGCTTAGCAGAGAGCAGTGCTTGATGGCCCGACCCGGCGACCTGGGCTCAGTCCCTGAAGGCCACCAAATGGCAGGAGATACCTGGCTCCCACAAGCTGTTCTATTACCTGGACGTGTCAATGGGGCACACGCGCGAGTGCACACACGCCCTGGCGTGATGACTTAAGGTTCATCCCTGGGACCCGCGTGGTAGGGGAGGGCCAGCTCTCACTGCTCCTGTCTTTTACACACGCACTCTGGAACATCTATGGATACATGTGTGCACTCTCACGCACGTCAACAGGAAGAATGTAAGACATTGTTAACCGTCCCTCCCCATAAGAGGCCCCTTAGGCAGCAACCACCCGTGGCTCCCACGCTCCCCAGCAGAGACTCTGACTGTACACGCCTTCCCCGGATGCCTGAGGCCTCGGTCAAGGAGGTAAAGACTGTACGCTAGGCCGTAGGACTTACTTAGTGGAATATTATCTGCACTTAGTCCACCAAAGAGGAAAAGCTTATCGTCAGCTATTGCCGTTAAAGTGTGCCATGACCGGTGTTTGGGACTTTCTCCATTAACAGAAATCCTGTAGCAAAGGAAAAAAATTAAAGTCCAACTTTGAATTAATCAAAATGGAAGATTTTTGATCTTCCCGAGACAGTCTCATCATGTCGCCAGGCTGGCCTCCATGTCATGATGCTCCTGCCTCCACCATGATGGGCCACGTGTTCATGCTATGGCCATCTCAGATCTTAAAGAAAAGGCTGAGCTGGGGAGTGGAGGTGCACACTTGTAATCCCAGCACACAAGACCATGCATTTGAGGCTAGCCTGGGCTACACAGTGACTTCAAAGTCAGCTGGAGTTACATACAGAATTCTTGCTAGGAAAGAAAGGGAGAGGAGGGGGGGAATAGGAAATAGGGGTGGAAGAAGGAAAGAAGGAAGGAAGGGAAGGGAAGGGGAGGGGAGGGAGGAGAGGGGAGGGGAAGAAGGAAGGAAGGAAGGAAGGAAGGAAGGAAGGAAATTTAAATTTCACATTTCTGGTTTAGCTATAGATAAAAGATCACCTCGGTTTTAGAGACCCTGTTGGATTATGGCAGACTACACACCAGCCCACACCCAACCCTACAGACTGGAACACAGAGCTCAGACTCACCTTCCAGACCAGACCCAGGTATCTAGGTTTAGATAGTGTAAGTCATTCATCCTGGTTTGCTGAAATAAAAGCATGATAATTGGACAGGGTTTGAACTCTTCATGGAATAAAATGTTTGCTCGAAAGCAAGCTCAGATGAAGCTGACTGCCCTAGTCTACTTGGCCCAGGAAGCTTGGACACTGAAAATCAATCTTAAGCATCAAGAAGACTAACAAGGACCTCCCAGATCAACCTATCAGAGGGAAGAGAGATGATTTAAACTAACAGAGCTTGGATGGTAAGAAATCAAACATTCCTGACACCGCACTCAAATGAAGGGCTTCCCTCATTAAAATATGATAAGCATCATTCGTGAGAGCATGTAGAGGGTCTCTTTCAGAAACAGGAGATAAATAAAACTTAGTACTATGTGTAGCTTAATCTCTAGGTTAGTTGAATGTCCGGATGCTCCACAGAATCAGAGGACAAGCATTTATAAACATCACCCGTGAGAAGACCATTTCCATTGAAGACACTGACCAAGACACGTCCGCCAAAGACATAGCCCTTATTCCCCAGAACTGCGCATGAGTGCGCGGCGCGCGGCTGTGGTGGGGCTCCACCCTGCAAGCAGAGATCAGAACAGAAGACAGACTTGAGACGCGTGCCAGCCACATCCTGTACCATACCTACAAACAGCTTCTTCAAGAAAAGACACACCCTCCGACCCGAAGTGCCCACTACCCAACAAAACAAAGTTCATAAAGGTCGGCCTGAAATAGAAAGACTTAAAGTTTAAACTAAATTCCATCTCCCCGCCGGGAGTGGAGGCGCATGCATGCCTGTAATTCCAGCACTTGGGAGGCAGAGGCAGGTGGATTTTTGAGTTCGAGGCCAGCCTGGTCTACAGAGTGAGTTCCAGGACAGCCAGGACTACACAGGGAAACCCTGTCTCGAAAAAACAAACAAAACAAAACAAAAAAACCCATCTCCCCTCCCCTTACCCACTATAGAGCTAATATTGCAATTCAGAGACTAAGAATTTACTAATGGCCCCTCAAATCCTCAAATTCACAAAACAACCTTGATGATGGTTTAAGCCAAACCAAAGAAGCCCTTCTTTCCTAGACAAAATCCTTTCTTGGATTTTGGAAGTTGGTACTTGTGGTGGTGGTGGTGGTGGTGGTGGTGGTGGTGTTTTGGTTTATTTGTTTCCTAATTCCTAAAATTCTTACAATAAAAAAATTCCTTCTTTCTATTATCTTGAATGAAGCTCTGATGTTTCAGGCTCACTTGCATAACTGAAGTCTAGCTGGTAATAACGAATTAACTTTTACCTCTGTAATAGTTAAATTAAGAGAAAACCATTTTTTAAGGCTGACTCCTAGGGCTGGAGGGAGGGGTGCTCAGTGGTCAGGGCACTGCTCGCTCCTGCAGAGGGCCAGACTCAGGTCCCAGCACCCACACAGCAGCTCACCCACCCACCCCCACCCCCGTAACTCCAGTCCCAGGGGATCCAACTCCTCCCTCCAGCCTCCCTGGGCAACACACACATGTTGCCCATATATACACGCAGGCAAGACACCCAAACACATAAAGTAGAAATAAATCTAAAAGATGCAGATTCTGTTCGCTTTCTATTGTTTCTACTGTTTACATTAATCTGAATGTGTGTTTGGCTTCTAGCAAATAAAATAATATTGATAACATATCTTGCCGTGCTAGAATTGCATGTAGCTCATATAAAACACAGGCGCTGGGTCTGGGATGCAGCCCAGTGAGCAGGCTAGGCTACGACTTACACGGCTGCAGGCTGATCTCAGGAGTGGAGAAAAAGAAAGGAGGAAGGAGGGAGGGAAGGACGGAAGGAAGGAGGGAGGGAAGGAAGGAAGAAGGGAGGAAGACTCATGGATTCTGTTTTAAAGGCCTTTTAAACAGCACTCTGGTAATTCACAGACACTGACAGGTAGGATCGATTACAGAGGCTGGGCCTGCTGGCTGAGCCTGGAACACCAGCGCCAGGGAGGTGGAGGTGGGAGTTCAAGGCTGGCTACATGAGACTCTTCTCAAAAATGAAAACAAAGAACAATAATGAGTCCTCTTTAAAATACGTTTTCTAGAAAATATTATTTGTAGGATACATGACTGAAAAACGGTAGTTGTTAGTAGTTTTTAAGGGAGTTTCTTGATCTGGGCAGGGTGGCAACACCTGTAACCTAGCAGCTGGGACTGCAGCGTATATAGCTAGACCCTCTCAAAACACAAGAGCAGAGGGGGGAGGGGAAGGGGGCAGGGGAGAGGGGAGAGGGGAGGGGAGGGATGGAGAGAGGGAGGGATGGAGAGAGGGAGGGATGGAGAGAGGGAGGGAGGGCTGCTTTACATGCAATTGCAACCCCAATTAAAATCAACTAACTTAGGAAGGAAAGAGATTTCTATACTATCAATGAATATAGAAGTAACATTCCCAAGCCCCAGAAACAGAAAAGAGGTTATTAAGGAAGGGAAAGGGCGGGAGGGGACAAAAAAAAAAAAAAAAAAAGAAAGGGAAAGGGGAGAGATGAGAGGGCTGGGGACGGGGACCGGGAATGGGGACAGGGGAGGAGGAGGGCTTCTGCTCCATGGACCGCAGGTAGCTTAGTGGCGCTTACTTTAATTTCTGGTTGAGACCACGTCCTCGTCTTTGTGTCAAACACATGGACGTCATTGTGCCACCCCCAGAATATCTGCTCTTCCTAAAACAGAAATAAACAGCTAAGAGCTCTGTAGCTAAAACATCAGCATAGTTACTCTACATGTTTACTGATAAAGTAGCAGACATTTGGCTGGATCTCCCTGAAGAGGAGGGAGATTATTAAAATGTATAATCAGTCAGGAGAGAAGATTCAGCAGTTATGGACATTTGCTGCTCTTCCAAAGGACACTGGTTTAGTTCCCAGCACCCACGCCAGCTAGCTCACAACTACCCAAGACTCTAGCTCCAGGGGAATTTCACGCCCTCTTCTGGCCTCTGAGGGCACTGCATGGATGTAGTGCACCAATATATAGCACACACATACACATGAACTTAAGTTTAATAAGTAAAATAAGAGCCGGGCGTTGGTGGCGCACGCCTTTAATCCCAGCACTTGGGAGGCAGAGGCAGGCGGATTTCTCAGTTCGAGGCCAGCCTGGTCTTCAGAGTGAGCTCCAGGACAGCCAGGACTACACAGAGAAACCCTGTCTCGAAAAACCAAAAAAAAAAAAAAAAAGTAAAATAAAATGTACAATCATGACCTGTGCTAGAAGGCAAGACTGGAGTATCTAGGTCCCTCTGCAGTGAGAGAAATGGCTTTTTTTTTGGGGGGGGGTTGCTTTTGAGACAGGGTTTCTCTGTGTAGACTTTCCTGTCCTGAAACTATGTAGATCAAGCTGGCCTCAAACTCACAGAGATTGCTTGCCTCAGCCTCTCAGCCTCTCAGCCTCTCTGCCTCTCTGCCTCTCTGCCTCTCTGCCTCTGCCTCCCAAGTGCTGGGACTGAAGAAGTGCACAGCCCCCTCACCCCAGAGAGTAATCTTTTAAAAGGCTCCATTCTTACAAGCTGGGTGTGGTGTCTTGTACCCATCATCCCAGCACTTCCGAGGCTGAGGCAGGCAGAACACCTGGACCCAAGACCAGCCTGAGCCGGGCGGTGGTGGCGCATGCCTGTAATCCCAGCAGTTGAGAGGCAGAGGCAGGCGGATTTCTGAGTTCGAGGCCAGCCTGGTCTTCAGAGTGAGTTCCAGGACAGCCAGGGCTATCCTGTCTCGAAAAAACCAAATCCAAACAAAAATAAAAACAAACAAAAAACAGCCTGAACTACATAGTGAGTCCCAGGGCAGCCTGGGCTACAGAGTAAGATCCTGTCTTCGAAAAAATATATTTTTATAATTTATGGCTGTTTAATTCTCTGGGCAGTAGAACAGCCAGGAAGAGAGGAGCACTGCTGGCTCTTCCCTCACTCTCCGGAGCTCAGGCCGAGCCGTGAGTGACTCCGGAGATGTGTGCCTACAACAGACACTGGTCAAATAGAACCAAATTTCCCATGCTGTGCTAAAGCCTCTGCTTGCCTGTCGGAAGCCTAGTGACCACTGATGACGCTAAGACAAAGGCCAGTCCACAGAGTGAGACCAAGCCTGCCAACTGGACGCATATCTAAAAGAACGCAATGCATGGTTCTGGGAGGGGGTGGTTGTTACTACGGCAAGTCAGAAGCACCTAAAATAAGAAAGATTAGATTCGTTATTCCTGAAGCTGACAAGGATGCGGAATTAAAAAGGGATTACTTCCTTACCCAAGATGCATCATGGACATCAAAACATTCTTGAAGCTCACTGTGCCTCCTGTACCCATAACCACCGAAATATATTAATCTAAAAAACAAAAGAAAAGGGCCCACGCTCAGAGTCTTGCTTCTCCCTTGTTCACAGGTAGTTGAAAGAGCTGGGTACCGTGGGTCAGGCCTGCAACACTAGCACGCAGGAGCTAAGGACGGAGGGTCTCACGAGTCCCCGAGTCAGCCTGGGCTCGTAAGGAGTTCTAGGCCAGCTCCAGAGTGAGGCTCTGCCTCAAAAGCCGCACACACGAGGAATTTGAATTATATTCCTTCTCTTACCGTAACTACCTAAACATCCAAATAAACCACACAGTTATAGTTTTAAAAAACTTCAGAGAACTGAGGGAACTGAGCCAGAAAGGTCGTGACCCCAGCAGGTGCGACCTCAGGTAGAAGAGACTGTCCTCACGCTCCGCAGACCGGGAGAGGTACAAGCTATGTACACGGGGAAGAAACACCACCACGCTGGCAAAAGTCATATAGAGGCTGGGATGGCAAATTAGTCAGAAAGTCGGCCTCAGGGGCAGGCACATACACCCTGGCTTTCAGTAGTCTTGAGGGAAGGGTCAGGACCCTCACCAAAAGCTGGCGTGGGGGTTGTGGTATAATTAGCAGCAGAGCGCTTGCCAGGCCTGTGTGAAGCCCTGGCTGACTAAATCCAATGAAATGAAGGGGGAAAGCGGCTGGAAATGCAGGGCCGTGAGCAAATCTAGAGACACCTCCCGAAAGGCCTGGATCCCCTGCACCTTGGAGTCATTTGAGGGGTTTGGGGAAGTCCGCCTACCCAGGGGCCGGGCTTAATAGGCTGTTGGGGTTTAGAAGAGTCCTGGGGCAGACACTGGGAGCTGTGTCCTAAGAACAAAGAGAAATACAGGCTATAGGGCTCCTTGTGATGGGGGCAAACAGGACGTCAAGGTGGGTGTGGTGGCTGGAGGAAGCTGGCCTTTCCTTGAAGACTTTGGTTGGTTGGCTTTGGTTTTTTGGGACGGGTTTCTCTGTGTCCTAGAACTAGCTCGGTAGACCAGCCTGGTCTCAAATTCACGAAGCCTTGACTGCCCGTGCCTCTCTAGTGTTGGGATTAAAAGTGTGTGCCGCCACCACCAGGCTCATTGTGCACATTTTATTAGAGCTTCTGTTTTTTTATCATGTCAAGGTGTTAAGGATCTAGAAACTTAATAAATAAATAAATTGAAGCCGGGCATGGTGGCGCACGCCTGTAATCCCAGCACTTGGGAGTTCGAGGCCAGCCTGGTCTACAGAGTGAGTTCCAGGACAGCCTGTCTGGAAAAACCAAAATAATAATAATAATAATAATAATAATAATAATAATAAATTGGAGAAAAATCCAAATAACATTTCTTCCAAGTTCATTTGTATGACACGGTCCCTAGCAGTTTTAGGACTGCTGTTGTCTTTGACATCAAAACAAATCTACAGGTACTGGGAAATGTGGAGTGGCCTCAGTTTTGGCCAAAGGCTATGTCCTATTCTAAGGACAATAAAGTTCAGTTGCGCCTTTACCTGTCTCTATACACCCAGCAGGAGAGTTTATCACGTGGCGTGGGTGGCTGTCCATCAAACTTGGTGATTTTTTCCCAGCTGTAAGTTCCATCTCTTGTTCGTAGATTGACAAAGTAAAGCTTTTAAAAGATGAGAGGACTATTAGGAGCCGGGGGTATCTGAAAACAAAATCTGTTTCAGGAGTCTGCCATCCAAAAACCAACTCTACTTTTATTTCCAATAAATACCTCACCTATTAGAAAATCTAAATTATAGAATTGATGAAAATGAGGCATGCTCCAGAAGCAAAGTGCTGTGTGAACCTCAAGACCGCCTCTGCCCCTCCTGCTCTGGCCTGTGGGTAACAACCGAGAAAGCAGCTAATTGATGTGGGGTGGGGAACTCGGAGAAAGAACTGTGGCTGCTGTGGTCTCATCCGTCCTTTAAGCCTTGTAACTACAAGCTTAGGACGCACTCCCTCCCGGTATCTTCTTTGTAAACCATTTGTAAATGTGTGGGATGCAGTGACACATTAGGGATTCTGGCTACGCGCCTGAATTAAGAGAAAGGATTACCCGGTTGCTGTATCCTTTGTCGTCATAGCCTCCAAACACGTACAGCCTTCCATTGATGCATGCCCCGCAGCTTCCCGACATGGAGGGGGGGAGCTCGCCTTCCATCAGGTGCATTGTCCTGCAACAGAGATGCTCTCAGCCTCCCAGAAGACAGACGAAAGCTCCCGTTAGTACTCTTCCCATGAAAAGCATCACTGCCAGATGAATTTGAGAATTACTCTATCTACCTCTATGAAGAACTGAGTTGGGATTTTGATGGGGATTGCGTTGAATCTGTATATTGCTTTCGGCAAGATGGCCATTTTAACTAAATTAATCCTGCCAATCCATGAGCATGGAAGATTTTTCCATTTTCTGAAGTCTTCTTCAATTTCCTTTTTCAGAGACCTGAAGTTTTTGTCATATGAATCTTTCACTTGTTTGGTTAGAGTCACACCAAGATACTTTATATTGTTTGTGGCTATTGTGAAGGGTGTCATTTCCCTAATTTCTTTCTCAGCCTGCTTATCCTTTGAGTATAGGAAGGCTACTGATTTGCATGAGTTGATTTTATAACCAGCCACTTTACTGAAGTTGTTTATCAGCTGTAGGAGTTCTTTGGTGGAGTTTTTTGGGTCACTTAAGTAATTAGAAACAATGAATTCATGAAATTCTTAGACAAACAGATGGAGCTGGAGAACATCATCCTAAGTGAGGTAACCCAGTCTCAAAAGAACACTCATTGTATATTCTCACTGATAAGCGGATATTAGCCTAGAAGCTTGGAATACCCAAGACACAATCCATATATTAAATGATGTCCGAGAAGAAGGAAGGAGTGGCCCCTGGTTCTGGAAAGGCTCAGTGCAGTAGTGTAGGGGAATACCAGAACAGGGAAGTGGGAAGGGGTGGATGGGTAACAGGGGTGAGGGAAGAGGGCTTCTGGGACTTTCAGGGAGGGGGGAGCCTGGAAAGGGAAAATCATTTGAAATGTAAATAAAGAATATATTGAATAAAAAAAAAAAAGAAAGAAAAGCATCATTGCCAACCGTAAATCAGCATGACTGCAGCCAGGCGCTGTGTCACACGCCTACTGCAGTCCCAGTGCTGGGGAAACTGGGGCGAACAGATGGAGAGTTGTGGGCCTGTCTGGGTTACAGAGTAAGACCTTACCCCCAAATAAATAAACAAAAAAAAAAGTATACAGAGAGCCGTGATAAAGACTTTTCATCCTGCTGGGGGCTGGGGGATACTCAAGTTCCACACATGTCAGTAACTGGGAATCAGCTGAGCAAAACAGTCTTCAGTGACAGAGATGGCTTAGACCGTGAGAGACATCGAATGCGGAGGGGAGGGGAGTAGGAACAGAGTCAGAGAATGAACCGCAGAGAGGTAAGGAGAGGGGCACATCATAAATGTTGTAGGGTATTCGAAGGATGCTCGTGAATTCCCTGTGGTCTCTTAAGGCCTCTGTGAGTTAGAGGACTCCATTTTATAACTTAAAATTACTTACCACAGCCCACTATCAGTATCGTAGGTCCACATTTCATCATTTGGCAAATATACCTCATTGTCTTCAATAGACTAAAATTAAAGAATGCACAAAATTACCATTTTTCAATTATATAGTAACAGACTGTCCCCTGGAGTGAGAAAAGCTGAAAAAAAATGTTTAGAATAAAAGCAGAAATATATGAATCTTAAGGGGGAAAAAAAGGCTCAGGGTGGCTACATTTTCACACAGAAAAAAAAAAAAATCTGAAAGACCCAGCAGAACATAGAGATCACACACCACAGAAGACAGTGGATATCTGAGTGCCTATTATGTGTAGCACACTGCCTCTGAAGGCTGTTTTACTCTACTGATTCCCAGTCCTGGTGACACATGTGAAACTTCTATGATTATCTATCCCAGCATGATGAAAAGTTTTTATCTCGGATCTCATCACACCTCAAAAAAAAAAAAAAAAGTGTTTCTTTGGTGTTTGTTCCTTTGGTTTATTGTTTTGCTCCATTGGCCTGTAACTCACCACCAACGCCATGAGGGCAGAGCTCACGTCTAACGGTTAGAGCTAATTCCCTGAGACTTAGCAAGTTCCCTTGTATGTAAAAGGCAAATGGAATTTACGCTGGGTGGCTAAGCAAATCCACTCCTGAACACCGGACTGCGCCTTCCCTTTAGAGGAGCGATCGCTGTGACTAACCTTCCTCCGGTGACACAGAAACACACAAACGAAGCACAAATAAGACGTTGGATCTCACTGCGCAGGCCGTCAACTGCATCACACCTTCTTAAATAGAGCTTAAACAGTTATGTGCATGTCTGTGTACGTCTGTGCACGTCTGTGCAGGGTCACACGAGGCCAGAGGCATGGGAACCCTTGGAGCTACAGGTGGTTGTGAGCCGCCTGGAACCCAAATCCAGGCTTCATGGCGGAGCAGGAAGTACTCCTACCCACAGATGCCTCTTCAATCCAATGACTCTCTTCGCATCGTTTCCCTTTCCGCTGCATGGTCTGACCCATCCTCAAAGCACGAACGGCTCTCTTGACCACGCTCTATCCATTTCTCTGCTCCCATCCGAGAAAACAAAGGAACAACCCTGTCCACGAAATGACCCGCAGTGGATGCCAGTATCACAACACTCCTCATTCTCCTTGGCACACTCCAGAGGCCTCTGAATCGGGGGTGAAGAGGTGGCGGGGGCTTTCCAGTGCCCTAAACAAGTGCTCTAACAGCCACTGTGCCGCAGGCCCCACCCGGAGCCTGAACTTTTAACTTAAACTTGAACTTTGAAGGCCAACAAGAACAAGCTTGCTGCAGTGGCTCTCAGTCTGTGAGCTGTGACTCTTGTGGGAGTCGAGAGACCCTTTCACGGGGATTGCATACCAGATATCTTACACGTTAGGTATTTACATTATGATTCATAACCGTAGCCAAATTACAGTTATGAAAAAGCATTAGGAAGGCTGAGAAGCTTAGCTCAGCAAGAAAAGGAGTGTGCAGCCAAGGCCACGCCTGCATTCTGCCTCCGGGAATCCATGTGGTAGGAGAGAACTAATAACTCCTGCAAACTCTCCTCTGGCTACCACCTGTTTGTGGTGGCATTTACACTCACTGCCTATAAGACAGGCACATACAAATAAACAAACAAACAAACACATAAATGTAAATTTTAACTTTGAATTTTATGTTAAATCTATGTAAATTTATTTTATGCTGAATTTTATGTTAAAATAAGTAAGGTAGCTATGATATGACTAAAACCAAATTACACAAGTTATATGAAAACAAAAAGAAATTGAAAGTGAACAAAGCCTTCTGAAACAATTCTCAAATTAAGAGAGTTAAGGAAGGAGAATGAGAAACAACAGAAAGGCAAAAACAAAACACATTCATGATAAAGGCCCCCCGGGCCAGTGTGGTGCTACATGCCTTTACCTCCTGCTCAGAAGGCAGAGGCAGGAGAGCTCTGTGGTCTCTCGAGTCCAAGGCCAGCCTGGCTGGTATTCACAGCGAGTGCCAGGACAGCCAGGAATACACAGTAAGACCCCATCTTGGAAAAACAAAAGTGGCAAAGTGTGGTGGCACACGCCTTTATTCCCAATATGCAAGAGGCAGAAGCAGGTGGATCTTCGAGTTTGAGGCAACCTGGCCTACAGAGAAAGCTCCAGGACAGCCCGGGCTACACAGAAAGACCCTGTGTCAAAAGCAAAAATACCATGTAAGAATCAGGGTGGTATAGGACTGTAATTCCAGCACTTGGGTAACAGAGGCAGGAGGATCTTAAGTTCAAAGCCAGCCTCGGCTACATGGTGAGACAGAGGCATAGCAACATCAGATGAAAACAGGCAGAAGTCCGGGTGGAGTGAGTAGCACGCCGGGCAGAGCTGAGCCCCAGCTGCAGGTATTTTACATAAAACAGAATGACACCATGGCCATTATAGGCTAGAATAAAAAAGCCAAACAAATAGGTCCATTATAGGATAAAGAAATGTCATGCAAATACATCCATTGTAGGATACATAAAGAAATGTCACACAAATACTGACCTCAAGGATAACCACGAGGAAGCCGCTGTGGCTGCACCAACACTGGGAAGTAAGTCATTACAGAATAATACAAATACTTGTGACCTTCAAATTTAAGATAATCATAAATTCATGTGCACCTCAAAAGGTAATGCCAAAAGACAGATGAAGCAAAAACTAGCTCCCTGGCCACAGGGAAAATCTAAATTATAAAATGGAGAATGTCAATATTGATTGTGGTGTCTGACAGGACACATAGCTAGAGTCCAGCCCAGTGGTGGGTGCTTGCCTCGCTTACACACGACTTGTTTTGATCACAGGAACTGAAAGGAAATAAGCATTAAGTCCAAAGGAACAAGGGATAAAATAATACGGACACAGGAATTGTGAACAATACAACCAGCGAAGCTGGCAAGGTGTACACATGGAGATCAAATCATCTAATAATTAGAATGCATGCTCCTTACTCAAGGCCCCTCTACGCCACTCCTGGCCATACATCCAAAAGAAGCCCCGCCATCCCACAAGGACTCTCGCTCAACTATGTTCATTCTTTATTATGAGCTTTACTCATAATGACAAGAAACTGGAAATGACCCAGATGTCCCTCTACTGAGGAATGGATACAGAAAATGTGGTTCATTTATACAATGGAATACTACTCAGCTATTAAAAACAAGGACATCAGGGGCTGGAGAGATGGCTCAGTGGTTAGGAGCACCGACTGCTCTTCCAGAGGTCCTGAGATCCATCCCACCAACCACATGGTGACTTATAACCATCTGTAATGGGATCTGATGCCCTCTTCTGGTGTGTTTGAAGACAGCTACAGTGTACTCATATACATAAAATAAACAAATAAGTCTTTAAAATATATGTATATAGAAAACATCATCCTGAGTGAGATAACCCAGACCCAAAGTGACATGCATGGTATGTGCTCACTGAGAAGTGGATGTTAGCCGTAAAGTAGAGGATACCCAGGGTACACTCCACAGACCCAAGAAAGCAAGGGGGCCTAAGGGGGGATGCTTGACTCTTTCTCAGAAGGAGAAACAAAATAGATATCAGAGGTGGATGGAAGGAGGGAGCTGGGCAGGAGAGGGGATGGGGAGGGGAAGGTAGGGATCAGGTATAGGGAGAGCAGGGGAGAGAGAAAGAAAATCAGAGATGGGGGGGGGCAACTTTAGGATGTGCCAAAGACCTGGGACTGGAGTGGAGGCCCCAGCGAGTCTATGGGGGTGTCTCAGAGATATGGAGCCTGAAGAGGGCACCATCTGCATCCGGGCAGGACTCCCAGAGGAGGGATAAGGACAGCAGCCGTCCACAAAGCCTGGACCCAAAACACGTCCTGCCTTCAAGATGTGCCGACAGGGCAGAGATAGAGGGGATGGTCAGCCAATGACTGGCCCAGTCTGAGACCCATCCCATGGGCAAGCACCAATCCCTGACACTATTACTGAGGCTCTGCTGCACTTGCACACAGGAGCCTAGCACAGCTGTTCTCTGAGAGACTCCACCAAGCAGCTGATTGAAACAGATGCAGAGACGCAAAGCCAAACATTAGGTGGAGCTCGGGGAGTCTTGTGGGAGAGATTGAGGGACAGGGCCTCCACAGGAAGACCAAAAGAGTCAACTAACCTAGAGCTTTGGGGCTCCCAGAGACTGAACCACCAATCAAAGAGACCTGCCACACCCTCACCCACACTTGTAGCAAATGAGCGGATTGGTTTTGATGCAGGACCCCCAACAACTAGAGTGTGGCTGTCCCTGAACCTGTTGTCTACCTGCCTGCCTGTGGATCCCGGTCCCCTAGCTGGGCCGCCTTGTCTGGCCTCAGTGACAGAGGATGTGCTTTGTCCTGCAGACACTTGATGTGCCAGGGTGGGTGGTACCCAGGGAGGAACCTCCTACTTCCCAGAGAAGAAGGGAGGGAGTGGGGGATTGGAGAGGGGGGCTAGGAGGAGAGGGGGCAGATATTAGGATGTAGAGTGAATAAATTAACTAATTAATGAAAAAAAGAATGAACAGAGTATCTATGAGAAACAACCACAGCTGGTCTCTAGACTCAGCCCAAGCATCTAAAGGACCTCTGTGAAGTAGTTACACATCGCATTTCCTCAGTGGGACACAGTTACGTGAAATTAATAAGACAGAATTCATTACCAGAATACTGTGTGTGAGGCTGGAAACGTCGCTCAGCAGTTAAGGACACGTAGCTTTTCCAGAGAACCTGAGTCCTGTCCCAACATCACACCGGACTCACAACCTCACAACTGCCTATATCACACCGGACTCACAACCTCACAACTGCCTATATCACACCGGACTCACAACTCTCACAACTGCCTATAACTCCAGCTTCAGGGAACCTGATGCTACTGGCACGGCACCCAGGTGCCCACCTCTCTCTCTCTCTCTCTCTCTCTCTCTCTCTCTCTCTCTCTCTCACACACACACACACACACACACACACACACACACTCACATACACACACACACACACATAATTTAAAATAATCAAATAAATATTAAAAAGAATACTATAAGTTTAGAAATCTTGAATGTTTCCTTATGTAAGTGATAGGTTTGATAAGCAATGAGAAATACCAAATATGCCAGGCAGTGCTGACACACACCTTTGATCCGTGGACGGGTAAGACGGTAACAGTAAGCTTACACAACACTGACGACACACGTCACAGGAATGGATCTAAGGATGGCTCGCAGTGTGTTTGATACTTGGTGATACCTAATCAAGTGCTCAGCATAGGCACTGATGAACTGGAGGACCATGGGACTAGCCACACAAGAGTGTTTTGAATGATTAAACAATGTGTACATACATAGGGGCTGGAAAGGTGGCTCAGTGGCTAAGAGCACTGGCTGATCTCCCAGAGGACCAGAGTTCACCCAGCATGCTTGTCAGGCATTTGGGTGGCTCAAAACTACCTGATACTCCTACCTCAGGGATCTGATGCCCTCTTTTGGCTCTGTAGGTATCCCCCCCCCAGCAGACATATATACCAATCAATTTTTAAAATTAAAATAAAGAGAACAAGTAAAACTGATTTTAAAAAACAATGCGTAAGTCTGAAAGTGACAAGGAAGTCTTAAAGGGAAAGTATGCTGTAATTCTCAGATCAATTACTATACTGTTTGCAGACACACGTGATACAACTATTAAAAAGTAACAAAGAAGACATTCCAGATAGGGATGATCTGGTAAAATGGTGGACACCGAGGACTTAGACAGGTATGCAGAGAGAATATACAGTTTTAAAATAGAAGGGCACTGGGGCTGGGGCTCAGTTGGTGTTGTGCTTTCCGAGTTTACACAAAGGCCTGGGTGTTGTTCACAGTACCACATCAATCAAGCATAGAGTGCACACCTCTGATCTCAGCACTCAATAGAGTCAGGAGGATCAAGGGTCAAGGGTCAAGGTTATCCTTGACTACATAACAAGTTTGGGCAGCCTGGGATACATAAAACCCTGACTCAAAGGAACAAGTATATACATATAACACAAACCAGAAACAGTAATATAGCCTAAACACTCCGAAGCACCCTCATAAGATTTGTAACAAACATTAAAGAACAGAGTTCTCATGGAAGTCGGCCCAGGAGCCATATTAGCGCTGACAATGAGGCAGGATGCGCACAGCACCGAGTTTGTCTGCAAGAGCGCGTCTAGGTTTAACGGCGTCCAAGGGAAATGTAAAACTCTTTTAGCTGCCAGAGGAGCAGTGGCACGAGGATTCAGGGGGAAAATGTCACATGAGCTGGAGAGATGGCTCAGCATGTGAGAGCATAAATGTTCTTACAGAGCCCAAGTTCAGTCCACTGCACTCACTTCAAATAGTTCACAACTGCCTGAAACTCTGGACTCCTTGAGCACACACACACACACACACACACACACACACACAGAGAGAGAGAGAGAGAGAGATACCCCTAGACATAGATGTGCACACATACAGATACACACACACAAATACCCACACATACACAGACACCCCATATACACAGACATAACACACAGAAACCCACAGACAGATATACACACAGAGAGATATACACAGAGAGATACACATGCACAGGTGCACTTACACACACACAAATGTAAAGAAAAAACCCACAGGCTCTCCTCCTCCTCTTCCTCCTCCTCCTCCTCCTCCTCCTCCTCCTCCTCCTCCTCATCCTCATCCTCCTCACATCCATTCTAGACAGTCTTCATTTTTCACATTGTAAATTGTATAGGTTGTCTAATAGATCTAAAGGTGCTGGAAGGGAATCTGCCACTCAAAGGCAGCTCCTCTTAAAGCCCACGATAAGCCGGGCATGGTGGCGCACGCCTATAATCCCAGCACTTGGGAGGCAGAGGCAGGCGGATTTCTGAGTTCGAGGCCAGCCTGGTCTACAGAGTGAGTTCCAGGACAGCCAGGACTACACAGAGAAACTCTGTCTCGAAAAAAACAAAAAAACAACAAAAACAAAACAAAACAAACAAACAAACAAAAACAAAAACAAAAAAAACCCCACGATATTAGCATGCTGTACTATATAGCCAAAAACAAATAATCAAGCAAAAACTCCAAAAACAACAACGGGGATCAATAATCTGCGGGAGTGGGGGTGAGAGGAGCAATGAAGTCAACGAAGAAAGATAAACTTTGAAAGTGACAGTGAAAATTTCAAAAGTTTCTTTACGTGTATGTGGGCTGTGTGTGTGTGGTGGGGGGGGACATGCATATACTAAGGTACACATGTGGAGATCAGAAGACAGCTTGTGGAGCTGGCTATCTCCTTCCACCACATCAGTTCCACAGAGCAAACTCAGGCCACCAATGGGTGTCAAGCACCCTGGCCTGCTGAGACACCTCCCTGGTTTCTTAACCTGGCAGGTGAGTGTGCTTATCTCTAAGTGTTCCTTGGTGTATACTCTTCAAAGTTTAAAACCTATAAAAGTTAGCTGGGTATAGGGCTCACACCTTTAATCCCAGCACTTGGGAGGCAGAGGCAGGTGGATCTCTGTGAGTTCCAGGACAGCCTGGTCTACATAATGAGTTCCAGGACAGTCAGAGCTACAAAAAGACCCTGTCTCAAACAAACAAACACCTCACACAATTTTAGAAGTGACTATTAAGTAGTTCATGGGTGATCAGGGAAACTGGGGATCTGGTCTATGCAGAGATCAAGCTCTGAGGCCATCCTGCAGAGCTGTCTGCAGTCACAGAGAGATGACTTGTCCCGCTGCCTCTTACACCAGGAAGCGTGAGCTTCTGCAACCGCAGGCCCAGGGTCAGACGCCTCTACTCTACATGTAGGTCCTAGATTTTTATGTTTTTATTCCTATTTTATTTCTTCTTTACATTTCTTTTTAACAGTGTCTCTGGCCCAGGGTGACTTTAACTCCTTATATAGCCAAGGATGACCTTAACTATCATCCCACTCACACCTCCTGCACGCCGGGATTGCAATTGTGTACCCCAGAGCTAGTGTACTCAACCCAGGGCTTCTGCACACTCAGCAAGGGCTCTGCCACTGAGCCCCCCAGTCTCTGGAGCTTGCGTATGCCTCTCTTTTAGCCCCCACCCCTACCCCCCAGTCTCTAAAGCTTCCATATGCCTCTCTTTCCCCCCACCCCCACCCCCCCAGTCTCTGGAGCTCGCGTAAGCCTCTCCTCTGCTCTTGGTTGTTGCAGCACTTTCATCTAACACATGCATAACCATATTTCCTCATCTGCCATTAGGGTTCTCATTCTGTGATGCTTTTTAAAAGCAGTTCTTTTTTTTTTTTCCAAAAGTTTGCTTGGTCAATTTTTTCCTTTATATATATTTCTGGCTCAGATTTTCTTTTCCCAGCCCCAGATTTTAAAATAGTCCCGCTTTTTGTCCCCATAGTGAAATTCAGTTCTCCCAAATTTAACTTTTCAGTCCTGAGGCTCTGATATAATTTTCCTCCAACTATCCTAGGTCCATTTACTGTATACGTGATTGTCCACATTCAAAACGGTTGTTTAACAAACAAAGCCAGTGTCTATGCCTGGCTGTTTCTCCCATCTCTTTTTTACCTCCATGTTGCTGCCTATTGGGTCAAGATCACTGAACTACTTTAGAGCTGTGATATACTTTAGTATCTGGCACTAAAGCCCTCTTCACTCTTTTCAAACATTTCCTAAACCAATCTTCCATACATACCAGACTAGGATAGCTCTTGAATTATCTAGAGATCTTCCCCATTTGACCTTCCTGCCAGCGGCACTGGCACCTGTATGGATGTCAGAAATTTGAAGAAGGCGTAGAGGACAGAACAAAACAATATTCTAGCACCAACTACACTGTTCTCTGGAGACTCGTTTCAAATGCACTGTTCTTTAAAACTGGCTTGAACAGGAAGTACTTCACACAGGAATCTGAGTTTTCAGGACACAAGTCTGTCAACTTCCACACACACACTGTTATATTAATGAGGAGAGTTGCTTGGGGTATAAACTAGGCAAAAGCAGCCGGGCTCTGGACCCACTCGCCTCAGGACTCCCTCCTCGCCCAGCTGTGGGAGGGGCCTGTGTTTTCTGGAGACAGGGCATGCTGTCTTTTTGCCTCCTACTCCCCCCCCCAACCCCCCCCACTTCCACTTAGACCTGAGGCATTTCTGCTCAGACCTGTTGTCGATCCCTGGGATTTAAAAAGTAACAGACCCAGGATTTCAGTCTGTATCGGATATTACAGGGTTGCGTTTGGATCACCTCTGCTATTTGGAATAACAAGTAATTGGAAAAGAAAAATTCGGTAGCTGCCCCCTGGAGAACTGGACTCTCACCCACTACGATTTTCAAGAGTAAAGTAAGACTTAAAGCATTCAGATGTTTCCATTTTGGTCCTAAAGAATTCTACACTGACCTATTTCATGTATGGAGTTCAAGTGGATCCACACAGAGGTGAGATACTAAAAGGTTGCTATTATTTTTTGACAATGTCTTGTACTGTCCTGGAACTCACTCTGTAATAGCAAATGCCCTCCAGCTCCGGACTCTCCCGCTTCTGCCTCTCCACCTCAGGGGTTACAGGTGTGCTGCTGTACAACCTGCCTTGCAAGGTTATTAGTTTAATTTTTTTCCATTTAATTGACACCAATGTCAACACACCCCAATATAAACACAGCTAAGTTTGGTAAGTCTGTATCTTCAAGGGGCAGAACTTAAAAACACTAAAGACTGTATGTGCATCAAAAACTAGCACTAGTGTTTCATAAACAAAACAAAACAAAAAACCAAAACTAATTTAAAGCCAGGCCAGGAGATAATCACTATTAATTGGGAGCCAGAGGATGAGGCTTTCGAGGCCAACCTATGGTACTTGAGATCTTGGGGTTTTCTTTGTTTTTGGTTTTTGTTTTTAATGGGAGAGCTAGTTGTAGCTCATGCTCCTAAGTTCCTGAGAGGCAAAACCAGGACTCTTGTCCTGAATCTGAGGCTGACCTGGGCTACGCAAGACATTCCAGGCCAGACTGTGTGGGCTGCAGTATGAGATCCTGTCTCAGATAATCAACAAAGCAAAATAAATCTCCAAAAAGCAGCCCCTGGTGTCACATGACCACCAAAGGGTCCATGCCTTTCTTTATAAAATGAAGATGTGGAGCAGGAGAGATGGCTCTGTAGTTAAAAGCATTGTCTGCTCTTTCAGAGGACCTGGATTAGATTCCCAGCACCCACATGGTGGTCCATATCAATCTGTAATGCCAGGTCCTAACAACCTCTTCTGACCTCCATGGACAGCAAGCATACACAGGATGTACAGACATGCATATACATATATGTATACATATATACATATATGTGCAAAACATTCGTGTACATAAAATAAAAATATTAATATTACAGATTAGACACTAGTCTATAATCCTATTGATTAGGACATGCCAGATATAGTTGGCACTCAAAAACCACTTTTTTTTCTTATACTGCACTAAATTAGGAATAAGCACACAAAACAACAAAAACCCACTCGGACCTGAGAATTCTTAACACACACAGTATGCACTTTATTTCGTTGTGTTACAGATCTGTCATATAAGGAAACTGAGGAAGTCAGAAGATGTTTCTTCTATTTGCAGTAGAGATTCCGTAGGGCTTATTTTCTAATCTGTAAACAAACGGGGTGGGCAGGTACACCTGAATTATTTTTCCAACTGGATAATCCTTGTTATCATCCTACGATCATAGAAACAAAACACACATTCCAACCGCCACAGCAATACGAATTTTCAACCACAGAACTCTGTGGTGGAGTGTTGCGAATACGAATCTATTTTGAGACTCCAGAAGTACTTAATTAGCAAAGAAATGTCACTAAAAATAGCTGATACATTTAACTGCTTGGTGACTTCCATATTTTGAGAAGCACGGTGACAATGATATCACAAAACACGGCACAGCGTTCTGGGGTCCTCTCCAGTCCTGAGCCGTGGAAGCTGGAGGGGTCACGCACCCTGGAGCCCCGTTTTAGTGGCTTTGGGAGCGGGATCGACGTGGGCAGCACAGCAGGCGGCTCGCCTGGGAGCCTGTGGGAGTGCTGCGTCGCTGGCCGTCATCCCCCTGCCGCCGCTCCCGCGCCGCCCCAGCGCCCGCCCCTTACCCTTACCACGTAGCCCCCCCACACGTAGAGGAAGTGTCCGTCCACCACGGCGCAGTGGCCGCTGCGCTCCTCGGCCACGCAGAACGCCTGCGAGTCCGCCATCCGCCCTCCGGGGCCCAGCCAGCTCGGCGCCGGCTCGCACGCGCGAACGGAACGCGAGGAGGGTCCAGATTGGCGGGGGCGGAACCGAGGAACCTGCGCGTCTGCGCGGCCGCCGCCCCGCCGCCCCGGCCCCGGGCCTGGCCGCTGCGGGAGCACCAGCGCTCTGCTCCGAAGACACTGCGCCCTCCCCATGAAGCCTCTCTGCAGCCACTGTCTGGACTTCTTAGGGCTTTATTAATCAAGAATGATTTCTCATGACCTTTTTTAAAAAGATTAGTTTATTTTATGTGTGTGTGTGTGTGTGTGTATGTATGTATGTATGTATGTATATGTATCGTGTACATCCTGGACCTGGGATTATGGGCAGTTGTGAAATGTGGGTGCTGGGAATCAAACCTGGCTTCTCTCCAAGAACAAATGCTCTTAACCCCCAGCCATCTCTCCAGCTCCATGGTTCATGTGTGAAGTGAGCTTTCTTTTTTCTCACATCTGTGCCGCCTGCGGGACTTATGAGCCCCACCTGGGCCCGCTTGTGGCCTGAGCATCCTCCTCCTGGCTCTGTGTGTGTGTTGTGTGTGTGTCCTGCTTCAGCCTCGGGAGTTCATGTACCACCACTTCCAGTATGTTTCAGGTTGAAAGTCACATCTGAGTCTTTTTTCTTTTGTAGTGAATGGGTGGATGTTCATGGTTTTCTTTTTCCTTCACGTGTACTTCCGTGTTAATCACTGTAGAAGGTGTTGGTACCTGAGACACTGAGTGTTATTCTATTATTTCTTCATAGTGACGTATGTGAAAACACAGGTACAATTCCCCTTTCTTGTTTTTTTTTTTTTTTTTTTTTTGGTTTTTCGAGACAGGGTTTCTCTGTATAGCCCTGGCTGTCCTGGAACTCACTCTGTAGACCAGGCTGGCCTCGAACTCAGAAATCCACCTGCCTCTGCCTCCCAAGTGCTGGGATTAGAGGCGTGGGCCACCATGCCCGGCTTCAATTCCCCTTAACACAAAAGGACACATTATTGTCTACACAGCTCCCACTTGTATAAATTTTCCTCTGGGGAGAGGAAGGGACCTCTCTCTGTTCAGCAGATCAAAGAAACAATTCCATTCAAGTCTTCCTTGAAGAACCAGTGAGTTTAATTACAGTTACAAAAGTATAGTTATTCCACTGAATAAAATGTCTCTGCCTAGCAACTGTTAACTGCCTACAAAAGCTGGGATGAGAGCTTGAGAACCCCCCCTTTCCTGCGACTGTTAACTGCCTTTAAGACCGCAGACAGCAGGGAGCCCCTCCCCCACGCTTAATCACAGTGATGACTTCTACAACCTTCCACCTCTTGCCATCCCGGGCTCCAGGATGGTCCCTGAGGCTTGGGTAGGATACCCACTGTAAAATCCTAAAATCGAAACTTCACTGACCAAAGATGACGGACGGCTGCACTAGTGGACGGTATAAACACACATACTCAGAAGGCAGTTTGACAGCCACACAGCATTTAGCAGAAGAGCAGCAGCAGCAGCTTTAGAAAACCTATGGTTCCCCCCCCCCCCCAGCCACGGGCTTTTGGCCGGCTTTACAGAACGGGCCACCAAATCCCTCTTGTCCACAAATCCAATCAGAAAATAACTGGTAGTAGCCATCATAGTGTCTTCTCCAGTGGGACCATCAGGCCTGATGTGTGGACACTTTAGACTTCGGGATCCCCAGCAAGGGCGGGGGGCGTTGGATACAGTTCTCCCCCAGCAGCCTGCATGGTGCTTTCGAGCTCTGTGAAAGCCAGCAGGAGGAAGGGGCAGCTCAATCCTTCTCATGTTCTTCCACAAAGACATGGAGTCTTTGGCAGTAGAAACTTGCCTTTTGTATTGGGGTCTTTAGAGTAGCAGAATTTATAGTATATATATATATATATATATATATATATATATATATATAATATAAAGGGGTTTTATAAAATGTTTTACAGGCTCCAGCTAATCCAACAATGGCTGGCTGTAAACCGGAAGTACAAGAATCCAGTAGTTGCGTCGTCCACAAGGCTGGATGTCTCAGCTGGTCTTTGTTGTGTGTGCCGGACCCTAAAGTAGTAAGCTCTAACTCCAGTGAAGGAATGGACTTGCTAGCAAGGAAAGGGCAAACGGGCAAAAACCAGAAGCTTCTGTAAAAGTAATTCTGGGTTGTTTTTTTTTCCTTACACCCCCTTTGCCTGTTACTAACGGAAGGGCATTTCTATGCACGATCTAGCCCACTTTAGCTCCCGAATAAATAACACAGAGACCTGGTGTTTTTATTAAGAAGCCTAGGCCGGCCAGGCTCTGAGCCATTCAAACTCAACCAGGCTGCTACCGCCCAGCCACACGGCCTGTCACCTGCCATCTGGCTGTGCTCTGGTCCTTGTGTGCTGCCCTCATGGTGCCTTCTCATCACGACCTCATGGTGAATCCTCCTGGTCTGGTCCATCCACATGACCTCTGCACCACCACCTCCTCCTCCTCCTTCCTCCTCCTCCTCTTCCTCCTCCTCCTCTTCCTCCTCCTCCTCTTCCTCCTCCTCTTCTTCCTCCTCTTCCTCCTCTTCCTCCTCTTCCTCCTCCTCCCTCCCTCTCCTTTCTCTTCTGAGACCTCCAGACTCAAATCCTACCTATTCTCTTCTGCTCATCTATTGACTTTATTAACCAATCAGAGTTGATGGAAACTGCAACCAGATCTCTGGGCACAGAAAACAGCATCTGAATACACAGTGCGCGAACTGTCCCCCAACAAGCTTTTTCCTCCTGTGAATAGGCTTCTTGCAGAAAGTATGACCCAGATAAGAAGTGTGTCTTCTCACCTCAAGATCTGAATCAAAGGCATGTGTCTTCTTGCCTCAAGAGCTGGACTAAAAGTGAACTCACCCAGTTCAGATCAAACAAAAATAACCTCTCACAGGTGTGCCCTCCATTTCCCGACTGTAGTTCATTCCAGATGTAGTCAAGTTAACAACTAAAAATAGCCATCACACACCCAACCCTTGTCAACTTGACACACAATCATATCACCTTATGTTGTCATGAATTTCCAAATGAAAACAATAATCATGTCATATAAAGCCTAAATATGACTATCACACATTCCATCCAAATGCATTAGATATTTGACCAAGTCATGATTATGCTTAACATAACTACTTCTCAGACAACTGCAAATGTACTACTATAAATTTAGAATAGGTGGCAATGTCCCTTGAGGGACATTCTTTTAGTATCTCAAACTCAAGTGTGATAGCCATTGATATTCTCTTGATTGATGTTACAACACATAATGATGAAATTTAGGAAAGAAAACACAAATATCTGCACAAATGCATTCTTAACAAACTACAGCAGAAACAGGTCAACTACAATCCTTGTTTCTGTCACTGATCATGTAGCCTTAGCAGGTATTTATAATTGTGGGTTAAAAGTGGGGTCCCGCCCAGAGGGAAGGGAATGTGGAGAGAGGGGGAACAAGGAGGCAAGAGAAAGAGCAAGAGAACAAGAGGGGGAGGAAGGGGCAAGAAGCCCCTTTTATAGTGGGCCGGGCCTACCTGGCTGTTGCCAGGTAACCCTGGGGGGAGCACACCTTGCTGCTGCCAGGTGACTGTGGGGGTGGAGTCCAGACAGAATACCAGGGGTTTGGGGCATTGCCCTACCCTATGTGACTGATGGCCACAGGATTATGGAGCTGAGGGTCTCGTGTCAGAAGCCTAGTGCCTGGGAGCACGGCCAATGGGCCCGCCCCTTGCAGATTATCTGTGGGGTCTCCGAAGGTTAAGCCTCACTCAAGCAGAACACAGACTACCTTTCATGGTCCCACATATAATTACCTTCCTCTACTACCCTTTCTGTATTCCTTCCACCCTTTGGCAAGAACCTCAGCAGGTTTCAGCTCTTTTTCTGGAGGAGGGACCCATATCTTCAATCCCGGTGGGTCTAGGCCCTTTGTCATCCTGCCTGGATTATGCTGGTATAGTTTTCCATCGACTTTAATCCCAGGCCATGGCAACACCAAGAGATGACCTAATGATGATCTCCTAAACTCCAGGCACAATTTTCCTTACCTCCATTGTGGAGAAGCAATTCCAGTTTCTCCATGGTAATCTGGATCAATTACTCCTCCTAACACTGTTATTCCTTTCTTAGCTTGTTGACTTAAGGGCATCAGAAGCCCAAAAAGGCCAGGGAAATGGCTGAGTTTCTAGTTCAACAGAATGTTTATCGGGACTCCTGGCAGGAGAACTCCCAGCTCTGGAACTAAAACTTCTAAGCCAACAGAGATTAAGGTCACAGGAACAGGAAGCGGAATTTTTATTAATAGATCACTAGGGGTTGGTAGTAAGTGGAAAGATTCCTGTTTCCACTCTTGGGTTTGTGGACCCATAGATCCTGGCCACAGGAGAAACAGTATCATATACTGGGCTCTGATTGAAAGCATATACTACCTCCTGGAGAATGCCGCCCCACATCAGGCTACTGCCACCTAACTTGTGCTGCAAGAGTGTCTTGAAAAGGCATTCCATCTTTTTATCAGGCCAGCCGCTTCAGGATGGTCAGGAACATGGAAACACCAGCTGATTCCATTAGTGTGGGCCCACCGTCACACGTCTTCGGCTAGCTGTGAAGTGAGTTCCTCGGTCAGAGGCAATACTGTGTAGAATACTACGACCGTGAATGCGGCACTCTGTACGTCCACAGATAACGGTTTGGGCAGAGACGCACTATGTGCAGAAAGACAAATCTGTAACCAGAAAGGCATCTGCTCAGTGAGAACAAAGTTAAGTGGTCCAATGTGGTCAACCTGCCACTAGGTAGGTCACTGACTGGTCATCCCAGGGAACGCTGCGATATCCGGGGCTTAATGTTCGGTCCGCTGGCAGATCTAACACCCAGTAGTGGCTGCAGCCAGGTCAACCTTGTGAGTGGAAGTCCGTGTTGCTGATTCTATGCATCCCCTACCATGGCCAGTTTGTTCATGGGCCCAGTGGGCAATGACAGGAATGACTGGAGAAAGGCTGACCGTCCACAGAATGGGTCATGCTATCTCCTTGGTTACTGAACGCCTCCCTGGTTGAAGTCACCTTCCGATGAGCATTTACATGGGACGCAGGTGTCTTCACATCCTTCACCCATCTGGTGAGACCCACCCACATACTTCCAATGTCTTTCTCACCTGTTTTCTAATCATGCTCTTCCCAGGTCCCTGAACAACCAACCAACCCTTGGCTTCAGCCCACGAATCAGTGAACTGCCCAATCTGACCGTTTCTTCTTCCAAACAAACTGTAATACCATGTGTACTGCCCAGAGTTCTGCCCACTGTGACAATTTCCCTTCACTTGTTTCTTTCAGGGTTGTCCCAGGAAGGGTTTGTAATGCCGCAACTGTCCACTTCTGAGTGGTGCCTGCCTAACATGCAGAACCACCAGTAAACTAGCCTATAGGCTTCTCTTCCTCAGTCATCCACCATAGGGCACACTCCATAGGTGCACGCTTGACAGCAGAAGGCATTGTAACAGGATTAGAAACCACACACATTCGGCAACTTCTTCATGTAACTTACATGTACTTGGGCCTGATTTTAAATATATATGCAACAATCTATTATCAAATGGAAGTGATACATATATATACACACATAAATATATATATCACCGTATATATAACCATATATATATGTATATATATACACATATATATATCTCGCTTCCATTTGGTAATAGATTGCTGCTGTGCACATCCTACTTTATGACTCTTGGTGGTCAGGTAACACTCATGCCCAGCTCATTATGGGCAGCTCAGGTCTCACAGTAACTTGGTGGCTCATTGTCAAACTGAGGCCCAGTAGCAGGCCAAGAGCTGTTTCCCAAAGGGGGAATAGTTTTCTCCAGATGATGATGAGATCCCAATGGTCTCTTCTGCCAGTCACCTATGGGGGCCTGCCAACGGCTCCAAACAGTGAAGAGAGAAAATGTCCTTATTCCTTGTCCTATTTAGGCTTCCAGAAGAAGGGGTGCCCAGATTAATGGTCTGTGGATGTGGTTTAGGGGTGGGTCTTCTGACTTCAAACTACGCAAACATCCCTCGCAGGTGTGCCCTCCATGTTTGGATTTCAGTTAATTCCAGGTGAGGTCAAGCTGATAACAAGAACAGCTGTCACACCATCTAATTCTGGGAGCAAAGCACAGCAGTGCCAAGAGTCCATATTGTTTGGGGGACTTCATGGGCCTCCTTGGCAAACAACTCGCGAGGTGGTAAACCGGGCCTAACACTGGTGTGTTTGCTTGTTTGTTTAATATCCTGTGGCTTCTGGGTGTGCCCTGCCCTTGCAGATTACCTCCATTCAAACTCTTTAACTGCTGTTTCAGTGATACATTTTTCTTCTCAATCCACCCAGCCCCAGTAGGGCCGTAAAGTAGGCGGAAGCATCACTGGACTTGGTTTTCCTCTGCCCAGTTCTGCACACCAGTGCTTGTGGAATGAGTGTCCCCATCACTGCCAATGCTCTGAGGGTGTCTCTACACAACCTTGAGTTAGATGAGACCCTTGGTGAACGCCTTACCTGATGTTTATTTCCTGGAAATACTTGCAGCAGTCCACAGGGAAGGGCGTATTACCGTCTCTCCCTGGCAGGCATAAGTCCTCTGTGGTTTACTTGCCATCTCCACACTGGAGGGGTAGATTCATGCATTTGCCTGGCTACAACATTCATACGCCGTGGCCATCACTGAGAACAAGCCTAGCATGTTTGGACATGTTGCAGCATACTGGAACATTTCATGGGAATGACAGTGGCGTGAGCTATTTTCTAGCCGACGTTGGTTCCTCTGTGGTCAGTGTGAACATAGTGGGCAGCCTCCAAAGGACACTTGAAAGCAGATGGTCCATATTGTAATAAAGGGATATAACTTTTGATTTCCAGGAAGACTCAATGAACTATGGGCTACTGCGTAGAAAGATACCAGGATTCTGACATCCGTAATATATTTTCCCCATATCTGTTGTCCCCCATGGTAGCCAACCCAGAACTTGTCAATTTTCTCTTTTCTATGGGACTATATCTCTGAATATGCCAGAACAGATTCTCTAAGGCCACGTGTCACGAGCCACGTCCGTGCCCATCTGTGGTGGTTGAGGGAGAATGGCCCCTCATAGGTTCATATATTTGAATTCCTAGTCTTCCGGGGAACTGTTTGGAAAGAAGTAGGAAGCGTGGCCTTGTTGGAGGTGTGTGCCCGGGCGTGGGCTTTGAGGTTTCAAAGGCCTAGCGTCACTGTCTGCCTTCTGCTTGCAGGCCAGCATGCAAAGCTCTCAGCTACTGCTCCAGCGTCATGCCCATCTGCTTCCTGAATGATAACCATTGACCAACACTCTAAAACTGGAAGCAAGCCCCCAGCTTGATGTTTTCTTTATGTAAGAGTCGCCTTGGTCGTGGTGTCTCTTCACAGTAGCTAAGACACAGCACCACTCTTAGCCCACTGGCTTCTTTTGCTACAGCCACCCATTTTTGTCTGGTGTCTGTTCATGGACCAGGCATTATTAACAGGGATGAGGAAGGTCCCTTCCTGTCTTGGCTGTTGGCTCAGTTCCTGATGGAGGCACACTGGCTCCAAAGGACGCTGGTCCCAGCAGAGCCTCATAGCCTTCATGACAGGATCACAGACGCCACACCTCATTGTTGTGAATTCGCATTCGCAGAGTTCCAGACCCGGAAAGAGGCCTGGAAGGTCTTCAGTTCACCCTGTTGTTTGGTAATCTGTCTTTACTAATACCAAGGCATGTGTGATGAGGTTCACCTGCTGCAATGCTTTAAAGACAGCTAGCAATTCTGTTTTAGAAATGTACGCCAGCTTCTCCCCTTTCCATGTTCAGGACCAAAGCCTCATTGGAACTGTTTGCTCATTGCTCTGTTAGCTTTTGCCATAGCGTCCAGACACTGTCACCCTCTGAGCTTCTAGCACCTTCTAACCTGAAGGGTCACTGAGGTCCTGGGGTACATGCCTACTTAGCTTGTTTTACAAGGAGGTTAGCCTGATCAAAACCTCTCAAGTTGCTGGGCGGTGGTGGCGCACGCTTGTAATCCCAGCACTTGGGAGGCAGAGGCAGACAGATTTCTGAGTTCGAGGCCAGCCTGGTCTACAGAGTGAATTCCAGGACAGCCAGGACTATACAGAGAAACCCTGTCTTAAACCCCCCCAAAAAACCCAAAACAAACAAACAAACAAACAAACAAAACAAAACAAAATAAAAACCTCTCAAGTCTTTCTACCTCAGCTCCATGGGTGCCCCTCCCTTTTTAAAAATCAAGTTATTAAAAGGGTGGGTAACTTGGGTGAAGTAGAAAATGAAAATATGTCAATGGCTTAGGAGTTCTGCAAATGCCTGCACCTATTTTACAGTCACGGGTATCTGAATAAGCCATAATACTTCCAAGAATTTTATAATTGCTCCCCACACACACCTCTGGTAGGGACTGATCTCCTGTCTCCTTTTTTATTCTTTTTCATTTTTGTGTTTTGTTTTATTTTTGTTGTTGTTGTTGTTGTTTGTTTGTTTGTTTGGGGGACGGAGTCTCTCTATTATGTAACTCTGGCTGTCTGAAACTCATTATATAGAACAAACTGGCCTCAGACTCACAGAGATTCACCACCTGTTTCTGCCTCCTGAGTGTTGGTATTGAAGGTGTATGTGACCTCCATAATTTTTTAAAAGATTTCTTTTATGTGCGTGGATGGTTTTGCCTGTATGTATGTATGTATGTATGTATGTATGTGCACCATGTGTGTGCAGTGCCCATGGAGACCAGAACTGGAATTATAGATGATGTGTGTTAACATGTGGGTTACCACTGCCATGTGGGCTTGAGTCTGCTGAGCCATTTCTTCAGCTCCAAGCTGCAGGTGTTTGTTGGTTTAGTTTGTTTCTGAGACAGAGTCAGTTGGTATTGACTGCACAGAGATCCATCTGCCTCGCCCTTCAGAGTGCTGGGATTAAAAGTGTGCACGACCAACCCCATCCTCACCCTCACTGTTAGGTACAACAGGCACCTTAACCAAAGGTACAAGGACAGAAGACAAAAATATTGGCTGGGTTTATCTATACGAAACGTCAACGATAACTTAGTCAAAAGAATTATGATTTTTAACTCTCCGTGAACCATTAAAGCTAGCCTTCCAGATTCCTTTCTCCTTATTATTACTTTTAAAACTCTGTATGTCTAAGTGTATATGGGCAAATGTGTGCCTGGAGCCATCTAGGAGAGGCCAAAAGCCGTCAGGTGCTCTTCCTGCAATGGTTTCCCACGGACTGAAAAAGCACGATGGATGAGCCCTTCCAGGCAAGGCCGAAGAGGGTAGAGCTTAGAAAAAGTTCCTGCTATTAATATGCTTTTCCTGTTATTATTAAATATATATAACAATCACTGCAGATTTCTGCAGATCAATGAAGATATACTGTCTTGTAGTGATGCTATATAGACAAATAGATGATTTCTTTTCTTTTTCTTCTTCCTTTTTTTTTTTTTTTTTTTTTTTTTGGTTTTTGGTTTTTTGAGGCAGGGTTTCTCTGTGTAGTCCTGGCTGTCCTGGAACTCACTTTGTAGACCAGGCTGGCCTCGAACTCAGAAATCTGCCTGCCTCTGCCTCCCAGAGTGCTGGGATTAAAGGTGTGCGCCACCACCGCCCGGTTTCTTTTCCTTCTTTCTTCCTTCCTTCCTTCCTTCCTTCCTTCCTTCCTTCCTTCCTTTCTTTCTTCTTTTCTTTTAAGGTTTATTTATATGATTCATCCACTGTTGCAAAAGTAACTTAGAATCAAGATAAATAAGTGTTATAATAACAGCAACCCTAATATCTTGCAAGACCGAGTCTTGTCCCCACCCCTACCAACGCTCTTTCCCCTTAGCTACCTTCCAGAGAGATCAAGAATGCCGGAGCTGGCCTCCAGCAAACATGCATGTGGGTCCGTGCATTAGTCAGCATGTGTGAGTGGACTCGAGTGTGTCCAGCTAGTTCTGAGAAGCCATCTGTCTCTGCCTCACCTCAAACTAAAACTACAGCTATGCCGCCATGCCCTACCTTTACGTGGGTGCTAGAGAGCTGGACTCAGGTCCTCATGTTGGCGTGGTGGGCATAATCAACTGAGCCATCCCCCAGCCTCTCAGATGCCTTTATAAAGCTGTAAAACACCCCGATGTTTTGCATCACTTCATCTATATTATGAAAGCTTTTTAGTGGACATAGGCATGGTAACAAAGCAAGGTTCTGGGTCACTAGCCCATGACATCTCTGTACTTTGGTGATCTGTCTTTACTGTTCCTAAGGTGATAACTCTGGTGGAGGTATCTGGAGGTGAACTGTCCTTCATTCCAGTGAATGTGAATTGGTCTTGGAACCCACATGCTAAAGGACGACTGAAAGGGGCATTAGCAAGGTCAAGTGCAATGAGAGATACCATCACTTATCAACTGCTATGTCAGAAGAGTAATATGGGGTACAGTGGTTATGTCTTTACTCAATTCTCCAGAATACACTCTCATTCTCCAGGAGCCATCCCTACACCCCCTCCCCTTCCCCACCCCCCTGAAAGGGTAATTCATCTTTACCCTGTCTAGCCGTTTAAAGGTTTCTGTGACTTCATCATAGCCTGTCTATTTGACATGGGCTGTCTATTTGACATTCATAGACCAGATCAAGATAGGCAACATTACAGGCTCCTGTCTCACCCAACCACATATGACTGTCTTGACAATTTGCACTCTCCTAAGACTTTCCAAAGCTGGCATGCAGGGTGTGTCCCAGTAATATGTTCACCCCGGAATATTCCCTTGCAGTGGAGAAATGCATATAGTATACTTCTGAGAGAGGTTTAATTGCCACCCAGGACAAGTTTAATCCTGAGAGAGAGAGAGAGAGAGAGAGAGAGAGAGAGCCACTACAGCATACATGTGAGGTCAGAGGACACACTGGAGTCTGTCCTTGTCTTCCACCTTGATTCAGACAGGGTCTCTTAGTTGGTCAATGTTGCTGGCCCATGAGCTCCAAAATTCCTGCTGTCTCCATCTTCTGTTTGGCTGCAGGAATGCTGGGATTACAGATTCTCAGCACCACATCTGGAATTATATAGTCTCTGGGGATTAGAACTCAGGTCCTCAGGCTTGCATAGCAAGTACCTTTACCTACGGAGTCATGGCAACGCATGGCAGACACAGGAAGCTGAGAGCTCCTATCTTCAAATGCAAGCACAAAGCAGAGAAAAGGAGCTGGAAGTAGGGTGAAGCTATACAATCTCAAAGCCTACATTGAGATTAGGGTTTGACTGCTAAGAACAGACACCATGACCAAGACGACTCTTATAAGGACAACATTTAGTTGGAGCTGGCTTGCAGGTTCAGAGGGTCAGTCCATTATCATCAAGGCGAGAGCATAGCAGCATGCAGGCAGGCATGGTGCAGAAGGAGCTGAGGGTTCTACATCTTGTTCCGAAAACAAATAGAAGACTGGCTCCCAGGCAGCTGGGAGAGGGTCTCATTGCCCACCCACACTGATACACTTCCTCCAATAGGCCACACCTATACTCTAACAAGGCCACACCTCCTAATAGTGCCCCTCCCTGGGCTAAGCATATACAGACCACCACATCTACTCCAGCACAACTGCACCACCTGAATCTCTCCAAACAGCGCCACCAACTGGTAACCAAGTGTTTAAACACCAGCGCCTATGGGGGGGGACATTTTTCATTCAAAGCACACAGTTGGGATCTCTCTTTTTTGTCTAGTTTAACTTTTCAAAAGTTTTGAAATGTCAAATCAAGCAAATATATGTATGCTTTCTTTTTACTGTTTTGCTTTTCAAAAAGGTCTTAACTATACACTCAAGATAATTGCATATACGTGTGTAGAAATCATTCATGTTTTCTGCATATTTGCCTGTCCCCTCCTGCTAAGCCTCAGGTATCTTAGGCTTTGAACCTGTTGTGACATCGAAGATGGCCTTTACCTCCTGACCCTTGCACCTCCTTCTTCTGAGTGCTGGGATTACAGACCTGTGACCTTATGCCCACAGCCTCCTTGTAGCCTAAAGTTGCCTGCTCACTTATAAACAGTCGATTGTTTATTCCTGTCACCAGAACAAGTATTTATTTATTTGCTTGTTTATTTATTTATTATAAGATCTCACTGCGATCCAATGACTGACCTGGGACAAGTTGTCCAGGTGTTCACAGAGATTCCCCTGCCTCTGCCTTAAAAGTTCTTGGATTAAAGGCAAGTGTCGTCACACTCAGCAAATGCGAACATTTTGAAATGTGCTCTAACGAGTCTACTTGTAGCACTCAGAATCACAATTCAAGTGCGGCCCCACCCCACTGGTAATTCACCTCAAGCCAACTATTTATAATCTTTGGTTTGTTACTCCACCTGTAAAAAACGAAGGTCTGCCATGGAAAAAGTGGGGCACTGCTAACTGATGGTGGCGGACTGTGGAGAGGCCCTCAGCTAAAACTGTGGGTGGATGGGAGGGATGGGCAGTACCTGCTGGGGAAAACGGTGAAGACATAATATTTCCAGAGCCTGTGTAGAACCGGTAAACAAGGCTGCTCTGCAACTCTCATAGCCCTGGAAGGGAAGACTCTGGATGCAGGAACCTTGGGTAGAGTCAGAGAAGAGGGTAGCTTAGGGTGGGGGAGCTGAGTGTTTCAAAAATGCATATGGGGTAAAGGAAGCTTGTTCCCACTCAGACCGCTCCGGCTTCACTCCCTAAGGCAGGGTAGACGCGCGAGTGGCTTCATGTTTCAGACTTAGGGTCTGAGATTCCAAGAGGCCCTGCAGTTTGTAAGGACAAATATCCATCTCGCCGCCCGAGAATATAAGGGCGGGGCAAGGGGTGTGTCCATTCCGGGAGAGGGCGGGGTTTCGGCGTTGGCGCCAAATCGCGAACATGGCGCCGGAGCGGCTGCGGAGCCGCACGATCTCAGCTTTCAAGCTGCGGGGCTTGCTGCTCAGGAGGTGAGTCTCGAGGCAACCTGTGCCACCGCCATGCCCTGTGGAGAACGTTCTGCCGTAAGAGGCGAGGTCTGTCTGGTGCCTTTGAGGCTGCAGCGCCGACCTGGGTTTCTGCCACCCTGGCGCCCGTGCGAGTTACTTCCAGGCTGGGCGGAGCTGCGCCGCGGAGCCCAGGAAGTTGGGGGCTTGCTGGCTTCTGACCTGCGTCGGTCCCCGCCTCTGCGGGATGTTACAGTGTTACTTCTGGAAGTTACAGAGACGCGTCAAAGGAGGAGAGACCTGGGTGAATCCGTATACGTGTCTGTTGGCGATTTATATTGTAGAGTATGAGTCTCCCAAACCCGTCTCTGTAGGAATCGCATTATTGCCAGAAGTAAAATTTGAGTAGATTTTAAACATGTTTTTAGGAGTTTTTTTTTGTTTTATTTTTGTTTTGTTTTTAGATGTACTAGTTTACAGTTTGCGCCAAAAAGAAGTTTTCCTGGTTATAGTGTGTCATTTTAGTCCTGAAGAATAAACATACCCAAGGGCTCTCTTACAATTTACATTTTTTTTTTTTTTTTTTTGGTTTTTTGGATTTGTTTTTTTTTCGAGACAGGATTTCTCTGTATAGCCCTGGCTGCCCAGGAACTCACTGTGTAGACCAGGCTGGCCTCAAACTCAGAAATCCACCTGCCTCTGCCTCCCAGAGTGCTGGGATTACAGGCATGCGCCACCACCACCCTGCTCCCACTTAATTTTTGATTAACTATTTCAAGCATTGATAATTGAGTCTTTAGAGGGAGAACTGAGTTTCTATTACGTTAGCTTTTAATAAAGCTTGAGTTTTATAAGATTTAAATAAAAGTTTACCACCACTGCCATGCCCCTGCCTGTATTCCTCACCCCCATCCCTACCCCCATGACTACCCCCATCCAACAACCACCACTACCACCACCAAATCATCCCCAGCCCAAGAAATTCTTGGTCTCATCTTTTCTTTCTCTCACTAGTGAAGCCACCAAGTACCTCACTGAAGCTCTCCAGTCTGTCACTGAATTGGAGCTTGAGGAAAACCTGGAAAAGATCATCGATGCAGTTGAAAAGCAGCCCTGTAAGTAACATTTTCTGATGAGGCTTAAATTGTTATAGCTTTGTGACCTCTGATTTAGATGAAAAAGGATACTGAGGCTCCATTATTAACATAGTCCAGAGATCTGAGACAGACACACAGGAGTGTCTTTTCCCAAAGGCTTAATTCAGTTGTGACCTCAGGGTATTCTCTCCCTTTTGTAGTCCCCAGTCTCCTGGGGAGATGGAGCTGCTGTAGCAGCTTTTCAGTATTTAACTATTGAATTTGATCTTGCCCTTTAAAGAATTCTGGCGTTGTTATTATTTTGCATGTGTGTGTATATTTATGCCACAGTGTGCTCGTGGAGCCCAGAGGACAACGCTGGAGCAGGTTCTACCACGTGGGGCTGACGTTCAGATTCTTGTCACCAGAATTCGGTGGCAAGTGCTTTCACCTGCTGAGTCGTGTCCTTGGCCCTGATCTGATCCCTGATGGTCTCTTCTTTAGCTCTTTAAACCTGTGACTGTCTTGTCAAGTTAGATACCCTAAAAGTGTTTGGGGGAATAAGAGAAAAATAAGGAGGCTTACATTTCCTGCTGTCAGTTAAATACTTCATCTGCTACCACAGGCACTGGCCTACCGCCAACAGAATAGGAGTTTTAGCCCACTCTGATATGTGGTATGGATGCTAGCATCTTCAGTGATACAGAAGGTCATGTGGTCCGTGATACAGAGGAGAACTAGCTCTCCTTTCATGTCTAAAGGTGGGATTTTAAACACACTCTTTGTAAATTCCTTTACAATAAAAATGTAGGAAGTCAGGATTATTATTAATCACCATATATTAATTTCAAATGGCATAATGTATTCTGCCTGAAGACAGTGACTGAGGGTACACATTTTCCCATCAGACCTGAGTGTGTGTTGCTTTCAAGCCTGTTCAGCTGTGTTCTTGGGCTGAGACTCAAAGTTGCTCTCCCCATCCATAGGAAATGGATATATTGTTGGGTGTGGTAGCACACCCTAATCTAGCACTGGAGATGGGGAGGCAGCAGATCTCTCTGAATTTGAGCCTAACCTGGTCTACAGAATGAGTTCCAGACCAGCCAGGGTTCCACAGTAAAACCATCTCAATAAACCCAAACCAAACCAATAGAAAAAGCAGGCATATTGATCTCAGTGCTATGAAGCACCCATCTAATGGAATAAGGTTTGTAAAACACTAAAGGCAGGGTGGTGCATTTACCAAGTCTCCAGTGAAAGAATTGTCATTTATTTGTTCTTTCTACTGTTACAGTAAAACCACAGTTTCCACTAAGTTACATCTCTCCAACCTCACTGAAGCTAACTGTTTATATCACTAAATAATCTTTAGAAAACAGAGGCATGTGACTATATATTAAGGTCTTATGACTGTATTTGACCGGGATAAGGTATTGACACATGGCCTTCATGATTTTTCTGACCTATTAGTTTCTATATACGGAATTAACCTAAGGCTGAAAATCCAAAATCAGAAATGCTCCCAAATCTTGAACATTTTGAGTGTCAACAAGAGTGTCACAGGTAGAAAATTCTTCACTTGACTTCATGTGGTGAGTCACAGTATTGTATACAAGTACCTTCTTCAAGCCTGTGTGTAAGGTCTACACAGAGCAGAAAAAGCCAAGCATTTGGCAAGCATTTGTACTTCCGTCACTCTGGAGGCCAGCCTGAAATACATACGGAGACCCTGTTTTAAAAAAAACCCATCCAAAGGCATAGAAAAGAATTTCCTGGTGCTGGAGAGGTGGCTCAGTGTTTAAGAGCACTTACTGTCCTTGCAGAGGACCCAGACTCGGTTCTCAGCACCTACGTGGTGGCTCACAACCTCCTGTAACTCAATTCTAGAGGATCCCATGTTTGCTTCTGGCTTCTGTGGGCTCCTTCGTGCATGCTGTGCACAAACATTTATCCTGGCGCACATAAATACACATAAATAACAAATAAATAAATCGTTTAGAAAAGGAAACATATTTGGACTTAAAGTCCCATCTCCAAGAAATCTCATTTATGTATAGTATACAATTATTCTAAAATCTGCAAAAGTCCAAAATCCAAAACTCTTGGTGTCAAACGTTTTTGAGATACTCGACCTATTGCAAAGATCCAACAATTGTTTTTTGTGTGTTATTTTCAGAAGTGCTATACAAATAAAGATGTTTGGTTGGAGGCAGAGGCAGGTAGATATCTGTGAGTTTGAGGCTAGCCTACTCTAAGAGTTTGAGGCCAACTGAGGCTACATATTGAAACCCTATTATCTAAAAAAAGGTGCTTTTATACACTGGACCATCTTTCTATTTGTTGTTTTTGTTTTGTTTATTTTGAATAGAATGTAGCTCTATAACCCAGGCTATCGCAGAACATGAGAGAGAGAGAGAGAGAGAGAGAGAGAGAGAGAGAGAAAATGTATATCAAAAGTGATGGGATTGCTGCTGTATGCTACTATATCCAATCAAAGAACAAATTTTTGGTTTTTTTTGTTTTTTGTTTTTTGTTTTTTGTTTTTTGTTTTTTTTGAGACAGGGTTTCTCTGTATAGCCCTGGCTGTCCTGGAACTCACCAGGCTGGCCTCGAACTCAGAAATCCGCCTGTCTCTGCCTCCCAAGTGCTGGGATTACAGGCGTGCGCCACCACCACCCAGCTTCAAAGAACTAATTTTTATGCCTTGATTTGGGACAAGGTTTCATGTAGCTCAGGTTGGCCTCAGATTCTCTATGTAGCCCAGGATAGCCTTGAACTCCTGATTCTCCTGTCTCCCAATTCCAAGCGCTGGACTTCTAGGTGGGAGCTACCATACCTGAGTCTTCATGTCTGTTTTAAATTTTAATTTTGAACTCCCGTTTTCAGTGTCGTCGAACATGATCGAACGGTCTGTAGTGGAAGCAGCTGTCCAGGAGTGCAGCCAGTCTGTTGATGAGACTATGTACGTGGGTAAAATGGACATCTTCTGTGGAGGGGTTGCTAAGTGCTTGTTTTCATGGGAAAACAACTAGTGATTGATCAATGGTTCTACAGTAGAAGGTGTCGTTACTCCGTTCATTTTGAGTGATAGCCCGTGTTATTAAATCTCATTATTGATTTATCTTCATTATTTTTTCTAGTGAGATTATAGTGTTTGTGTATTACTGATGTAGTGTGTTTCCAGTCAGTCAGATTCTCAGATTCAATGGTCTATGTGCTATGGATGAATTAAATTGAACATCAAAAGTGTAATTGACTGGCTGTTTGTTTGAGACAGGCTAGGCTGGCCTTGGGGTTTTGATTTTCCTGTTTCTGCCTTCCAGGTGCAAGAAGTGTGGGAGTTGGGAGTGGGGTGGAGGGTGGGGTGGGAGGCACCATCACTCCTGGCTCCTTTGTATCTCTTGAAAGTAGAATGTCAAGCTAAAAACTTTATTCTCTTATTATTTGTGACACAATAAAAAAAAACTTAATACATGGCTTGAGGAAAATGTGTAAGGTATTATATGGGAAAGATTATAAGGTGAATTATGCTTACATTTGAGTTTAATAAGTTCAGAACTGTGTTTTATGGGTTGTTTTTCAGAGAGCATATTTTCAATATCATTGGAGCTTTTGATATTCCACATTTTATATATAATTCAGAAAGAAAAAAATTTCTTCCGTAAGTATGCCATGTATCATTTATTGATATAAAACGATTTTTAAGATTTATTTTATGTGTATGAGTGTTTTGCCTACGTGTATGAGTGTATACTGTGTGTGTGCCTGGTGTTCCTGGAATTCAGAAGAGGGTCCTGGCTCCCTGGAGTTGGAATTGCAGACTGTTTGTAGCTACCATAGAGTCTGGGAGGTTGAACTCAGGATCTCTGCAAGAGCAACAAGTGTACTTATCCACTGGGCCATCTTTTTATTTGTTAAGTTAATTTCAATTGTATTTTTTCTCACAAAGTATATAGTTTTATGTTTTACTTTTGGCTGACCTTTGTGATATATATATGATATTCCTTTTTTTTCCTAGCCTCTCAATGACTAATCATGCTGCACCAACCTTATTTGGAACGGCAAGAGACAAAGCTGAGCTGTATCGTGAACGATACATCATTTTACACCAGGTAAGCTGGGAATGGGAGAACATCAATACATTGGGGAGGAAAAGAGCTTTGAGAAATCTCAAGGATATTTAAAGGATTCAATTTTGTAAAGTTGGTCATTCAAGGCTGGGCTTGGTGGCTCATGTCCATAATCCCAGGACTGGAGACTGCAGAGGCAGGAGATCGCTGCCGAGTTCAAGGCCAGCATTGGGGCTATATAGTAGGATCCTGTCTAGAAAGAAGGAAGGAAGGAAGGAGAGAGAGAGAGAGAGAGAGTCATTCTGTAGACTACTCACAGGATATGCTATTGAGAGCACAGAGATAAGAAGTTCCTTTCCCTTTAATGATATTAAAGGGCGTGGCCAGAATTTAAGCTTGCTATTGAGGTGCCTGCCAGGCCTTGTTTAGCACTTTGCATCATTATTTACCTCCTTTAGTCCACCAGCGTGAATATAGACTCAGGAATGTTTTACCAGTGAGGCTTCTGAAAGCCAGAGAGGTTTCATGACTTTCCCAAAGGTCACATGTAGAGAGTTGGGATAGGATCCAGACTGTCTAATCTGTCCAAAGCCCACCATATTCCCTTCAAGCAAGGGAGAGTTTTGTTATATGCTATCAGAGATATACAGACAATGTTTTCGCTAGAACAACCAGGGTGGGTGTCAGGGACACCCGGCAGATCATGTGGTCCTTGCGGACATGGCCTGGTGAGTGTTGAACAAGGACACAGCAAGGGGAAATGGACTCTGTACAGGAAATGGTGGGCAAGCGAGGGTCGTGTGGGAGTGAGTCGCCTGCAGTGCCAGCTACTTGAGAGGCTGAGGCAGGAGGATTACAAGTTTAAAGTCTATGCAAACTATAGAGTGAGTTCCGTGGGAGCCGGGGCAACTTAATGAGGCCCTGTGTCAAAATAGAAAACAGGGAGCCGGGCGTTGGTGGCGCACGCCTTTAATCCCAGCACTTGGGAGGCAGAGGCAGGCGGATTTCGGAGTTCGAGGCCAGCCTGGTCTTCAGAGTGAGCTCCAGGACAGCCAGGACTACACAGAGAAACCCTGTCTCGAAAAACCAAAAAAAAAAAAAAAAAAAAAAAAAATAGAAAGCAGGGAGGCCTGCGGACATGCATACAGCTCAGCGGCACGGGGCTTGCCTGGCACGGAGGCCACCCTAGGCTCAGTCCCCAGTTCCACACAAAAAGATAAGCTTTGGAACCCCATGGTGGAACAGAATACTGCTGATCTGTTAACCTGCCGGGTGTACGGCAGGTTCTGTTCCGGTCATCTGCAACAACGCAGGCAAGAATGGATACATAAATGCAGATCAGGGGCAGGGGGCGGCGATCTGGAGAAGGGCTGAAAGGGCTTAGGAGGCATCTGCAGTGAGTGAAGAACCGGGGCTGTGAGGAAGAGACCCTGAGAGAAAGGAAGGTGGGCGAAGCAAGGCCAGAGGTTCAGATCAGGGGTGCCTGGGAGGGTCCTGTGTGGCGGGGGCGCAGGAGGTCTGAAAACTCCTGTTCTCAGCAGCTTCTGTCATGCACCGTCACCCCCGAGCTGCAGCTCTGAGCCTGCCATGGTTTTGCATGGGCATCGTTTGAGGATGACTGCTGCTGTGGAATGGATTGGTTATGCCTGGTGGTGGAGGTCTCCCATGTGGAATGGATTGGTTGTGCCTGGTGGTGGAGGTCTCCCGTCATGTGCTTTTGGCCTCACCTGTACTTTACTCCTGTTTGGCTGGAGGCAGACGGAGCTGTTTGTTCTTCTGTTTCTGTCACTTCGCTTATACCGTTGGCTGTACTTCTGACTCTAGAAACCCGCTGTGAAACTCCCAGGTCTGGAAGACCCCTCTCAAATCCCTGTCATTTTGAAGCTTTCCTTCGTTTTTATTATCGTACGAAATGTTGGGTTTCATTATGACGAGTCCTTTGATCGCGTTTCTCTTGTCTTCTCGTCTCTCCCTTGTCTTCTCCTTCATATCCCTTGTCTACTTTCACTTCTTCCTGAGTGTGAGAGCGAGCATACAGTGAGCGAGCCGTCCTTTCTGAGATGGTTTATTTACGGTGGGATGCTCTCCAGCTCTGTCCACGTGCCTGAAAATGAGTTTGTTCTTTGTGGCTCAATAATATTCCATTGTGTGCATCTGCTGGCTTTGCGGCCTTCCAGTGTATGTCAGGACTCATGCAGCATGATCATGTGATGTGTGTGTGTCCTGTCTGTCTTGTCTTATCTGTGTGTCTGTGGATCAAGCCCAGCCTGGTTTCACATTGTGCTCCACCCTGGCTGTTCTAGTTTATTCTCTGTCAAGCCTCCACACCGATTCCCTCCATTACTGGAGTGATATTCTTGCCCACAATGCATAGGGTATGTCTGTGCATCTTCTCCTCCTAACTGGCATTATCACTAAAATTTGTTTTTTGTTTTTGTTTTTTTTCCGAGACAGGGTTTCTCTGTGTAGCCCTGGCTGTCCTGGAACTTACTCTGAAGACCAGGCTGGCCTCGAACTCAGAAATCCACCTGCCTCTGCCTCCCAAGTGCTGGTGTTAAAGGCGTGCGCCACCACTGCCCAGCTTTGTTTTCTTTTTAAAAAGATTTTTGTTTATGTATATGTGTGTCTCTCTTGTGGGTGTCTGTTGCATGTATGCAGATATTCTCAGAGGCCAGAAGAGGGTGTTGCCTTCTCTGGAGCAGGTGTTAGAGGGAGTTGTAAGCCATCCATATGTTGTAGTAAATATTTCATCGCAATCTAGGTTTTCTCTTCTGCCTTTGATCATTCAGTTCCCAGATAAAAGGATCACATGCCTTTTTTTTTTTTTTTTTTTTTTTTTTTTTTTTTGGTTTTTTCGAGACAGGGTTTCTCTGTGTAGCCCTGGCTGTCCTGGAACTCACTGTGTAGACCAAGCTGGCCTCGAACTCAGAAATCCGCCTGCCTCTGCCTCCCAAGTGCTGGGATTAAAGGCGTGCGCCACCACCGCCCGGCCTGCCAAGATTTATTTATTATTATATGTAAGTACACTGTAGCTGTCTTCAGGCACACCAGAAGAGGGCGGCAGATCTCATTACGGATGGTTTTGAGCCGCCATGTAGTTGCTGGAATTTGAACTCAGGACCTTTGGAAGAGCCGTCAGTGCTCTTAACCGCTGAGACACCTCTCCAGCCCCGACACACAATTTTTATATTTATAAAAAGCCTTAATGCACTAGAGCTGGCCAGAGATCTATCTTCTAAGCTATTAGACTCCACTTCCCTATCAATAACCACGAGTTATAATTTGCCATGTTCCCTGGGCCACTCTTAATGCCAATTGGCCAGTCCTCATGGCCTTGTTTTCATGACTCACCTACTCCATGGCGTCGTCTTCTCCCTCCACCTTCTCCCTTTTTCTCTTCAGGTCTCTGCTCAGACCCCAGGCCTGGGAACCAAAGTTCTGCCTGTGTCTCCTCTGCCCAGGTATAGGCTGTAGGCACCTTTATTGACCAGTCAGGGATAACTTGGGGGCAAGATTACATAGTGTCACTTGGATCTATATGAGACTCTCCTTGTCCCGGGGGCAGCCAGATCTTGGGGGCCAGTATTAGCATTATAATACATAGCAAAGACCAAACCTCAATACCTATGTGAGTGCTAGGAAATGAACCCTGGTCTTCTGGAGGAGCAGGGCGCACCCTGAACCTTGGGGCCACCTCTCCTTCTGTTTTCTTGATAGCCAACCTGGCTGGGCTGAGATACAACCTCAGTGTAGTTTGTATTTACATTTCTTCTAAGTTTGTATCTATTACTCTATGTGTATATGATGTTTGGGGACCACACATGCTGCGGTCCTTTTGTGGAGGCTGCCGGACACCTCTGGAGTGGGTTGTTCCTTCCTCCTTTCCCTGGCTTCCAGGGATCGAACTCAGCTGCCGGGCTTGAGCAGCAGGTGCTGCTACCCACTGAACCATCTTGCCAGCCCTTGATTTGCATTTCTTTTATGGATTTTGTTTTGTTTTGATTTTGTTTTTGTTTTTTTGAAACAGGGTTTCTCTGTGTAGCCCAGGCTGTCTTGGAACTCACTCTGTAGACCAGGCTGGCCTCTATCTCAGAGATCTACCTGCCTCTGCCTCCTGAGCACTGGCGTGTGCCGCCACTGCCTGGCCGACGTTGGTAATTTTTGAGTGTGTTTGTTTGTTTGTTTGTTTGTGCGATCATCTGAGTGTGTGGACAAGCATAGGGTGTGTCCTCGTGCACTTATGTGCAGAGCCCAGAGGAGGACACTCTTGTGCCTCCTCTGTCAGACTCTTGTTCCCTGTGAGTGTCTCTCACTGAACCTAGGGCTTTTGCAGCTGGGGTGGTAGCTGGCACATCCCAGTGGTCCCCTGTGTCCTTTCCCCCCATTCCCTCAGCATCGGGGTTACTGGCGTGCTCAGCCACGCGGAACTTTGCAGGTAGGCACTGGGGGTCTGAGCCCAGGCCCCCTTGCCCGTGCAGCCTTACCCGCCTGCCGGCTCCCAAGCCTTTAATGTTGACCCGGTCCCATATCTTGGACCTGGTTATTATAAGCTGAGCTCTTGGCATCCTATTCAGAAAGTTGTCAATTCTATATCTTGACGTGCTTTTTTTTTCTGTTTCTGTTTCCTTAGTAGTTTCAAAGGCTTATTTCTAGATTGAGGTCTTTAAGTCTTTGTCAACTGACTTTTTGTACAGGCTGAGACAGACAAAGCAGGTTTCATTCTGTGTGTGGATACCCAGGTTCCCAACACCATTTGTCAGCGAGGCGTTCCTTTCTTCAAGGAACTGTATTTCTGGCACCTTTTGAAAATGCGGTGGCTGTGACCTCGTGGATTTATTTCTGGGTCCTGGGTTCTGGTCCACTGGTTGACACGTCTGGTTTTGGCCCAGCACCGTACAGGCTTTGTTACCATGACTCAGCAGCGTAGCTTGAAATCAGGTGTTGTTCCTGCTCAGGCTGGCTTCTGCCGTCCAGGGCTTTTGCACGTTCATGGGAATTGTAGGTTTTATTTGTGTTGGTTTGTTTCTGTCTCTATGCAGAATGCCACTGGAACGTTGCTGGGGCATTTGTATTGAATGTGCGGTTGTCTTTGCTAATGTTCATTCTGCCAACCCACGACCGTGGAGTGTCTTGCCACTTGCAGCTTCTCGCGGTCTTCGGTCGGACGCGGTCTGTTCCCTCTGAGGCCCGCTGAGCAGTGCCCCGTACTGTGTAGCGCAGTCCGGGCAGCCCGGGCTCATCCGTGCGCCCTCGCTGCCTGCCACGGGTTCCTGTTTGGTTTTTTGCTCTGCAACATTTGCCTTCGGGATCTTTACCGAGATGTTATCAGCTGTCAGCCGCTCTTTCTGAGACGTGCTGTTGCTTGTGTAAGTAACGTTGGCCTTTAGTTCCCTCAGACCAACTCAGACCTCCCTGCGTCAGTCTCCTGAGTACTGACCTTCGAGGCGTGTGTAACCATTCCCAGGTCCTCCGCACAGATCTCGGCCTGCAGCGTTTCCAGTGAGCCACTTAGCCCTGCCTTTTGGGTGGTGGAGGGTCTGCTCACACTTTCATGGTCACAGTTTGAGTGTCACTATCCTACTTCAGATTTATTTGCAGAGAGGGTCTCTTGCTTCTTGGGCTAGCCCCAAACTCACTACATAGGGTAGCCTTGAACTCCTGATCCTCCTGCTCTGCTTCTGGAGCGCTGGGGTGACAGGCATGTACCACCGTGGCCAGCAGACCCGTGGTGAGGGATGGAACCCCAAACTTTGTGCATGTCGGGCAAGCACTCTGCCCACTGAGCCCGGTCCCCAGCTCTTCCGGTAAGCACTTTCTCAGTTTAAGACTGTGAAAAACCAAAGTGACTAAAACCAGAGAAGGAAAATACTAGTTTGGCCTGTAGTACCAGGAAGGCCAGACGGCTGTGGTTTCAAGCCCAGCTGGATCCAGGTGCTCATTCACAACGCATTTGACTTTTCTGTATCACAGCTTTTTTATTTTTATTTATTTATTTATTTATTTATTTATTTTTAAGATTATTTATTTATTTATTTATTTATTTATTATATGTGAGTACACTGTAGCTGTCTTCAGACACTCCAGAGAGGGCTTCAGATCTCATGGTTGTGAGCCACCATGTGGTTGCTGGGAATTGAACTCAGGACCCCCAGAAGAGCAGTCAGTGCTCTTAACCGCTGAGCCATTTCTCCAGTCCATCACAGCTTTTATAAAAAATTATTATCCTTTTATTAGACCCTGTGACCACCTGCAAGGGGGCAAAAGATGGGCGCCATGTTGGCGCTGGTGTGCTGCCGGGTTTGGGTTCTAGTGCACCTCTGTTGCCAAAAGGATTATCCTTCCCAACAAGTTCTCCTTGTGGAGTGACAGAAATGGCCACAAGTAGTCACGGCAACAGTCAGAAAGAGTCCTCTTGGCCTGTGGTCCAGGCCGCAGGCTTGGGCATCTCTCACTTGCGTCGGTCCATGTCTCTGCTTTCGTCTCTCAGGCCTGGGCTGCCTTCAGACGGGGGCAGGGGCATCCTCCTGCCAGAGTTCCCGAGGGAGGGGAGGGCACGGGCAGCTCCTAAATAGCGGCTGCCCCCCATCTCACAGCCCGCCTTGCGCACACCCGCACTGACCTTCCTAGAGGGTGGTAGGTGGTCTTGACAAGGCTGGGTGCTTTCTGAGTGGCTTGGCTGGAGACTGGTGGGTTCTTACGATTGTGAGTCTGACTGGAGCAAGACATGCTTAAGAATGCTGCTGGGTGTGCTTGGGAGGGCGCTTCCGGGGCCATGAAGGGATTCATCCTCCTCCTCACTCCAGTGTGGGCAGCACCATCCACTGGACTGAATTCAGAGCAGAACAAGAAAGCCGGCTAAACAGCTGGGCCCGGCATTGCTCCTGCACCTCGTCGTGGTTCGTGTGGACTGTGGCTCTCAACCCTGAGCCCAGTAAAACTCTGCCTTCCGCTGCCTTTTCCAGGCAGGGTTCAGGGTTAGATGAGAGATTCGCCTCCTATATACTCTCTATTCATAGCCCCCTTCCTTTGGACACCCCGTTTCTTGGCCTGAAGCGTCTTGTCTCCCCGTCTTCCTTCCTATCTATGTTCCATTATTTGGATCTTGTTAAATGATCTCTTTGGCCTGGCTCACAGCCAGCCCCCACAGAGCCGCGTTGTATGGTGGCTTCTCTCTCTCACTAGCTTCTGTGCCGAGGTTTTTAAATGCTTCTTGTTCTAAAGGTTACTGTAGGGGTTGGGGATGTAGCTCTGTGGTAGAGCTGCCGAGTTGGAGCTAGGCCCTGGGTTTGCAGTGGAGCGATTGCCAGGGATTTGCGAGCTGTTTTATTTAATCCTGGTTTTCAGATATGTTGAGAATAAGCAACAGTAGGAGCTTAGGGCAGTGCTTGTCTTCTGTGTTCTAACAAATCTTTGTTCCAGAGGACGCACAGACATGAACTGTTCACCCCTCCGGTGATCGGCTCCCAGCCCGAGGAAGGCGGAAGCAAATTCCAGGTTTGGACGTTGTCTTCCTTCTCAGGGGCGAATCTATGAACGCAAGTGTCATGTCCATGGCTGCTCTCGTTCTCAGGGGCATCTATGAACGCAAGTGTCACGTTCACGGCTGCTCTTTTGTACACTTACTTTAGCATGTTCTCACATGATATGACACATGCGGAAGTCAGAGTTGGTTCTTTGTTCCCCCATGTGGGACTGGACATTGAACTCAGGTCATTATGTGTTTGGTAGCAATACTTTTCCCCAGTGAGTACACCGGAGCTGTCTTCAGACACACCAGAAGAGGGCATCGGATCCCATTACAGATGGCTGTGAGCCGCCATATGGTTGCTGGGAATTAAACTCAGAACCTCTGGAAGAGCCGTCAGTGCTCCTAACCGCTGAGCCATCTCTCCAGCCCCATGCCTGGCTACTTTTAATTCATTCAAAAAAAATTTTTTTTGTCTTTTTTTTTTTTTTGCTTGAGACAAGATCTCAGTATGTACACTGGCTGGCCTGGAACTTGCTATAGAGACAAGTTGACACACACACACACACACACACACACACACACCTTTGCCTCTCAATGCTGGGATTAAAGCATGCACCACCGTTCCTGGTTAATTCATTGAATTTTAAGTGGAAATAACCTGTGTACCCATTTCACTGGTTTCTAGGCACAGCTACATGACAGTTGCTGGTGAGGCCATGCCTAATGTTGTGGGCTCTGTAGCTGTGCCGGGGAAGCATCTACAGCCTCTGGCTGCCAAACCACGTCCTGCATGGCTTTCTGAGCGGTTTCTCATTATCCTCCGTGCCCTCGCTCAGAGCCCTGCCTGTTGCCTGTCCTTCTCTTGGTCACCACACAGCACAGACCTGTTGGACTAAATGTGCCATAGCCATTGTAAGGGAAAGGGAAAGGAAGGTTGGTTTCAGTACCACCCCACCCCCACCCACATACTGAAGAAACAATAGAGGGACCGTGAGAACGCAGATGGGCCCTAGAGTTGTTGAGCTCTCAGAGTTTGGAAGGTGATTCCCAGACAGCACTGTCCTAGTTCCAGCAGTCTGCCTGGCCTCTGTCAGTCTGTGGCTCTGTCTTCTCCAGCACTCAGGACCCCACTTAGGGATGGCCCCGGCTTCAGTCTGTGCCTCCCCGTTTTTCCTGAGGCCCTAAATGGGTTTGAAGGGGCCCCTCCTATTCAGTGTTCCTTAGATTCTCTGCCTTGGTAGATAGGTATTCATTACGCTGAGCAGTCTGTTAGGGACTGGAACAGTAACTCTGGATACCGTTCAGACTCCTGCTTTGGAGTGTGGCGGTGCGGACCTGTGATCCCAGCGCGTACGTAGGTGGAGGCAGGAGAGTGAGAACCCAAACTTGTCCTTAGTGCTATCGTGAGTCCACAGCTGGCCTGGGTTTCATGGGACTCTGTTCCAAAATACAGAAACCAACACAAATGAGGTATCCCGCCTGTCCTGGGCCTCACAGGCTGGCCCAGACTCAGCATTCCTCCCCTCAGGCATGAGTACCCATGCTTGTCTTTGGGTACATTTCTGCTCATATGCAATTGACGGCTCTTCATAGGCTAAAATTAAACTTGCTGATTAATCTCTCTACTCTAAAGCACCTGTATATAGTAAAGTATTTATCCAACGCTTATTTTAAAGAAAATTAGACTATGATTTTAGTCTTTAAGTTTTTATTCTGTTTTATTTTAGCTTAAAACAATAGAAACTTTATTGGGCAGTACAAGCAAAGTTGGTGACGTGATTGTCCTTGGAATGATAACCCAGTTGAAAGAGGTGAGTTGAATTTGACGTTCTTTGTCTCTTATGTTTGGGCTGCATTTAGTGATGTTCTGCTGTGGTAATGCTTTTTCATAGAAAACACAGGAACATAGTTTTCACAGAAAACATGGTGGTAACCTTGTCACCTGTGTCCAGGTTCAGAGGTGTTAGTGGGAAAGACTGTCCAGGTGTTGATTTGCATAGCCCCTGGGCCGATCCCCTGTGACCTCTGCTTGAACTGACTCTGGGTTTCTGAGTAAGCAAGCTGCCGACCACACCCTGGTGGCCTGGGGGCACTGGTCATTCTCTTAGCCGAAGGCACCTGATGAGGCCGAAAGGACACCAGCCCGGGCCTTCCTTACTACCCTGTGGTTTGCAACAGTTCTTTGCATTAAGAAAGAAAGTATGTTCTTTCTTAATGTCTGTGAGTCTCAGGTAAGTGGTTAGTCTGAGGTTGCCAATAAATAAACCGAAAAGTGTGGATTAGGAATTACTCATATCTGCAGATTCACTTCTCTCTAATGTATCCTGTTGTCATACTAGGTAGTATGTTAATAACTTATTATAGCATTCATTTTTTTTTTATACAAATGTGAGCATATTTCATTTAATTCTGTTTTAGGGGAAGTTTTTCCTGGAAGATCCTACTGGGACAGTACAGCTGGACCTTAGTAAAGCTATATCCTTTAAAAAATATTCTGTCCAAAAAAAAAAAAAAAAATGTCGGGCGGTGGTAGCGCACGCCTGTAATCCCAGCACTCTGGGAGGCAGAGGCAGGCGGATTTCTGAGTTCGAGGCCAGCCTGGTCTACAGAGTGACTTCCAGGATAGCCAGGGCTATACAGAGAAACCCTGTCTCGAAAAAACCAAAAATATTCTGTCCAGGCGTGGTGGTGTACGCTTTTAATCCCAGCACTCAGGAGGCAGAGGCAGAGGCAGGCAGATCTCAAAGTTTAAGGTCAGCCTTGTCTACATAATGAGACTCTGCCTCCAGAGACAGGGGTGAGATGGCTCTGGAGAGATGGTTCAACAGTTAAGAGCACTGGCTGCTGTAGGATCTGGGGTGAATTCCCAGCACCCACACGGCAGCTCACAACACTGCAGGTTATTATTAAGACTCCTTTTGCCGGGCAGTGGTGGCGCACACCTGTAATCCCAGCACTCTGGGAGGCAGAGGCAGGTGGATTTCTGAGTTCCAGGCCAGCCTGGTCTACAGAGTGAGTTCCAGGACAGCCAGGGCTATATAGAGAAACCCTGTCTTGAAACAAAACAAAACAAAAAGACTCCTTTTAAGGCTGGGCGAGGTGCTGCATACTTGTAATCCTAGCACTTGGGAAGCAGAGTTTTAGGAGTTTTGAGGCCAGCCTTGGCTACTTTTCCCTACAACAAATAAGACTTCCTCCCTAACACCAAACACAACCCCCTAAGAGAAATCTAAAACAACACAACAAAGCTAAAAGTCCCTTGGGGCTCAGACTGTAAGCTGACCTGATTACCATTCCGAGTGTAGCCTTGAATTCTTCCTCAGCTGCCCTGCACCAGTTCCACAGTGGCTTGTACACCGAGGCGAGCTTTGTCCTGGCAGAAGGTAAGCACACTCGCCCTTTCCTGTCCTTGCTTGACAGTAAAACGGCTCCCGCTTGGGGATGACACCTTAAGATGTCTTCCCCAAGTGGGAACACAGAGGGTATTCACCATGAGAATGTGACCTCAAGAGAAGGTGACTCTTAAGAAACAGGCTATTAGAAAACGTTCAGGGCTGAGGAATGCACCCTGAGATCAGACACTGGAGACAGCTGTGGGCACCGAAGACCTCTGACAGGCACTTATGACACTGGAAACTCTTTTGGACTTCATACAGGGTCATACGTTCAATCAGGTCCCGTCTGAGTAGCTGCTCTCCCTGTTCCTCAGCATGTGCTGTGAACCCCCCAGCACCCAACCCCACCCTAAAATATGAGTTAGTTGGGGCGGGGTATACTTATGTAATGTCATTTTCCTTGTAAAATTTGCACTGTCCATGGCTCTGCAGTGAGATAGCTCCGTATGATCGGTGATTTTTGTAGTTTAATCATTGCCTTATGTGACATGAATTTGCTTTTTCAAAAGAGGATAACTGAGCAGATCGTAACGCTTTGATACCTGGCTGGTTTGCTTAGGTTGGTTTGAAGATCAGGTGTTTCATGCCAATGCCTTTGGATTCCCTCCCACCGAGCCCTCGAGCACCACAAGGTATTAAAGCGCTTGATTTCAGCGGCACAGAAATTTGTATACTGACTGCAGTGAATGTCACATGGCTTATCTCAGTCACTACAAGGTGTCAGATGAGAAAAAGCAACGGAGACCCACTTGCTTTAGCAGATCTAATGCCCTCTGCTGGCCTCCACAGGTGCACACAGATTTATAACACAAATATTCATAAATGTGGTATGCGTTCTCACACACACACACACACACACACACACATACACACAAAAACACACAAAGCTAATTTTTAAAGTGAAAAGAAAAAAATGGAATATAAAGGCATTAAAAAGGAAAAGGAATTTAGTGAGCCAGTGCTTTATATATCTATACTTATCTATTATCTCTGTAAATGGTAGGTCGTCGTCGCTTATGAGTCTAGTCCAGATCTCTGTAAATGCAGCGCCATGGCGCAGTGGCTACGCACACACAGTGAAACACGGGGACGGCCGGGCGTCCGTCTGCGGCCGCCGGGCGAGGGAGACACACTGCCCTCTTGTTCATGCAGAAGGCGGAGTTGCACGGAGCCCCTGCCTGGGGCTGGTAGGGAGCAAGTGGGGACAGGTGGGACCCGAGTCTACTGCTGCTTTAACCTTCCCTGAGCAGACTTGAACAAAGTGCAGAGTGACAGTTCCCCTCCGTCTGCCTGGTGGGACAGTGGTTTGGTTGAGCTCACAGGATCACAGGGTGACCCCAAGGCTGCCGCATCATTTAAAAGTCTCACCCAGGGATGGCCGAGACCGTGCCCATAACAGCACAGGGGGAGTCTGTCTCCCCCCCCCCCCCCCCCCGCTTCTCCCCAGTGCGCTCCTGTATGAGCCGGCACCTCCCAAGACTGCACCTGGGGCGGGAGAGTGTACAGCAGTGAGGCTCTGTGCAGCTGGGGCAGGAGAGTGTACAGCAGTGAGGCTCTGTGCAGCTGGGGCAGGAGAGTGTACAGCAGTGAGGCTCTGTGCAGCTGGGGCAGGAGAGTGTACAGCAGTGAGGCTCTGTGCAGCTGGGGCAGGAGAGCGTACAGCAGTGAGGCTCTGTGCAGCTGGGGCGGGAGAGCGTACAGCAGTGAGGCTCTGTGCAGGAGAGCGTACAGCAGTGAGGCTCTGTTAACTGGCCCCATCCCCTCGGTCCGTGAAGCCTGCCCTTGTGGAGGGTCCCTTGACAGCCTCTTGGAGTTAATCACAGCCAACGTGACTAAAGTGGAAGGGGCTGCTGTGCTGAGGACAGCTGAAGCACGCATACTGAATATTCCTCTATAATCAGTTTTTCATATGTGTGTGTGTGTGTGTGTGTGTGTGTGTGTGTGTTTTAAATAATTTGCAGGCAACATATTTCATATCAGGAATGTTGTGTTGTTGCATGGTTGTCATATCTGATATGTTTTTACTTTCTCCATGAACAGAATATGGTATAGGAGATAATTGTGTTATAATTACATAGGGCGTACTATGGAAATATTAATTTTTTTGGAGGGCCTTCTAATGCGTCAGTGAAGACTTCTGCAAAACTGAGGCAGCTGGAGGAGGAGAACAAGGACGCCATGTTTGTGATTGTGTCTGACGTCTGGTTGGATCAGGTGCAGGTGCAGGAGAAGCTTCACATAATGTTTTCTGGTACTTACTCCTTTTTTCTCTCTCTCTTGAACTGTTCTGAGGGGTTGTGTTCTAAAACTAAATGCCATGCGGTGGTGGTGGAGTGCCTCTGTGGGCCCTGCTAGGTGGGAACCCGGGAGAGGGGATTTATTGAGCTGTGATTAGCTCAGTCTGAGCAACATAGGAAGCCCTTGTTTTAGAAAGAAACAAAGCAGCCGGGCGGTGGTGGCGCACGCCTGTAATCCCAGCACTTGGGAGGCAGAGGCAGGCGGATTTCTGAGTTCGAGGCAATCCTGGTCTACAGAGTGAGTTCCCGGACAGCCCGAGCTACACAGAGAAACCCTGTCTCGGAAAACCAAAAAAAAAAAAAAAAAAAAAAGAAAGAAAGAAACAAAGCCAAACCAAAGCTTTCTCAGTTCAGGCCAGCCAGCCATGCTGACACCCACCTTCAATCCCACCGCTTGGAAGGCAGAGGCAGGTGGGTCTCTTTGAAGTCCAGGCTTGCTAGGGCTGCATAGTGTGGCCCTGTCTCAAAAGTAATCAAATAAATAACACCTAATTTTCAGTCCCCAAAAGTGACGTCCTTTCATTCTCTAGGTTATTCACCGGCACCTCCGACCTGCTTTATTCTGTGTGGTAATTTTTCATCTGCACCATATGGAAAAAATCAAGTCCAGGCTTTGAAAGGTATTGGGGATCTTTTGACTAAGAGTGTTTCCAGTCCGGGCAGTGGTGGTTCATGGCTTTAATCCCAGCACTTAGGAGGCAGCGGCAGGGGGAACTCTGAGTTTCTAGCCAGCCTGGTCTACAGAGTAAGTTCCAGGACAGCCAGAGCTACACAGAGAAAACCCTGCCTTAAAAACAAAACAAGGGCTGGAGAGATGGCTCAGCAGTTAAGAGCACTGACTGCTCTTCCAGAGGTCATGAGTTCAAATCCCAGCAACCACATAGTGGCTCACAACCATCTGTAATGAGAAACAAATAAAAACCTATGGGCCGGAGTGAGCGGGGCCCCAGAGCAAGAGGGAGAAGGGGAAGGGGGAGAAACAAAACAAAACAAAAAAATTGAGTGTTTCTATATTCACATGAACTATATTGATAAATTATGTACAATATAATTTTATTAAAAATCTAGGGTTGTATTTAATCAACTGTAACTTTATGAACATTACAAATTAGATTAAATATCTTTTATAATTTTCAGATTCCCTAAAATCTTTGGCAGACATAATATGTGAATACCCAAGTATCCATCAAAGGTAAAAAATCTCTATGACTACCTCTTTTTAAAAATCCAAAATAGTTTTGTTTTTTAAAAAAATGAACCATGGGGTTTATATCAATGATTATGAAGAAATTGCCTTTAAGGCGAATTTCTGAGTTCGAGGCCAGCCTGGTCTACACAGTGAGTTCCAGGATAGCCAAGGCTATATAGAGAAGCCCTGTCTCTGGAAAAAAAAAAGAAAAAAGAAAAAAGAAAGAAAAGAAATTGCCTTTAGAAAAGAAAAGGTCGATGGGCTGGAGAGATGGCTCAGTGGTTAAGAGCACAGGTTGCTCATCCAGAGGTCTTGAGTTCAATTCCCAGCAAGCACATAGTGGCTCAGAACCATCTATGGTGTGATCTGACTCCCTCTTCTGGCACACAGGTGTACATGTAGACAGCACTCATACAGAAAACAAATAAATCTTAGAAAGAAAAGAAAAGAAAAAAAAAAGGAGAGAGGGAAAGAGAGGAAGAAAGAAAGAAAGAAAGAAAGAAAGAAAAACAAGTTGAGAGCATTGAGAGCCCAGAAAGAAAGAAAGAAAGAAAGAAAGAAAGAAAGAAAGAAAGAAAGAAAAAGAAAAACAAGTTGAGAGCATTGAGAGCCCAGGGTGAAATCCTCACATGTGTTACGCTACTCTCTGGGTCTATAGAGGAACAAGATGTAGACGAGTGACAGTTTTATCCATAGTTTCTGGTGACACTGCTAATCCAGAAATGGACCTTCAGTATGATCATCATTGGCCTCATGAGCCTCTGTAAAGATGGAGTGTGTGTGTGTGTGTGTGTGTGTGCATGTGTGTGTGTGCATGTGCAAGCATGTGTGCTTGCTTGCATGTAGTCACCACACTATTATTAGTAGAAAGTTTTGGAGACTTTTTAGAAGTGCATAAGATTAAAAAACTGTAGCTATGCTGGGCGGTGGTGGCGCACGCCTGTAATCCCCTCGGGAGGCAGAGGCAGGCGGATTTCTGAGTTCGAGGCCAGCCTGGTCTACAGAATGAGTTCCAGGACAGCCAGGGCTACACAGAGAAACCCTGTCTCGAAAATGCAAAAAACAAAAACAAAAACACCCCCCCCCAAAAAAAAAAAAAACAAAACAACCCTGTAGCTAGGCATCATGGCAGCGCAGTGCTGAGGAGACTGAAGCAAGCGGATTGCGGATTTAAGGCCAGCCCAGACTATGCAGCAAGACTTCTACACAAACAGAAAGAAACCCCTGGGACTCGGTGGGAGGCAGTGACTGAGTTTCGGCTTCTGGCAGTGTCGCATGTTGCTATTTCTAATGGCTGGTGTTGAATTTTTATGTAGTAGCCGTTTTGTGTTTGTGCCTGGCCCAGAGGACCCTGGATTTGGTTCCATTTTACCAAGGTAACCTTTGTTCACATTTTGTTCTGACAGTCGAGAGAATTGTGTATAAAGTTTATAAACACATCTATCTCACGCCACTTCCAGGCCGCCACTTGCTGAGAGCATCACACAGGAATTCAGACAAAGGGTCCCGTTTTCGGTTTTCACTACTAATCCTTGCAGGCAAGTCACTCAAAAACAGCATTTTATGTTAAACTTCTCTCTGTTCATTTAAAAATCACTCTCCTAATTTATTCTGAAATTTGACTGCTGTAGAGTAGATCTAAAAAATAAATTTGGTTTTAGATTGCTCAAGCTTTGAAAAATATTCTAACTATATTCAAATGCTTCCAACAGTGACTTCATGGTCTCTGTGTTGGCACTGGTATCCCCGGGTTCCTCAGGAATCCCATACCTGTGGGTCCAGGTGCCCGATGTCCTTTCTCTCTGGATGTCCTGTAGCTGTGCGAGCACTCAGCCCGTGCCTGAGCCCCACCGCGCACCTGTTCTGGGGCCCACCCCCTCTCATTCCATGACACCCCTGTCTTTGCAGTTGCTCAGGCCATGGCCACAGCGGTTCCCCTGCAGTTTGTGAGGTAGCCCTACCATCTTCAAAGTAAACGCTGAATCTGGTCTCCTCTCCCTACTATGACCTGAGATCTTCTCCAGTCTGGATCTGCGGCCTCTAGCTGCTGGTCCCTGACTTCTACCGACCCACCCCACCCCACCCCACCCCCATATAGTCTATTCTTTACACAAGAAAGCATATCATGTTGCCTTCCTGTCTTGAAAGACGGGGTCCCTAATGCTGTTACTAACAGCCCAGATCCTGCCGGTGACGGCCATGGCCGCCTGTGTGGTGCGCTGCTACTGCTTTGACTTCCTCTCCCCAGTTGCTTTCCTCACACCAGTCTCTGTGCCCCAAGCAAGCAGGGCACGCGCCAGTCTTGGGTCCCGCGCTGTGCCTCTCCCCTGCCTGCAGAGCTCCACGTCCAGACAGCTTACTGCCGACCCACTTCAAGCCTGTGCTCAGGCCACTCTGCCTGATGAGCCTTCCCTGCTTTATCCTGCCTTAATACCCAAGCCCTCTATACCCTTTCCAAAATATGGTCTCTTCACCTTTCTCTGTTTTTCAGTGTACATCAGTATCGTGTCTGTTTAATTTCTGTTTAATTTATATATATATATTTTTTTTCTTCTCTTCACTTGTCAGTCCCATAATATTGGGCATTAAAAGCTGAACAAAGGGCTGGGGCACATCGCAATGGTAGGGTGCTTTCATAGGAAATGTAAAGGGCTTGGCTCAAACCCTAGCACTGTGCACGGGCATCCTTACACAGAGACAAAGCCAGAGACAGATAGAGAGGAGGAGTTGGGGGCAGGGGAGAGAAAGTGGGACTGGGATGGGGAAGAGAATTTGGTAAATAAAACTAGATTAGGGAACAGATAAGATGGACTGGCTGCGTCTCTGCTGTGATGACCATTTAGAAGTCCAGTGGCAGTGCCTTGGTAAGACTTTGCTTTTAAAATTACCTTTTTTTTTTTTCCTGAGGAGGTCAGATATTCAACTCCTGTTTTATTGCAGAATTCAGTACTGTACACAAGAAATAATTATCTTCCGCGAAGACTTAGTGAATAAAATGTGTAGAAACTGTGTTCGTTTTCCTAGCAGCAGTTTGGATATTCCTACTCATGTAAGTAGACTTCTTTGATAAACTTCCTTTTGCTTTATACTTATTTCATTAATTTGTATATGGGTATCTTACCTGCATGTATGTGTGTATTCTAACCTGTGGAGGTTTGGAGAGAGCATTGGATCCCTTGGGACTGGAGTTAGACAGTAGTGAGCCTCCAGGTAGGTGCTGGGAATCAAACCCAGGTTCTGTGCAAGAGCCGCTACAGCGCTGTTAACCACTGAGCCAGTGCTCCGGGCCTTGGTGTCATTTTAAACGTGTGTGTATCTTGGTGAATGTATCTGCACATGCATGTGCAGGTACCCACCAAGGCCAGAAGAGGGCACTGTGTCTCGTGGAGCTGAGTTACAAATGTCGGCAGGCAGCCTAGCATGGGGGCTGGGCTGGGATCTGAACTCCGGCTTCCTGATACTGCAGCCCCCTCCCTAGCCACTGAACCAGCTCTTCTGCTCATTTGGGTTTTTCTTTCTTTTTTCTTTTTTTTAGTATTTATTGAACTATTTTAAATGATGCATCTTATGAACTTTGTTAAGCTCCTTCATGCTTATGCTTTGACATTCTCCTTGGGTTTTGTCTGTTTGTCAGGATTAGTGGCTTTCTTCTGAAGAGCCTAGAGAACAGCTGAAGGCCAGACCAAGCAGGGACTTTGTTTATACTTTCCATTTTCCCTTTAAACTCTTAGATTTTTACTTCTGAATATGTGTATAATTTTTATAAGATGTTCATATTTCTCCTGTTTATTACATATTTTCTATGGTGTGTCCACATCAGGAGGACATGCAGTGTTTATCTTGTAAATTCAAAGTTCCCAAATTTACAGTTGTCACTGAGATGTTTGAGAGTGAAATAAGTCACTTTGGGTTTTTTTGAGACACGAGCTCACAGTGTAGCTCAGGCTGTCCTCAAATTGTCGGCAGTCTCCTGCCTCAGCCCCCGACTGGTGGGAGTGCAGACTAGCACACCTGTGAGATTTTTTTTTTAATGAGCTGAATTAGTAGTTTATTATATGTACAGCTGATTTCAAAATGACTAAAGGGGAGGATCAGTGTTACAATAAAGGAAAACGGATTTTCCGGGCTGAAGCGGTTAAAAGCACTGACTGCTCTTCCAGAGGTCCTGAGTTCAATTCCCAGCAACCACATGGTGGCTCACAGCCATCTGTAATGGGATCTGATGCCCTCTTCTGGTGTGTCTGAAGACAGCGACAGCAACAGTGTACTCACATACATAAAATAAAAATAAATCTTTAAAAACAAACAGATTTCCCCCCTGAAATATGTGATAATTTCATTTTAAGAGAATGTTTATTGATGGTGATTCAAGGCTTCCTTGATTTGTAAATATTCTAGGTCTTCATGGGAACTAATAATGTAAAACCATTTCTTTGTTTTTCCTTTCACAGATTTACAGTTTACTTTGTCTTGTGTTCTGTTGCAGTTCGTAAAGACCATCTTGTCTCAGGGACATCTGGTTCCTCTCCCTCTTTACGTGTGCCCCGTCTACTGGGCATATGATTACACTTTGAGAGTGTACCCAGTGCCGGATCTGCTGGTCATCGCAGACAAGTACGATCCGTTTACCGTGACCAACACCGAGTGCCTCTGCATAAACCCCGTAAGGACGCTGTGGGCGGGCAAGAGGAGAACAGTTTTCTCTCTCGTCTCTTGTTTATCAGTGTTTATGTGGGTGTTGGGGAACCTCAGTACCACGGTGAGAATCAGTTCTCTTCCTTCCACCATGTGGGTCCCATCCCAAAGATGGCTCAGCAGCGAGTTCCTTATCTATTGAACCCCTGTGCACCCCATAGCACATCTTTATGACTTTATATAGACTTTATATAAAATCATTGTTTCGATCAAATATACAGATACTGAGATAGTTCAGTATACTTAGATTTTTAAACTCTAGTATGTATAATCATAAAGTATTGTAAGTTTTCAAGTAACAAGCATATCAAACTATAAAACCAAACAAGTATTTTTTCTTTTTTTAAAGTAGCAAAGTCATAAACTGTGCAATTCCTCTTTGGGAGTTGCTTTCATTTCCTGTAACTTTGTTTTTTGGTTTTTCCAGATAGGGTTTCTCTGGAACTCATTTTGTAGACCAGGCTGACTTCAAACTCAGAAATCCACCTGCCTCTGCCTCCCAACTGCTAGGATTAAAGGCGTGTGCCACCACTGCCTGGCCTGTTAACTGTTTCTTTAACCTTGTTGATGGTTACTTATCATTTGAGAATTGTAACTTGTAGAAACTGCCCAAATGTCCAGAATCCAAGCGTGATATTTCATTCTGAGTTACTATTTGATTTTTTTATCTACAATCTTGAAACTACTCAGTTCACACTGCTTTAGTGTCTGGAAACATGATGGAAAAGCAGAGCCTCTGTGGTGACCTTAGTTAGAGCTTTATCATGGACAGTCACAGGTAGTTCCTGCTCAGGACTGGGGACACACTGGGATTCTGTCAAGCCTTATTTAAGGGAATGGCAGGGAAGCCTCCTTGAACAGGAGTCTGTCTTAATACGTGGTTATTATTTTACAATACTACTCGCTTCCACAGAGTGGAACCATGCCAGGGCATTTCTAGTGGCCTTTGTTGGCATATGTCAACTTAAAACATTATAGATTGTGACATTTCATAGTAACCTCTATAAAGAACACGAGTGTCTACTCTATTTTACTAGCACATCTTGTAATTTTAAGTTATAACTAAGAAATGTGATACTGCGTGACTATGGTGGCACACACCTTTGATCCCAGCCCTTGGAAGGCAGAGGCCAGCCTGATCTACAGAGCTAGTTCCAGCACAGCCAGGGCTATACAGTCAAATCCTGTCTTGAGAAAAAGAACAGGAAGGAAGAAGGAAGGAAGGAAGGAAGGAAGGAAGGAAGGAAGGAAGGAAGGTAGGAAGGTAGGTAGGTGTATGTGATTCTAGAAATAGGGGTTATTTTATACAAGGCAAGTAGTCACTTATGGATATTTTTGTCTTCAAAGGGATCCTTTCCAAGAAGTGGATTTGCATTCAAAGTCTTTTACCCTTCCAGTAAGACAGTAGAAGACAGGTAAGCATGCCCACCAAACAGCAGGGGCTGTGGTTTTGTTGCAGAAAGTCACATTTGATAGGTATGTTTCAATTTTCCTTGCACGTCTGCTGCATTTGACTTACTGGGAATATGTTATACTTAACAGTCATAGTAAGATCTTGGTTGCTATGTTCAGTGGACTCTGGCTGGCTGTGTAGGTGGTCTTGTTCCCACAGAGATAACACATGAGGATGCTTCAGATTCCTCCGTAGCTCAGTCCTATCCTGCGCGCATGGGTAAACTGGCAGCCGGGCAGAGAGATGCTGGATGTGTGTAGTGATGGCGTTCAAAGGTCTTAGAACAACGGTCACCAGGCAAGCGTGGTGCCAGAAGCGGCATCGGAGCTCCTGGGGCTGGAGTTGCAGGCGGTTGTGAGTCGTGTGTTTCCTGATGTGCGTGCTGGGAACTGAACTCTGCTCCTCTGCGAGAACATCACTTTAAGCTACCTCCCCACCTCCTAGATGACTGTTTGAGACAAGTTCTCACAATGAGCTGGGATTCTAGGCATGTGCCACTATACCCAGTGTTTGGAGTGGAATACATGTTTCTAAAGCATAACCACCACCGTCCCCCACCCCATCTTGTGCTGCTATAGATTGGACTCAAGGTCTTGGACATACTCGGTGAGGATTTTACCAGCTGGCTTGCCCGAACTCAAAAGTCTTACCTCAGCCTCTGGAACGGGTCACATCATACTCTGATTCCACTTCTTGTGTTTGTTTGAGCGCGGCTTGGAGCTGTCCTTCCACTTTTGATCAGACTACTTTAGTCAAGATATCTCTTTAGGAGAACAAGCTGGCCATGAGACACATTTTTTTAGTGTTTCCTCATAAATTTGCAACATTGTGAATATACTAATTGACCTGTCATTAAACACAACTATAAGTATTAAGAAAGGAGCAATCTCTTACTGCTTTATTTTATTTTTCTATTTCAGCAAACTTCAAGGCTTTTGAGACTGATGAGAATACGTGAAATGAATTTTCTTCTTATGTATTTTGTATTTTAAATTTTAATAAACTTATGGTAAACCTTAGCATGTTCTACACATTGTATTTTATGAAAATTTGGTACTGTGTTACACTTCACAAACTTTTATAGAAAATTTTCGCTGCAGTCTCAAAAATATGCAGATATGTTTAAGATGTAATCTGTTTACACATCTGTACTTGTTTCCTTATGGGTCAGTCAGTCCATCAATAGGCCTATGTCTATCTGGTTTTTCAAGATAGGTCTCACTATGCAGCCCTTGGTAGGTAGGTAGGTATCTTTTTTTTTTTTTTTTCTTCTTGAGACAGGGTTTCTCTGTGTAGCCCTGGCTGTTCTGGAACTCACTCTGTAGACCAGGCTGGCCTTGAACTCACAGAGACCCACCAACACCAGACTATTCCCATAGTTTGTTTTTTTTTTTGGTTTTTCGAGACAGGGTTTCTCTGGGTAGCCCTGGCTGTCCTGGAACTCACTCTGTAGACCAGGCTGGCCTCGAACTCAGAAATTCGCCTGCCTCTGCCTCCCAAGTGCTGGGATTAAAGGCGTGCGCCACCACTGCCCGGCTATTCCCATAGTTTTTAAACTTACAAAGCATAAAGCTTTTGCTATTTAGCTTTTTGTTCTGCTGAGGATCAGATCCAGGAGCTCACCCACTGCTAAGCCCAAACCCCGGTTTACTTTGAATCTGTGCTGCTATAACAAAACCAAAGACAGGATAATTTACTATGAACGAAAACTTGGGTTTGGGAGTGAGCAGTCCAAGAAAGAAGGGCAAACAGATCCTGTCCAGGAAGGAGAAGAGAAGAGGGCTGGGTGCTTAGCTCCATGAAAAGTGCTCATGCCTTGTACAGGGGTAGAAGTTCACTACAAGTTCAAACTTGTCCTGAAATTTGAAAATATAAAGGTGACTTAAAATAGGTAACCATTTCTTATGGATATTCACTGATTCTTTCTCATACTTTAAAGCCCTCCCAGGACCTCCCACTCCTGCCTGCCTCTGTTACTGCAGTAGAGCTTTAAAACTTAAATGAGAAGGTATTTTAAAATGTGATCACTGCTGAGTATGAGTGGTACATGCTTTTTAATCTCAGCTCTCAAGAGGCGAAGGCGGGTGAACCTGTGACTTTGAAGCCAGCCTGACTACATTCCAAGATGTAGGCCAGCTACAGCGAGGCCCCTGTCCCAAAACAAAACCCAAAACCTTCAAACAAATTCATAGCAATACAAACAAGGATAAATTTAAAAATGTTTTTATATCCTGCAATCTCGTCATCAGAAGTAACCTCTGGAGGGCTAGAGCGAGGGCTCCGTGGTTAGGACTTGCTCTAGGGGCGCTGACGCCCTCTTTTGGCCTCTGTAGGCACTTAAATTCATGTACACATAGATACACACACATCCATAAATAAAAGTCTTTATTTGTTTTGTTTCTTTTTTTTTCAAGATAGTGTTTCTGTATAGTCTTGGCTGTCCTAGAACCCACTCAGTAGATGAAGCTAGCCTCAAACTCAGAGATCTAGTTACCTCTGCTCCAGAATGTTGAAATAAAAGGCAAGAAAATAAATCTTTAAAGAAATAGGTTTTAATATTTGGTTACATATCCCAGTTTCTTCTGTGTGCACTTTTCTCCTTCAGAAGTATTTTGGGATCAGGCTTTACATGTTAAACTGTGTCTCCTCTCTCTGTAGTATGTGCACTCATTACAGGATACATTCAGGGTACCTGGGAATCCAGTTCCACCTGAGAAACATGTTTCTGGGTCTCATGAGACTTCTGTTCAGATGAAAGCCACTGTGAGGCAGTACCAAATAGAACCTACGATGCCACATCTGACCGGCATTTCTGATGGGGTGCTTGGAGGTGGGAGCCTGTCAGTGGGAATTTAGATGACATTTAAATTCTCAAGATTTGAGGGACCAGGAATTCAGGGTGTTCTGCCATTGGGCTAAACCAGAAGAAAACAGATGGTGACGGCAGAGTAGGTTAGAGGTTAATAGCCATTTAAGTGCTGATACTTCAGAGTCCAGAGATACCACGGCAAGGGCTAGAAAGGTGGTTGAGCAGCTAAGCCCTCGTGTGGACCCCGACGACCTGAGGTGGACCCCCTCCCTGCTGAGGATTATACAGTACTGAAGTCGAGGAAATGGACTTCCTCACGGTTCCTGACTTCTACTGGTGTCCACAATAAATGCATACAGTAGTAGTTCTAAAGAGACCCAGACAACCCTGTGAAGAGAATTTGTAAGGAAATGGCCAGAGACCAGGCAGGAAGCAATTTCTTACAAAAGCCTGTGACGGATGACAGCTCAGAGCACAAAGCACGTCGTAGAGCCACCGTAGGACAAGGTAGGACGTGGCGGCTGCAGGGCCGTGAAGGATAACCTGGAGAGGAATTGAGGATTGCTTTCAGCTTAGAAGCCGGGGAGGCATTAGTACTGAGACTTGAAGCTCAAGGGGACATCAGGGTCCTGCTGAGATGTCTACCAACATTCAGGTAGAGAACTTGGATGTGTGGTCCTCCGGGGGCTCAGGGGTCAGGAGGGAGTGAGATCTGATCTTGTCCATGGTTTCAGCCCAAAGTGAGATCTGTGAAGGTATCTTAATTTTCTTAAAGAGGTCTAATTTTGAACTCTGAATTTCCTGTCCTTTCCTCATATGTGCTAGATTATAGATGTCTACTGCCACACTTTACCATCTTTTTTTTGAACCACAGTTGAAGTTTTAAAAATATAAGCTATAAAGCCCCCTCTCAGCAGTGTACATTCCTCAGTGAGTCCTCACAGGGTGTAGGCCCAGTGTGACAAGAGGCCAGGACTGAGAACAGCGCCTCCCCGGAAGCCCATGCTTCTTCCTTTCCAGGCACAGCGCTTCCTTCGCTCCTAACTAGGTTTTCTTTTTTTAATTTGTACAACTTAGTTTCTACCAGTGAGATTTACTTAGCCAAGTTTTATCTACTATGTAGCGGGCCCCATCCGTATTCATTATTCTGCATATTGTTTCCTCTATATAACACTACATTACATACTGTCGCTGTGTAGCTGATATGTGGTGCACATATGCTGTTAATTATCCATTTAACTAAATGACAACTGGCTAGTTTCTAATATTTGAGGATTGTCAATAATGCTGTTAAAAATACATACACTCTAAGGGGCTCAGTGGATAAGTAAGCATAGTACTTGGACAGGAGAGATGACTCAGCCATCAAAGGCGAGGCTCACAGCCAAAAATATAAGAATGCATATTACTCTTTCAGAGGACCAGGTTCAGTTCCCTGCACCACAGCGGGTAGCTTACAACTACCTATAATCTAGCACCAAGGGCTACGTCTTACCCTTCTCTGGCTTTGGTAGGCACCTGCACTTCCATGCACATACACACACACACACACACACACACACACACACACAATTAAAACTAAATCTTTAAAGTGTGTATGTGTTGCATCTTGTCAGGCAGTGGTGGCGCATGCCTTTAATCCAGGCACTTGGGAGGCAGAGGCAGGCGGATTTCTGAGTTTGAGGTCAGCCTGGTCTACAGAGTGAGTTCCAGGACAGCCAGGGTTATACAGAGAAATCCTGTCTCAAAAAAACAAAAACAGGGGGTTGGAGAGATGGCTCAGTGGTTAAGAGCACTGACTGCTCTTCCAGAGGTCCCGAGTTCAATCCCCAGCAACCACATGGTGGCTCACAACCATCTGTAATGGGATCCGATGCCCTCTTCTGGTGTGTCTGAAGACAGCTACAGTGTGCTCATATAATAAAAAAGATCTTTAAAAACAAAAACAAAAAATGTGTATGTGTATACAAACACATCTAGCACATGTGATGTTTCTGTTGGATGTATACCTCAAAATGGAATTTTCATTATATGCATTATATTCAATAGTAATTTCCAAGTGGTTGCTCTGAACATATTTTCCCAATATAAGAGAGTGCTGGCCAGTGTCCTAGAGCACAGACTTTTAAATTTTATGTGCACTGGTGCAAAGGGTGTCACGTCTCTGGAGCTGGAGTTACAGACAGTTCTGCACCGCTCTGCGGGTGCTAAGATTTAACCGGGTCCTTCGAAAAAGCAGCCAGTGCCTGCTCCTATCTGTTGAGCCCTCTTTCCAGCCCCACAAAGGTTTTTTTTCTTTCTTTCTTCTAGTGATGTAACATTAAGAACCAGGATGGCAGGATGGCTTAGTGAATAAGATCATTCGCTGTGCACAAGCCTAGCCCTGAGTCCCATTCCTGGAACCCACACTGGCAGAGACAAACTCCCAGAAGCTGTCCTCTGACCTACATAAGTGTTCGTGGCGAATGCATGCACATATATAATGATAAAATTTCAAAAAGTACATTAACTTATCTACACAGGTAGAGTAAGCAATAAATACCTGATACAGACTGATCCGATGACGGTTAAGAGGGACGACGAGCTGCGCTGGGGACGCCGGGGAAGGGAGGCTGACAGAGGAAGGGCACGGAAAGGAGAGGGCAGGGATTGGAATACCGAGAAAGAGCGGAAAAGATGTCACCAAGTCCTTTCCAGCCATTTCCAGCCTCCAGGGTTTAAGCATTTATTACTCAAATGGAGACAGCTGATGGCTAGTCAGGTGAGTCTAGAAGTAAGAATGTGAAACAGGCGTGGGGGGTGGTGGGGTGGTGGTGGTGGTGGTGGTGGTGGTGGTGCACACGCCGTCAGACCCAGCACTTGGGAGGCAGAGGCAGGCAGATTTCTGAGTTTGAGGCCAGCCTGGTCTACAGAGTGAGTTCCGGGACAGCCAGGGCTACACAGAGAAACCCTGTCTCCAAAACCAAAAATAAAAAACAAAAATAGCCATACACAACAATATAGAATGTGAAACAGAAGTTGGTTATTTGAGTTTTATTTACTTGCTTGTTTGGGGTTTTCAAGGCAGGGTTTCTTTGTGCCTTGGCTTTTCTGGAACTTGCTCTGTAGACCAGGCTGGATCTCATGGAGGCACTTCCCCAACTGAAGCTCCTTTCTCTGTGATAACTCCAGCCTGTGTCAAATTGATACACAAAACCAGCCAGTACACTAGCCTTGAACTCAGATGCTACTGCCTCTACCTGTGAGTGCTGGATTAAAGGTGAGTCACGACTGTAAGACCGGTACATATATTTAGCATGTGAAAGAGATGGTGTAACGGAGATGAGGTGCCATGTAGTCTTGGGACATTCTACTTAAAATGTAACAGAGGAAGGCATGCAGCTTGGTGCAAAGAAGGCTTGTCTCCTGGGTCAGGCCCTGGGTTTGGTTCTATGGACATTCCCTCCCACAAAAAAAAAAAAAAAAAAAAAAAAAAAAAAAAAAAATATATATATATATATATATATATATATATATATATAGAGAGAGAGAGAGAGAGAGAGAGAGAGAGAGAGAGAGAGAAGAAAGAGAACCCAAGCCTTTAAGCCTGGAAAAGATCTTGTCATTGCAGTAAGGACAGTGCAAACTGCCGAATGTGCGCTCTTTGTTGCCATAGGAGATAGGAGGCGGGGCAGTGATCTGGTAGAAATGCTAGAACTAGGCTCCACTGTTTCTTCAAACCAAGCAGACACTACCTGCTACATAAAACTGGTCTGGGACTGCCCAGCTATCAATACGCAACCATACTCTGGTCCTGGGGGTGTGACTCAGTGTGACACACCTAGCCCTCCAACAAAACAAAGTTTCTGTAGTCTGGCACTGTAAAATCCCATTATATAACTACATCTGCTACACTAGTTCCTTGTGGAGCACGGTCAGAGACTACAGGGTCAATCTAAGGATATGTGGTGTAAACAAAAAATGTGCAAATTCTCAAACCAAGGAAATTGACCAGGAAAAAGTCTGTAATTTTGCTAAGTGATTTATGAGAGCTTACATTTACATTATAGAAAGTAAACACCTTTCTGGTGTTTACTGGGCTCTGGGATCTGTTTTTGGGGAGTAATTTTTTGCCCCTAAGGGTTTCTGGGGACAGCTATAAGGTGGAATACCTGAAAGTGGAAAGGATTCAACGTTGGCTCCACAAAGTAAAAGTCAGATAAAGTTAGGTTTGGGAATTGTAGCCTTGGCTAGAAACTTCTCTCTTGTTCGTGAAATTAAAGTTACTAAGATAAAGACCCAGCGCTGAAAATGAGGACAATTACCACCATAGACTGCAAAGTACACATTTCCTGACACAGTAGTTTAAAACCCTTAACAGGTAATGTCTGCTTGGTTTGAAGGAACAGTGGAGCCTATTTCTAGCATTTCTACCAGATCACTGCCCCGCCTCCCAGGTGTTACTATGGCAACAAAGCACGCGCTACCTGCCGCGATAATCTAGCCTAGCCGTTACCTTCCCGGCCTGGTCAGTTCTTCGTGAACCCGACTGACTCTGAAGCGCATCCTTGTCACTCGGTTCGCGCTAATCCTTCACTGGGTCTGGGCAAGGGGCCGTGTGGGTCACCATGGCCAAGGCGGCGACCTCCTCAGCGCTGGAGGACTTGGATCTGAGCGGAGAGGAGGTGCAGCGGCTCACCTCCGCCTTTCAGGACCCAGAGTTCCGCCGAATGTTCTCCGAGTACGCCGCGGAGATCACGGACCCTGACAACCGGAGGCGCTACGAGGAGGAGATCACAGCCCTGGAGCGGGAGCGTGGGGTGGAGGTGCGGTTCGTGCACCCGGAGCCGGGCCACGTGCTGCGTACCAGCCTGGACGGGGAGCACCGCTGCTACGTGAACGTGTGCAGCAACTCGCTGGTGGGCGTGCCAAGCAGCCGCCCGGGCCCGGGGCGCGGCGGCACGGCAGCCGGCAGCCACTGGTCCCTGCCCTATAGCCTGGCTCCCGGCCGCCAGTATGCCGGCAGCAACGGTGCCCGCTACACCGTCTACGACGTGGTCTTCCACCCCGAAGCGCTGGCGCTGGCCCGGAGCCACGAGCGCTTCCGCGAAATGCTGGACGCCACTGCCCTGGAGGCGGTGGAGCAGCAGTTCGGCGTCAAGCTGGATCGCAGGAACGCCAAGACCCTGAAGATCAAGTACAAGGGGACGGCCGAGGCCGCAGTGCTCCGCACGCCCCTTCCCGGGGGCATCCCGGCCCAGCCCGAGGAGGAGCCGCCAGGGCTTCTCCCGGACCCACCATATCCATACCGTTACCCCGCGGCGGCTGCGGCGGCGAGCACCGTCGGCTCGCCCGCGTCCTCGGTTCCCGAGGGCGTGCAGCCCCCGGAGCCCACGGAGCCGCGCTGCTCCGTGGTGCAGCGCCACCACGTAGACCTCCAGGATTACCGCTGCTCGCGCGACTCGGCCCCGAGCACCGTGCCGCACGAGCTGGTGGTCACCATCGAGCTGCCGCTGCTGCGCTCGGCCGAGCGGGCGGAGCTGGAGGTGAAGGGGAAGCTGCTGTGCCTGGACTCGAGAAACCCCGACTACCGCCTGCGGCTCTCGCTGCCGTACCCGGTGGACGACGGCCGCGGCAAGGCACAGTTTAACAAGGCGCGGCGGCAGCTGGTCGTCACGCTGCCGGTGGCGCTGGCGGCCGCGCGCCAGGACCTCGCGGCGACACCGGAAGAGCCCGCGGACGAGGCCGGAACCGACGACACGACTTGCACTTCCGCGGGCGAGCTTGCAGCGGCGCGGGAAGAGTGTGCAGCTCGAACTGGAGCTGACCACGGGGAGGAGAGCTGTGTGGGAGCCCCAGAGCCCGGGACTGCAGACGCCGAAGGGGAGCCGGAGCAAGACTTTGGAGGGGACTCGGTGGTACCTTTAGGCTCCGGGGAAGGGACTCCTCCTGGGGACCGAAGCCTCCCTCATTCTGCTTTCCCGGGCGGCGACACCGAATCCCCTGTGGAAAGACCTGTAGTGTGCGAAGATCTCAGTGTCCAGACGAGTGAGGAGCGGGAGGGGACCCGTCACGACACCTCGGGCTCAGCCATGGGTGGCCCCGGGACCGAGAGCATCGGTCCCTTGTGCCCTCCTTTACAGTGTAACCAGGACGAAGACTCCGTGACTTTGCTCATTCAAGTGCCTGGGATTCAGCCGCAAAGCCTTCACGGGGAGCTGAGCCCCCTCAGTTACGAATTGTGCTTCTCCACACAAGACTCGGGCTATTCCTGCACTTTGCAGTTCGCTCCAGAGAATAAGTTGAGCACCAAAGAACCCGAGATTAGCATTTCTTTGAATAATGTAGTCATAGTGCTGGCAAAATCTCCTGAGAGCCACGGACATTGGCGAGAGTGGTATTGTGGCTTGAACAACGATGCTTTGGAGGTAACCATTTCCGCTATCTGAAATGCTCTCTTTAAACATTTTTGTTACAAGCACATAAACAAATATTTTCCATCTATTCATATGATGAAAGATAGTGCCATTTAAGCTCATTCTCAAAGGGAAGAGTGCACGTGTTCTATACTAAGAATGCACTTCAAGCCTTCAGGCTTGTCCTGTATTACAGCTGTCTACTTGGGGTCCACTGACCAGAAAAAAAAATGGATTTTAGTGTTTCCTAGACTTCTGGAAATGCATACAAGAAAATTGAGGGTTCTGTCTCTCCTGAGAAAAAGATTTTAACTATAGTTAGTAAGATCTTGTCTCAAAAAACAAATGTGTGTGTGAGTCGGGCTCTTGGAAATTCTTTTTGAGGTTTATATCAAAGTTATATGTAACTGTAACATTGAAGAGGGGAAGTTCGGTGGCAGAGTGCTGACCCGGGGCCTCCCAGAAAGTCAAGTTGTCACAGACAGCAGTACCTTTGTAGTGTGTGACCCTGAGCTCTAGCCTGCCAAAACAGTTCTTCAAAAACTTCTACATGTTTTTCTAAATCAAAATGGGATTAAGTCATATTTGAAGACCCAAGTAGATTTACTATAATTATACCATTAATTATTATCACCTTTGGTAGGGCTAATGGAATCATAATACCCATTCTTTTATTTTATAGAATACTGTATCAAGCCCCAAGTATCGGGTATAATGATGTGAGCCTGGACTTCCAATGTTTAGGAGCCTGAGGCAGGAAGATTATGCGTTTGAGGCCAGCCAGTGTTTTGTAGTGAGACATAGTCCTAAAGAAAACAAAAAGAAAACTGGGAGTAGTGAGACATATACAATAATTTCATTACTATATATGTTTTTATGAAACTAGTTGTAGAGAGACTTGTGGCTTTCAAGGCCAGAATTGTCACTTTACACATAAAAAGCACTAAATACATATTACACCTTAAATAGTAACTAGGGAAATTCATAAGAGTTTTAGGGCCAGTGAATTCAGTGAAATCAGTCATTAGGATAAATATGAATTTTCTGTAGTTACCATTTCCATACAGATATTTCCTTGGATTGGCTGAAAATCCAAAATATTTGGCTTATCTTTTTTAGAGTGAGGCAAAGATAATGAATAAATGAATGAATGAATGAATGAATGAATATAAGACCATGAATCTGCAAATGTTAGCAAGGCAAATTGCTCTAAATGTAAAATTCTTCCAGCCCATTAGTTCACTTGCAAATTCAAATATTGTTTAATCTAATTGAACATAACTTGAAACAAAAATCTCTAATTTTTATCCCCCTCTTTGGACCATATAATTATCTTTACTTTATAATTACAATATTTACTTAAATAAAAGCAGAAAAGATCATCTTATTTGGGGGAACACTGAACCAATCTTATAAATTAAATAATTTTAAATATGGTTAAATGGCTAATTCTCACTTCACATGAATATAAACAAATTATATGGTGTTTGGATTTGGGTGATAGTGATGTTTAAATTCTCTTAATAGTTGAGGAATTTTTTATTGTCTTAAAAACTACTTAGTTTAAGTAACTATATACAATAAAATATTTCACTATATACTATGTAACTATATGCACTAAAATATTTCAGTTCTTAAAAATAAAACATATGGTGACTTCTTTGAAAAGACCACACCATGTTCTCAAGTGTGTCTTCCTTCTGAGTGAGCCTCTGTGCCCCTCTCTCTCTCCCTTTCTCTCTCCCTCTTCTTCTCCCCCTCCCTCCCTCCCTCCCTGAGAGAGCATCTCTCTATATAACCTTGGCTGTCCTGGAGCTCTCTTTGTAGACTAGGCTCACCATGTCTTTTGCCTCCGGAGTACTGTGAGTAAAGATGTGAGGTACCTTTGTCCTTGTTCCTAAAATCACTACTAAAATATTTTTGTTAAACTCTGACATTGCTTCAAAAGTTAAAAACAAATAGGATGTATTTCTTATTTCTTTAAATATTGTAATTGGCCCTTATGTGGCGTAGAGCTTTGTCTGTGTCAGGTTTATTTCATTTTGTTTCAGAGGTTCTGAGGTGGCCTGAGCCAGCCTATGAGGCTGAAGGTGACCCTGAACTTTTGACCCTCCTGACCCTCCTGCCTCGACTTCCCAAGTGCTACAAAACAGAGGTTTGTGCCTCTACATCCAGTTTACAGTCAAGAATTTAGCAGGTAGATTTGAACAGATCTACTTCTGTATATTTCTTAGCTGGTTCATTAGGAATTAATAGAAGACTGAACTATAAAACCTAGGTTTCCTTTGTAGCCTTTGCAGTGAATATTCCTAAAACATGCCAAGAGGCACCAGCCCCGAGGAGGTGGGGACGGAAGGAGCACCTGCAGGTGCACAGAGGCCCCCTGGGCTGCCTCAGACACTGTATATACGGAAAAAATGAAAGAAAAAAAGTGCCACTTGTAAGATTATCCTGGTAGGGAAACCTTTAATGAACTTCGGAAAAGCATCACTGTTCCTCTTCTTTTTTTCTTTTTCTTTTTAGGTAGATCTCATGAATACCTGTTTTTTTTCCTCCTTTTACCTTAGGAAAGATTGTTTATCGATGAAGACAATGTTAATGAATTCCTTGAAGGGGTCCTCGGCTCTCCGCTGAAGCAGGCACGGTCTCCAGCCCCGCCACGGATTGAGGTTCTTCAGGTGACTGATGACCAGATTCAGATCCAGGCCAAGGTAAGATTCTGGTGGGCACTAAAAAATGGTGACTGATGGCAAGATTATGTCAAGTGACTGCTGGCCAAACGGCTGCAGCTCTTCAGTTCTTGACATCAGAATTTGAAATAAAATGTACATAATGGACAGCAGCGTAGTCATAAGGCTTCTTCTGTCTGCATGTCTACTATGTGATAAAACATTTTTTTATTTTCATGTTACAAATCATTTTATTGTGAGTAAACACCAGAGGGATTAAAAAGTCAGATGAATTTAAAATTTGTTAAACAGCAATTGAACTTGCAAGAGAACCTTAGAATCAGAATTGTACAGTTAGACAAATTCAAGTTTGTCTTGTTGTGGTTTGAAACCCAGAATCTTATATCCTGCATAACATTTATAAAAGCACCACAGCAGCTGGGCGGTGGTGGCGCACGCCTGTAATCCCAGCACTCTGGGAGGCAGAGGCAGGCAGATTTCTGAGTTCCAGGCCAGCCTGGTCTACAGAGTGAGTTCCAGGACAGCCAGGGCTACACAGAGAAACCCTGTCTTGGAAAAAAACAAATCCAACCTCCCCCCCCCCCAAAAAAAAAAGCACCACAGCAAAAGCATTGTAAGGCTCTAGGCTCACACAGCTCAAAAAGATAATCATCATGGCCTCACTGTAAAAATATACCAAGAGACAAAAATATTTATATGGGAGCAACTTGGCATGTGCACTGTGTCACACATGTGTGCACAAACAGGGAACAAATTTATATGTATGAATGTTTTGCTACATGTATGTCTGTGTACCACACTTGTGCCTAGTGCCCACGGAGGCTAGAAGAGCACTGAACCCCTTGGAAGTGCAATTGCACAGCTATGAGCACCAGGCGGGTTGGGAAGTGAACCCAAGTCCTCTGGAAGAGTAGCCCTTGAGCCTGTTCTCTACCCCCTAAATAAAACATTTTTAAATCTGATATTTTTAATCCCACAATTTTCCTCCAGTTATGCATATATATTTGGAAAGTTTGCAGAGGTAAGCAAGTCTCTTGACTTTCAAGTCATAGAAATGACATCACAGCCGGGCGGTGGTGGCGCACGCCTGTAATCCTAGCACTTGGGAGGCAGAGGCAGGTGGATTTCTGAGTTCAAGACCAGCCTGGTCTACAAGAGTGAGTTCCAGGACAGCCAGGGCTACACAGAGAAACCCTGTCTTGAAAAAAAAAAAAAAAAAAAAAAAAAAAAATTAAAGAAAATCAAAGCCACCAGTCATTGTGGCTTAATTTCAGGCAGATCTCCAGTTCCAAGCCACATCCTGTCTAAAAAAATTTAAGGGCTGGAGAGATGGCTCAGATGTTTAAGAGCACTGACCAGCTCACAGCCATCTATGCTGAGATCTAGTGCCCTCTTCTGGCCTGCAGGCATATGTGCAGGCAAAATACTGTATACATAATAAATAAAAAAAAATTTATAAGAAAATTGAATCTAGTTTGAGGCTGAGATGGCTCAGGAGGTACAGGTGCTTGCTGAGACCATGTAAAGGTGAAAGGAGAAAACAAACCCCACAAAATTGTCCTTCACCTCTGAACACCCCTCCCCACCACACACACACACACACACACACACACACACACAGGAACCAACTCCCAACAAGTTGCCCTCTGACCTCTTTTTATGGGCTTTATCATGCATGAACACACACACTGTAGCCCTGACTGTCCTGGAACTCACTCTGTAGACCAGGCTAGCCTCGAACTCCGAAATCCACCTGCCTCTGCCTCCCAAGTGCTGGGATTAAAGGCGTGCGCCACCACCGCTTGGCTATGATTCAATTTCTGTTGCTGCAAACAATTACTAATTTGCTATTTCTTGTGATACATACAGTTGCAAGAATGTAGTGATCCTGATGGGCTTCAAGAAAAGGAAAAAGGAGTCAAAGAAGGATGTCCTCTGAGTGAAAAAGAAAGCACTGACCACTCGACCACCTCTCCAGCCGGTTCTGATGCGTCTGCAGCAGTTGAAGCACTAACAATAAACACGTGTGGTTCAGCTGTGGGCCTGCAACACAGCTGTCCTGATGTCCCTCGTGTGCTGTCTGGAAGACCTCTGCAACCAGAGGCAAAAATGGATCCTGAGTTTATAAGAGAAAGCAGTCCTACCTACTCGGCTGAGGAAAAGGAAAATATAAAAGTGCCAGTAATGACTAAGGAAAAAGAAAGAGATGGAGATGACCACCCGTCTTCATTACTGAACAGAACTGTAGTTCAGAGCATACCTGCCTTTGACACTATAAAAGAGACAAACATGCAGGACGGTAGTGTGCAGCTCATTAGGGACCACACCACCCACTGTGCGTTCAGTTTTCAGAACTCCTTGCTGTATGATTTGGACTAATGTAAATAACTTTGAAATTTAAATGTTGAGTTAAAAAAAAAAATGGGACCTAAACAGCTTCTTTGTGTTTTTAACTATAAGTTGGTGTAAAAACAAACCTTTACAGTTGATTTGGAGAGTAAGCTAGCAGCAATCCCAACGCCATGCATCGGAACCTGATGGTCAGAGGTCAGGTCAGGCTCAGCTACATAAGAATTAGGGGCCAGCCTAGGCTACATGAGACCGTGTCCTTTTAAAAATAAAAAACCCTAGAGATACTTTAATAGTTTCCTTAATAAAAGAAAATCTTTGCGATTTTTCTAATAGAAATATTTTTCTCAAAGTATTTTGTTAAAAAAACAATTATTTGGAGCCAAGGAGCTGTGTGGGCACATCGGTCAGCACATGCATATGGAGTCGGAAGACAGTGTATCTCTGGGGTTAACCCAGGTCATCAGCCTTGGTGGGAAGGGTCTTTGCTCACTGAGCCATCTGTCTGGCCCCTTAGTCTGTGGGACAGGTTGGCTCTGCATTCCCTAGGCAGCCTGAGAGTCCTCCCGCCTCAGTGTGAGTGCTGGGCCTGTGGCATGCATCAGCCTGCTGGGCTTTAAGTTTCAAATCAAAATAAAGGTTCAGAGTTATGTTTGTTACCTAAATTCTCAAGAATGCAGTTAACTGGAATATGATGGAGGAATACAATGCTAAAATTTGTTCATATGTTCTAACATATATGTTGGAAATAAATTTTTGGGTTTTGTTTTGTTTTTGTTTTTTTTTTTTTTTTTTTTTTTTTTTTTTTTTTTTTTTTTTTTTGGTTTTTCGAGACAGGGTTTCTCTGTGTTGCCCTGGCTGTCCTGGAACTCACCCTGTAGACCAGGCTGGCCTCGAACTCATAAATCTACCTGCCTTTGCCTCCCAAGTGCTGGGATTAAAGATGTGCGCCACCACTGCCTGGCGGAAATAGGTTTTTAAGAAGGGAGAGAACTACTAACAGATAATGATCTGAACCAGTAGAAATGAAATTTAGCTCCTTTTGCACCAATTTTCATCAATCTGTCACATATATAATTTACGGTAATTTGGGGGTATAGTTGGACAGCAAAGGTACCTGTGGTAAACCTGAGAACCTGAGTTCCGTCCCTGGTACTTGCATGCTAGAAAGAGAGAATCTACTTCTGCAAGTTTATCCTAACTCCTACTCTACGGTGGCACACACAACACATACACAGAAGATAAAAATATATCTTCGGCTGGGCGGTGGTGGCGCACGCCTGTAACCCAGCACTTGGGAGGCAGAGGCAGGCGGATTTCTGAGTTCGAGGCCAGCCTGGTCTACAGAGTGAGTTCCAGGACAGCCAGGACTACATAGAGAAACCCTGTCTAGAAAAACCAAAAATAAATATGTGTGTGTGTGTGTGTGTGTGTGTGTGTGTATCTTCTAGTTGAATATGGTAGTGCATACCTTTAATCCCATTTCTCTGCAGGAGCAAGTGGGTCTGTAAAGCCAGATCTACATAGTTCCAGGATAGTTAGGACCACAAAGAGAACCCTGTTTCTTAAAAAAAAGAAAAGAAAAAAAGATCCTTTTAGAGCCCTTGCTCTTGAGAGGACCCGGGTTTGATCCCTCCCACCTCTCTCCACGTGTTCATGGCTGTCCCTCGTTCTCTCTCCCGCCTTTCTTTGACTCTACTATTCTCTTAACTCCCCTCCCCATGCCCCAAATAAACTATTCTATTAAAAAAAAAAAAAAAAAAAGCTCAGAACCATCCTAATTTGAGATTCAGAGGATTTGATGCCCTCTTCTAGCCTATGTGGACACCAGGTACACATGTGATGAACAGACATACATACATGCATGCAGACAAAACATCAATACACATACAGATATAAATTTAAAATTTTTAAGGTTATTCAAAACTAACCAAACCAATTTCTTGGAAATTAAAGTATTAAAACCATCTTTCTGTTTTAAAGAATGTTTAAAATTTCTAAAGAGACTGGAGGGATGGCTCAGTAGTTAATGCTAGCTGCTCTTGAGAGAATCCTGGTTCAATTTCCAGCACCCACCTAGCAGCTCACCACCATCTGTTAACTCCAGTCCCACAGGATCCAATGCCCTCCTCTGACCTCCGCAGGTAGCACACAGATACACGCGCAGATAAAATGCACACGCGCGCGCGCGCACACACACACACACAAATAAATTTGGAACAGAAATTTTAAATAAACAAACAAACCTGGCCATTTGTTCTGACAGAAAAATTGTCTTATATCAAAAGCAACTTTTTGTTTTGTTTCTCTGTATAGGGTTTCTCTGTATAGCCCTGGCTGTCCTACAACTCTGTAGACTAGGCTGGCCTCAAACTCAGAAGTCTACCTGCCTGCCTGCCAAGTGCCTAGATTAAAGTCGCCCAGCAAAACAAACTTTTTAAAATCAATTTATGGACTAGAGAATGGCTCAGTGGTTAAGAGCACTGACTGCTCTTCCAGAGGTCCTGAGTTCAATTCCCAGCAACCACAATGGTGGCTCACAACCATCTCTAATGGGATCTGATGCCTTCTTCTGGTGTGTCTGAAGACAGCTACAGTGTACTCATATATAAAATAAATAAAATCTTAAAAAAAAAAAAAGCTGCCTCAAGTTGTTGAAACAGAATTCTCTTTTAAAAAAAATTCAATTTATAACTCCTAAAATGAGGTAAAGAGGAGATCCAAACAGATTTGTGGGTTTCCTCACAAAGTATTTTAGAACAGAATGAAAAAAATATATAAATGAAGAAATCTCTGTGGATGTTATCAATAGTCCCAAGGCCATGAGCTGATCTAGCTCTGTTTCAGACAAGGCTAATTATGACCAGCCTTGAATGCTCCTGGAAACCACTTTCTTTGGTCCTTTGAACTGGTGATATCAAGTTAAGATACTGGAGTATAAATTCTGGAGAACAGATTTACATTTCTCCCTATACAATGTCGAGCATTACGCACTGAGGTAGAGCTTGGGGTACAGCTTTGTGTTGCATGCAAGAGGCTCTGTAATCCCAGCTGAAGGCAGGAGTGGGAGGGTTATAAACAAGGCCAGCCAGAGCTATGCACACAAATCAATCTTTAAACAAGCAAAAAGAGTAAGACAGCTCAGTGGTAAAGGTACCTGTCACCAAAGTGCCTGGAGTTCTGCCCTGAGACTCACAGGGCAGAAAGCCAACATCCTCTGACCTTCAGCATGCACCACCAACACGCACGTGCACACCCACACATGTGCACACAGGATACAGATGTGGTAAAGCATTTCAAAAGCTAAAAACCAGACAACTTCGCTTCACCTTGAAAAGCACACACATTTCCAGTATGAGACTGGTGAAAACAGTAATTCTTGATCAACAGTCATCTTTACACAAAAATGTGTCTTCTCTAACTCTTTTATACAATTATATCGTGGAAAAGTAATATAAAATACGGAGTAAGCCTAAGGATTGCTTCTCACTCCTGTGACTGTCCTTTTAAAAGTATCTCAGTCACAGTTGGCAGCAGTTCTGCTGTACCTTGGCGAAACTGAACTTTGTATCATTTTTGGCCTTCAAAAACAATGTAGGCAGTACTTCCTCAGGCAGCAGCTTTTCTTATTGCTCATTATCTATGCCTGGCTAACTCGACAGCCGAACAATTTCTACCGAAGAGAATGCACTGTCATGAACAGGCTTCACTTTAAACTCACAATGTATAGCTATAAAATATTAAGATGTAATGCTCATTTTCAAAACTTCTAGAATGCCTTTATTGATACAAATAGAAGAATCTGAAAAATGATTAGGGAATTTTATGCAAAAATGAGTATTTTATTTTGGCAACACTAAAAAGAAAAAAATCAAAACCACTGTATTTCTACATTGAGGTGAAAACATTGCTTAAACTTTCTTATTAATCAAATACATTCCAAAAGAAATCATGAAGTATGTATGTTGAAAGCACAGGCAAATCTTAACACAATAGCACAGGAGTCAGTAATACTGAAAATGACTCTTCCAACAGGGTACTTAACAAACTTAAAACTTCTGAGTATTGAACCAGTCAAACAATTCCTAATAACTGTGTCAATAACGAAACTGAGTCTGTCCCAGCAATACTCTAATGATTTCACTGTAATACTTTTTACTGTTGTTGACAGTTTTAAATAAATCTTGCTATAATTGATATAAGTTTTGAAAGTGGAAAAGTATACAAAGTTTTAGATAAAAAGATTAACAGATATGATTTAAATAAAATTTCCCCTTCTTTTTTTTTTAATCAATAATCTAATCATTACCTTTTAAGCAGATACAGAGTGAATTTTAAAACCCAAGTCCCAAAATGAAAATTTCAGTTTGAAATTTTAATCGGTCATAACTGAAAGGGATTACTATGTATCTGAACACCTTTTACAAGAGGTTTATGTATTAAAGCAGAAACCAGTTTCTATACTCTTTATTCAATTGTATATCCCATTGAGACAAATATAAAAAATAGAAGACTGTCACTTTTGCAATTGTGATTTTTTTCTCACTGCAGTCTTCTATAACTTTTGCAGAGTTCATGGTCCCTAATATCTCCCCACCCTCCATTTTTCCTAGGTGGGGAAATGGCTGCCATAGGAAACTTCTCACCGATAACTAGAGTTTCTGGAAACAGGTACTGTTTGTTATTATTTAATAATGACTCAATTTGGGCACTCTGGGTGGACGGCCTACATGTTTTCTTGTGATGCATACCACAGTCTCCAGCATGAAAAATCCTAGGAGCCTGAGGAACTAAGACTTTCCAGATTTTAGGAAGACAAGCTAGAGTTAAATACTGAAGAGTCCAGTCCCAGTTATAATCATCGTAAGTACAGAAAGTGTCCGTGCACTCGATCAGCTTCTGATATGCATCTCGGGTCAAGGCTAGCCCCATATTGTGCTCTGTCGATTTCCAAGTTTTCACATCTACTTTGTCAGCAATGCCATAGAAACTCCGAATGGTGGTGTAGGTCCCTAGAGAGAGGACGTCACACCCAGGACACTCCTGCTGCTTCAATTTCCACATCTTTTTGAAGACATGGTAAAAGTCTGGGGCTACGTAGTGGTCCTCTTCCAGAAAAAGTATAAGGCCAGTGTAATCTTGAAGAACTTTGACCCTTTCCCATACAAAATGCAGCTTCCACCACCAATGATGTTTGGTTTGCGAGAATTTGGCCTCTCTGTAATGGCCAAAGGAGTCAGGGTATTCGGCATTGATACACCCCACTTTCAGAGCTGCATTCTTCTTTAGGTCTCTGGGGCAATCTCTGGGGTCACTACCCGGAAACTCATTCGGGTACAGCTGAATGCTGAATGGAAAGAACACTTGCAGAACCGGGCAGAAATCCACCCTAGAGATTAGATTGTTTATCTCTGCGGACCAGAAGTCATGGCTAAAGATGACTAGGACTTCATGAATACCCTGGGCTTTGCGAAGCGAGTCTATCAGCAGCCGGAGGTATTCCGGCCTGTTATGCACCTGGACTACCAGCACCAGCTCTCCGGGGCTCCAGGTACCGTCATTATCGACATTCCTCAGCATCTGATCAAAGTTCAACTGGTACACCAGGGACCGGTACCGCAGCGTTAGGTTGTCCACCTCGGGCCGAGGGACCGCGGGAACCACAGGGGCGGCCGATTCGTTAGAGACCCTGCGGATGTCTACGGACACGGCGAGATGGCCCGCACCCCGTAGGGGCTCCGCGTCCAGCAGCGGCGGGGCAAGGGCGTCGCTCTTTCTTTGTCGCCCATTGCTACTCCAGAGGACGAAGCCGCAGGCGGCCACCACGAGCGTCAGGATTAGCACCTTCCGTTTGTAGATGCGGAACCTCATGGTCTCCGGGGCCGGGAGCGCGGGCGCGGAAAGGAGCTGGCGGCCTCTGCACGGAAGGGGCGGGCGGGCGGCGCCGTCGCCTTGGCCTGCAGCCCTAGGAACTGGCCCCCGCGGCGGCCCTGGCTAACTCATCCCGGGCCCCCGGCGTCCTGGGGCCCGAAGGCTCTCAACTGCCTCGCGCCGCCCGGGCTCCGCACATCCTCTCCGGTAGTTGCAGCTCAAGCAGCCGCCCAGCTGCTACGAGCCGCGGCTCAGCGTCGCCTCGGTCCTCTCCATTCAGCACCCGAGGTCCCGGAAGAAGCCCAGCCGCGGCCGCCAACACCGTGGCTCCTTTACCTGCGCTGCCCGTGGCCCTGCGTCCTCTGCGCGCTCATCCTTGTTCCCACGGCAGAACGCCGACACCGAACGCCGCAGCCTCGCCCCGCTCCGACAGCGACCGCTCTGACAAGCCGCGACTGGCCCGCGAGCGCCCCGGCCCTCGGGCCCACACCCTCCGCCCCGCCCCGCCGGGCTCTGGTTGGCGCTTCCCAGAAGCCTCCGGAGGCGGCCGCTGCTCATTGGCTCTCAGTCCCGTCGCTCAGGTTCAGTTCCGACTTCCGCTCCGTTCGTCCCTTTCCTGTTCGGCTCGTGCGGTTGAGGCGGCGTTCGCGGCGGCCGGGTCTCTCGGTAAGTCTGGAGCTGAGCAGTAGCTGGTTCCTCGGGGACCGCCGTTGCCTGGTGGCCGGAGCCTGACCGAGCTCTCTGAGGCGTGGGGAAGCGGCAGGTGCTGCCCGCCGGCGGCTTGAGGTCGGCCCGCGGCCCCCTCGGAAGAGATGCTCCAGCATGGCGGCTACTGGGCCGCGAGGCGCGCCGGCTGCTAACGACACGTCAGCCTTCGGGCCGCCGGCGGGTGACGGTGCTTTAGAGGGGTAAAGCCAGAACGGGCTGACGTGGCTAGGGGGAAGGAACGAGACCGGTTGTTGCAGAAACGATTATATTTCGTTGTACGCCAGTCAGAGCTAGAAAATGGAGGGAACTGATGGGGGCGGGGGGGTAGTCCGAAAAAAGCCCGTCTCTACCCGGACACCACTGCGGACACCACTGCGTTGTCCGTGCCTGTTTGGGGGAGAACTGTAATGGCTACTCCAGGTGTCAGTGGCTATTTTTTTCCCCTGTGGACGCTCAGCTAGCTATCCTCTGCCTCAGGCTCCCAGGACATACCCCATCAGGTCTGATTTGGTAACTGTTAGTGCTTCGTTTTATTAAAAAGACAAAAAAAAAAAAAAGCTACAGCTTTTCTGTAGGCTTTGAGGTGGTGAGGATTGAACCCATGTTTAAGCAAGTGCTCAACCACTCAGTTGCGTGGTTGCTTGTCCTGCCCAGCCTCTGAGGCACTCAAACAGTTGTACACGTGCCTGACCTTTTATTCACGTGGAAAATGAAGTACTTAGTGGGTTTACACGTTTTCTATCATTGTTTTTTTTATATATGTTTTTATATACAAATTATACCTGTTTAAAACTTTTAAATTTTAAGATCCTTAATGCCTGAAACTTTATTATGGTTTTCGTCGCAGACACCTCTACTGCAAAGATGGTCAATGTACCGAAAACCCGAAGGACTTTCTGTAAGAAATGTGGCAAGCACCAGCCTCACAAGGTGACCCAGTATAAGAAGGGCAAGGATTCCCTGTATGCCCAAGGAAAGCGGCGCTACGACCGAAAGCAGAGTGGCTATGGTGGGCAGACAAAGCCAATTTTTCGAAAGAAGGCCAAAACCACGAAGAAGATTGTGCTCAGGCTCGAGTGTGTTGACCCCAACTGCAGATCCAAGAGGATGCTGGCCATTAAGAGATGCAAGCATTTTGAACTGGGGGGCGACAAGAAGAGAAAGGGCCAAGTGATCCAGTTCTAAAACTTGTGTTCTCTGAGAGAAAATGCGAAGCAGTAGAAAAATGACCTGCTAGAGAATAAAGCAGAGAATTAATGTTAATGATACTAAGCCTTCTGTTTTGATTCTAAGTAGAATTGCATATTTAGATGTTTTTGTTTTCAAACATACTTGAGTTGGGTCTATCGCTGCTGCCTAAGTAGTACAGAATTGCACCATAGCCTATTTCAATGGTGCTCTGTTGGATTGAACCCACTGCTCCCTGCATGCTAGGCTGGGTATAAACTAAGTGCCCTACAAGAAGTTATACAGATAACCAATAGCTGCAGAATAATGGGCACAAAACATTTGGTTACATCTTCCATTAGGTATTTTGAAATTTACTATTTAATAATTGTTCGTGATATTTTCCATTAAGTATTTTCAGACTTGTTGATGGACAGTGATATATATGTTGGGTAACTCATTCCAAAAAATTCCATAAAAAGGGGTGGGCGATGAAATTTGAATTAAAAGAATTACTCCTTGGGAGGGGGGTGGAGGTAAATAATACAATTAGGACTAGAGAGGTGTTTTAGTAAACCTGGCTTATTTTTTGTTGTTTTTTTAATCTTAATGTGCATTGATTCTTTGCCTAGAAGTGTTTGTGTATGAGGATATATCAGGTCCCCTAGAACTGGAGTTAGTTGTGAGCTGCCATGTGGGTGCTGGGAGTTGAACCTGGGTCCTCTTGGAAGAGCAAGTGCTCCTTACAGATAAACCATCTAAACAACAACAAAAAGCAGGGTGTGGTGGCCCATGCCTTTAATCCCAGCACTTGGGGAGGCAGAGCAGGCGGATTTCTGAGTTCGAGGCCAGCCTGGTCTACAGTGAGTTCCAGGACAGCCAGGGCTACACAGAGAAACCCTGTCTCGAAAAACAAAACAAAAAACAACAGATAAGCCATCTATCTTTTCAGCCCATGGCTGCTTTTCCAATTCTTTGACAAAAACATCTCCAGCATCTACATGACTTCCAATTGTCTTAACTGTAATTATAGGAGATCCAACATGTAGAAAGTTAAAGATGAGGAAAGCAAGCTTTTTCATTGGTGGAGCTAAGAATCAAGTTTAGGGTCCTGTATATACTAATAAGCAAGTCCTCTACTTCAGACCTATACCATCATTACCTAATTAAGACAACTTTAGCTGTCCTGGAAGTACATAGACCAGGCTGGCCTCAAATTCAGTGATTTACCTCTCTCTGCCTCCTTTAAGGTATGCCACTATGAGCCGGGCGTGGTGGCACACTCCTGTAATCCCAGCACTTGGGAGGCAGAGGCAGGTGGATTTCTGAGTTCGAGGCCAGCCTGGTCTACAAAGTGAGTTCCAGGACAGCCAGGGCTACACAGAGAAACCCTGTCTCGAAAAAGCAAAAAAAAAAAAAAAAAAAAGGTATGCCACTATGTCTGAGCCCTTGAATAAAGTTCTATATAAAAGTGTTATGCTGCTGGGCAGTGGTGTTGGACACCTTTAATCCCAGCACTTGGGAGGCAGAGGTGGGAGTTCAAGGCCTGCTTAGCTAGAGAGTAATTTTCAGGAATGCTCAGGCTATACAGAAACCTTGTCCTGGAAAACCAGAAGGGAAAAAAAAAATGTTCTCATGCTCAATACAAATGTTTGAATCTTCAGAAAATGAAAAAAAGTTTCAAATGATAAAATTGTAAATGAGTCACAGGTGATATAGATTCTCCTTTCCAAACTGAACAGCAACACTAACATAACACTGTGGAGGGTTGTCTCCAGTAGGCCCCATTCTTGAAACCAATTAGCTCTGGCCAACCTGGAGCTCATTATGTACAACAGGCTGGCTTCCAACTCAAGAGATCTGCTTGTCTCTGCCTCCCAAGTGCCAGAATTAAATATTATCACACCATGATTCCCCCCCAGACAGATTTCCTCTGTGTAGTTCCGGCTGTCCTGGAACTCACTCTGTAGACCAGGCTGGCCTCAAACTTAAAAATCCACCTGCCTCTGCCTCCCAAGTGCTGGGATTAAAGGCGTGCGTCACCACTGCCCGGCTCACACCATGATTTTATGGCTTACGGGGCTAGAATAGTGACAAATACTCCCCCCCTAGATCCTCAAGTAACATAATCAGTAAAAATAAGTTTCCATGCCGGGCGGTGGTGGCGCACGCCTTTAATCCCAGCACTTGGGAGGCAGAGGCAGGCGGATCTCTGAGTTCGGATCTCTGAGTTCGAGGCCAGCCTGGTCTACAGAGTGAGTTCCAGGACAGCCAGGGCTATACAGGGAAACCCTGTCTCGAAAAAGTTTCCACTTTCTCTTCAAAAGTGGAAAAGAAAATCACAACATATTATGTAAAGGACATTCTGAAATTTATAGAAACTAATCTGCCTTAGTGTTTGATGAGTATATGAAATATGTCTCAAAAACATACTATTCTGAAACTATACTCTGAAAAATGTACTATTCTAAATCTAATTATGTACATAGATTGTGCGTCTGTAACTTGAAATGCTCAGAGGGAGAAGTGTTGATATTTTTAGTTTTGTTTTTGGTTTTCGAGAGAGGGTTTCTCTGTGTAGCCTTGCCTTGGACCAGCCAGCCATCGACCAGGCTGGCCTCAAACTTATAAATTCACCTACCTCTACCTCCCAAGTGCTGGGATTAAAGGCAAGAAGTGTTGGATTTTTGAAAGATTTCAGAAATTATGAGTGGAGACCAGAAGAGGGATTGAATCTCTTAACAGCTAGAGTTACAGGCATTTTAAGCTGCCCAAGAAGGGTGCTGCAATCTGAACTCAGGTCTTCTTGGAAGAGCAGTATTAGCTCCTAACCACTAAGCTCTTTCTGGCTTTTACAACATTAAAAATTTTAAACATTTATGAGTATGGGTGTTTACCTGAATGTATTTATGGGTACCATTTTTGTGTTATCCCTGAGAACAAAAGAGGGTTTCAGATTCCCTGGGATTGGAGTTATGAGCTACCATGTGAGTGCTGGGACTTGGGGGTCTCCTGCAACAACCAGAGATCTTATATTACATTTTTTTGTTAGAATATTCTGTGTGCCTGTGTGCAACCTACAAGGATCTGTTCTCTCCGACTGTGGGAGTGCCAACAACTGAACTTAGATGTCATGCTTTGCAACAGGGACCTTTACTTTCTGACCCCAATAACATGTAGAATTTACCACGTAGGCCTGGTGTGGTGGTGCACAAGGCAGATCTCTACAAAGCAAGTTCCAGGAGTCAGTCAGTCTCTCTCTCTCTCTCTCTCTCTCTCTCTCTCTCTCTCTCTCTCTCTCTCTCACGACATACAGTCGTGATGCATAACATGGATCTTCTCCAAGAGGGTATGTGCTGAGTTATTCAACCAGTCCCAAACTTAAATTCAGCTTTAATTAAATTAAAATTCCAGAGTCAAATGGTTGAATATGCTAACATAATATATATTCTCTTGCCATATAAATATACAAAAAGCTTCCCTTTCTCTAATTTATTACTAGTAAAGCACATATACATACCCAACTGATAAACATCTAAAAACCTTTCTGTTATCACACTAATTAAACATATTAGAGGAATATACAAAACAGGTTAGAGAACAAAAGTAAGTGATAACAGGAGCTTCCGGTCTACCCATATTATCTACTAGGACCACAGTGTGGGCAACAGAGTGTAAATCCAGCATAGTTGTTCCTTGAATGAAAGATTGGAGACAAAATCTTCCACAGACACAGGTTTTGGCAGTATCCAAATCTTGGCAGAGATGGTAAGGAATTATATCAGGGCCATATGGAATCCTAATGGGGAATATATATATATATATAGTTAGTAGATTCTTAATTTCATGTATTCAGACAAGAATTAGAACACTGAAGCATACCTTTAGCCCCAGCACTTTGGAGACAGAGACAGGCAGATCTATGTGAGTTGAGCCCAGCCTAGTCTACAAATCCAGTTCCAGGTCAGCCAGGGCTACATCCTTTCTTGAAAAACAAAACAAAAACTAAAATAATCAGAATACTGAGTTATAATGAACTAAGAATAAAGCATTATTCTGTATTCTAATTCTTTATTCTTAGAATACAGAATAATGCTTTATTCTTATTTCAGGACTCAGAATAACTGTTTTATACTGCTAAGAATAAGACAAATAGGTGGCAAAAAAAAAAAAAAAAAGTCCCTAGATTTTGCTAGGTATATAATAATCCTGGAAGCACTCTGGAGGGTGAGGCTGACTGCGGTTGAGGCCAGACGGCCTACACAGGGAGACAAGTCATGAACAACAAGAACAAGCGGAGGGTGGGTGGGATGGCCCAATGGGTAAAGGAGCTGTGGCCAACCCTGACCACCTGAGTTCCACCCCTAGAACCACAATGGAAGGAAGGCACCTACCCCCACAGTCATCCTCTGACCTTGTCCAAATGCTGTGGTATTTTAAATACCCCACTACTCCCTGATTCCACCAAATAGCTAAAAGTATAAAGCCCAGAAAGACTATTACTCAAGCTTCATAAGAATATTAGGATGCTGTTCAAGTGCCATACTCCATAATTGAAAGTCTTACCTATAGGATAGAAGGGCTCGTCCACAAGCTTCCAGTAAAGTTAATGGTACTTGAAGCTTTATAATTGGAAGGACTTCTGGATTTTCAAAAGTATTCCCAAAAAGATCCAAGTATTCCAGAGATAACATTTTAAATTCACAAGGTAGATTTCTAAGTTTGTTTCGAGCTGCTGATAGAAAACGGAGGTTTGTTAGCTGTCCTATCTTGAAAGGAAGGTGAATCAATTTGTTATCGTTAAGGTTTAAGTTAGTAAGTTCCCGGAACTGACAAAACTGAATAGGCAATGCTTTGATTTTGTTCTTGCTGAGATCCAAACTCTTAAGTGACTTCTGGAGTGTGGACTTACACAAGGGCACACTAAATGCCTCCAGCTGATTGTCATTAAGTTTAAGCTCTTGAAGGTGGGTGAGGTCTCCAATTGTAGCTGGAAGCTTTTTTATACAGTTGTGACTCAGATCTAACTTCGTAAGATTTTTTAGGCACAGCATGCGCATGTCAACTTGGGTAAGGCTACAGAAGGAAGCCTGAAGATGTTCCAAATAATACGGAAAGTTCTTGCTTAGAGGATAATCCTTTTTGGATGTGATAACCATTTTGATTTTATATTTTTCAAATTCTGAAGTCTTCAATGGTTTTACTGTTGAAAGTGGTGTGTTGATATCACAGCCTCTATGAGCCAGTCTCATAGCTGAAAGGAAAGTCTTTAAATTGCCAGGATTGGCCTGAATAAATAAAAACAAGTTACACAATTATAAATCCCATTTTAAATACTTCATGCTTGCTAGTTCTCCCCTTAAAGCCCCACAGTTTCATACATAGGTCATGTAATCAGTTTTGAAGTAGACTGTAAGAAATATTTTAGCATTTGGTCTAAATTTTAACTTTGAAAGAATTGGGAGCAGTGGTGGTGCACGCCTTTAGTTTCCAGCACTTGGGAGGCAGAGGCAGGCGGATTTCTGAGTTGAGGCCAACTGGTCTACAGAGTGAGTTCCAGGACAGCCAGGGCTGTGGCTCGAAAGAAACCCTGCCTTGAAAAACCAAAAATGGGGGCTAATGAGAGGGCTTGTGGGTAAGCTGCTTGCTGTTAAGCATGGCAGCCTGAGTTCAATCCCTAAAACCCACCGAAAAAGAGAACCACCACTTGCAGGATTCCCTCAGACCTCCACCCAGTATAGACTCAGACACACACACACACACACACACACACACACACACACACAGAGAGAGAGAGAGAGAGAGAGAGAGAGAGAGAGAGAGAGAGAGAGAGAGAGAGAGAGAGAGAGAGAGAATATTAAATAAGGGTAGGACTGGTAAGCTGGCTCAACAGTTAAGAGCATTTGTTATTCTTGCCAAGGACCCAGGTTGAGGTTCAGGTCCCTGCACCCATCTTAGGCTGCTCGCCACTGTCTTTCTCTGCCCACAGATCAGAGAGAAGGATGTAATGACAGTCTCAGGCAGACAGCACAGAGCCTTGTGCTGCCTGCCATTGTCCTAGCTACCGTGATAATGAACTAACCTCTGAAACTGTAAGGGAGCCCCCAGTTAAATGCTTCTCTTATAAACGTTGCCTCAGTCATGGTGTCTCTTACCAAAAATAGGACAGCGACTAAGACACATAAAAATAGTATTTAAAAAAAAGTATTAATAAGCCGGGCGGTGGTGGCGCACCCCTTAATCCTAGCACTTGGGAGGCAAAGGCAGGTGGATTTCTGAGTTCGAGGCCAGCCTGGTCTACAGAGTGAATTCCAGGACAGTCAGGGCTATACAGAGAAACCCTGTCTTGAAAAACAAAACAAAACAAAACAAAAGTATTAGTAAGGACAAAAACCAGATATTGAAAAGCTATATGTGGTGGCTCAGGGCCTGAATTCCCAGCACTAGAGAAGTTAAGGCAGGACTGCTGTCTGTTTTAGGTCAGCATGGTCTCAGATCCTATCTCAACCATCCACAGTGGGGTCTGATGCCCTCTTCTGGTGTGTCTGAAAAGAACAATGGCATACTCATATACATTAAATAAATCATTAAAAAAAGAAAGAAATTAAGCTGGGCGGTGGTGGCGCACGCCTTTAATCCCAGCACTTGGGAGGCAGAGACAGGCGGATTTCTGAGTTCGAGGCCAGCCTGGTCTACAGAGTGAGTTCCAGGACAGCCAGGGCTACACAGAGAAACCCTGTCTCGAAAACAAAAACAAAAAAAACAAAAAACAAAAAAAAAAAAAAAAGAAAGAAATTAAAAAAAAAAAAGAAATTAGGGGACTGCCCAGGTAATCAGCTGTCTCTGCAATTTAAGTTTTGGAAGCTATGTTTTTATGCTTCCTATATATTCGTGTAATATTTGACTTTCTTAGATTTCTGGTGGTGTTGAAGACTAGTTATACTCTCATAAACAAACTTTAGTTGTTTAGCATTGAGAGATATGATATAAAGTTAAAAGCATGGTTTTCAGATGGTGATACAGGGTAAAATCAAAACATGATTCAGGTACAGAATTTTAAGCTCTTCAGTTAGGATACGATGGTAGAGTTCTTTATCTACTTGACAAATATGATGGATTGGATGTTAACTGTATATCACAGTCTGCAATTTACCTAACTGTTATGCTCAGTTTATGCCTGAGAGAACTTTTTTTTTTTTAAATTTGGACAGAAAAGGTGAGGTGTTGGGGATTGGTTCTAATGCTTTGATTTAATCAGGGGGTGGGGGGGGGGAGAGACAAGAACGGGAAGCAGGAGCTGCAGGAGAGAAAGCCAACCAGCCATGTGAGAATTTGGGTGTGTGGCCACTTCCCATTGGGCCTAGCAGGGAGTAAGTTTAGGAATGCCCAGCCTTTGAGATACCCAAGGCATTTTAAAATTAACTGGTGTGAGCCTGTGCATGCCTCCCATTCTAGAATGCAGATAGCTCCTAGGCCAGTGTGTGCAGGCGGCCCCTGGGAGCCAAAGCAGTGCAACTCAAGCTCACCTCACAGGCTACAGGATGCTTCAACAGCCAAACAATCTTTGTTTTGAGATACAGTCCCCCTCTATATCCACGGACAGCCAAGACCTTGACATGGAGATTACACTAACCTTGGCTTACAAAAATCCTCCCGCCTTTGCTCTCTGAGTGCTGGGATCGCACGCAGTCGGTGCAGCACCTGTTACTATCTCCAATATCATACCTTACTCAGACAGATGTCCACAGGAGGCTCCTTTAACCGGACAGTGGCTTTCCCCTCATCCATAAATTTGGTGAAGAGCTGTTCAATGTTCTCTCTTAGCTAATTAAAGTCAGAGGGGAAGGGGTGGGGGGTGGAGGGACACAAAAGGAGAATTACTCTTCAATAAAACTCACTGAATGTAGAATGCACCAGTCTTCTTTCAGGTTTTAGTTTAGCTTTTAGTCCCATGTCTAATGTTTTATTTTGTTTTTTTTGTTTTTTTGTTTGTTTGTTTGTTTTTCAAGACAGGGTTTCTCTATGTAGCCCTGGCTATCCTGGAACTCACTCTGTAGACCAGGCTGGCCTTGAACTCAGAATTCTACCTGCCTCTGCAGGAAGAAAGAAAGAAAGAAAGAGAGAGAGAGAGAAAGAAAGAGAGAGAGAGAAAGAGAGAGAGAGAGAGAGAGAGAGAGAGAGAGAGAGAGAGAAAGAAAGAAAGAAAGAAAGAAAGAAAGAAAGAAAGAAAGAAAAGAACAGTATGGTGGGGGCTGGAGAGATGGCTCATTGGGTAAGAGCACCGACTGCTCTCCCGGAAGGTCTTGAGTTCAAATCTCAACAACCACATGGTGGCTCACAACCATCTGTAAAGAGACCTGACGCTCTTCTGGGGCATCAGAAGACAGTTACAGTGTACTTACATATAATAAATAAATAAAATAACAACAACAACAATGGAATGGTGACAGGTACTCAGTTGACAGTCTGAGCGAGATGGTTATTAAATAAACATGACAGCAGGAAGGCAGGAAGCCTTTCCCAGTTAAGAGAAAGGTGAAGTTAATGGTGAGAATTATGGGGTTGGAGAGATGGCTCAGAGGTTAAGAGTACTGACTGTTCTTCCGAAGGTCTTGAGTTCAAATCCTAACAGCCACATGGTGGCTCACAGCCATCTGTAATGTGATCTGATGCCCTCTTCTGGGGTGTCTGAGGACAACTACAGTGTACTTACAGATAATAAATAAATAAATAAATCCAGAGGGAGGCAATTTCTGAGTTTGAGGCCAGCCTGGTCTACAGAGTAAGTTCCAGGACAGCCGGAGCTACACAGAGAAACCCTGTTTAAAACAACAAAACAAAACAAACAAATAAATCTTTTATAAAAAGGTGAGAATTAAAAAACCAGACACATGTTAGGCACTGGCCAGTGGAAGAGAGGGGAAAGAGCACTTCAGGTAGGCGGAGGGAACCTCCGAAAAGCAAGGAAGGGAGAGCTTGTAACAGTGAAACACTCAGAAATGTAGGATGGAGAAGAAAGGTTTCTTTGGGGTGTGGGGAGTGGGGTGGGAGTGGGCACAGCTGAGTGTGGAAAGAAAACAGCCAAGAGTTAAAGATTCAAGAACCCTGAAACTCATTAAAGGACTGAAGTTAATTAAGGAACAGTTAGATCTGCATTAAAATTCTTCCTGGAAAGCTCACACCTTTAATCCCTGCACTCAGGAGGTAGAGTCAGGAGGATCTCTCTGAATTCCAGGCTAGACTGGTCTACAGAATTCCAGGACAGCTGAACTACACATAGAGAGCATGTTTTAAAACAACAACAACAACATCCCCTCTTAGAGCCAGATGCTGGCACATGCCTTTAATCCCAGCAATTGAGAAAGAATTTTTATGAGTTTGATCTACAGTGAGTTCCAGACCAGCCATAGCTGTATGGCAAGGCCTTGTCTCAAAACATACATGCACACATTTAATTGTTTTCTCCTAGAACTGCAGTGTAAAGTCATAGCTGGACTTAGCTGAAGGAGAAAAGGACAGGATAGAAGAGGGACAACATAGAATCAGACTCCTTAATAGTTTAGACAAGAGAGGGACGATTTAAAATGGTAGAATACTTGCTTACCATGCATGAACCCTGCCCTCAACACAGAAGTACAAACGAAGTGTGTCAGGGTAACCACAGAACTTGGGACGTAGAGAGGTAGGTGGATCAGAAATTCAAGGTCTTCTTTACCATTACTAGGCTAACAGGCACAGGATCCTGGGCTCAATCTCCAGCACTCCAAAATTAAATGAATGAATGAACTAAGTAAGTTGAATAAGATAATACTCTCTTCCCTCAACTAAGTATTTGTTGTGAATTATAATGGGTAAGGGAAAGGATCCAAGAAAACATAAAATCAACCCAAAGAAAGAAAGAAAGAAAAGAAAGGAAGGAAGGAAGGAAGGAAGGAAGGAAGGAAGGAAGAAAGAAAGAAAGAAAGAAAGAAAGAAAAAGAGAGCAAGCGAGCAAGAAAGCGAGCAAGAAAGCGAGCAAGAAAGCGAGCAAGCGAGCCGGGCGGTGGTGGCGCACGCCTTTAATCCCAGCACTTGGGAGGCAGAGGCAGGCGGATTTCTGAGTTCGAAGCCAGCCTGGTCTACAGAGTGAGTTCCAGGACAGCCAGGGCAACACAGAGAAACCCTGTCTCGAAAAAGAAACAAAACAAAAAACCCCCAAAAATCAGATGCAGAGCGAGGAATCATTCATCACAATTCAAAGTAGACACAAAGGCATCTTGTTTTGACCAAATAGCAGTGCCTGGTAATGGAGGAAAACGATTTTATAAATCTCATTATCAAACCCCCGGTTCAGACAGACTAGACTTGAGTTTGCTACCAATACTACAGGCCCGAAGAATCTCTGAACCTAGGTCGGGTCATGCATTTTCCAAACAAATAACACAGAAGATATATGTGGCAAGCCTCTTCAACAACAATAACAAGATTTAACCCAAACCCAAGTCTGGATAGTATTCATTTTTACATGCATTCTCTGTGTGCCGGAGATTTATCCAAGAACCTCATACAGCTGCTCTGCTGCAGTGTCAGGGGCTAACCAACTCACACCCGCAGAAGGCAGCAGCTGAAGGAGGTGAAGGCTCAAGGCTCTGCGGACGCGTACCTTGTAGCGCGTTCCCTGCTTGTCCTTCATGGTAGAGACCAGCAGGCAGGCGCGCCCGCCGGGCTCGGTGCTTGTCCCAGGCTGCAGCTCATTCCTGCCCGGGGGCTGGCACAGGCTCACCACCGCTCGCACGCCCTTGCCTCGGCTCTTGAGTCCTAAGGTTGGCAAATGACAGCTACGGACCTCCACCTCGCAGGGAAGCCTCATCGCGCAGCTAACTTGCTTCCTGGCTGTCAGCCTTTAAATCTTGGCGCCTCCCGCCTGGCGGGGCCGCCGGGGTCCTCGCACTAGGGCTGTCCGTGTTGCGCCTGTACCCACCGGCATTTTTGTTTCTCGGAGTTCCACTCCAGATTCCCCGTAGGATAGTGGATTGCCCCCTTTTTAGCACTATTTAACGTTTAATGACCGACCCTCTCTGTGCTTGGCGCACAGGGAGGACCCTCTCTCTGTCTTCGGACTGGCAGCCGCTGAAGGCACCACTCCCTTAGCCGAGGACCTGGTAGGTGTGGTGTGCGCGGCTGGTCTTGGTGTTCCGGCGCCCTCTGCTAGAGAGAGGCCAGCGGACCCTGGCATGGGGATACCTGGAAGGCGGGAATCAACTTGTTTATAGAGACGGACGCCAGCGAGGAACAGCTCTCGCTGGGCACCAAAGCAAGTCAGAGCAGAGCTTTGAGTAACAATGCCGGGCGAGGCGATTCTGTTAAGCAAACTGTTCTTTGCAGCCATGGTCGGCCTTGGAAAGAAGGTCGAGACCCACGTTCACACCTCATTTATTTTACTGACCGAGCCCGTGGCGGTGGGAGGTTCACAGGGGGCCCCTGCAGGCTCAGAGGACAAGTGGCGGGAGGGAGGACGTAGGATACGGGAAGGATTGTGGGAGGAGGTGAGCCGGATGTAAAGTGAATATGTAAAAATATTAATTAAAAGAAAACACTGCACACATCGGACTGTCATGCCTTCGATGTCTTTGGTATCCAATTTCAAGTAAAAGCTGCAGAATTGCTCAGCGCATTTATGTATTTATGTATTTATTTTACTGAGGGCCGGCTAAAGAAGCGCTTACTGTGGAGATAAAGTGGTGCGTTGGAAACCCCTTTTGCCTTACCCTGATTGTACCTTGTAGTAAACAGTTAATTTGAGTTGCTCATTTGTAATTGTGAAATGGCTTTCAGAAATACCAATTTTTAACTTAACCGTGGCAAAATTACGATTTAGCCTCAAACGAGCATCCCTGTTTACATGCTGAATTAATTGTGCTTGTTGGTTTTGCATCCTCAAAACCACATGGTCAGGAGATAGGCGAAGATATAAATTGTCACTCCACCACAAAAATTCTCTCATACATTCGTATCTTTTGGTTGTTTAACATTTTTTTCTGGCAGGCATTGGCACCTAAAGCTCTGCTCTGATTTGACCCATGCTGCCAGAAGAGAGCACGTCCCCTGGGAGAGCACCAAAACACTTATTAGCAGCATTCTCAGGCTTATGGAAAAATTAATTATATTTAAGCTAACTAAAATTTCCAAGGACCATTAGGCTTCACAAATGACCTATTTTCAGTATTTAAGAGGATAATAGTACAGAACAAAAATAGAACACCTTCCTAAAGTATTACAATTGCATTAAATGTACACTAGGTACATTTGAGAGCTAGAATTTAGATTCTGTGTAAAACTTGTAATTTTAATTATATGTTTCTGAAATGCACAGCAGTCAAGAACATAAGGGTTTTGGTTCAGTAAAACATTAAGCAGCTTCAATATATGTAGGTTAAGGTCAGTAGCGGTTTCAGGCTGAAACGGTGGTATATACTGCCAGATACTCGTCAGACCCTCCCTCTCACACACCGGCCTGGGTATTGTACTTATAACCTCAGGCATAGTAGACAAACCATCAGGAACTATACCCTTCACCTACATTTTGTTTGAGCTTGACCTTGCACTCAGAGATCTGCTTGCCTCTTCCTCTGGAGTGCTGGGATTAAAGGTGTGCACCACCACCCCTAGCACCGGATCTCCCTTCCTGAAAATTCCAATTACACCTAAAATTTCTTTACTTTCCTGGGTTTCTGGCATATAAGGCATTCGATTGATAGAATTTCTCTGACTGCTCTTCTCATCTTTGCCCGTAATCAACACCAACTTCATTCACTTTGGTGTGTAGCTAGTAGTTTAGATTGTGGTTAGACTGTAGGAGCTGGAGACCGAGGTCAGTTGACAAAGATTGGCAGCCCTTGCTGGCTTGAGCTTCGGATAACAAATGGAACATGCCCAATTTGCCAAAAGACACCGGAAGGCCTTCCTCTCCTGGGCTTCATGGACCTAACAGAACAAGAGCAGACAAAGCTCTGTGGTACAAACTTGGGACAGACACTTGGCTATGTAAAAGGCCCAGGACAGCTCATATTCCTTTTTTACTCAGCTCCCTGGCCCACTGCTGTATAGACACTTCTGGAATTTTGGTTTCTTTAAAAAGCACAGACACACAGAAACTAGGCTGGAGAGATGGCTCGGCGGTTAAGAGCACTGACTGCTCTTCCACAGATTCAATTCCCAGTACCCACATGGTGGCTCATAACCACCTGTAATGAGATCTGGTACCTGCTTCCGGGCTGCAGGCATACATGCTGGCAGAATGCTGTGTACATAATAAATAAATACAAACAAAAACCCCACAGAAGTATAAGAATATGCTCTCATTTTAATCCCAGGTGGAGGCATGTGGGACTGTTGCAGACTACCTGCAGCAGCTGACTATGATTCACCTTGTGCTCTAGCAGAGTTGTGGTTTTGCCAGCTGGGGATACTTTCTGTGACTGTGTAACATTTGGAACTCTGGGAACTTTTCAGAGGGTCTATAAACGCTAGAGCCCTGAGAGGTGGGGTGGGTGGTTGTTGGTCATTCAGGGAGCTGGTTGCAGTTTGTTAGGGATCTCTCTCTCTCTCTCCCCACCCTCCATCCTGCTTTCTCTTCTATCTACTGATAGGGAACTAGAGCAGGGTGGGGTGGGGATAAAGAGTGGGAAAAAGAACCCTCAAAGTAGCAAAGACCTGCTACACACTCCCATTCTCAGGAATGCTTTCTCTCAATAAATTGTGTTTATCTTTATTTTGAACCATGTGCTCCCACCAGGGCAGTCCTTTGTCTTGGAACACGAGCACCTTGAACTCTAATATACTGAGCTATGGCCGTTTATGCATGTCTTAACCTCAAGACTGCAGGCTTCCTGGGTTCTGAGTCATCAGTGCTAGCTACAAGACGTAGGAAAGCATATTTGCGGATATATGGGTAAATCAACAGCACGTGTAGACAGGCTACTTCAATTATGGAAATACCACGTGCTATTTGTTTAACAAACAGCAGGCCCATCTTAAACCCATATTCCTTGAATAAGTAGATAGCCATTTGGTCTCTATTCTGATCCATTCTCCCTCTCCCTTGGGGGTGGGGCAGAAAAGTAAACTTTAAATGATTCCAAGTTTTGAAATCAAACATGAAAAGATAGAAGCATCACAGGGAAATAATTTATTTTAAATAATAACAACTACCACCAAAAGAAAAAGCAGTGAGAGGAATTGCGACTCTACTACTTTCCTTCCTTCCTTCCTTCCTTCCTTCCTTCCTTCCTTCCTTCCTTCGTTTCTCTCTCTCTCTCTCTCTCTCTCTCTCTCTCTCTCTCTCTCTCCAGAATTTCTCTGTATAGCCCTAGCTGTTCTGGAACTCACTCTGTAGACCAGGCTGGCCTCAGAAATCTGCCTGCCTCTGCCTCCCAAGTGCTGGGATTACAGGTATGCGCCACCACTACCCAGCTACTTTCTTAAGGATTCTCCCTCACATACATGCAGTCGAGCACATAACACAAACCTAAAAGCAGTAATTTAAGAAATATAAAATATTTACATAAACTTGACATTTTCTGCATGACTATCAAAATGTCCCAAAAGGTAGAGTAGTGACACTTATATCCTGGGGATAATGAACAGCTGTCTAATTGGACATGAGACCTTTAGAGGGGGAGGGAAATCCTTCCTGATACTGGAAACTTAGCCAGGTACCCTTGAGGTCATAGATCTTAGAGCAGAACCATCCACAGCCACCTTCCTAAACCAGCATAATTCCTAACTTCGTTCTGTATACCTAGCTGCATACCAAAGACAAGCAAACTGTCACCCTTCATCCAAGATTCTCCTCTAGACAGCAGATGGAGACCTCAACAGAAAGCCATAGCTGGACAAAATGAGGAGATCGACCGACCGTGGAAATGCATGCCCAGCCCCAACTGACACATGTGAAACAACACAACCTCAACACAACCACTACACCCGAGGCTCAGGGAACATCTCAGAAACATTTTAAGGGCCGAAGGACATGCACCTCTTGTTATTTCCCAGGTTTAGGCTCCTGGATAGCTCGCCAATGTTATTTCCCGGGTCTCAGCACCATTGCTATGTTCATAAAAAGAGAACAAGGTTTAGAGAGAATGGTATATGGTGGTTTGGGGGAAGGGGGTGCCTAGGTGGGGCCATATCCAGGCCTCCCTTCTCCCGAGGGACCAGACACACAGACATGGTATAGAATAGAGCTTATTCAGGGCAGAGGATGGGAGTCAATGGGGTAGTGGAAGCAGAGAAAGGCAGAGAGAGGGAGAGGATAGAGAAGAGAGGAGTAAGAGGTAAGAGTGCCAAGAGGTAAGAGAGAGAGGAGGGGGGCCCAGCACCCTCTTTAATAGGCCAGGCCTACCTGGCTATTGCCAGGTAACTGTGAGGTGGAGCTTAGACAGAACCCTAACACATCTGTTTCCAGGAAAACCACATCAATGAAACAGGAGCCCCGTGGATCTAAACAATGACGATAGCAGTTGAATTGTGGGAATCTCACAAGGGCACCATTGGAGGCAGAGCTAAAAGTAAATTAAAGTCTGTTGAGAGAGTCTTCCTCAGGCCTGAGTCCTCTAAATGGTCCTCCACATCAAGTGGTCTGCCCTGAAAACACTCACATAAGGGCAACCATAAATCAATTCAGCGGATTGTATTTACATGTGTATTTAAATGTATATGTGTGGAGAGCTCTTGGTGCAGCTTCAAGGATATTGGCGATATTTGACATTGGACTAGGACAAGAAGTAGGCTCAAGATCAATACAGCTGAGGAATGTGTTCCTTGTATCTTGATCATCTTGATAAATCCCTAGAAACCGTGATCATGGGATTTTGTCCTTTCCTTGACTATTTTGTTTATGTCTTGTTTGTTTGTTGACCTAGAACTGACCCTATCTTTGCATGTACTTAGAATGGTATAAAAGCACCTTGAGAAAAAATAAACTTGCTTCAGCCCTTGCTGGAGTCATACTATAGTGCTAATTGTCTTTTCTTTTTTTTTTTTTTTTTTTTGTTTGTTTGTTTGTTTTTTGAGACAGGGTTTCTCTGTGTAGCCCTGGCTGTCCTGGAACTCACTCTGTAGACCAGGCTGGCCCTGAACTCAGAAATCCGCCTGCCTCTGCCTCCCAAGTGCTGGGATTAAAGGTGTGCGCCGCCGCCGCCAGGCTTGTCTTTTCTTTCTTTAATCCTCACTTCCTCCCTCAAGACCCTGAGGACTGAGCAGGCTTGGTCATATAGGTGACAGTAGTAATTAAATGGGCCATGACGGGGGTGGGGGGGGGAGAGAAGGGGGAAATGATAGGAATACACTATACATATATATGAAATAAAAAATAAAATTAATTTTTAAATTGATGCTGTACATTAGCAGGTACATGATTCCTCACTAAGATAAATTACTTTAAAAAACTTTGCATGAAAAACATAGTGTGGTGGTTAATTTTGGATGACAATTGACTGTATTAAGGGCTACTGCTGGGTGGTGGTGGTACACACCTTTAATCCCAGCATTTGGGAGGCAGAGGAAGGTAGATCTCTCTGAGTTCAAAGCCAGCATGGTCTACAGAAATAGTTGCAAGACAGTCAGGGCTACACAGAGAAACCCTGTCTTGAAAAACCAAAAGAAAAGAAGAAAAAGAAAAAAGGAATACCTAAAGGGTTAGGTATTTTGAGGGTGTCTATGAGGGTGTTTCTAGAGAAGACTTAAGAATGACTAGTTTACGTGGGGGAAGATTAAGTGTGGGTAGGCTCCAGGAGGGGTGGTGATCGATGATCTTTCTAGTACTTATAGCAGGAAACCCCCAGTTGTCAAACTTTCAGGTTCTGAGGCTTTTGGACCTGAACTGAGCCATGCTATTGGCGTCTTGGGGTTTCTCACTTGCAGTATGCAAGCCAATTTTTATAACAGATTTCCTTATCAATAAGGATAGCAATCAGTTATCTAGCTATCCATCTTCCCACCGGTCTTATTGATTCTGTCTTTAAGAGAACCTTAAGTAATACATATTTTATAGTTAGTAGTTGTTCTAGAAAACACCACCACCACCACCACCACCACCACCACCACCACCACCACCACCATCATCATCAATGATAGGGTCTTGCTATGCTAGGCTGACCTGCAAGATGCTTTATAGCCCAGCTAGCTTTGAATTCATGATTGTGTAGCCTTACCCTCCCAAATGCACTACCGCACTTGACTCAAGGAAGATTTTTTTTTTCTTTTACAGGGTCTCACTAAGCAGCCCTATCTGGCCTGGAACTTGCTCTGTGTACCAGGCTCCAAGTCACAGAGATCCTCCTGCCTCTGACTCCTGAATGTTGGGATTAAAGGAGTGAACTACCACACCTGGCCAAGAAACAGAATTTTACTATGAGTTTCATGAACTGGTTTTGGCAATCCGGAATCTTTATTTTTTAGTTAAGTTTAATTTTGAGACAGGGTCTTAGTATGTATTTCTAGCTGGCCTCCAACTCAGAAACTTTCCTGTGTCTACCTCTCAAGTGAGTGCTTGGATTAGTTCCACACCCAAGTGGAACTGGTTTTCATTCCCGTCTTACTTAAAGCGCTACGCTGTCTAAGGTCACAGAAAACACCAACTGCCACTGACAGTAGTAGTGAGAGTTTGACCTCTGCGGTAGTGCTGGGGTAGCAAGGGTGAGAGATCCTAGATGCAAACTTTAGCACACCCCACCCCCTTAAAAAAAAGGTTGGGACTTTAACTCCTAATGATGTCTATCCAATACAATTCAACGTTGGCAACTACCAGCAAGTCGGCAAGTGTGTACACTTAAACCTGCAGAAACACATTTTCCAGGTTGGCAGAAGCTTATTGTCACAATGCTGGCCAGTCTCTCAGGGGTAGCTAGGAAAACACAGAGGCTCTTAGGATCCCAAGAAAAGCTGATGATCAGACTCTTGACAAGGCCTGACTAGTCAGCGATCCCACCAAAACCACCTGGGACTGATTGATGAGAGAAAACATGAGGCAGCTGGGTGGTGGTGGCGCACGCCTTTGATCCTAGCACTTGGGAGGCAGAGGCAGGCAGACAGCCAAGGGCTACACAGAGAAACCCTGTCTTGAAAAAACAACAACAACAACAAAAAAAAAACAAAACAAAAAATAAAAAGCAGCCGGCCGGTGGTGGCACATGCCTTTGATCCTAGCACTTGGGGGGCAGAGGCAGGCAGACAGCCAAGGGCTACACAGAGAAACCCTGTCTTGAAAAAACAAAAATACAAAACAAAACAAAAGAAAACAAAACATGAGGCACCAGTGAGCTGGTGTCCTTCCACACTGTTTTGGACCTGCTTGCTTTGTCTAGCATTAGTACTATTCTAGGCCTGTGTTCCTCCATTTGTTTAGTTGTATTAGTGCCATCAAAGGAATATAGAGAGATAGATAAACAATAATAGAACTGGAATTGGAAGGGTTGAGAGAATTGTGTGTGTGTTTGTTTGTGTGAAACACTAGATTTAAAGAATTTGACAACAGAAATTAAATTATAACTGGTCTTTAAATCTGTGACTCTTTCATTATGGAATAATTGGGTAAGGATTGTCTACCAAAATCCAAAGTAGCATACTTTAAAGTTTTTCTTTAAGTTCCCATTAAAGTTGTTTTGAAAGGGCTTTTTTTTCTTAACTGTTCTACACTGTGCTACATCCTAGATCTAGTTAAAGCTTTTATTTTGGGGACAGGACTTTGTACAATTCTAGGTTTCTGTGAAACCATGGCATGTAGGTTTTTGTTGTTGTTAAAAACTTGCATTTTAAAATTTGTAGTTAGTTGTTTTGTTATCCAATTATCTGATGAAAGAACCTTTATTTCATATTCTTTTCTTCATATTCATCCACCTAAATTGTTCCTGATGGCACAAGCAAAACCACGGCTGAAGCATTAGAATAGGGAATGTGAGCCAATTATGGGTAAAATAGTGAATATCAGGCCTGCCTGTCTACACAGAGACTGCTACAAAGACAAATGAAAATTATATTTAGGCAACTACATTTAGGTGTCAAGTATAGTAAAGGTGATACACTCACAAATGTTTAAGACCTTATTCCCTATCCCAATGATGTGGATATATCTTTTTTGGAGGAGTGTATCAGGTCAAAAGATTAAAATCTGTTGTTAGTAAGAGGGAAGGGAACCCCTATCGTTGACGCCTAGTCATTACACTTGATTGAAGTTGTCTTATAATTTCACGCCAGTAGGTGTCAGTGCCGAGCGAAGGTAAAAATTCCCATTTGTAAGTGAACGTTTGCGTTAAAAGAAAAGGTAAAAGATTAATGTTGGAATGTATTGTATGAGAAAAGAGCTAAAAAAATTAGGCATAAAGTAATAATAATTTTAAAAAAGAGACGGGGTCTCGCTATGTTGCCCAGGCTGGAGTGCAGTGGCTATTCACAGGCGCGATCCCACTACTGATCAGCACGGGAGTTTTGACCTGCTCCGTTTCCGACCTGGGCCGGTTCACCCCTCCTTAGGCAACCTGGTGGTCCCCCGCTCCCGGGAGGTCACCATATTGATGCCGAACTTAGTGCGGACACCCGATCGGCATAGCGCACTACAGCCCAGAACTCCTGGACTCAAGCGATCCTCCTGTCTCAGCCTCCCGAGTAGCTGGGACTACAGGCGCGCGCCACCGCGCCCGGCGAGTGCAGAGGGCGGCGGGGAGATACTAGAGCTTCGGCGGGCCGTGACGTCAGCTATTGGGCCCGCCCAGCCAGCCTTCGAAGTGTCACTCAAAGCAAACGGACCAATGTTGTCGCAGTGCGTACGCGTCACGTTTTAGCGTTGTATTCTGGGTAAAGTGTGGCTCCAAAAACTTTGAAGAGCGCATGCGTGGCCCAACTCGGTCCTTTTTCCTCGTTGGGCGTCTGAAGGCAAGATGGGTCACCAGCAGCTCTACTGGAGTCACCCACGGAAGTTCGGCCAGGGTTCTCGCTCTTGGTAAGGAGAAGGTTGCGGAGACCGCGGTTAGAGGGAAGGAGCACTGTGGATGGCTTGGGTGCAGGAAGTCCAAGGCCCGCGGGCGGCGTGCAGGGCGTTAGGAGCCGCCGTCGCCATTACGGGCTTGTGCTAGGCCGGGCCGGGCCGGGCCGGGCCGGGCCGGGCTGCCCTGCCGCGGGAGGTGGTGCAAGTTGAGGAATGCTGGATCTTTCTGTGGGGCCTGCCTAAACGCCATCTCCTTTCCCCCCCTCCTTCCAGCCGCGTCTGCTCTAACCGCCACGGTCTGATCCGTAAATACGGGCTGAACATGTGCCGTCAGTGCTTCCGCCAGTACGCGAAGGACATCGGCTTCATTAAGGTACGCGCGGTCGCCATCGCCCACGATGCGGGCACGAGCGTTAAGACCAAGACTCACACAGCGGAGGGTTTAAGTGGTCGTGAGTTCCAGAAGGGAAGGGTGAAGGATCTAATGCTTGGCTAGGTTTAGGGGTCTGGTTGGTAGGAGATGGTACAATGTCTACATAGTAACTGAATGTTCCTAACGAATACACAAATTTCTGGCCGTGGGTGTTCGGTCATACTGAGAAGAGCCTTAGAGTTCAGACCCTGTAGACGCTTATGATTTAGCCACGGTTTTGTCTTTTGGCTCTAAGGTTCATTTCTCGAGTCACTTTTTTAAAAAATTGCATTTCGCACAAGTTTAATTTTTTAACCGGGTTACTCTGGCTGTCCTGGGACTCTAGAACAGAAGATCAGATCAGATCCTCTGCAGGACCAGTTTTAAGTAAACTTGTGCTTAATGGGCCTACATGTTATTTTACTGTTCTCTGAGGTGCAGCAGAGTTTTAATACTTACTGTATTGATCAAATAATTACTGTAAGCCTAGTGTAACAGTTTGGAGATTTGAATGACTCAATTCCAGTGTGTCAAAATTGGTTCTTCCCTCTGGTCCAAGTTTTTTCAGATTAAGATGAACTGCAGAAACTGGCTATTTAGTAAGTCTCCAGAATCCATGACATAGTTGGTGTCATTTTGTGTGGTATTATACTGGGGAATAGTTCTTAGAGGGAACCAGTGGAATAAATGCCAGAATTACATTCTAAGTAATAAACTCTACTATGTGCTTTTTTTATTTTGCAGTTGGATTAAGCGACCTCGAATGGAATATTGGGCTGTCTACCAAGTGGAACCGATCATGCTAGTCTTTGTGCACAAAGAATAAAAATGTGAAGACCTTTAATTCCTCTGTGTGTTTTTCTGGGGGGTTTTGTTTTGTATTTAGAAAAAGGAAGCAAAGATCTGGTGTTGCATTCAGGAAGCCTTATTCCTTGTGTCTGGTAGAAGTGTGGTTGGAGGTGGGCTTATTGCACACTAACCCAGTTTAAGAGGCGAGGCAAGAGGAGGAAATGGAACCAAATCAATTAGAATCTCCACAAGTGATCTTGGGTAAGAAGCTTGGGGACGGTGGGGGCAGTTAGGATCCCAAGGGTTTTGACTGGCACAAGTGAAGAATTGCTGTTGGCAGGGCTGAAGACAGGTTTGGAGAGGAGTCAGTATTGATGTGCTTAGCTTTGAATGCCTGTCATATCACAACCAGCACAGCATTGTAGGGAATGCTTGTTAAAATTGGAGCAGAGTGGGAACTGTTCTTTGGAGTATACAGGCTTTTATTTTCTGAGTGAATACACTTAAGTCTTAGGTTGGCAAAGCAGGCTGAGGGTGGAGATCTAAGCAGGTGAGGCCTGTGCCACTGATCCTAGCTTTCAGGATGGAGGCAGTAGAATCCAGAGCTGAAGATTTTGCCTTCAGAAGGCCAGGTCAGCCTGAGCTATTTTGAATCAAGCAGGGAGTAATATTGAGTGCATCTGACTTAGAAGCAAATAGGCAGTCTGCTGTGACTGATAAAGGTAAGATTTTATTTGCATGCACACCTACATGACAGATTACACCATAGTTGGTTCTGAGCCGCCATGTTGCTGGGGATTGAATTTGGGACCTCTGGAAGAGCAGCCAGTGCTCTGAACCATCTCCAGCCTGAGCTAACAAGTTCAATTAGCTTTTGAAAGAGAGGGTGAACATATTGCTGGTGGACCAAAGACTAAACGGCTCATGGTAACAAGGATTTTTTTGGGGTGGGGGTGTTTGGTTTTTTTGAGACAGGGTTTCTTTGTGTAGTTCTGGCTGTCCTGGAACTCACTCTGTAGACCAGGCAGGCCTTGAACTCAGAAATCCGTCTGCCTCTGCCTCCCAAGTGCTGGGATTATAGGCGTGCACCACCACGCCCGGCTGGGTTCAAGGATTTTATAAGTTTCATAGCAATCCATCTTGGCCTTTGACCTATAATCTAGCTGTGGTGCATGCCTGTTAACTATTCGGTAGGTGGAGGCAGGAGGATCAAGAGCTCAAGGACAGCTTGGGCTAAGTGAGTTGGGGGCCCCGTCTGAAAAACAAAACTGCCTCAGTTGCTGACAGGGAAGTTTCTAGCTTATTTCCGCTAGGGGGTGTAAGGTTTTGTTTTGGTATTTGAGATGGGCTTGAAGGTTGAGGATTGAGAAGTCGAACAAATATGCAGAAAATCTGGAAGCTGAAGATCTTGCTTAACACATTTCATGCTCTAGTGTGAGAGCAATCTGACTAGATCATGAGTCTCTTGGATGAGCTGGTCTATTCTAGCCTGGTGGCCTGTGTAATGTACAGCAGACACGAGATAGTACAGCAAGTTTGACCCAGTCAGCTTGAAAACTGGTGGTGGCGCATGCCTTTAATCCCAGAATTTGGGAGGCAGAGGCAGGTGGATTTCTGAGTTGGAGGCCAGCCTGGTCTACAGAGTGAGTTCCAGGACAGCCAGGGCTACACAGAGAACCCTGTCTCAAAAAACAATAAAAAAGAAAAACTGCTCTTGCCACTAAACTATGAATGCCTTTCAGCAAGGAAGAGCTTTAGTAAATATTTGTAGTCTAACAAACAAATTAGTCCTAGAAACTAAGAAAGTATGTTCATTGTTATAGAAATGTGCAGGAAACATGCTTGCCTTTGTATGATAAATGTAGGTGCAGCATCAGAATAATACTCCCTAAGAGCTGGGTGGCACACACCTTTAGTCCCATAACTCAGGAGGCAGCAGATATCTGGGTTCAAGGCCAGTCTGTTATACAGAGCAAGTTCCAGGATAGCCAAGGCTACAAAGAGAAAGCCTGTCTTCAAGAAAAAAAAAAGAAAAAGAAAAGAAAAAGGACTGTAGACGCGGGGTATCCAGTAACTGCTGTGTATGGTATCCCTGATGTCAGTATTGTTAAGACTTTCCTCCTAAGCCAGCTCTTTCTTTTACTTTTTTTTTTTTTTTTTTTTTTTGAGACAGGGTTTCTCTGTAGTCCTGGCTGTCCTGGAACTCACTCTGTAGACCAGGCTGGCCTCCAACTCAGAAATCCACCTGCTTTTGCCTCCCAAGTGCTGGGATTAAAGGCATGCACCACCACCGCCCGGTTTACTTATTTTTATTATTGAAAAATACATTATTTTCTTAAACAATAGATCCTAGTTATAGTCTTTTTCTCCTGCCACTCCTAGTTCTTTCCTCCTCTTCTTCCTTCCAGATCTCTCTCTCTCTCTCTCTCTCTCTCTCTCTCTCTCTCTCTCTCTCTCTCTCTCATGAGAAAAGAGGCTTCTGCCGGGTGGTGGTGGCACACGCCTTTAATCCCAGCACTTGGGAGGCAGAGGCAGGCGGATTTCTTGAGTTCAAGGCCAGCCTGGTCTACAGAGTGAGTTCCAGGCAGGACAGCCAGGGCTACACAGAGAAACCCTGTCTCAAAAAACCAAAAAAAAAAAAAAAAAAAAAAGATTTATTAATAGATTTATTAATATGTAAGTACACTGTGGCTGTCTTTAGACACACCAGAAGAGGGCATCAGATCTCATTATGGATGGTTGTGAGCCACCATGTGGTTGCTGGGATTTGAACACAGGACCTTTGAAAAAGCAAGTCAGTGCTCTTAATTGCTAAACCATCTCTCCAGCCCCAGTGCCTTCTTTGTAGTGTCCTTCTGATGTCCTTTGCTAATTTCCTTTGCTACCCAGATACCATGTGATCCTGCATAAAACAAGTCTAACCTCGGCAAGTCAAAAGAATCAAATACTTAGGCCTAAGGGCTCCAGAATTTCTCATTTCCAGGATAATTATTGCTGGTATTAATTTGGAAAAGTTATTTGGTTTAAAAATTATTTTACATTATATGTCTGTGTGAGGTTATTGTGCCATGTGCTGGTGCCCAGGAGGCCAGGGGTGATGATGGATCTTGCCGCAGCAGATTTAGAGGTAACTGTGTAGGACCTATGAGAAGGAAAAGTGCTCTTACCCACTGAGTCATCTCTTGGAAACACACACACACACACACACACACACACACACACACACACACGCTTTATTGGGTGTTTGTTTGTTTGGTTTTTTTTGGGGGGGGGTTTGAGACAGGGTTTCTCTGTGTAGCCCTGACTATCCTGGAACTCACTTTGTAGACCAGGCTGGCTTCGAACTCGGAAATCCGCCTGCCTCTGCCTTCCGAGTGCTGGGATTACAGGCGTGCGCCACCACAGCCCGGCTCACACGCTTTATTTATAAATATGTGCATATTTGTGTGTGTGTGTGTGTGTGTGTGTGTGTGTGTGTGTATATGTTGGGGGCAGGTATGAGCAGGTGTTCATAGAGGCATGAAGAGTGCATAGGATTCTCCAGAGCTGGAATTACATAGAATTGTAAGCCTCCACGTGGATGATGGGAACCAAACTCTGGTCTCTGAGAGAACGTAAGTGTTCTTACTGCTAAACCATCTCTCCAGCCCCAACTGAGCTGCTGTTATTTCTATTACTCCACTAAGCATGGTTTGCAGGGATCTTATTTCTACACCATCTAGAGCCTGATTATCGTACCCAACACATATGTTATAGTTTATTTTTGTGGAGACAGGGTCTTACCATTATAGCCCTGGCTGCCCTGGAGTTCTCTATATAGATCAGACTGGCCTCAAATTCACTGAGATCCTCCTGCTTCTGACTCTTGAGTACTGGGATTTAGGGTGTGTGTATGCTACTGGGCTTTTTATCTGAAGGCCTGTAGTACTATATCTCAGTTACCTTTCCTGCTGCTGTAACAAAACACCTCGACACGAGCAGCTTATTGGAGAAAGGGCTTATTTCAGACTGAGGTGGGAAAGTCAAGGCACTAGGAGCTTGAAGCAGCAATCACAGCACACCTGAAGTCAGGAGGGGCTGGAAGGAAGGCTGGGGCTCAGAGCCCTTATCCTTTCATTCCCTCCAAGGGCATGGGGCCCACAGTAAGTGTGCCTTGCCAATCACTCAACCGCATCAATGCCCCACCCCAGGCTCGCCCAGAGGCTAGTCTCCCAGGTGGTAGATCTGATATGGAGAGTTGAGAATCACATATGATATTTCTTCATTCACTTACTCCATTGTTTCTTACCCCTATACAAACATCCCTGCATGCCTGTATAGTTTGAGAATGACTGGTCTTGGGGAAATGACTAAAAGAGACTTCTGGAAATGACAATTCTGTACCTCAAATGGACTCTACTCCAAGACTCCAAAGAATACATTTCAGTAAGCTGTGTACGTGGCCAAGATGGCCAACATTTCTTTGACCTTTGGATACAAATGTTCATAACGGGGAGTGGGGAGCAGATCTCTCCAGTTGCCACCATTAGCCCCAGGAATTTTTTACAGAGTCATGCCCTCTGGTAAAGCTTTTCCACTGAAAAGAAATTTAGGATGCACTAGTATGGGTGAGGGTGGATTTTAGTAAAAGGCATTTTATTTATTTATTTATTTTTGGTTTTTCGAGACAGGGTTTCTCTGTGTAGTTCTGGCTGTCCTGGAACTCACTCTGTAAACCAGGCTGGCCTCGAACTCAGAAATCCACCTGCCTCTGCCTCCCAAGTGCTGGGATTACAGGCGTGCGCCACCACCGCCCGGCTACTTGTTTGTGTTTTTAAGGATTAATTAGAATGTAGTTAGGGATTCTGCTCATTTAGTTAGTTGGACAATTCTTTGCTATTTGTAGAACTTTCACACAAAGTGTTAGTTTTGTTGGACTTTTGGCTCTCAGCTGAGGGGATTCAACTAGACTCTCCTCTTTTCTGTTCCCTCACCTCAATACCTTTTCCTTGAGATGGGCTCTCTTGCCTAGGCTAGCCTCAAACTCACTATGTAGTCAAGGATAGACTAGACTGGAATTTCTTGATCTTCTTGCCTCTATCATCCAGTTTATGAAGAGCTGGGGATTGAACCCAGGGCTTCATGTAATGCTCTGGCAACCGAGCCACATCCTCCACCCTTTACCCGATGTTCTCTCAATTATTCTTGTCTTTCTATATACCATCTACTTAGTCTAAAGATTTATTATTATATGTGAGTACACTGTCGTTGTCTTCAGACACCAGAAGAGGGCTCCAGATCTCATTACAGATGGTTGTGAGCCACCATGTGGGTGCTGGGATTTGAACTCAGGACCTTCAGAAGAGCAGTCAGTGCTCTTAACTGCTGAGGCATCTCTCCAGCCCCCCTCCCCCCATCTACTCATTCTATTTCTGGATTCCTGGTTTGTTTTTTTTCCCCTCAGGCCTTCCCATTTCTGTGTCGCTGACTCCTGAACTTGCTTTCAATGTCCCCAGTCAACTCATGAGACCAAGCTTGTAGCCATTAGAAGTTGGCTGTAAAACTGAAGGAGACTTAGAGGAACATAGGTAGACAAGGACAGCAAGCGTGGGCTTCCTCAAATGATGGCCTCTTGTTCACTGACACTGAGAGATGAGACTGTAGGAGGGTACAGGGTTGAGCTCCAAAACAGGACCAAATGCTGTTAAATGGGGATGTTGAAAAACACCTAAGCCATTCCAGCTACGGGATTCCCACCGTGAAGGGATAAAACTATTACTTTCCCTTTCTTTGCCATCTGTGTTTCACTGACATTCAATTCTTTGTGTTAGGGAAGTCTAGAGATTCCTGTAGATCAGTGGATCTCCACAGGTAGATCAAGACCCCTTTGGGGATCAAATGACACTTTCAAAGGGGTCATTAAAGGCCATAAGAAAACAAAGAAATTTATATTATGACTCATAACAGTAGCAAAATAACAGTTATCAAGTAGCAACAAAAAAAAATTTGTGGTTGGGGTCACCACACCGTGAGGACAATATTAAAGGAACGCAGCATTAGGAAGGCTGAGAACCACTGGTCTAGGTGACTGCCAGCACCCGTGCTACAAGACCATTCCGATGGTCTTATACCATTCACACAACATCCCTAAGAAATTGCAAAGGAATTCATTTCCAGTGGAAGACTGTGGCTAGTTGCTGAGGTCTTGAAGAAACGGAGAAGAGTGGGAAAGTCTCTGGAGGAATGAGGGAGGAGCCCTTTTACAGGAGAGAAAAAAATCATGCCCTTTTTCTTCTTGCCCCCTGGAGATATCGGCCTGCACCGATCAGTCTAGAGATGTATTCGGGTACGACCATATTCAGGAGACCACTTTGTAAGTTTCTACTGTGTATAATCTAAATTCAGAAGGGCGCGCCACAGGCATGTTTAGCATTTCAAGTGTGGAAGCAGAAAAAAGAATGGCTTAGTTTAATAATGCTGTAAGAGTGTAAGTACCAGTAGCATGACACACACGTGCAACCTGATAGTAATTATGCCGATGGTGTAAACAGCTCCCCTGTGTAGACTTGCTGAGACTCTACTGCTAAATCTCAAGCCTTAACAGCAACTGCTAGAAAAATCAATAAGTCTTTTCCCCGGGAACCAAAGATATATGGGTTACTAAAATGCCTGACAATTCTCCATAAAGAGTAATGTCTCATTATATTAATGCTAAAGGAGGTTTGCATTTTATTTCCTAAATAATAACAAGATTGCAAATTAAAGGACTAGTTGACGCCGTGATAAACATCCACGGAGGCACAGACAAATCAATACGAGAATAAGGCAAAAAAGAAACGGAACCTGTTTCTCGCAGTGTATTCACCGAGTTTCCTTGGCTGAGCCCTGTTCACAAAGCCCTTCCCAGGGCACTCGTGCGTTGTTCTTCTTCGGATGGTAATTAACTCTTAGGAACATACATGAAGACGGAGCATGGACATTCAGTACAGATGATACATCCGGTCAGCTGCAAAAGGAGAAGGCCGTGGAAACTAACACATAATTGGAATTGCAGCCACAACAGAGATGGTTCTGTCCACTAGCATGGCACCCGGGAGACATCCAGCCAGGGGCAGGCTAGTGGTGTAGTGGTGGAGGAACCAAACTTTACTACTGCAAGATTTAGGATTTAGCTTGTTTAATCATCATCATCATCATCATCATCATCATCATCATCATCATCATCATATTTTTTGGGACAAGATATTACTCTGTAGTCAATGCTGGCTTGGAGCTCACCAGGTAACCTAGGCTGGCTTTGAACTCACAGCAATGCTGCCTCAGTCTCCAAAGTACTGGGATTATTGGCATGAGATTTAGGCAAGCTCTCTCAGATATTTTCGATTTTGAAGTTCAAGACTGCCTTTTGCCCTGGGTGGTTGACTTGTTGCTGTCCAGCCAGGATTCATGGGGAGACTGTGTTTTATTTAGTCACCCTCCTCCTGCTCCGGGACTCCGCTTTTTAGCACTAATCCCTGTCTCTTCTCATCTTTACCTGGTGTCAGGACAGAAGGCATTGGCAGCCCTGGGTGGTGGGGTGGTTGGTGGGTAACTACTGTTAGCCAGGCATGCTGGCCGGGCATGCCAGCGAACGCCCTTAATCCCAGCACTCCAGAGACAAGAGGCAGGCAGGAGGCTCTCTGTGAGTTTGAAGCCAGCCTGGTCCACATAGCAAGTTCTAGGCCAGCTATGGCTATACAGTGAGACTCTGTCTCAACACAACAAACAGACAGCAAAAACAAAACAAGGCCCAACAAAACACTACTGGTCCGTCTGGGTGTTCTTTGGGATGCTCTATTCGAAAGTTATCTTCAGATTTGAGATTTGGCAACAACAAGATTTCATATTTATCTAGTGTTGTAGGCACAGTTTCTCATGCGTTGTCCCTACTGATCCTCGGACAAGCAGACAGAAGCTGTTATGTGTGTTTTATAGACCATAAAAATGAGGCACGTGGGGATGAAGTGACTGGAAGACGTTCTGCTAACAAGCTTGTGTGGCTGAATTCGACCGACTGGCCGCAAGGCCAAGGCTTTCTGCATTATAGGTGTTATGTATAGTGTTTACCTTATTTTGTGGGGGGTATTTATTTATTTTTTTGCTTCCTGTCTTTTTTTTCATGCTTATGTGTGGTATCTGCACATGTGTGTACATGCATTCACATGTGAATAACTGCCCTTGTGTGTTTGGTTGTGTGTGTGTGTGTGTGTGTGTGTGTGTGTGAGACTAAGGTTGATGTCAGGGACCGTCTGTGATTGCACTTTATATTTGGAGGCTGGGACTCTCATTTGAGCCCCGAGTTTGTCAATCTGGCTAGTGTAGCTTGCCAGCTTGCACTGGGGATCAATCCCCTGTCTCTACTCAGGAAGTGCTATTACAGGTAGGCCAGCGTGCCTGGCCAATGAAGAATGATCTGTGATCCAGATCCTGAGGAAGAGAAGCCAGGGAAAGCTCAGGCCCAGGCATGGTGGCACACACCGTTAATCCCAGGAGACAGAAGCAAGCAGATCTCTGAGTTCAAGGCCAGCCTTGGACAGAGCAAGTTCCAAGTAGAGAAAAGCTTAGGTCAGGTGTGTGGGTCCACTCCTTTAATCTCAGAAGTCAGGAGATAGAGGCATGCGTATCTCTGAGTTCGAGGTCAGTTTACAGACCAAGTTCCAGGGCAGCCAAGCTTAGGAAGTGAAGGATGCGATAGAACAAGGGGGCACGTTCCAGCTCCAGCAAGCAGCGGAACTTGGAAACTTTGGTCTTGTGGCTCTGGCTTTGGAGTCAAGGATAGATGGGATTACTAGGATGCTGGTTGGATGGAGCTAAGAAATTAGCTAAGAGACCAGCATCAGGCTGGAGAGATGCCTCAGTGGTTAAGAGCACCGACTGCTCTTCCAAAGGTCCTGAGTTCAAATCCCAAAAACCACATGGTGGCTCACAGCCATCCGTAATGAGATCTGACAGCTCTTTTGGTGTGTCTGAAAACAGCTACAGTGTACTTACATATAATAATAAATAAATGTAAAAAAAAAAAAAAGGAGACCAGCACTGAGGTGAAATCTTCTGGGAAGTGTTTTCTGAGAGCACAAAGAAGCTGTCTTCCAGAGATAGCTAAGGTTGTAGCTCATGTTGCAGATGGACTTGGTAATGTGTAAGAGTCACCCAGTGGTACTGATTTTGAAGGCATGAAGGGGTCATGAAGAACAGCTGAGGCGTGGCACTGTGAGAGACCAGAGAAGGACATTGGTGAGGTGCAGCCTCAGTTGCAGTTGGTGCTCCATGCCTGTAGGGGTCACGTGAAGTTGAGGCTTCGCACCATGAAGAGAGCCTATGAGAGGCTATTGATGAAGCCAGTTGCAGTGGAAGACCCCAGCACACTGGAGATGCCAGTACCATGGGATGACCACCAAGAACAGCAGCAGCAGCGGAGTAGAGTCAACCAGACCCTGGAGTGCTGTGGAGGGCAGAGCTGGAGAAGTGACTCAAGCCCTTTGGGGAGACCAGAAGATCATGTGTGGATCCCAGACATTGGAACAAGTTTACTGCTGTAAAGTTGAAGTTGTTTTGGACACACCCCAAGATGTTAGAGATACCAGAGCCATAGGCTATCTGCTGAGGAAAGCTGCTTAACAGGGAGTGGAACCAGACCATGAGAAAGTTTGTTGCAGTCATCAAGGCTGAAAGGAGTTGGAGATCTGAATAGTGCTTTGTCATCAGACATGGAGATGTAGAATTTGGAGTTTGCATATGTATGTATGTATGTATGTATGTATGTATGTATCTGTCTGTCTATCTTATCTTCTTCTTCTTCTTCTTTTTTTTTTTTTTTTTTTTGGTTTTTTGAAACAGGGTTTCTCTGTGTAGTCCTGACTGTCCTGGAACTCACTCTGTAGAACAGGCTGGCCTCGAACTCAGAAATCCGCCTGCCTCTGCCTCCCGAGTGTTGGGATTACAGGCATGTGCCACCATGCCCGGTTATCTTATCTTCTTTTAAGGCAGCAAAGCATAGAGAATAATGTAAGAACTTGGGACTCCACTTTATTTTGGTTATAAACAACCCCCTCTTCTCCACTAACATACCTGGCACACTCAGACCTTTACATCTGACATAAATGATGTCCCTAGCAATCTGTTAGCAACCTCGGATCCCCCATCGGCCTTGAGCTGCACACACACCTGACTTCAAAAATAGAATAAGCTCTTACCTTCTTGATGACCATCAAACTTTGACATTTTCTATTCAGTCATACTCTCAGTTATGTCTGGGCACCGTAGAAGATGGACTGATCTGGCCTGAACCGGTTTTGGGAGTAGAGCATGATGTCACCATCTGTTTCTCAGTCAGATCCACTATTGTAGTGCAGCGACTCCTTGGTAATGTTTTTTTACCTACTTCATGAAAACCCTACCACTGAGATAAGAGCTGTTAAGTGAAAAAAAAAATACCATTAGTTTTTATTAGAAAACATTTTGTATTCCATCACACCACAAGATAAGTAATTTTTACAAGTAGGAAAATATACCAATCAAGCATAAAAAAAAATCTTATAAAAGTGATGTGCTATATCTGGAAAGTATTCTGACATCAACATATACATTATAGTTCAATTTGGGCGCTAACTTCTAGAGTTAGCATGGTCCCCTGCAAGGCTGTCATCATTTTAGATGTTAGCTGCACTTCAGGAGTCTCTGGGCCACAGATGACCAGCTAGCCACAGAGTTGGAGGGTTCCCATAGATCCCAGCCTTGAGTACAATTACAGCTGTATTCTAGAGGATACAAACAAGGACCAACCAGATGAAGAGAGGCATGCGGGGAGGTGTGAGGGTTCCAAGAGACAGCTTCCATGATCTCTCCTATGGCATCACCCAGATCTGTTACGGCTTCCAGCACCTACCATTTTATCGGAGTTCCGTCCTGTGGGCATGGCTGAATTATTAGCCAGGTAACTGATCTGGCTTCCCCTTCCTTCCCTCTTTCTCAACCTTATTTATTTATTTACTTATTTTTGAGATCTTGAGATTATTATGTAGACCAGGCTGGCCTTGAACTCACAGAAATCCACTTGCTTCTCTCTGATTCCCAAACACCGGGATTAAAGGCATGCAGCACCCAGCCGGGCTTCTTTTCTCAATCCCTTAAAGTTAGGTTAATCCAAGCCTCAGTCCTGTGATCACGTAGGTGGTATTTTTTGTCTCATCTCTTGGCATGAACTCACATGTGATTCAAAGGATGCCCAAATGACAAAGATGCTGCCATGATTCAGAAAGTCCAGTGACTCTGGATTTCCTTCCAAACCAGCCAGAAAGGCCAATGAAATTCCTTTTTAGGGAACAGAAAGCATATGAAAAAAAAATATATATACTCTACAGCACAATGAACACGTTTGGGGTGTTTCAGTGCCGTCGGATTCTAGGAGGCGGTAATCTCACGTATAAAGCGGGCATGGTGATGCCGCGTTACTGAAGCGCCGGAAGTAACAAGTGAATGCCCAGTGTGGGAGGTTTTCAGTGGGGTAGAAACCGTGACGTGTGCGGACTCCAGACAAGAGCTGCTTCTGAGCTGGGCAGTGGTGGTGCACGCCTTTAATCCCAGCACTTGGGAGGCAGAGGCAGGTGGGTCTCTGAGTTCGAGGCCAGCCTGGTCTACAGAGTGAGTTCCAGGACAGCCAGGGCTACACAGAGAAACCCTGTCTCGAAAAACCAAAAAAAAAAAAAAAAAAAAAAAAAAAAAAAAAAAAAAGAAAAAAGAAAAAAGAAAAAAGCTGCTGCTGCTTCTGGGCATCTGAACGCTTGAGGGGAGGCCAGCCAGGAACACTGGGAGCAAGAAAGCGGGTTCAGCACCCTCTGCCGAGCCTTGGTCACCCTGAATGCAGTCACCATGGCTTCAGAATCCCGAAGGTATGTAGAGCTTCAAGACGCATGTGCTCCAGGGAGCACCATCTGGACACATTTTGGACTAAGCAGCTTGTGCAAGCCCAAGCCTGCTGTTTCCGCTCACCACCCTCCCTACTTCCGCCGCTGCTGTTCGCTTTGCTCTAGTCGGCCTTCAGATAGATTTCTGTGCTCAGGACCGACCCAGGAGTATTGGCCAGTAAATAGAGGGCCTTCGCATTTCCTTGGAATAAGGTGAATCTCAGGACAGCACAGTGGGGAAAGTCAACGTGGACGAAGCCAGCGGTCAGAAAACTGTAGTGGGTAAACATTATTTATGGGGAGAGCTGTTGAACGCGTTTAAACGCATGTAAAGGAGAGATTAGGATTTAAAGCTTCATAAATGCTGGCTAGTCACTGACTGGTCACCTGACAGATACTAGGTATTGTCTAGAATGTCAGAAACTGCTACAGGTCCAAGCCAGGGAGTCCTTGATCTCACAGTACAAGGCGAATTTTGTTTCATGCCCACAGCTGAGCAGAACAAGCTATAATTCCCCAGAGCAGTAAGGGACAACGGATTTCTCTAAAGTAAAACTAATTGTGATCCAGACACCATCTAGGATATTTTACAATATATGCACCAGCAGATATTCAAGGGAGATAAATTCATATGAAGGACTGGGGCGGGGGGATATTATTACTTGTCAAACTTTTTTTCCTTTTCCTTTTTATTTTATTGCAGATCTTGGGATCAAACACTGAAACCTTGCGTGTACTAGGCAAACACACTACCACTGAGCTACACCCCTAGATAAATTTTTTTTTGTTTTTGTTTTTTTTGTTTTTTGAGACAGGGTTTCTCTGTGTAGTTCCGGCTGTCCTGGAACTCACTCTGTAGACCAGGCTGGCCTCGAACTCGTTACATCTACTTATTTGTATGTGTCCCTGTGTGTATATTCTTATCATATATACATGTATTGAGTATGAATATTTTCTCTGAGACTGTAGTTTGCCAATATCTTTTTTAAAGATTTACTTATTTATTATTATATGTAAGTACACTGTAGCTGTCTTCAGACAGCCGAGAAGAGGGGGACAGATCTCATTACAGATGGTTGTGAGCCACCATGTGGTTTTTGGGATTTGAACTCAGGACCTTTGGAAGAGCAGTCAGTGCTCTTAACCACTGAGCCATCTCTCCAGTCCGGTTTGCCACTATCTTAAGGTTTATTTTATATCTATTGCCTTAGTGTGTGTGGTGTGTGTGTGTGTGCCACAGTGTGCTTGTCTTATGGGAACTGGTTCTCTCCTACTATGTGGGTCTCAGTAAACCCCATTCAGGTCATTAGGTGCTTTTTATCTGCTCAATCATCTCATTGGCTCCTAATATTAGCATTTATTTACTTTCATTAGTGATAATTTAAAATGTTTATTGGTTTGTAAGGAGTCTAATGTATTAGTGTTTTTTCTTTTGTAGATATGTTCTGGCTTTATTTATTTATTTTTTTTATGAACTCTTTGCTTGCTCCAAGGCTACGAAGGTATTTTTCCTACATTTGTTCTCAGTCTTTGGTGTGAATTTATTTCATGTCTTTGTGAAGTGTGTATTTTTGATCATTCTACACAGTTGTCTTGCTGGGCGGTGGTGGTGCACGCCTTTAAGCCCAGCACTTGGGAGGCAAGGCAGGTGGCGCTCTGAGCTCTCACAACCTCTGAGGCATCCCTCCAGCCCGGATCTGGTCACTTTTAATACCTGATCTGGGTTTTAGAAACCGGACCGTGAAGCTTTGCACTCCCCTTTCCAGCCAGCGCCGGCGCCGAGCTATGGGCATCTCTCGACACAGTTGGCACATTTGCCACAAGAGCCGTGGCAAGAGGAAGCGGAAGTATGAGCTGGGACAGCCTCTGCCAGCACTAAGATTGGCCCTCGCTGCATACTGGCATACACAGTCCGAGTCCGAGGAGGCAATAAGAAGTACCGTGCCCTGGTACTGGGTGCGGGAAACGAGTGTAGTACTCGCAAAACAAGGATCTTTGATGTTTACAATGCATCCAGTAATGAGCTTGTCGGCACCAAGACCCTGGTGAAGAACTGCCTTGCGCTTACTGACAGCACACCGCACCGCAGTGTGCCGGGGTCCCACTATGCACGGCCCCTGGGCCGCAAGAAGGGGGCCAAGGTGACTTCCGGAGAGGGAGAGATTTTTTTTTTTTTTTTTTGGTTTTTCGAGACAGAGTTTCTCTGTATAGCCCTGGCTGTCCTGGAACTCACTCTGTAGACCAGGCTGGCCTCGAACTCAGAGATTCGCCTGCCTCTGCCTCCCAAGTGCTGGGATTACAGGCGTGCGCCACCACCGCCCGGCCATGAGAGGGAGAGGTTTTAAACAGAAAAGGATCAAAAGAAATACAAGGAAAGGAAAAAGAATGCCAAAACCGGCAGTCTTCTGGAGGAGCCGGTCCAGCAGGGCAAGCTTCTCCCCTGTATTGCCTGAAGACCGGGCCAGCGTGTGCTCGAAGGCCGGGAGCTGGAGCTCTGTCTGCAGAAGATCAAAGCCCGGAGAGGCAAGCACACCGCCAGTCATAGCTCTGGTAATAATTAAAACCCAACCCAACCTGCTCTCTTTCTTTTTCCCAGATGGAAACTGATCACCCTGCCTATAGTCAGCGTGAATCCTCTTACTGCTCTACCCAGAATCCGCTTTGTCCGTGAGGTCCTCCTAGGTAATTTCCCATCGCCCACCTCGGCATGTTCCTTGGCTCTACATTCTTGCTCCCTGGTCTGTGCTGTAGTGGAGGCTGAATCTAATCTCTTTTCCAAGGTCAACCCCGTTCCAGAGTTTGCGGGATTTATCTCAGTAATTCTGAATACAGTCTATCTTATTGTGCTTTCAATAAACATCGTTGAATATTTTTCTTTAACTCTGTATATGGGGAAATAGAATGATCTCTCCAGTTATTGGAATCTTCTTGCATATCCTGTACATGGGAATTTTTCTTGCCATCAGGTATTTACAGAGATATAAAAAGCTTAAGGAAAATAAAACACAGCAGAGGTGGATCATCCAGTGGCCAGTGCTATAAGCAATATGGGTTTTTCTTCAAAAAACAATCACTTTTTTTGACCTAATCTAAGTCTTTATTATTATTATTGTTATTATTATTATTATTATTATTTATTATTTTTTTTTTCTGAGACAGGGTTTCTCTGTGTAGCCCTGGCTGTCCTGGAACTCACTCTGTAGACCAGGCTGGCCTCGAACTCAGAAATCCGCCTGCCTCTGCCTCCTGAGTGCTGGGATTAAAGGTGTGCGCCACCACTGCCCAGCTCATAAGTTTCTTTTAACTCTTTATTGGTTCTCTGAATTTCACATCATGCACTCCGATCCCACTCATCTCCCCATCCCTCTGGCCTTGCAACTACCCCTACCAAAAGAAAATTAAAAAAAATTAAGACAAACAAAATCTTGATGCGGAAGCTGCAGTGTGTGCCAGTGTGTCTCACAGCACACCCTTTTGTCCACACATCTTTACTCGCAAATGTTCATTGCAGTGAGCCATTGGTCTGGCTCAAGGCTTGCGGCTTCTGCTACGTCATCCTCTGCTGTGGGATCCACCTGGGACTCCTCTGAGATACCCTGTTGTTGCCCGGCATCACAGACATCCTGAAGCTTTGGATCCTCATGACTGTGCTTCAGCAGTTCTTAGGTCTGGTAGATGTTGCGGGAGGGGGGCGACTCAAAGCCCTGGGGCTGTGCCTGGGGGGTAGCTGAGTCGGTCAGCCCGCCAGCACTCCTGCACCCACACCTCCAGCACTGCCCTGACTTAGTCACTCGGTGTTGCAGCAAAGGGTAGGGCCAGGTCTCTCAAGCTCTCACAGCCTTGGGCCAGCCCTCTAGAAGGTGAGGAGGAGTGGGGTGGATATGGGAGTGGTGGGGGTGGGGTGGGGTGGAGGTGGGGTGGGGGCGGGGATGGAGGGGATTTCTCTCTAGCCCACGCCACTGCCTGGCAGAGGAATGGTGGGGTCAGTTTTCCCTGGCTCATGCCCCTGGGGTAGGCTCATCCTTGTCCCTGCCATCAGATGCTGCCGAGGCAAGATGCAGGGCTCACTATCCAGAGTGCTGCCGCTGGTGAGGGGCGGGGCCAGCTAGGCAGCAGCCGAGACCAGGGATGCCCGCACGACCTTTGGTAGCAATATGAACAATGCACATCCTCTCAGACGCTCACGGCTGCGGGGCCACAGACCCCGACACTGTCCTCAGTGGTAGCATGGGCTCGGACCTCATCATGACCTCCCATGGCCGGCTGTTCCTCTCCCCCGGCATTCTCCAGCTCTGCCTCTCCTCACAGTGTGCAAACTCTTCCTCTTCTCCTTCTTTCCCTTCTCTCCCCCTCATACTTGCACACTGTAGTGACTCCCACTGTGGGTAGGTCACGCTTGGGTGCCTTCCTCTTTCGTAAGTTTTTTTTTTGTTTGTTTTTGTTTTTTCGAGACAGGGTTTCTCTGTGTAGTCCTGGCTGTCCTGGAACTCACTCTGTAGACCACTCTGGCCTCGAACTCAGAAATCCGCCTGCCTCTGCCTCCCAAGTGCTGGGATTACAGGCATGCGCCACCACGCCCGGCCGTAAGTTTTATATGTGATCATTTTATAATTATTTCTTCTCTTACAATTAATCATTAAAAGCTGATGATGGAATGAAAAGGATGGTATTCCTGTTCAATGAAAAACATTTTCAAATTAGATGCTGCTTCTGAAAGATCTGTATGTGTAGTGTGTGTGAGTGTGTGTGTGTGTGTGTGTGTGTGCATGTGTGTGCATGTTGGGGAGCTCTAGAGGAGCATAACAGAACACTGAGACCTCCAGAACAACTATGCCCAGATCCTTTCGTCACAGGGAAGCATTCCCACGGGATGAGGTCTGTCCCCCCCTGTGGGTGAGCACACCGCGCTGCTGTCCGGTACTCGGTTTATTCACATTGCTCGGGCAGCAGGGTCCTCAAGCCTCAGGGAGAGGACTTCCTAGTACTGGTGACTCAAGGATAGTGCTGTAGGATGATCTCAAACACAGCCTCAGGCCAAAGTAGAGGGTCTCCTCCTTTCCTCAGGGGTATGCTATGTCTAGAAACAATACAACTTCTATTATAATTGTTATGCTCAGCGACTTAAGAGTAGCAGGATTGGTCAACCAGACACAGACGACTAGGAAAAGCTTTACCCTTTCAAGAAAATGTACAAGGCCGGGCAGTGGTGGCGCACGCCTGCAATCCCAGCACTTGGGAGGCAGAGGCAGGCAGATTTCTGAGTTCAAGGCCAGCCTGGTCTACAGAGTGAGTTCCACAACAGCCAGGGCTATACCGAGAAACCCTGTCTCGGAAAAAACAAAACAAAACAAAACAAAACAAAACAAAACAAAACAAAACAAACTAACAAAAAAACCCAAAACCAACCCCCCCCAAAACAAAAACAAAAACAAAAAAAAAATGTACAGGATTCATCAAAGGGCAGAAGGGCAGACATTGCATTTGGTCTGTTAGTCTCTCACGTGAGCCTGTGAAGTTTCTGTCCCAAATCTGCATCCTGGATTCTAGGGGGAAAAACTGTGCTGTTCGACTGACCTTTATTTAACAAGAAGAAATCACAACTAACAACAGCACAGATTGACCTTTCAAATAAGGTCTGCTTCCCGTTGTGGAGGAGACATGATGCAACCTGTTATTGTGATCCCTTTCCAGCACGATCGAACATTTGCCGGGTGTTCTGAAACAAACCACTTTAAACCGAAGTAATGCTTAGTCCTAACACGGCCCAGGAGAATCTCAGGAAAACCTATATGGGCTTAGGAAGCTAGATGGCAGAGTGACCACACGGTTAAGAGCTTTGTATGCAGTTTCAGAGAGAAGCTGAGCCCTTGAATAAGAGAGGGGAGGGCGAGGGAGAGGGAGGGAGAGAGGGAGGGAGGGAGAGAGCAAGATGGAGAGAGCATTTTTGCTTATAAGAACTATAGAAAAGAGGTACTTTAATTTGACGGTTAAAAAGACATATTTTTAAAGGTTAAAGTCAGAATTTTAAAAAAAGTTTTTTATGTCATAGATAACCTACTTCAGGCATGAGAGTTCTTGAAAAGTTAGGAATCAGCTAATGTAAAACATTAATTAAAAAGAAGAATGATAGGAGCTGGAGAGATGGCTCAGTGGTTAAGAGCACTGACTGCTCTTCCAGAGGTCCTGAGTTCAATTCCCAGCAACCACATGGTGGCTCACAACCATCTGCAAGGTCCGATGCCCTCTTCTGGTGTGTCTGAAGACAGCGACAGTGTACTCACATACATAAAATAAATCTTAAAATAAAAAAGACAAAGTTTATGGGAAATGAGGAGTTTACAGAGGCCAGAATAGGGAGTCTTCTTCTTTTTTTTTCTTTTTCCTTCTTTTTTTATTGGATATATTCTATATTTACAATTCATTTCCCCTTTTCTGGTTCCCCACCCCCAAAGGTCCCACATGACCTTTTCCCTCCCCCTGCTCCCTTCATCCACCCCTCCCACCTCACTGTTCTTGTATTCCCCCACAATGATGCTTTGGTCCCTTCTAGCACCAGTGTCCACTCCTTTCTTCTTGTCAGACATCACTTGGTATGTGATTTATGTCTTTGGTGTTCCAAGATTCTAGGCTAATATCCACTTATCAGTGACTGCATACCATGGGTATTCTTTTGAGACTGAGTCACCTCACTTAGTATGACGTTCTCCAGCTCCATCCATTTCTCTAAGAATTTCAGGGAGTCTTCCTTTATTTTTCTGTTTTCTCTCTTTCTTCCTTGCTATCTAGACAGTTTTGCTATTTGCACAGGCTAACCTCAATGTTGACAGGCCCTGTTTCAATAGTGCTGGGATCACAGGCCTATTTCATCACTCTGTGCAAGTGTAGCCCAGACTGGCCTAGAACTTTTGATCCTCCTGCCTCACTGCAGCTCCAGTGATTGCCATGTCTCTTCTAAGCCCCCGTGATGAAGTTTCTCTACTTAACATTTCTTTCTTTTTTTTAAAAAAAGATTTATTTATATGAGTACACTGTAGCTGTCTTCAGACACACCAGAAGAGGGCGTCAGATCTCATTACAGATGGTTGTGAGCCACCATGTGGTTGCTGGGATTTGAACTCGGGACCTTCGGAAGAACAGTCAGTGTTCTTAACCACTGAGCCATCTCTCCAGCCCTCTATGTAGCATTTCTTTTTCTTTCTTTTTTTTTTTTTTGGTTTTTCGAGACAGGGTTTCTCTGTGTAGCCCTGGCTGTCATGGAACTCACTCTGTAGACCAGGCTGGCCTTGAACTCAGAAATCCGCCTGCCTCTGGCTCCCAAGTGCTGGGATTACAGGCGTGCGCCACCACCGCCCGGCTCTACATAGCATTTCTATCTAGTGTGTTTCTTTGTTTCCTTATGGCTCTCACTGAGTGTGCACCAGCTCCTTTACACCACCAGGACACCAACAAGGATACTGGATTAAAGGCAAGAAAGCCGCCAGTGACTACGGCAGTGGCTCTATGCTTCCCATTCAGGCTACTGAGGTCTGGTGACCTTGGCTATGCTGTATAATTTCTCTGGACCTCAACTTCTCTTTATTAGAAAACACGAGGTTCACAATACTGTGATGCAGAAATGCTGTGTCATCGTGAGAACTGACTGCTGTGATATTACAATCTATTAAGAAATGTGTATTCGAGCCGGAAAAATCTAGGGTGTGCTTACAGACAGGAGCCCAGCATGGCTGTCCTCCGAGAGGCCCAACAGGCAGCTGAAAGAGTCAGATGCAGATGCTTATACCCAACTGATGGACAGGGGCTGCTGACCCCTGTGGTTGAATTAGGGAAAGGCTGGAAGAAGCTGAGGAGGAGGGCGACCCTGTAGGAGGACCAGCAGTCTCAACTAACCTGGACCCCGAGATGTCTCAGACACTGAGCCACTAACCTGGCAGCACACACCAGCTGACATGAGGCTCCTGACACACACACAGCAGAGGACTGTCTGGTCTGGCCTCAGTGAGAGAAGCACCTAACTCTTGACAGACTTAAGGCCCCAGGGATTGAGGGGGTGGGGACATGCTCTTGGAGATGGGGGAGAGAAATGGGATGAGGAACTATCATTGGGTGGACCAGGATGGGGATAATGATCGGACTGTAAAAAAGGATTTAATGATTGATGATGATGATGATAACAGAAAAATACTTATTTTTATTATTTTATGTTTATGTGTGTCTGTGGGTACCTGTGGACTTACCTGTGAATCTGTCTCTATGTCACATGTGTGTGGGAACCTGTGGAGTCCATAGAGGATGTCAGATCCCCTAGAAGTGGAGATAGAGGGGGTTGTGAGCTACCTGACGTGAGTGCTGGGAACCAATCTTGGATCCTCTGAGGGAGCAGCAAGACCTCCTGACTGTAGAACCAACTTTCCAACCGCCAACGACCAGACGTTAATCAGCCATACTGTGCTGTGAGGTCCCACAAACCCAAACAGAGGTTCCAGGAGATCCTGGACAGCTAGACACGTCCATCTGTGTAGCCAGGATGTCCTGGAACTTATGTCTCTCTCTGTAGATCTGGAGGCCCAGAGCACAGTCTGTGTCTCGGAGTCATCATTGCAAGCAAGGAGCAGTTGCTGGGGGTGTGCCCTCAAAGAGGATGTGCTTCCTGGCTGCTGGGACAAGCATCTTCCTCTGCCTTGATATGATGCTACCTCACCATAGGCATCAGAGCAATGGGTTCACTTTCAGACTGTGATCCAAAATAAAGCTTTTAAACTTGATGATCATAGATCTTTCAACCGAATAGTGAAAAAACAAAACCATACCCTTAGAAGTGAAACATCTTCAAATTAGAGAAAATCGAAATAGTTGTTCATTCTCTTACACTCGGGATCTAGGGCTCTATAGGACTAGGGATGTCGGGAAGTCACAGTCTGTTGTGCAGAGGGGCTGGGGATGCTGATGAGAAAGGGAACCGCACTGCCAGAGTCTTCTCCTTGCTGGGGCGAAGGGCGGCAACACCTTTCTTTTTGTTCCCCGTGTCCTAGTGTTCTGTGTAGTCAGTGCCCGACACTTGCTTGTCCATCTGTATATACTAATGTCCTAGAGAAGTCACCTGTGCTTTACAAAAACAGTTCAGATGGGATAAAAGCGACCAGTGTGAGAAGGGCTCAGGCACGTCCCACCCCCAGCCTGGGGCCCATGGAAAGAATTCTGGGGCCAGTGAGCCGGCTTAGAGGTAGAGATGTTGTTATCGGGCCTGACAACCTGGGTTGTCCCCGGGACCCACATGGTAAAAGGAGAAAGCCTCTAGGTAGATTTTCTCTGACCTCTGCGAGCATACACATACACACACACACACACACACACACACACACACATATACACACACACACATATACACGCGTGTGCGCGCGCACACACACACGCACTCGCACACATACACACACATGAGCACACGCACGCGCACACACGAGCACACACACATACACACTTGTGCACACACGCGCGCGCACACACACACACACACACGAGCACACGCACACACATGAGCACACGCGCGTGCACACACATGAGCACACACACACGTGTGCACACACACGCACACACATGAGCACACATATGAGCACACACACATACACACGTGTGCACACACACGTGCATGAACTTACACACACCAATTCTTTTTTAAAAGGCATTAAAAAAAATTCTTTAGGGACTAGCCAAGACTGTCCAGACTCCTCTTCTTTACTGAGAAGCCTTTCTCTGTCTCTCTGTCCACCTCCATCTCTGTATGGGTATGTTTGAATGTGTGGCACAGCTACTCGTCAGGCCCCTGCATTACCCTCTTCCAGCTGCCAGAGTGGGGCACCACAGATAAAGAAGTGGCTTAGAGAGAAATTTATTCTCTCACAGGTCCCGGGGGGCTACAAGTTCCAGACCGATGTGTCTGCAGGGTTTTAGTTTCTGGTGAGGCCTCTTCCCCTGGCTTTCAGACAGCTGATTTCTTTTTCTTTCTTTCTTTCTTTCTTTCTTTCTTTCTTTCTTTCTTTCTCTTTCTTTCTTTCTTTCTTTCATTTTTTTAAATACATTTTATATCCTTTTTTTCTAGAACAAACTTTTATTGATTTATAATAAACAGATGGCTGATTTCTAACGCTCGTGTCATCAGATGTGCCTTTCCTCTGAGTGTGCACTTACTACTGGCTTCTTTTATTATCAAGACCAGCTAAGTGGGCATGGTGGTGCACACCTGTAATCCCGGCACTTAGGGAGGTAGAGGCAGGCGTATTGTGAGTTGGAGGTCGGCATGAACTATATAGGAGGACACTATCTCCAGCAGCAGCAGCAGCAGCAGCAGCAGCAGTAGCAGCAGGTGTGGCCAGGTGGCTCAGGGGGTGGAGGCACTTCCTAAGGGATCTGATCTCTTATGTGTGATTGCAGGCCTCCTCCTCTTTCTCCTCCTTCCCTTCCTCCTCCCCCGTCCTCCTCCTCCCCTTCTCTCCTCCTCCTTCTCCCCCCCCCCCGTCCCCACCCTCTGTATATACTTAAGAAAGTACCCTGGCATCTCCATGTGGAGTTCCACAAGAATGCCAAGCTATACATCCATAACATATATGCAGAGGAGACCTAGGTCTCTCTCTCTCTCTCTCTCTCTCTCTCTCTCTCTCTCTCTCTCACACACACACACACACACACACACACACACACACACAGGGTCCCTGATTGTCCAGTCAATCTTTGTGAGCCCATATGAGCCTAGGTTAGCTAATTCTGCGGCCATTATCTTGTGGTTTGACCACTTATTTATTTATTTGTTTATTTGTTTATTTATTTATTTATTTATTTATTTGAGGCAAGTTTATACTATAAAATCTAACCGCAAACTCTCAATTCTCCTGCCTTGGCTTCTTGAGGGCTGGATTACACGCATATGTCCCTATGCCCAGCTTCTAGGCTTTCTTGTTGACCTTGCTTTTGAGACTAACATGGATTTAATCTCTTTGAAGAGGGTCTAAAAGAGAGTAAGGGCATGGCTCTCCCTTCTAGAGCGCCCCCTGTTGTCTGTGAGGCCCTGGATACTCATCCTTGGACCCTTGAAGACTCTACTCCAGAGTTTCCCTCCCCAGAGCCTTTCCTACTGTCCACCGCCAACCCTCTCTTTCAACTTTACTGACTCGGTTTGCTTTCTGCGCTATGACAGGAGATACACAACCCCGGGTAATCTGTAAGGAATGAAAGTTCAGTCCTTTACCAGTCCCGGAAGCTGAGAAGTTCAGTGGCGAAGGGCGGCATTCGGTGGAGGACTTCGGTGGAGGACTTCGTTACGGTAGGAACTCCGCAGAGCCACGAGGTGGCGCAAGGCGTCACGGCACAGCGGAGAGCCCGGGCTCTTTTTATTTTTTATTTTCATTCCATCATTAGGAAGACCCATTAATCCACGATTTAGCCTTTATGACCTCTTCGCGCCTTCAAGTTCCCACCTTTAAATATTATTAACAAGTGACTTTGGGGATTAAGTTCCCCACCAATCCCTCAAAGTAACCTTACTCCAACCTCGGTTTAAAGATCAAGATTCCCAGATTCTGCTTCCAGCCAGTTGCCGTCGCCTTCATTAAAACCTGGTGGTTTATCTTCTCAAGATTGTCTCTCTTACGGTATTTCTTTTCCTGATGAGTTTGCTCACAAAGCTGTATTAGAACTGCACCCAGAAATCTAAGTGCGCTGCAGGCGGAACCTGGCCAGTTGTTTGGCCTTTAAAAATGACACATTTCACCAGGGAAGCAGAGGCAGATGAGTCTGTGATTTGAGGCCAACTGGGTCTTCCTAGTGAGATCCCGTCTCAAACCCCACCAGCCAACCAACAGTTCCCCCTTCCTTGCTATTCACGGAACGCGCTTACAGTTAGGCGTCTCAGTGTTTGCTGGATATCGTAGCTCACGTTTGCGATTTGAATACTTGGGAGGTTGAAGCAGGTGGCCCCCTGACTGTCTGAGGTCAGGCTGGCCTACAAGTGTGAGAGCTTATCTCAATGAAAACGGCGGGGGTGGGGCAGGGCGGGGAGAGGTGGGTGGGGAGGGAGGGGCGGAGGGGCGGGGAGGGAGGGGCCGGCGGGAATTCAGCATTCACATTAGTGGTCCTGGGTGGAAGTCTGTTTGGTGAATACTGACAGCAAATCACAACATTGGCAATAAAAACAAACAAACAAACAAACAAAAAAAACAAAAAAAAAAACAAAAAAAAAAAACAAAAAACAAAAAAAAAAAAACCCCAAACACTTGCACTAAAGGAGCCCAGGGGCGGAACAGTCCTTACCTCTCTGTGTAAGGAATAGGGTGAGTTGTGACTGTGTAGTGGAGACACAAGCTGTGGGAGATGTAGTAAATGTGCAGTGGAGACACAAGCTGGCCTTTTCATGCTCTTGCTAAGGAGCCAGGCACTAATGCCTATTAGGAGTGGCGGGAAGGAAGGAAGAGATGGTCCAAGGTCAACAAGGGGTTGTGAAGACAGGCGCTAGGCTAGACTGAGAGGGGGACCGGAGCCTCGTGTGCAGCCTTCAGGGCTTGGTGGCTAGTTAGCAGTTGTTGGCTCATCGGTGGGTGCATGTTTTAAAGCACGCCGTGTCCTTTTTTTTTTTTTTTCCTTTGGTTTTTTCAAGACAGGGTTTCTCTGTGTAGCTCTGGCTGTCCTGGAGCTCATTTTGTAGACCAGGCTGGCCTCGAACTCAGAAATCCACCTGCCTCTGCCTCCCAAGTGCTGGGATTAAAGGCGTGCGCCACGACCGCCTGGCACATTGTTCTTTTTAATGTTTAATCCGTAGGACGGCTAACACCGATTGTCAGCTTGACAGGATCTGTAATCAAGTTGGAGACAAACCTCTGGGCATGTGTCTAAGGGAGTTTGTAGCTTGGGTAAACTGAGGTAGAAGACCCGTCCTCAGTGTGGGAACCATCTTCCCATGGGACTGGAATTTCATAAAAGGAAGAATGCACGAACATTCATTGATCTCTCCTTCCTGCCTGCAGGTGACCGTGGGGAAGGAGCTACGGCGACCTTCCTGCCATCAAGGACCACGCCCCCATGAGCTAGCATCAATCCTTCCCACAAGCTGCTCCTTGTCTAGTATTTGGTCACAGAGCAGGTAAAGGAAGCAATACTCTAGGACCCAGAAGCAGGTGGCGTTTATTCTTACGGGAAACCGGAATCTCAGAGAAGTCAAGTCGTTTGCCCACGGCGGCCCAATCAGTTTTGAAACCGGTGCTCTTAATCATCAAATACCTTCCCGGGGGAAGGGGTGTGGGCCTGTGGGAAGCCAGAATGACCTTTTAAAATTTAGCAGACGCGGGGGACACGGAGCTTTAGGAGGATGAGAGGACGTTGGGAGGAGTTTGAGTTTTCCTGGTCTTCAGTGCCCCAGGCTCGCAGGAGCCCTGCTAATTTCGAGCTGATCTTTAGGGTTGCAACCCTGTGGAGAATGAGTCCGCACTCTGCGGGTGGCCCTTTCTCGGGGGAAAATGAAAACAGATGATTCCACTATGCTTTCCTCAAGGGCAGGGCTGATGCATTTATTAGAGGGAAATGTCTCCTCCGGAGAGGGAAGCCGAGAAGGGGTGACAAGACAGTCAGGGAGCGTTCTCGGCTGTGGGAGAAGGCGGAAGCGAACAGGTGAACCGCAGGAGAGGAGCAGACCTGGGTGAGGGCAGAGGGGTGTGGAGATCGCTATGCTCAAAGCAGGAGGCGCTGGAGAGAAACATCCCCTGATAATGAGAGATCTAAATTGATTGACGGGCTGCCCCTAGCAGAGAGGGGGCCTTCTCCGAAAACATGGCCGCAAAAGGATTTTCCCCCAGTTTGCACTGCACCTTATAGTTTGCCAAGCGCCCTTTCAGCTGTTAGTCACCTTGACGTCAGGGCTGTGAAGGTTGGCATTGCCAGCCATGTTTGTCAAATAAGAACATCCCAGAAGTAGAACGTCCTGGTTGAGGACATTGGACTGATGAGACAATGTTGGGACCGGAATCCAAGCCGCCCCCCATCACACTGCCAGCGCGACACAAGGGGTCATTATGGAGCCATTGCAATTTTGGGAAGGAAGCTGCAGGACTGCCTTGGAAAAGTGAAACCCTGGAGAATTTCCAGGAAACCTATTAAATGTGTAATGACTTCAGAAAGTTTATTGAAATCTCTCTAGCTAAGACTGAACTTGCAACAGCATCTTATTAATTTATACAGTCAGCTGACCAGAAAGAGCGACTCTGGGTTAGTTTAGACAATTTGCATTGTCTGGAACGCCTTATTCAGGTCACAGGCGACTGAAGATTAAACTGTGTGTTTTTTTTTTTAAAAGCCTAGTCGTTTTCTTTTTCTGTTTTTCATAGAAAAAGACTTTTTGTCTCCCTCTTAGAAGTGACACTTTGCATCTGGCTAATAGTTCAGTTTCTCCTGGTTTGGATGTTTCAGGGACCTTAGAAACCGAGTTTTTTTTTTTTTTGGTTTTTTTTTTTTGGTTTTTCGAGACAGGGTTTTTCTGTGTAGTCCTGACTGTCCTGGAACTCACTCTGTAGACCAGGCTGGCCTCGAACTCAGAAATCCGCCTGCCTCTGCCTCCCAAGTGCTGGGATTACAGGCATGCGCCACCACGCCCGGCTTAGAAACTGAGTTTTAATACTGTTTGTCATTTAAAAAAAGATTTGTTTATTATGTACAGAGTGTTCTTCCTGCATGTACACCCGCGGGCCAGAATAGGGCACCAGATTTCATTATAGATGGCTATGAGCCACCATGTGGTTGCTGGGATTTGAACCCAGGACCTTTGGAAGAACAGTCAGTGCTCTTAACCGCTGAGCCGTCTCTCCAGCTCCTTTTCTCTTTTTTCCGTATTGGCATGCTGACAGCAGGGTTCTTCCCAATGCTTCTCCTAGGGCTTTCTGGGTAATTCTACCCTACTCCACTTTCCTCTTATTTAGAGTCTTTTTGTCTCTTCTTTGGTTTTGAACCGAGCCGAGCCGCTGAGATCTGGGGTTTCATTGTCTTTCCACATTACCAGCTAGTTATTGCTGTGTAACAGGTTGCCTCAAGTCTGACAGCTAACACAACGTTTTGTAGGCTCCTCATCAGAGACCGGGCTTGTTCAGGGAGCTTCGGTTTGTAAACTCAGGAGAATTTGAGTCTGGAGTTGATGCCATTTCCCTCCTTTTATCTCTTTCTATGTCGCTCGGCCAGGGGTATACGGCTGAGGCTGGATCCTCGAAACTCTGCTCTCCCTCAGCGCACCATTACGGCAAGCAGGTAGTCTGAGCGACTGAGACCAGGAGACCAGGCTTCGCAGGGAAACAGAAAGTCATTTCAAAATCTCGGGATTCGTCTGAGGTTTGGAAAGCCAGGGAGCTTGTGATTATGCCACAGTTCTTTAATATGGATGTGTGCACGTGTGTACTTAACATGGGTGTACACAGGGAGCGTGCATGTGTGTACTTAACATGGGTGTACGCAGGGAGCGTGCATGCATGCATGTGGCATTTTCCTTTTCAGTTTTGCAAGTCTCTCTTGACTCGGAAATTCTCCTTAGCCCTTGCTCAGTCAGCAAACAAGCCTTTCGAAGGGATTCATAGTGTGTAGTTATGTGTTTTAATCTTCAGCGTGCCTTTGGATTCTTCCTTCTCTGTTTACATCGCCGGTGTGGCCGTGCATGCTGTCTGTTTTATCCAGACAGCCCTCAGCCTACTAGCGTTAAATTCTCAGTTGGAGGACTCCAGTGGACTTTCTGCCATGCTAATGCCAGTGCGTGCGGTGCCTCTGCACCTGTATTTTCTTTGCATTTTCTTATGACTTATTACTGTTTTTCCTTGTTGTTGTTGTTGTTGAAAGCTGGACATGATATATTGGCTTTATTTGTGATTTTAGAATCAGGCAGCGCTCCAGTTCATAAAACAAAACGGGTGTTCCAACGAGCTGAGCAGAGGAGATTGGTTTTATAGGAAGAAAAGGGCTGAAGGAAGCAGAAAGGAACACACAGGAGACTGCCCATTTCAACGTTACTCTCCTTTCAGGAAGGTGGCCGGGAGAAAGAAGGATAGGAGAGAAAACCTGACTGGTTGACATTAGGTTATTTTGGGTTAAAGTTTTCGCATGTATTAGATTAGGAGAAGGTCCTTAGTTATTATACTAACTGAAATGAGCCTGTTGAGGGCTAATTAGGTTCTCTCCCCTTAGTTGTAAGAAAGCTAGGTCACGGCTTAGTTTCTGTTTGGTGATGTGGAACTTCAGCATGAGTAGACACCATTTGAAATTTTAGTCAGGTTTACTGGGGCCCAGTGAAGAAGTATAGTTAAAAATCCTGCTGGATATGCTGGGCATATCAGTGCATACCTCTAATCCTAACACTTGAGGCAGAGGCAGGGTCAGGGTCCAGGTCCGGGTCAGGGTCAGGGTCAGGGTCAGGGTCAGGGTCAGGGTCAGGGGCAAGGGCAGGGGCAGAGGCAGAGGCAGAGGCAGAGGTAGAGGCAGAGGCAGAGGCAGATATCAGAGCATTCAAAGCCAGCCTGAGCTACATAGTGAGATCCTGTCTCAAAACAAAACACCCTCTTAACATGGGTAAAAATGCTAATAAATACCCCTTTGTGATGTGGTATTAAGGTGCGTTTTATGACTTGAATTTCAAACGTCTCTCACAAGCTCATGCTCTGAATACTTAATACTCATCTTGAAGGGACTTCTAAGGTGGAGCCTGACAGGTAGAAGTAGGTTTCTGTTGACAGTTTTTTGTTTTGTTTTTGAGATATCGAGTCTCTCTATGTAGCTCTTGTCCTGGAATTTGATCTGTAGAACCACAACTCACAGAGATCTGCCTGAACTTGATCTGTAGAACCTCGGAGTCACAGAGATCTGCCTACCTCTGCCTCCCGAGTGCTGGGATTAAAGGTATGAACCACACACCCGGCCCTCAGTAGGCAAGCTTTTAAAAGGCATAGCGCGCCTGCTTCCGTCCAGTCCTCTGCTTCCGGTCTGCTGCATTGTGGGAGAGATGTGAGCGTGCTGTCGCCCTGCCTTCTGAGCCACGAGAGACCGAAATCTCTCTGAAACCATGAGCCTAAAGAAATCGTTCTTGCTTTAACTTGTTTTGTGCAGTATTTCAGTCATGGCGTGAATGTGATACGGTGTAGAAGGAGAGTTCTATGATCGCATAGTTAGATCTTAGTCTTTGGGTGAGCCTGAATCTGGGCTGTGAACGTCACTGGAGCCTGCCCGGGATGGCTAGGGTGTGCTGACGTGGCTAGTTCTCTCCCTCTAGGTTTGTTAATCTCTGATAACTATCAGCAGCTTGGCCTGCTACATAGCTCTGGTTGTCCTGGAACTGTGTAGATCAGGCTGTCCTTGAACTCATAGAAATCCACCTGCTTTTGCCTCCCAAAGACTGGGATTACAGGCCTGCGGTCCCCGTGCGCAGTTCCAGCAGCTTGCCCTCTGGTCTGATCCAGAATGGTTCTTTTCCTTGATATTTGCTGGGGGGAGGGGGAGATCTGATAGGGCTTCTAGAGGTAAAACTCATCAAAACGTTGATGTCTCCTGAGATTGCCTCCCTGGAAGTTTTAGACTCTCGGGGTTGCTGGGGCTTGAGCTACACAGCAGTTTTCCTCCTCGTCGGCGGCTCCTGCAGAGGCTTCTGCCGTGAGAGTCTGTATGTGTCAGTCTGTGTCTCCCATTTTGGGGGCAGCAACCGGTTTGGTGGCAGTCTCGCTTCCCGTCAAGTCCAGGAGGAACTGCTGATTTTTCAATTTGTTCAGCTTTTTACCTATTAGGGTACGGTGGCAGCTTCCACCGGCCTAACCACTAGCCTGGGGTTTTATAACAACATCATGATCATTTATCCCATTCTTCCTGGCCCACTTTCTGCTCAGACCTACGGAGCAATCACAGCGCCAGACATGGTATTAAGTGTCCTACCCGTATCAGGGACAACCTGAGAAAGCGGTGTAGACTCACTGTGGGTTGTCTAGAGAGCAGCGGTCACAGCTGTGCTGTAGACATAGAGATTGTTCCAATAATGTTTTTAGGAAAATTAAAGAAGGGAAAGGAAGGATACTGCTAAACATCGAAGAGAGCCCAGAAAGATTGTGATGCTGAAGTGTGGCTCTTCGGAGTTTGTTAATCTCTGGCTTCTAGCAGCGGTGGGTGGGGAGGGACTCAGCCATCCTTACAGGGCTGTCCACTGGACTGTATTCCACTGAGTATATGGGCAACACAAACTGGACTTGGTGAACTTCTCTTTCTTTTTTCGGTGGTGTGGAGTGGGGTGGGAAGGGTGGGGTGGGGTGGGGCTGGTGTGGGGAGGGGAGGTCACAAGAGTTGGAGAGTGGACCAGGGAGGAAAGGGAAGTGAGTGTGATCAGGATGCATTGTATGAAATTCAAATAACTAATAAGAAGACTATGTTGGTGTGGGTGGAGGTGAAAGAGAGGGATAGGAGGTGTGACCCCAGCATGTCCTGTGGCTTCTCTGGGGTATAGATGACATCAGGTTTCATTGTTGATAAAAGGGACCAAACCCAGTGAGGGCCTCCTGCTCTTCCCATTTTACAGATGAGGAAAGCAGTACACAGAAGTCGAATACTTTACTCGAGGCCACATAGCCAGTGAGTATTTCTATTGGGTTTGGACTTGAGATATTCCAACTCTGTGCCTGTGCCTTTATATTGCATTTCATAAGGCATTTTTCAACTATGTATCTCAAAAGTTCTAAGAAGTACTCAGGGCAGAAACAAGCACTTTTATTTTTCAGTTTCATAAACTGAAGGTATGACATAAATAATTTTATTGTTTTCCCAAGTCTTGATCTTCTGTCTCCCTATAATGTTCTTTCTCTTAAATCAACCAGAAGTAGTTTTACAGATATATAATAAAAAAAAAAAAACAAAACTTAGTGACCAACTCATTTAAACCTCACCACTTGGGAAGTAGACTCCTTACCTGTATTCTGAGAAATCCATATGATTGAACTGAAAAAGTGCGTCTAGCCAGTGAGTTGTACCTTAAAACACCGACTGGCTTTCTTTCAAGTCAATGCGTTTGTTGTTTTGTAGCTGTAAAGTAGTCTTGCCGTTGAGTTCTGACCTGGAGAAGAGTTAAGAATCCTATAAGGAGAGCTTTCATATGGAGGAACTGAGTTCAGGTTGTTTTCTGAAAGAATCAGATTGGTTTTTTTTTTTTTTTAAACATCTTTATTAATGTTCTGGAGGAAAAGTTATGATAAGTTAATGAAGAAGTTATAAATTTCACCCAGAAAAAGAGAAAACTTGGAGAAAAGTTATTCTGTATGGGGAAGAATATCTTAAAATGGAGCTCCTTAACAATAGACATTTTAGAATTGCTTTTTTGAATATTTGGGAATATAAGAAGAAAGGAAACGATTCAGCTTTGTGCTAGAAAATTGAATCAGCTCAAGCTACTGAAACGTGTGGCCTGCATTTGTTGCTTCTCGTTCTCTCTTTTTACAAATCTATCATCTGTCTGTCTGTCTGTCTCTATCTGTCCATCTGTCCGTCCGTCCGTCTGTCCATCCATCCATCCGTCCATCCATCCATCCATCCATCCATCCATCCATCCATCCATCCATCCTTGTGTGTGAAGGTCAGAGGGAAGCTTATGGGAGTTGGTTCTTTTTCCGGCAAACGTCCTTACCCGTTGATCCCTCTCGCCAGCACTACCACTATTTCTTACTCCCAAATCCCTATTACATCTTAGATCTTCTGATTTTGTCTAGTTACTTGCCTATTGCTTTCAGATTCCTGCTCCACGTTTTTTCCTGGTTAGGGTTGCACAGCGATGAGCTGGTAGCCTCATCGGAGGGCTTCCTCTGCCGTGGCTCAGTCCTCACATGGTTCCCAGGCTGCAGACGGGTCCTTTCTCTGTAGGTCCAGCCTTGAGCTCCTGGCTCCCGCCTCAGGGCCTTTGTGTTCCTCCATTGTTCTCAGCTCTCCCAGCATTCCCGTGACTATTTCCCCTGTTCACTCCTCCCTCTTGTGTCCCTGCCCCAGTTTTTAATTAGTTGTACCTCCAATAATACTGCTATTACCCTGAGGTCTTTTTAAGTCTATATGCTGCTTTAACTAAGTAAATCAGCCTATTCATATTCCTTTAATCACCCGCTGCAGAGGTCTTTGCCTTTATTCTTTCACTTGCCAGGAGGATTCCCCCTGCAGTGTGGTAAACATTTGTCTAGATGCTTCCGTTTGCTAAGAGGACGTTGTGGGAAAAGGTCACAGCATAGAGATGTATAAAGTCTAAAATCGCCGGGCGTTGGTGGCGCATGCCTTTAATCCCAGCACTTGGGAGGCAGAGGCAGGCGGATTTCTGAGTTCGAGGCCAGCCTGGTCTACTGAGTGAGTTCCAGGACAGCCAGGGCTACACAGAGAAACCCTGTCTCAAAAAGACCAAAAAAAAAAAAAAAAAAAAAAAAAGTCTAAAATCAGTGCCAGGATACAGCAATAACATTGGCCATGCCATGAGTAAGTTCTATAAAATTTGGATAATTTTCCTGCTTTCTAATGGTATAGTTCTTGTGCAGGAGCTCACGCTGAAATGCCAGTGGAGTTTCAGGAACTTGAGTGACATTTGCCGAGGAGGACTCTATATATTTTAGGAACAGAAATATTTTATGTGTATATTAAAACATGCATGTGTACTCTTCCCTTCCATAAAGAAAAGTTTCAGACAAACCCTGTCACTTTTTTTTTTTTTTTTTGGTTTTTCGAGACAGGGTTTCTCTGTGTAGCCTTGGCTGTCCTGGAACTCACTCTGTAGACCAGGCTGGCCTCGAACTCAGAAATCCGCCTGCCTCTGCCTCCCAAGTGCTGGGATTAAAGGCGTGCGCCACCACCGCCCGGCTAAACCCTGTCACTTTTTGTCTTTTGTTTTTACGTTCAGTAGAGACATACAGCAAAATATTTCTACTATAAGAAAACACCTTGGTCAGGTATGGTGGCACATTTGTATAATTCTTGCATTTGGAAGACTGAGGCAGGAGGATCATGAGTTTGGGAACAGTCTGGGCTACATTTGAGATCCAGTCAGAAAGAAAAGAAAGGAAGAATGAATGAATGAATGAATGAATGAAGAACCCAGGAGGCAAGCCTAATGTGTCATTATGGATGACTTAAGGATGAAGACTTTCCCATGATGAGGTGCTGAATCTTCTGGTGCTCTGATTTAGCCCTTCCCTGACTCCAGAAAAATCAGTTTCTTCTCTTCATAAGCAACCCAGCATACAGCATTTCTTTTAGTAGTTCAAGCAAGCCAAGGCACCGCCACAGCCCTTCCCTGTCCTTACACCTTTGCTGGGCATTCGCTGTGTCAGCCTTCACGTGCATTTTTTAAAGGCTTCTGATAGTGCGGAGGTCAGTTCACACATATCACGGACTTTGATCATATCCCCTCCTTCCTTTCCCCAAATAGTCCCCTCCTATTTTCATTCTCTCTCTCCCTCTCTCTCTCTCTCTCTCTCCCTCTCTCTCTCTCTCTCTCTCTCTCTCTCTCTCTCTCTCTCTCTGTGTGTGTGTGTGTGTGTGTGTGTGTGTGTAAAAACCTAGATTCCACAGATGGGAGAAAACACAAATATATATCTTCTTTTTGGGGTTAGCTTATTCCACTTTCTTGAAAATATCTAGTTCTAGCCATTTCCCCAAAGCAATATTATTTCATTCTTATTTTTGGCCAAATAAAATTCCATTGCATGTATAGACTTCATTTTCTTCTCCCTTAAAAAAGATTTATTGTTTTATTTTACAGTGTGTGTGTGTGTGCACATATATTAATGCAAGTGCCCATGGAGGTCAGAGAAGGGCATTGGATACCCTGGAGTTGAAGTTAGGGGTGGTTGTGGACCACCTCATGTGGATACTGGGATCACCTCATGTGGATACTGGGACCCAAATTTGGATACTCTATAGGATCAGTACTTGCTCTTAACCAGTGAGGCCTCTTGCCAGCCCCCTAGGCCTCATTTTCTTTCTCCATCCATTTGATAATGGACCCTAAGGCAGAGTCCATAACTTAATTATTGTGAATGGTGATTCAATAAATATGAACGAACAGACATCTATGTAGCATGCTGACTTAGAGTCTTTGGAGTACATACCCATTATTTTGTTTGTTTCTTTGAGACAGGGTTTCTTTGTGTAGCCCTGGCTAACTTAGAACTTGATGGCTAGACCAGACTACCCTTGAACTCACAGAGATCTGCCAGCCTTTGCCTCCCAAGTACTGGGATTAGCAGCTTGCTGGCCATACCATTCTTCATCCTTTCTGTTAATCTCTGGTCTGGCAAATCATTTTTTTAAACATTTGTTTTATTTTTGTGTGTGTGAATGTCACACACGAATATTGTATTTACAGCACGTCTACCTGCCAGATCAATCATGATGTAATGCATTCGTAGACTTCGCTTCACACTGGGTCCAGCCAATGGGAGGAGAGGTAGGAAATGCAAAGGCGGAAGGGGAGTGGGAGAGGAGCATCCTCTCCAACCACAGCTTTGGCTTCACAGATGGCGTTATGAGCAGCCATCTAAAACTTGTGTACCTATATTTGGGCAGTCATGTTCTTGGCAAGCCTTAGTGTAGTCTTTTGGCTGAAACACTTGTCAGAAGCACAGGTTAGTTCTTCCTTTATCCGTCTGCTCCAAGATTGTCACACCTAAAGCAGAAACCTTTTTCTCATTGTCTTCCTTCTATGCCTTCGTCTTAAAAAAAAAAAAAAAAAAAAAAAGACACAGAAATGCCGATATCTGGCACGTCTTGTGGTTATTCAGCAGTTCTAGCCAAGTGAAGGTTGTTCAAATGGCTTTAAAATATTTGCATTTATGAACACATATGGTCTTTACCTCTATCCCTTCATTTCCCAAGGTAGGACTATCTCAGTCGATCAGTTCTACATCCTTCTGTACTATGAGGCACGAGGGATGCTCTTTAAATTGATGCCTGGTTTTTGAGTGAATAGGACAAGACCCCCTGACCCCCCCTTTTTTTGGGGGCTCAGTTGGGAATTGTGTTTAATCCAGGAACCTAGGGTGCTGGATACTCACAGTCACCAAAGATGGACCTGGAGCGGTGGCTTCTGGGTTTGTTGTTTCACACCAGTGACGATTAAGGATGTGAATTTCTCATGGGAGTATGCAAAGCGAAAGTGAGCTTTGTTGAGGAGAGCTATAGACAACTGAAAAATTGAGAAGTCAATCTCATGGAAGTGGGGTAGCCTCAAAAAAAAGAACAAAAACTAATTTTTTTAAAAAGATTTATTTATTTATTCTATGTAAGTACACTGTAGCTAGCTGTCTTCAGACACTCCAGAAGAGGGCGTCATATCTCCTTATGGATGGTTGTGAGCCATCATGTGGTTGCTGGGATTTGAACTCGGGACCTTTGGAAGAGCAATTGGTGCTCTTAACCACTGAGCCATCTCTCCAGCCCTTTTTTAAAAATTTATTTTTATTTTTATTTATTTTTTATGTATATGAGTACACTGTAGCTTCAGACACACCAGAAGAGGGCATCGGATCCCATTACAGATGGTTGTGAGCCACCACGTGGTTCCTGGGAATTGAACTCAGGACCTCTGGGAGAGCAGTCGGTGCCCCTACCCATTGAGCCATCTCTCCAGCCCCTAAAACTAATGTTTTTGTGTGGGGATTTTTATAGGGTCAATGACAAGGGCTGAGATCATTGTTAGGAGATTGGTTTGGGCTCTGGGCTGTCTTGGGCTGAGCCAGTGGAGGGCTACACACTCTGTGCATGTCCCCTTAGCCCAGTCAGGGAGACGATCAATCCTGTGCTGCTCACTCGCTGCACACCCGGAGGGGCAGGTGAAGCCCTGTCCTTCCTGTGTCTGACTCTGACTTGGTTAGACGTTGACCTTGATTGTGACCTTTAGTCATTTCGCTGGCATTGCTATTCTCTGGCTCCGTACTTGTCTCAGATGCTAGCGACACTAAGCTCTCTTTGTTATGATAGTTGCATGGCCAACTTTGAGTTTTACTCTGGCAATGAGTTAACTCTATCCCAGCCGCCAAGATATAGCTGTAGTCTTTCTTGGTTACCTCAAAGTTAGCGCCATGTCTATGGGGTGGTCTACTAGGTGAAAGCTTCCTAGTTAGAAGCCATCCTTACTGACAGTTTAGTTGATCATTGGCTTATCATCAGTTGCCTTAGAAGTAAGTTGGTGTGAAAGGACAGGACTGCCTCAAGAACTCTGGGAGTCTCATGGAACTCTGGGAGTCTCTGGTCAGCTCACTGACACTGGCCTTGCTTTTCAGAGCCTTTCTGCCCCACAGTGGGTCCACCTGGCTATCTCATCCCTGGTTTTCCCAGCCTTATGTTTTTGTTTTTGTTTTTTTGTTTTTTTGTTTTTTTGTTTTTTTTTTGGTTTTTCGAGACAGGGTTTCTCTGTGTAACCCTGGCTGTCCTGGAACTAGCTGTGTAGACCAGGCTGGCCTCGAACTCAGAAATCCACCTGCCTCTGCCTCCCAAGTGCTGGGATTAAAGGCGTGCGCCACCACCGCCCGGCCCAGCCTTATGGTTTTAACCCTAATATTCCTTTTAACCCTAACATACATTTTTCACTCTCTCTGTATGTGAAACTTAGAGATTTTACTATGGGCCCTTTCCCCTTACTACCTACAGAGAGATAGCTCAGAAGCCTGTCTGATTTCTCCCTTCTGGTCTCTTGGTTCCCTTCTCCTCTGTCCCCTTGGCCAGTCCTTTTCTGTGCTTTTCTGTCTTTATCACTTTAGATGAGGTTTCACCGCGCATTTGTGCTTTTCCCTCTCTTTCTAGCATCCTCAAGCGTCCTCTGTTCCCCTGTGTGCCTCTTCCACCTATTCTATAACCTTAGTTCATATCTAAGATACTTCCTTTCCCACACCTGGGCTGCCGAGAGATGCCCGAGGCAGCCATGCGGCACGTGTGGACATGGGCGTCGATGTAGGTCAGTGGAGGGTGCAGCTCTGACGGGCATTCCCTCAGGGTGTGGCGCTTTCCTCACCTCCTAGGTTCCCACCTGCACCACCTGCTTCACTCTCTACAGACGTCTGTCAGGAACAAGATGGATGGCCATTGCTGCCTGGGAGCAAGTGTCTGCTTCGGCACCAGCCTGCACCTCTCCTGATGCTGTGATACTGTCTATTTAAGGCCGACCTGTGAGCTGGGTTAAATTCTACTTCTTCAGTCTCCACTGCGACCTTACTGTAAGGTCAGAGTTCTCTTTTATTCTTTTGTGTTTGCAGCTCTTTCATCTCCAGGAGATTCCTCCATGAGGAATAGAATCACCTTTAAAATTCTTTTCGTTATAAAGCAAGAGCAAAAGCAGCATCTGCTGGTGGCTCGGGGGCCTTTCTGGACATTTCTCTTCCCTTCCTCATCTCTTTCTTTTCTTCACACATAAGTATAATGAAAGGGCCATTTACACGGCCTCACTCTGGCTTCTTTAATCCTTAGTAATCTATTTTCTGCTTTTGTCTCAAAAAGTTTCTCTCTCTCTCTCTCTCTCTCTCTCTCTCTCTCTCTCTCTCTCTCTCTCCTCTCCCTCTCCCTCTCCCTCTCCCTCTCCCTCCCTCCCTTCATCCTACCCCCTCTCTCCCTTCCTTCCTTCCTTCCTTCCTTCCTTCCTTCCTTCCTTCCTTCCTTCCTTCCTTCCTTCCTTCCTTAGATTCTTTTTTGAGATAGGATCTCACTGTATGTTTTTAGATGGCATTTGATACTAGATCAGGAACCTGTCTCTGTCTCCTGAGTGATGGGATTAAAGGTATGCACCAGTTACCAATGAGTTCCTAGCTAAACCTAAAAGACATGCTTCAGTTGACACTTATGGGACAGTTGGCTTTTTTGCTTGTTTGTTTGTTTTTTGTTTTTGTTTTTGTTTTTCCAGACAGGGTTTCTCTGTGTAGCCCTGGCTGTCCTGGAACTCATTCTGTAGACCAGGCTGGCCTCGAACTCAGAAATCGGCCTGCCTCTGCCTCCCAAGTGCTGGGATTAAAGGCATGCGCCACCACCGCCTGGCGTCAGCAGTTGGCTTTTTTGATCACTCCATTCCTAGAAATCTTCCCCTAATTGCTCTGGTATTATTCTTCTGGTTAATCTAATATCTTGCTTCTCTTCAATAGCCTCTATGCATTTACTTATTTGTGTGTGTGTGTGTGTGTGTGTGTGTGTGTGTGTGCTTTTGTACCACTACACATGAGGAGGTAAGAAGGCAATCAGTGGGAGTCAGTTCTCTCCTTCTCCCTCTACCCCGTGAGATCTGTGTTTCAAATCCATGTCGTCAGGCTTGGTGGCCAGTGTCTTTGCCTGCTGAGCTCTCTTGCTGTCCCTGTTTAGTCTGTAGATACTGTTTTCTCCTCGGGCCTCCCTCTCAGCATCTTCCTCATCCTATGCTATACCTTTTTGGGGGACAGTCTCATCCTTTCTCATGACTTTAGTCATCATTTGTATGTTACATCCAAGATCACTGTCACTTGACCTCAGGCTTTTTTTTTTTTTTTATATCTAAGATATTCTGAGTTGCACATTCCAAAGTCACACAAATGCCACATTTTCTTTAAAAACATTTTTATTTAAAAAGATTTAAGTTATATTTTTTATCCTTGATAATTTTATACATGAATACAGAATAAGACCATATTTAGCTCCCCATTTCCCCTCAGCCTCTGCATACTCACAACATGACCCCCCTAAACCTCATATCTTTTTTCTCTTTTTTTTTTTAAATTTATATTACTCAATTGGTGCTGCTCCTATGTGCATGGGTGTGGGGCCACCAATCGGAGTGTGGGACCTACCAGGAGCCTCTTTCCTAAGCTGCTATCAACTGCCAATAGCTCCTCAGTAAGGGTGGGGGCCTAAGAGCCCCTCTCCATCTGTGCCCGAGTGCTGGCTGACTTGTTCTGATGTAGGTAACCACAGTTGCTGTGTGCTAGCTACGCCACGCCCAGAAAACATCATTTCACGGAGCTCCTCCACATCCTCTGCTCCTACCTCCCTTCTCCCTCCTCTTCTGTGGTGTTTCCTGAGCCTTGACTTGGGATGGTTGGTAAACATGTCCTATTTGGGGCTGAGCACTTAGTTTCTTAGAATTCTTTTTTAAAGATTTATTTATTTATTTAATATAAGTACACTGTAGCTGTCTTCAGACACCCCAGAAGAGGACATCAGATCTCATTACAGATGGTTGTGAACCACCATGTGGTTGCTGGGATTTGAACTCAGAACCTTTGGAAGAGTAATCAGTGCTCTTAACCGCTGAGCCATCTCTCCAGCCCAGTCTCTTAGAATTTTGACCAGTTATGCATCTCTTCCTTGACTATAGTCCACTGGAAAACCACCACCACCACCACCACCACCACCACCACCACCACCACCACCACCACCACCACCACCACCACCACTACTGCCTACAAAGCTTTCCTGACAAAGGCTGACTGTGGCTTAAGTTGTATGTGTATAAATATAAGTATTTAGAAGTCAACTTGACAACATGGCTATTTGTCAAAATACCAATAAGAGGCACTACCCTAAGGCCTATGACTTCCTCAGTCATTGACTTTGGACAAGGGTTACAGTATTAGGCATGAAATTTCTTCCTGTAGATCAGACTTTAAATCCGACTATGAGGTTGTATAATCATAATAGTTGTACTACTATTGCACCAGGAGATGCATCTTGCTTGGAGGTTGGTATCTTAGCATGCGTCCTAGCACTGGGGAAAAGCAGTGATGGTTTTTCTTCCCCAGTAGCACGCAGAGCATCTCCGGAACTGTGAAAGCCCAGTCAGCAGGAGGTAAATACATTTCCAAGCCTGCTGGGAGCTCATCTCTCCTTCCAGGCATTGCTGTCCCCACCGCATCTCCTTGGCGTTTTTGTCATTGCTTCTTTCCTCAGGTCCATTAACGAAGCCCAAGCTCCACTGCTAAGGAAATCCAGGGTGATGGCTACTCTTGGTTGCCGACTTGACTACATCTGGAATGAACCACAATCCAGAAATGGAGGGCACGTCTATAAGAGACTTTTTTGCTTTGTCTAAGTAGGCACATCCACTCTGGACCTTTGAGGGAGGAAGATGTATGCCTTTGATCTGCACTTGAAGAAGGAAGACACACACCTTTAATATTGGATCTAGAGGTGGAAGTCATGCCTTTTGGCTAGGCCATAACTTCTGTTGGAAATCTCTATAAGGACATAGAACAAGGGTGTTTTTGATGTTTGCCTGCTTACCCTTGCATTTTTAGCACTTACATTCCTTCACTGACATTGGAGCCTCCTTCTTAGGAATTCCAGCATATACTGAAGACCAGCCGAGACATCCAGCCTTGTGGATTGAACAAACTCCAGGTTCTTGGACTTTGCATTCACAGATGGCCACTTGTGGTGGTTTGAATATGCTTGGCCCATGGGAAGGGGCAGTATTAGGGTGTGTGGCCTTACTGGAGGAAGTGCATCACTGTGTAGGCGGGCTGTGAGGTCTCCTAGTGCTCAGGCTTCACTCAGTGCAGAAGAGAGCCTCCTCCTGGCTGCCTGAGGAAGAGTCTCCTTCAGATCAGGATGCAGAACTCTTTGCTCCCCAAGCCCCATGTCTGCCTGCACTCTGCCATGCTTCCTGCCTTGATGATAATGGACTCAACTTCTGAAACTGTAAGCCATCGCCAATTAAATGTTTGCCTTTGTCACAGGGTAGGGTGGTGCCCAAGGGAGGCTTTCCCTTCTCTGAGGAAAAGGGGAAGGGGTAATGGGGGCAAGGATTGGCAATGGCAGGACTGAGAGGAGAAGAGGGAGGGGTGCTGTGATTGGGATGTAATGTGAATTATAAAATTATGAAAAAACTGTCTTTATAAGAGTTGCCTTGGTCATAGTGTCTCTTCACAGCAATGAAGCCCTAACTAAGGCACCATTGTTGGACTAGTTGGACTGAAGCTTGTAAGTTATTCCAGTATATCTATCTATCTATCTATCTATCTATCTATCTATCTATCTATCTATCTATCTATCTACTGGTCTACCTATCTACCTATCTACTTATCTATCTGAGTGTATTGGCTAGTTTGGTGTGTCAACTTGACACAGGCTGGAGTTATCATAGGAAAAGGAGCTTCACTTGGGGAAGTGCCTCTATGAGATCCAGCTGTGGGGCATTTTCTCAATTAGTGATCAAGTGAAGGAGGGCCCCTTGTGGGCGGTGCCATCTCTGGGCTGGTATTCTTGGGTTCTATAAGAGAGCAGGCTGAGCAAGCCAGGGGAAGCAAGCCAGTAAGGAACATCCCTCCATGGCCTCTGCATCAGCTCCTGCTTCCTGACCTGCTTGAGTTCCAGTCCTGACTTCCTTTGGTAATGAACAGCTGGAAGTGTAAGCTCAATAAACCCTTTCCTCCCCAACTTGCTTCTTGGTCATGATGTTTGTGCAGGAATAGAAACCCTGACTAAGACACTGAGTCATTCTGTAAGTTCTGCAGGGTCCTGACGAATCGACCTATACACCGTTCTGAATCCTTCACGTTTCCGGTTCACTTCTAGTTTCTCTGTCCACTCTGTTGTCTAAGGTGCTCACCACCTCCTCTCCACTTGCCTTGCTTCTCCTCCGAGTTTAGACTCTTCTAGCTTCCTCTTTTCAAAAGATGTTTCTGAAGCGGTGGGACCTGCCTTCCTGCTACTGTCTCTCTGCCCACCCACTGACCTGTTCAGAGGCCCTCGGGGTTTCCTCCTGGGCACCACACACCAGCCAAGGTAGTGTTCAAGGCTCCCAAGAAACCACCCGTGGAAAGCTTTTGATTGAAGGGGAAAAAAATCTGTTACTTGACTTTTTCAGAGATCAAAGAGGCCAATAGAACTGCGGAATGCAGAAGAGACCTGACCCCTTTTCTATTAAGACCCAATTCAAAAGCTTAGGCTCCTTAAGGCCTCTGGAAGACGATCTTACTGTTGACCCAGAAGTAGACTCAAGTGGAGTGCCACAGTTCTAGTCACACCTTGACTGTCTGTTTTTTTTTTTTTTTAAATCCTAGTGGAACTGCTTGAAATCTAGATCCATGAATATACCTTCTTTATCCGTTTCTTCTTAAATCCCAGTGTGTCACCCATTGTCCTGCCTCCAGCTTCCTGTCATTTAATTAGGGAACTTGTATACTTCCAGAGTCAACTTGAGAGCTCTGACATCTCTCTCCTCTCAGAGCTATCAGGCGAGGCTCTGGCCTCTCTTCCTGGGTCTCCTCTAGAACTCTTTCCGAAGTCACGCCTGGGTCCTAGTCATCGACACCGCACCAGCTTCCTTTGCTTTCCAGCAACCACTGTTCTTTGCCTGGGTGTTTTACCATGGCAGTATGAGTTCCACAAGGGAGAGAACAAACGTTTTATCATGGCGCTTTCAAGGTTCATCATGTCCTAGGTACTTTATTAAACTCATCCAGTGAACAAGTCAAACTTCCCATCCCTATCCATTAACAATGCAAAAAAAAAAAAAAATCAACAAAAACCTGATAGCATGTCTCATGAGATGCATACCATCTATCTGGTTACCCGTGGTTACCTGATTAGAAATTCTCAAACTCTTTTCTTTACTTCCCAAATCCCAAAACCAAGAGTCCATTTTTTTCCTCCTTCTCAAATGGTCCAGAGTCCATTCCCCATTGTCTATACCATCAATACCTAACTGCAATCATCCGGGCTCTGATTTCTCTTTCTTCCTCCCCTTTCTATTTTTGCCCCCAACATGATATCATCATGGTTTTTTGTTTGTTTGTTTTGTTTTGTTTTGTTTTGTTTTGTTTTGTTTTGTTTTGTTTTGTTTTGTTTTTCGAGACAGGGTTTCTCTGTGTAGTCCTGGCTGTCCTGGAACTCACTCTGTAGACCAGGCTGGCCTCGAACTCAGAAATCCGCCTGCCTCTGCCTCTCAAGTGCTGGGATTACAGGCGTGTGCCACCACGCCCGGCTACATGATATCATCATATAACCTAGGTTAGCCTCTACCTTGTGATCCTTCTGCCTCAGCCTCCCGAGTGATCCCCTCCTGAGTAATGGGATTACAAGGGTGTCTCACCATGCTTGGCTACATTACTGTCTTAGTTAATTCAGGCTGCTGTCACGAAAATATCACAGACTCAGTGGTATTTTCTTTTAATTTGTTGTGGTTCGAAAGAAGTCCACGGCCAAGGCGCCGGCAGAGTTTACTTTTGCTGAGTGCTTCCCTTCTGCCGTGTAACCGTTCCCCTTATTCCCGTGACCTCGCGTGGGGGAGAGGGGAGTCTAAGGTGTGTCTCTCCTTATGAAGCCACTAATGCCTACCATGTGCCCTCTAACCTTTGGTCCTCATCTAAACCCCGTCTAAATTATTTCTCCAAGGCCTGACCTTCTGCTCCATCAGATCCTGGGTTAGGACTTTAACAGGGACAGATACACACGCTCCTAACAACTCCTGGGCCTTCTCTGTAGCAGGTGCTGATTGGCTTTAAAATTTGAACCCAGGTTTTAGCCCTGGAGTTCAGGGGTTGCCCCGACACTTTTATTGATCATCTAAAACGTCCCTCAACTTCCTGAGATACTTTTTAAAGCTGAGAGTGTGCGACTCTCACTGGTTTTCTCAATCCCCAAGTTTTGTATCCCAACATGAAGATCCTCTCCTGAAGAACCACCCTTGTCATGCCAGTCTCCTGGCTACACTCGGCTTTCTCCTTCCAAAGCCCTGTAGACTTGTGTGCATCCTGCTGTTCTAGCTTTATTTTATTTTTGTTTACCAGTACTATTATTGTGTGTGTTTGTATGCATGTTATGTATGTAGTATATATGTATGTATGTATGTATATGTGTGTATGTGTGAATGCAAGCATGCACATGACATGGTACATGTGTGGAAATGAGAGGACAACTTTCAGGAGTTGGTGTTCTCCGTCTACTGTGGGTTGTGGGCCATCAGGCTTACTTGGTAAGCACCTCACCTACCGAGCCATCATTCTGTCCCTCAGCCTTATTTTATGCTCCTCTCCTATCACCACCTTTGGTCTAGATAGCCTGATTTTTTTTTTATCATAGTCCCAACTCTTTCGCATTTATTTTGGGTGCTGAGATAGAATGAGGGGGGGGGGCTTTCACTGGAATCCTTGTAGGTTTCTGCCTAGGGCAGTACAGGAGTTGAGAACATGTCACTAAATGTGGCTAATGGATCCTTCTCTGACTGTGAGGGGCAGAGTTTCCTATCAGGGAACTGTGGTCTGTGCATGCTGGAGAAGAGTCCTAGGGATTTAACAACTTCAATGATTTAGCCAAGAAAGTGAAAGACGGTAGAGCTTGGGCTGGTGTTCATGGCAGATGATGGAGAACCGAGGAGTCAGATGCAGGCAGTGAAAACCGCTACCAAGTGAGAATACAGAGGTAAAGGGTGACGCCCTCGGGGCGCCATTCTGGGTAAGCACCATGGAGACCAGAGGCAGGTAGGCGGTCAGCCAGTCAACTCATATATTGCATCTCTAACTCATGCCTAGCTAGACACCATCCATTGGTCTGGATTTTAGTCCAGTCCCCGTGGAAGGGAACAGGCAAGGGGGAGTTGGTAGTAGAGGATTTGGACATTGGTCAGATTTTCGAAGTAGGGCCAGTTACAGGGGCCTGATATGAGAATTCCACCCATTGTGAATAAAGGAGAACAAATGGACAAGATGGTGAGAGTAGGACTAGCAGCAAGGCAAGCCTTCATCCCAAGGAGTAAGTTATCAATGGTAGGAGTTCAGGCGGCATGGATCTAGTCTTCCTTTTGTACCTGGTCACTCTGTCCTAGATGTGGTCCGCAGTATTCCATGTATATTATTTCATTTGATCCTCTCTAATCCTGTATACGACATACTCATATTTTAAAGAAGGAAACCAAGAAATGGAATGGTTAAGAAATAGCTTATCCAAGGCCGTACATACATCTTATTAGTGCCAGAGCTGGCACTGAGCCCTGTCTGGCCACTTTTGAGCAGGAGACCCCACTTGAGTCCTCAGGTCCACCCGAGGCTGCTGTTTCCAGGTCTCGCCTCAGGGTGTGCTTCAGCCATTAGGGGCACAGTGAGTGCTCAGACAACACAGCCCCCCAGTGATGGGATCTGTTTCCGTGGCTCCACGCTCTTTATTGCTTCTGCTGCCTCACTCCTACTTCCTACTCTGTGTACAGCATTTATGTCAAATGTTGGAAAGGCAAAGACAGACTGGGGAATGTTTAGAGAAAAATAACAAAAATGAAAGAAAGGGATTGGTATGTGTGGGAAGATAAAAAGAGATATATTTACCTGACCGGGCTGGGTGATAGCTAAGAAAAGATGTGAACACCCAAGAGGGCAAACGATGGCTACATCTATCTGTTTTTAGGGACTTTACAGCTCCAGCATCAATAGTTCTCTCTGTGTGTTCTTACATTGAAATCCAACAAGGATTTATTGAGTGTAGGAGGCTTTGCTTTTAGATTCAATGTGTTTCCAGAGGCTTCGTCTTAAGTGGATCAGTTGTAAGGTAAAAAAACCCGAGGGCACCTTGCTGGCACCTTCCTCTGAATGGATGTGCTTCGGCAGCAGTGTTGCAAGTCGTCAGACGAGTGGGGTGAGACAGCAAGATTTGACTTTTATGCCTGAAAGAGATCTTAAAATCAAATCATCTTCATTTTATAGATGTGAGACCGGAGGCTCCGTGCACTCCTGTGAGCTGTGTCAAGTCAAATGGTGGAGCTGAGACAGAGAGGCAGTTAGATAACCTGACTTGGAAGAGCCTGAAAGAGCCCAGATCAGCCCAACAAGGATATATCGAGGGGTCCTTTGATCAGCTTTTTTTTTTTTTTTTTTTTTTTTGGTTTTTTGGTTTTTTGGTTTTTTGGTTTTTTGGTTTTTTGGAGACAGGGTTTCTCTGTGTAGCCCTGGCTGTCCTGGAACTCACTCTGTAGACCAGGCTGGCCTCGAACTCAGAAATCCGCCTGCCTCTGCCTCCCAAGTGCTGGGATTACAGGCGTGCGCCACCACCGCCCGGCTTTGATCAGCTTTTTGACCTTTGAGATTCAGCTGTAAGTCACACCAAAGTTCTTTTGTCATGGTACTCACTTTCTCACAGGGAGGACTGTTGATGAAGTCTACTGCAAATAGACTATCTTCTCCTGCATCCACACCCAACAAGCCTAAAGACAATGGATGAGAACGTAACTTCTAACCAGAGTCTCCAGTTAATGACCACGTCATGAACCATGACCATGAACACACACTGTAGCCCTGAAAGTTCTTCCTTTTCTTCTTTCTCTTTAATCTTTCTTTTGTAAATATGTGTAGAGCTTTTGAACTATTCCTGCAAATTGCTTGACATTTCTTGCCCTGAGAGAGCATCCCCCCCACCCTGCTTTCCTTGGCCTCTGGGTAGGACTTCACTATGCAGAGTCAATGGACTTCCTCTGCCGTGAGTAGAATGAACAGTACGAGACTTCTGAGACCAGGTTAGAAAAGTCCACAAAGATTCTGCTGGTTTTTCTTGGGTCGTTGGGAGCCTTCAGCTTCTATGTGAATATACATATAAATACAAATATCGATAATTTATAGATGTGTGTATATACACATGCATATATGTTATATATACATATACAGGTAAAATAAATACATGTAAATGTAGAGAAAGAGGGAGTGGGAGAGAATCTGAGTTACTCCAATGTTGCCTTCCTAGCCAAAGACCAGAATTGTGTCTGAAGAGCCCTTCAGGATGATGTCTGCTCCACCACCATCTTACTGCAATCCTATGGGGTGCCCTGAAGGAGGACGGCCAGATTCATGGGCAAAGAAGCAGTCATTATTTTTGTCACTGTTTTGGCGTGGTTTGCTATGTGGGCTAGAGGAAGACTATCCTCTAAAGTTTTATTGCACATCCTTTTTCCCCTTTCTTTTCTCAAATCTCTAGTGCCATTGGCTTACTGCTGCCATTGTCAGACTGTATTAAGAAACCAGAAGCAACCAATGAGACGCCTTCATCTTTCCATGTTAAACCCACCTTCTAGCTTGCCCTCCTGTTGCAGTGAACTAGGGAGTGTGGTGTCCCTGACCCTACAGGACCTTCTTGGAGAGGAGTTTTCATCTTATTTGGTTGGTTGGTTGCTCCAGCATTGACCTTCGAACCTTGAGGTTATGATGTGAAAACAGGGACGGTTCAGAAAGTCAAGAATCCAATGGCTGTCATGGCTGCAAGTGCATCAGTGGCGCTGGCCATCTGTGGCAGCATCAGTTTCTATGTCACCATAATAGCGGCTCATGGTTGCCTTGAATTCTATTTGAGTTTTGGCTTGGCCTCGAAGCCTCCTCGCGTACTTGTTAGCGTTTAGTGTCTTAGCATGCATTCCTCATCTGGGGAGATGGCTCAGTCAGTTCAATGAATGCTAACAAGCATGCGCACTTGAATTGAGATTCCCTGGCTTCTGTATAAAAGGCTCAGCGCTCACAGCACTCCTGTAACACCAGAATCCCTGGGGGCTCACTGACTAGCGAGTGTAGCCAAATGGAGAGCTCCATGTTCAATGAGAGTCCCTGTCCCAAACGATAATGTGGAGAGTGTTTGAAGAAGACAGTGTCAACTTGTTTGTATCCACATGCACATATGTGCACTTGTGCCAGCACACATATGTACATGCAAACACACATGTGCGCACACATACAAATAAACATGATACATTCTTTATCTACTTAATGTACCTAGAGTTTTGTTGTTTCAATCCAAGAAAACTGATGTGTTCAGCTATAGCCCTCCTGGGCACATACCCAAAGTACCACACAGAGTACAGAGGGCACATACAGAGTACCACAGGATGCTCTGTATCCTCTGACAGAGATTCCTGCCCAGCCAGTCACTGCTGCTCTGCTCACTTAGCTAGGAAATGGAACCAACCTTGATGTCAATCAGCTGATGAATAGAGAATGAAAATGTGGTTCACACACACAATGGAACTTTTGTTCTGCGCATAAATGAAAATTTCAGAAGACGGAATGGAGCAGGAAACTAGTATCCTGAGTGAGGTAACCCAGGCCTAGAGAGACAGACAAACGCTGTCTGTTTCTCTCTTATATTCATTCTCAGCTTCACACTTTTAGATTTCTGTGTTTAAATTGGAGTGTCTGTGGAGGCCAAGAAACAACAAAGGGGCCCCCGAGGAACCGGTTAGGAGACCTTAAAGGTGAGAGAGTCAACAAAGCAGATATGACATGAAAACAGAGGGAGGAACACTAGGTGAGGAAAGGGTTAAAGGGGGTGGAGTTGTCTGAATCAGGAAAGGTGGGAGTGGATGACCCAAAAAGCAGATAGAAAGCTTTATAAGTTAACAAGAAAATACACCTCTCCCGCCTCCCAAACAGGGTATTGTTATTTAGATCTGGCTGGCCTGGAACATGCAGACTAGACTGGCCTTGAACTCATGGGAATCTTCCTACCTTTACCTCCCTAGTGCTGGGGATAAAGGGCTTGAGATATGATGTCCACACAGCTAGAGAGTATGATTTAAGTAAAGAGTTTGAACAAAGGTCGTCTGCATGCTTGATTAATGCCTCTTTCATAAGCCATAGTTTTTTTTAAATTAAAAAAAATTTATTAGATATTTACTTTATATTTCAAATGTTATCCCCTTTCCTTGTTACCCCTCTGAGAACCCCCAATCCCATCCCCTTTCCCCTGCTTACCCACCCCTTTCCCTATTTTCCTGACCTGGCATTCCCTTACACTGGGGCATCGAACCTTCACACGACCAATGGTCTCTCCTCTCATTGATGTCTGACAAGGCCATCCTTTGCTACACATGCGGCTGGAGCCATGGGTCCCTCCATGTGTACTCTTTGGTTGGTGGTTTAGTCGCTGGGAGCTCTGGGGGTACTGGTTGGTACATATTATTGTTCCTCCTGCGGGGCTGCAAATTTCTTCAGTTCCTTGGGTCCTTTCTCTAGCTCAGTCTATTGGTTGGAAGCCACAAGTTTTAAAATAAAAACCATGGAGCAAGATGTGGGATCCTTCCCTAAGAGTCATTGGCCAGTTAGATTTCCAAACCAACCCAGGCTATGGTCTGGCTCTTGCTTGCATATTGGAATCTGATGGTAAGAATCTATTACTGAAGACATTGTACACTTTGGATACAGGGCACAGAAATCGAACTGGAACTGAGGAGGAAGCCTCCTTCCTGCTGTTGGGTACCCATGGTGCCAGGAGGTGCTCATAGGTTGGTGGAAAGAAAAGCCATTGGTAGTCGTACTCAGCTGAGGATCTTGTGTGCTGGAGTACTGACCTGTCACCCGGTATATGTCCGCTGCCAAAATGGTGGCTAAATCTGAGAGGGTAACGGGCCCTAGAGGAGACACCTATAGCCGATGTTTTGCTAAAAGGACATGTAGTTGAAGTACTCAGACTTCTACGTACTTATGCTTAGACCCATAGACTGGTACAGCTCCCTGCCTTGCTCACAGACGCTTCTTGTACTGGGGATCAGCTGATGCAGAGACTTAGAGCTAGTAAACATGCTGAAGGTAAGTGACTGTTGAGTGCTAAGTCCTAGATGGGATATCCATAGTGTGTCCTCCAAGGCCAGGGGCTATTGTGGAAGAGGGCTGAAAAGATCGGAAGAGCCAGCGGTTGGGGATAGTGCTGTGAAATGCTGACCTCTGCGTATGACATGGACATTGCAACAAAGAACACGCAGTACATGTGTACACATGGCTACGTGTGCAGCACACACGGACACTCAAAGATATGGATGTAGGAGAATATTGGTATAGTTGGGAAGATAGGGGTCAGCAGGAGTGGGAGGAGGATAAGAGAGGACACAGGGGGGTGAATATGGTCACGACACATTGCATACATGTAACCGACAAACCAGCACCACCCAGATCTCCAGACAAAAATACCAAAACTGAGATGTCAATGTGATCGCTCATTCTGTAAAAAAGATTTGCTATGTTGTCTTAGTCAGGGTTTCTATTCCTGCACAAACATCATGGCCAAGAAGCGAGTTGGGGAGGAAAGGGTTTATTGAGCTTACACTTCCACACTGCTGTTCATCACCAAAGGAAGTCAGGACTGGAACTCAAGCAGGTCAGGAAGCAGGCCTGATGCAGAGGCCATGGAGGGATCTCACTTACTGGCTTGCTTCCCCTGGCTTGCTCAGCTTGCTCTCTTATAGAACCCAAGAATACCAGCCCAGATGGTACCACCCACAAGCCCCCCTCACCCTTGATCACTAATTGAGAAAATGCCCCACAGCTGGATCTCATGGAGGCACTTCCCCAACTGAAGGTTTCTCTGTGGAGTTTCCTAACTCCAGCCTGTGTCAAGTTGACACACAAAACACTATGTGTTTCCTCATCCTCTGAAGATTTCTCTTAAAAATGCGTAGTTTTGCAAAACATATAAAGAAGAAAAGCCATTTGTAATTATCTTCAGTAACTTTTTTTTTGAGAAGGGATTTCTCTGTGTAGTCCTGGGTGACCAGGCTGGCCTCACAAGAGATCTGCCTGCCTCTGCCTCTTAAGTTCTGGGATTATCCCTATACACTGTTCTAGTAACTTTTAATGGATAGTTTCTATCAAATAACTAATATTAAAGATGTTAGAAAAGTCTGAATAGTTCTGGTAGGTGTACTCTGAGCAGCCCACATCTCCTCTAGTCCTCTGATGAAAACCTCATTTCTCTCACTTCACACAGAAACAGTGCATGCTTTTCTCAGATTTTTCAATTTTTAAAACTTTAAAAATTCTTATGTGTATGCGGATTTGGCTGCATGTCTGTCTGTCTGTGTGCTACATGCTTGCTTGGTGCTTGCAGAGTCCCAGAGAGGGTGGTGGCTTTTCTGGAACTGGCACTGCAGATGGTTGTGAGCTGCCATGTGGGTGCTTGGAATCAAACGCCGGTCCTTTGAGAGAGGAGCAAGTGCCTTTAACGGTTGGGCCTCTTCCTCAACCACCAATCATCAATTTTTAAATTGTTTTTCTTTGGGGTGGGTGGGTGGAGCAGGACAGAAACCTGCTATGTAGAACTGGCTAACTTCAAGCTTCTAATGTTTCTGTCTTCATCAGATTCCTCACCCAGCATAATTTTTCTCATCCATGATTCAATCAAATATAATATAAGGGAAAGGGTAAATGGAGACCATCATCTCCTTCTGTTGTCATTAAAGGCTATGTTGAAGCAAGATGGTGTGCGTACCATGGCGCCTGATAGCATTTGTCCAGAGTTGGGTACTCAATCCCACGGTAGGCTGAGCACGACGGGTTTCCCCTCAGAACTGCTGAGTGAAGTGGGGAGAAAGGGCTCCTGTTTGCTGTGGTCTACTCTCTACCAAGAAGTAAAGGGACTTGCGGAGTTGGTCACATCTAACTGTTCTTCCTCAATCACCAGACACACCCGCATCACACACATAAAGAGATAGGAAAGGGTCTCAGTTCTCGGATACCCAGGCTCCCTTCATTCAGCACACTTTAGAAGGGGGAAAGTGCCCTCTTATCACAAAGAGGGAAGACAGTAAACTTATAATCAAACATACAAAGGCAACAAGTCCCACAAGTGGGAGTTTATTGTAATCAACTTAATGGTTTATTGATGAGCATCTGAACTGTCTCTCCTCCTTCCCCCTCATACCCCCCCCCGTTTGATATAAAAAGAAAACAGTAAACATCTTGGAACATTGATCAGGAGACATATTTGTCAACTAACTAGTGATAGGTAAATCCCCTGTGGCATAGTTGCTGAATCAAAGGAAATGTGCATGTCCAATGTTGATAGCTATGATCAAATTGCTCTCAAGAATGCTACACCCCCATTTACAGTGCATGAGAGCAGTTACAGGCTGAAGACAAGGGCTGGATGATCGATGGGGCATTCAATTTATACAAAGTCATATAGGTGAAATTCCAGTGTTAGGAAATGGCTAGATATTCAAATTATTTATGTTTAATAAAATATTAAGGAATCTTATTTAGCCTCATTCATTCCTATGGAGAAAGCATTCTGATTTTTAGTTCACAAATGGTGATACTGAAGGCATACACAGTTAAATGACCCTAGGTCACAGAGATGTAAAAGTCAGAGACAGTTGGAACCCTCCCTTGGTGGTCTTGTTCTTCTGGTTCTGTTCAGACCCTTAGGTACCATAGTGCTGGACTGTAAAAGGCTTCGAAGAGGGAAAGACGGTAATAAAATGGTGGTTGTGTAGGATGTGTTCATCCTCTGGAGAAAGACTCCGCTTTCACACAAACGCTCCTTATGGTACAGAGTGCGGAAGCGTCGCTAACAATGTGTGCCTGGTTTAAGAAGAACTGCTAAATAAAGTGTTTTCCAAAGATTTGCATGAACCATCAGCTGGGTTTTGATGCTTGCCGCTTGTTTAAAATGTTTATTCATGTTGAACAATGTTTATTTATTGAAAGTAGCATCTATTTAAATCAAATTATCTCCATAGCTGAATATTTATATGAATGCTTTATTGAATATTCCTAAACATTTCCCTAAACTCCAAACAATTTATTCACAGTTGTAAACGTTCACTTCTTTAGAGTTTTTTTTAAAAAAACAAAACAAAACATTGCTTAAAAGGAACTCAAGCAAATTGACATTTCTGCAGTTTGGGAAGATCTGCAATGCTTTCTGCATGTTAGCCGTCAGAAATTCCAGTGTTAGGAAATGGCTAGATATTCAAATTATTTATGTTTAATAAAATATTAAAGATTTACATAACATCTCTTTTATTGTGTCATATAACAGTAGCAGCTCTTGGCATTGGGACAGGCCAATAGATGGATTTTGAGATTTTTTTCAAGTGTCTCAGTGTTGTGCAGGCATTTAATTAGCTGAAACCCCACATTTCACTGTATACTACAGCACCATGAACATCAGGCTTTAGATAACCCTGGGCTCTACAGATGCCAGTAAGAAGCAATGAAGAAAAGCAATGACCAAAATAATGACAGCTTTCTTCGATGTCCTGATGGTGCCCAGGGATCGGATTTGGAAGGTTCACTGATATCCATAAAGGATCCTTGATTCCTGGAGCCTGTCCCCCACCTAGCACTCATCATGCTTAGAAGTCGTGTGGACTGACATCTGGAGATCCATCACGAATGCTCGGTGCTCTCATCGTAGGACTGGGTACCAGGGGAGAGTGAGTACCTGGATCATGTTCTGTGGATGGTCATCTCCAGATGGATGGTCACCCCATCCATCCTCCTGGCTGTGATTCTGTGACCCTAAAACCACTGAATACAAACAGTTAGAAGGACTGGGGTGCTCCCTTTCTTCCTGCTTGAGCCAGTTGTTGTTACTGGCATCAGTGTTGTTTGACGTTCCGGGGACTGAACCTAAGCTATCACAGTGTTCTCGGCAAGTGCTCTATCACTGAGCCACACTTCCACTCCCAACTACGTTTGCTTGTGTTGTTTTAGTGAATACCATTCCGCCTCTTCCTCCTCCCCTACCCCTCCTCCTCCTGCTCCTCTTCCTCCCCCCTCCCTCTCCTGTTCCTCCTCCTCATCTTTGAGACAGTCTCTCACTAAGCAGACTGGAATTCTCTGTGTAGAATGAGTTGGCCTTGAACTCACAGAGATCTTGCTTCTGTCTCCTGAGTGCTGGGATTAAAGTCATGTACCGCCATGCCTCGTTTTTTTCAATCCAGTGGGGTGCCCAGATTCAAGGAACACCTGCATAGACACATTTTTTTTCTTCCCAAGACAGGGTTTCTCTGTCCTGGAACTCACTCTGTAGACCAGGCTGGCCTCTGCCTCCCAAGTGCTGGGATTAAAGGCCTGCGCCACCACTGCCTGGCTCATAGACACATTTATTCGAAATGTTTTACCAGTTCTGTGGGCACCCTTTACTTCAACCAAGTTAATGCAGTTGCTTTTTAAAACTCCCAGGGCACTGCTACGGCAGCAGGAGGAGGCTCGACACGGTCTTCTTTTCTAATGTCTGGTATATAACAAGCGTCTTCAGAGAGCCTCCTGTGAACACCCACTCCGTCACCCAGCAATTCCCTTCCTACCAAACGTGTTCACGCCCCTCTCTCCACAACTCAGAAAGAAAGTCTGTACATTAATCTTTTTGAAGTATATTATCAAGAACTTTCACGCTTTTTTAAAAACAAAAGCAACTTCAACTTGTCAGCGAAAATGAAAAAGATGTTTCTCCCACATACTTTCACTTTGACAAAATATTTACAACATTATATTATTGCCGTTTGACGGTTCTGCCCCAACCTCAAAGCGGATACCGGGAAGAAGTAAGGAATTCTGTGTTCTCTAAAGACAACAGCTCGATGGCAAGGCTGTAGGTGACACTGCCTTCCGCCTGGGCTCCTAGAAAAGAGGTGTCCTGGGTGTGGAGTGCTTCCTGCGTAGTTTTACATCAAACACAAAGCCATTGCCCAAAACAAAACAATGAAACTCCTCCAAAAAAAACCAAAAAAACAAAAAAACAAAAAAACTTACTCAGGATATTCTAAATTTTTATATAATGTTAAAAATAATTACACTAAAAACATTAAAGATAAGCAAGCAATATAAGCATTTTGACTATTTTGTTGGAGCGAGGGTGGAGAGGTGAGCCAGCTGTGAAGATCACTTACTGTTCGTGCAGAGGACCATGGTTTGGTTCCCTGCGTCAGACTGGCTGCTCACTGTAACACGAGTTCCAGAGGTTTCAATGCCTTTGTCTGACCTCTGTGGGCCCTGCATATATCTGATGCACTTATAATACAGGGAGAACATTCATACATGTAAAAGAAAATATATTAAGAGAAGAATATTTTAGGGCTAAGTGAGAAACGGCTCAGTGATTAACAGCACCTGTTGCTCCTGCAGGGCATGTGGGTTTGAGTCTCAGCACGGTGGTTCCAACCTTCTGTCACTCCAGTTCCAGGAGATTTAATACCCTCTTTTCCTCTGTGAGGGCATGCACATGATATGCATATAAACATGCAGACAAAACCATCATGCACAGAAAATAAAAGTAAATAAATCATAAAAAAAGATTTTTTTTTTTTTTGGAAAGAAAACTAGAGTCAGTGACATAGGGTATACTTTTTCGAAGGTCAAAGATAGGTCCTTCTCAGATAACTCATTTGCTTGAGCTAAGTTGCTTTTGACTGGTTTTTCATTTGTTGGTTTTTATTTGTTGGTTTTGAAGGGTTTGAGATGTTGGGGCCTGAGCCCATAGCTTTGTACATGTGAAGCCTGCTCTGTATCCTGAGCACAAGTCTGTCCCTGGATGTTTGTTCAACAACTGAGAAATGACTCTGTAGGGGGTCTGTTTGGCTTCATGCAATAAATCCAGAAAGCCAGGCAGTGGTGGCACACGCCTTTAATCACAGCACTCAGGAGGCAGAGGCAGGTGGATATCTGAGTTTGAGGCTAACCTGGTCTACAGGGTGAGTTCCAGGACAGCCAGGACTACTCAGAGAAATCCTGTCTTGAAACACCTCCTCCAAAACCCAAACCTCACAAAACAAAAGCCCAAAAGACCAAAAAATCAAACCAAACCATCACTACCACCACCATGACCACCACCCAGACTGTTGTCTATACACATTAGGATTTAATGTTGGTATAGGACTCGACATGCAGAGGCAGGCAGCCCACGGCCGAGGTGTGGCTGGAGGAAACGCCGGCCTCTACCCTTCTGCTCCAACATCTGCAGCATGTTTTCACAATCACACAACTGCAGACCCTCTGGGTTTTGGAGCTGAGAGAGGTAAAGAAAAAAAAATGGTAAAGATGATGGGTGCTGATCTGTTCTCTTCATCAGAAGAGGACAGTTCCCTGGGTGTATAGCTCACAGTCCAGAACTCTGCCTTTAAGGAAACACAGCCTTACACTGTTTTGTTATTGCTCCAAGCAAAATTAGGTAATAAGAAATATGGAGAACTATCCAGGGCTGAGTGGTCAGGGGCTTGTTAGAAAACTTACTACAAAGAATGAATAAGGAAAAACAACATGTTTGTTCTTAAATCTCAAACACTCCTCTACTCCCCTCCTAGGAGACAGCACAATACACACACACACACACACACACACACACACACACATAATATGTTATATATAATATAACATTATATACATAAATATATCATATGGCACAGGCAAACACTTAGCACCAATGGACTGGATTACTAAGAGTGGAAATAAGCAGACTTTTTTTTTTTTTTTCTGAGACAGGGTTTCTATGTGTAGCCCTGGCTGTCCTGCAACTCACTCTGTAGACCAGGCTGGCCTCGAACTCAGAAATTTACCTGCCTCTACCTCCCAAGCGCTGGGATTAAAGGCGTGTGCCACCACTGCCCGGCTACAAGCAGACACTTTTTTTTTTGTTTTGTTTTTTGTTTTTTTCGAGACAGGGTTTCGCTGTGTAGCCTCGGCTGTCCTGGAACTCACTCTGTAGACCAGGCTGGCCTCGAACTCAGAAATCTGCCTGCCTCTGCCTCCCAGAGTGCTGGGATTACAGGCATGTGCCACCACTGCCCGGCGAGCAAACACTTCTTAAAGATAATTAAAAACACAACAAGCAATGTATTTCTTCTTCGGTAGGAAATGCTTGTAAGTGCACGTGGAGATACATGTGCAGGAATGTTACATTCAGCACTATCTGGGAAAGTTAAAATCTTTAAATACTATCAGAAGTAACACTTTCTACTTTTTTTTGTATGTGTGATCTACATGTGTACACATGTTCATGAATGTGTGCGTGAAGGTGTGCTCATGTGTGCATGCGTGTGGAGGCCAAAGGCAGACATTGGGTGTCTTCTTCAGTCTCTCTCCACCTTATTGTTTGAGGCAGAGTCTGGAGCTCAGTAACTGGCTGCACTTGCTGGGCAACAGTCTCCAGCAATCCTCCTGTTTCTGCCTCCGCAGAGCTAGGATTAGCACCACATCTGGCTTTATTCACCAGTGCTGGGGACTGAACCGAGGCCTTCAAGGCACATAGCAAGCATTTCGACCTTACTATGCTTCCATTTCTCCATTTGGAGTGGGAATGTCTTTGTGCCACTATGTGCTGGAAGCATGTAGCTTGCTCTGTGATGTCATAGGGACTTACAGTTAAGAGGTTGCCTGAGGCTCAGGGGAGAATCTGCACATGGATTTCAGAGTGTCGGACTGTTGGAGACCTGGGGATGTGTGAAGTAGGACCAACGGCAGCTCCTGGGAAGGCTCCATGCCCCAGGGTAGGGGGATGCCAGGGTGGGGAGGTGGGAGTGGGTGGGCGGGTGAGCAGGGGGAGGGAGGGTGGTATGGGGGTTTCTGAAAGGGATGACATTTGAAATGTAAATAAATAAAATATCCAATTAAAAAAGAATTAAATGAATTAAACGTTAGACTAAAAAAAAAAAAGGAGGAGGATGTCCACAAGTGAACAAGGTGAGCACTAATGATCTTTAATACTGAAGGGATCTATAATCACCAACTAGACAAACCACTGGGAGTGTCTGAAAGATTAGATAGAAGAGGTTAGTTGAGTGGAAAGACTTAGCCTAAATATGGGTGTCTCTTCCATGGACTGGGGTCCTGGACTACATAAAAAAGACAAGAAGCAAGCATTGGTCACCGTTTGCTTCCTGCCTGTGGAAGCCATGTGACTAGCTTCCTGCTCCTGCCGCCATCTTTCCCTGCCAAGGTGGACTGTATCCTCTGGAAGGTGTGAGCCAAAGCCAAGCCCTTCCTTAAAAAGTAGAAATTGGCTATTATGTTCTTGCCTAACTGTCTTCATGTGTGTGTGTGTGTGTGTGTGTGTGTGTGTGTGTGTGTTCGTGCACATGCCTTGGTGTGCCTGTGGAAGCTGGAGGATGTCCTGCAGGGGTTGGGTCTCTCGTTCTTCTACTCGGGTCCCATGGACCCAGCTCAGGCTGGCGGGCATGGCGGACACCTTCATCTGCTAAACAGTCTTTATTTTCCTCTTTAAATGGATTCTGTCTGGCATTGTTTTTTCTTTTTGCAGTAATGAGACAAGTAAGTAATACAAATATATCAATTTTTTTGCTTCTGTATCTTGCTGCTTCTGTTCTTTTGGAGAGTTACGACTATATACCTATTTGCCAAACATAATCTGAAGTGGCCGGGAGATTCTCTTAAAGAGTTTCTTATGGCATTTGGGAGCATGAAGGCAACACAACGTCCATGATGCCTTTTTCCGGAAATCTTCACTTTCATCTCGACTTTCTGCTTCTCACTGTGATACTCCTCTGACCCTCAGCTACTTCCAGTTATTTTTCATCCATGTCTGCCTCTTACACTGTCTCATGTTCTCTCCCGACTCCCTCCTTCCGGTCATGATGACTCACTTGGCTGTGGAGTCTTGTCCCAGTGGATACATTACAATACTGTCCCACACCTAAGTCCCAGGGAGCCTGGCAGAAGAGGAGATGAAAGGAGCCAGAGGATCCGGGAGTTTGCTGTGAGATGGGGTCTCCTAGGAACGTCGGAGGTGACACCCATGAATCCTCACCGACATGACCACCCAAGCGTGAGCAGAGCAAGGAGGACACCAGCGAACACTTCGAACTGCATGGGGAAGCCCCACGGGGCCTCAGCCCTACACAAAGGACAGGCCACCGAGGAAAGCTGGGAGAGGGAGAGGTGGCCTTCCCTAGGGAAGAGCGGACCAGTTGATCGTCTAATGCCAAATGCTCAGCCCTGAGAACATACAGACTAGAACATTATATAGACTTTACAGGTTATATTTATAAATAAATATCACACGCACGTGTGCATGCAATAATAATGAGTGAAACAGAGGCTATAAATTTGAAGGAGGGTGGAGAGGGCTATATGGGAAGGTATGGGGGCAGAAAGGAAGAAGTGTTATATCATAATTTCAAAAATAACAATAAAGCCCCAACTATTTAAAAAACTATGACTTGGTTTAAAGGTGTCCTTGCTCTTGCAATGGCTCCTGACCACGTTCCTGTATGCAGCTCATCAGGCTATGATTAAAAAAATAAAAGCTATAAATAGAAAAGGGTCAAGGTGGAAGAGAAGGTGCTTAGTGGGGGAAGGGGAGAAGGGCGAGAGGGTAATGTAGGGTGAGTGTGGTGAAGATACGTTATTTACATATATGAAAAGTCGTAGTGAAGCCACTATATGATTAATATGCAATAATAATAATAAAATATTAGTAAAAGGAAAACTGTCCCCACCCCTCTCTCATTCTCACTACGAGTTCCTCCCATTGGCAGGGAGTTACTCTTGTCCCTACTTACAACTTTGGTTTCTTCTCTCTTAGGGTAGTGACTCTTTCTGTTGGATAATTTAGGGATTTACTATAGACTGATGTTGTGGCAAGTAATCACAAACTTGGTGGCTTTAAAAAGCCAAACCAGAAATGTAGTTTCTTTTCTTTTCTTTTCTTTTCTTTTCTTTTCTTTTCTTTTCTTTTCTTTTCTTTTCTTTTCTTTTCTTTCCTTTCCTTTTCTTTCCTTTTCTTTTCTTTTCTTTTCTTTTCTTTTCTTTTCTTTCCTTTCCTTTCCTTTCCTTTCCTTTTCTTTCCTTTCCTTTCCTTTCCTTTCCTTTCCTTTCCTTTCCTTTCCTTTCCTTTCCTTTCCTTTCCTTTCCTTTCCTTTCCTTTTCTTTTCTTCTCTTCTCTTCTCTTTTCTTTTCTTCTCTTTTCAAAGATCTATTTATTTATTATATGTAAGTACACTGTAGCTGTCTTCAGACACTCCAGAAGAGGGAGTCAGATCTCTTTAGGGATGGTTGTGAGCTGCCCTGTGGTTGCTGGGATTTGAACTCAGGACCTTCAGAAGAATAGTCGGTGCTTTTAACCGCTGAGCCATCTCACCAGCCTGGAAATATAGTTTCTTGATGTTAGAGAGTCCAGGAATCTAAGTTATGTCACAGGACTCTAATGAAGCAACAGGCACGCCTGTAATTCCTTCAGAATGCCTTTGTTCTGGCTTCTGGCGGCTTCCGGCACTACGTGGCTTGTGGTCTCATCCCGTCCGTTCATCTGTTTCTGTGACCACACTTTCTTCTTACCTGTGCATGTCAGGCCACCTGCCTCTTCGGCCCTTGTCATTCTCTCTAGGCACACACAGATCATGTATCCAAACCTGGAAAGCCTTTGTCATATACAATGCCATTTACTGGCATTGGGCCAGATTTGGGCCCGATACCTTTGAATGTTGTCATTCCACCTTCCAACAGATAAAACGTGTGACAGGCATGCCAGTCCCTCAGAGGCAGGAATCTGCTCCCGCTGGGATGCCCGTCCTGGACAGGCCTCGGAGCAGAGCGGATCCTCTCCCTGACCTTAGGGCGTCTTTTCCATTCTGCCGGCCAGTGATATGCTAGCAGAGGCTACTCACGTTTGATTTTCTTCTGCCTGAGGCCTCTGGCTTTTGAGTAAAGCACAGAAAGCAGCAATGACAGATTGGAGGATTTTGGTTAATTTCCTCAGCCCTCAGAGGTAAACTGAAGATAATGTGCTGGTGTTGGGGGGGGGTGTCACCGGGTCTCTTCAGTTTTTTGTTTGTTTATATGAGTACACTGTCGCTGTCTTCAGACACACCAGAAGAGGATCCCATTATAGATGGTTGTGGGCCACCATGTGGTTGCTGGGAATTGAACTCAGGACCTCAAGAAGAGCAGGCATTGCTCTGAACCGCTGAGCCAGCTCTCCCGCTCTCCAGCTTGCCGTGGCTCTGTTAAAGAGGAATGTACTGGACATGTGAGAGTCAATTCCCTCTCTCCACCACATGGGTCCCGGGCACGGGATGCAGGTGGTTGGGCTCTGTCTGTGGCAAGCATTCCTACTGGTATAGCTGGCTAAAAAAATGTCCTGTATTTTCTCTTCAACTTCAGAACTTCCTTTTGCTCTGGATTCGAGGACAGCAGAGTTCTGACTACAGAGGGGCTCAGAGCCCTCACCCTAACTCCGAAGTCCTTACTGGTCAACTGTGGAGCAAAATTCAAACACCTCAGGGCTCTGGTACCCCTAGTTTTTCACTGCCTGGAGGCCTCAGGAGGGTGGAACACACCATAAACTGCTCAGTTGAACTGGGTACAGTACCTTTTAGCTCAATGCTCTGTGAGACCCTGAAGGGACTTGGGATTCCAAGCCTTTTTTGAGGTCTGTTATGTCTTGATGACAGCCTCAGGAAATACAATGTCTTCATCGCCATCCCTGAAGTTTGTTTGTGCTCTTTGCTGCTGATAAAGTTTTGAGTGTGTGTGTGTGTGTGTGTGTGTGTGTAATTTAACAATTTAAAAGAATTTTTTAATTATTATATGTAACTACACTGTAGCCGTCTTCAGATACACCAGAAGAGGGCATGTCAGATCTCATTATGGATGGCTGTGAGCCACCATGTGGTTGCTGGGATTTGAACTCAGGACCTTGGGAAGAGTGCTCTTAACCACGGAGCCATTCTCCAGCCCCCCAGGGGCTTTTAAAAATTAGGTTGTCATCAAACAAGGCAGAGTTCTGACATTCAAAACAGGGTTAGATCCCAACTTTGAGTCACTAAGGACTTAGAAACTTTCCTGTACCCAATTAGCATTTACATTTGAATTAATCAATTTGGTTCACAGCATGAAGAATGTCCCCCTCGGTGTACCTTCTCCAAAGGGGAAACTCAACGAGACGAGAGTTACCACTATGTTAACAAAAACAATCTCCCTTTCTTGCTGCACCCCTCCCGCTTCTTGCCCCACCTCTCCAGCTTCTTGCCCCACCCCTCAGGCTCCTTGCTCCATCCCTCTCTGGCTCCTTACCCCACCCCTCCGGGTCCTTGCCCCACCCCTCCGGCTTCTTGCCCCACCCCTCCGGCTCCTTGCTCCATCCCTCTCTGACTCCTTACCCCACCCCTCTGGGTCCTTGCCCCACCCCTCCAGCTTCTTGCCCCACCCCTCCGGCTCCTTGCCACACCCCTCTGGCTCCTTGCCACACCCCTCTGGCTTCTTGCCCCACCTCTCCGGTTTCTTGCCTGTGTTAGTCCTAAATATGGGCTGCTCAGGGTTCCCCCTCTTCCTTCCTGCCTAGGAAGTCACTTAATCCACTGCCCCCGGGCTAAGTTGATCTTGTAGTTAATATCCCTTGATTCATTACACAGAGTTCCCAAATATTGTCTTTTGAGGGCGGCCGCATCTTCCCATGTGTACCCTTTTTGGATTAATGACGGTCAATCGCTGCCCTACTCTACTACAGGCTAGACAGATTCCGCTTGAGAAATGTAACAAGCGAGGGCACCGTGAACGTCTATGAACTGCAGCTGCTCTCAGCCAGTGATCCTGGGAGACCCGGTGCTCTACCTCTGACAACAGATAATAACCACAATAAATAAGTGAATGGAAAGGCTTATCTCTGTTTTAAGTTCTCCCACTCTGGTTCTTAAATCATCGACATCTGCTACTGCAAGAAAACTGCAGTCGGTGACTGACAAAGGAGCCAGTGAGAGTCGGTGAGACCGAAACTCCTAAACTGGTTTGAAACTGGGCGCTGGTTCTCCTGTGGACCCAGGGACGCAACCTGCTGGGCCTAACAGGACCCTTTTAAGTGTCTGAAGTTGAGGCGACAAACTACTCAGCTGATGTGCGTCTGGGAAGTCCTTCAAAAGCCAGATTAGACCCAGGTGAGGCCGAGGCCGAGCTCAGAATCCAGGGGGCGCCGGTAAACTGGGTAACAAATAAACAAACCATCCGACCAAGTTCTTACAGCCACATGTTGTCCTGGGGGTTTTATCGGAGACTCGAAGTTGGGGGTTCTTATTCTCATGTCCTCTATTTTGTTGGGGGCATAAGCAGGCAAGCAGTATTTGGATGCTTTTCAAATGGTAATGGATTTTGGATGTCTTTCATTTGGTAATTTTTTTTCTTTATTGGTAAAATGAAGGTCATGGGGTGAGAATTAGAAAAACAGGGTAGAGCTGAGGGTGCTGTACTCTGTTTGCAGTTTTCTTTTTCCTTTAGATTTTGTGTGTGTGTGTGTGTGTGTGTGTGTGTGTGTGTGAGAGAGAGAGAGAGAGAGAGAGAGAGAGAGAGACCTCCAAAGAACACGAAGGCTCACAGTCCTCTTCCGCTCTCCCGTCTTTGAGACTTGTGAGGACACAAGATTGCCTTTAAATGAATCAGATTTAACGTGGGAAGCGACCCAGGAGCTTCTCAGACCCAACCGTTACCATTTAATCATGTGGCTGTCTTTAGTCATTCAATTTATCTTCGGAACAGAGGTAATAATTCAACCCAGCTCAGCAGAAGTGATAGAATCTTAATGTTAATGTTTATTAAACATCTATTTCGGCGCTGGGAAACGTACATCTATTTTAAAGATGACCTTCAGTCCCAACCGTTGTGAGCCAAAGTGCCGAGCAGGGCAGGCGCACGGCAGTCCATAACAGGGGCTCGCCGACCTCCATGGATGACCCCGCCACTCCGTCCTCTGCAATGGGGAAGGCGCCGGGTGACTCCAACTTCCTGTAGGGGTCAGAGCGGCTCAGAGGCCTCCCTTAAACTGGTGCTTGCTAGCTCCTGGACAGCTACCCCTTTGCTCATGGGAATACCCGTAATTGTTAACTATTTGTATTGTTTTTTAAAAAAGATTTCTCTTTTAGACAGGGTCTCAGGTAACAAGGTTGGTTTTGAACTTGATATGTACCTGAGATGGCCTTTTCATCCGAGTGTCGGGATTATAGGTGTGCACTAGCTCCTTGGGTTTGCATTGTGATGAGTCAAATCCCTAGTGCCTGCCTTTCTGCGCAGGTGTAGACAGTGGAGTGGTTCTGAAGTGGTTGCGGGTGATCGTTTTCACCTCAAGATGGCGCTCATGGTGTCCCTAGCGCTTGCTTCATTTTCTGTATTGCGCAGAAATGTATTTCATTATATACATTATTTTACAATTTATAGATTTATTGTCACCCCCCCTTTTTTTGGGCAATTCTGTTGTATATTTTACCCTTCCAAAAGTTATGTGTCTCTTTGGGGCCTGACAAAACATTACTTTGCCTTTGTCCTCGGGGTGTAAGTTGTGGTCTTGGCTCTTTCTTTTTATGACCTGTACTCCTGATATATGCATCTGCTGGAAATTATCAAAACACCTGTCTTCTAAAGAGACCCCGAGGGAGTGGACGGTCCTCATTTATTCTCTTCGGCTGTTGCCTTAACATAATAGGATCTCCTACTCTGCTGTCAGGGCTAGCATGAAGTACGCGTATTTAAAAATCCAGTCTTGTTGTGTTATGGTCATTTGGATGAAAAAGTAGTTTTAATAAGCTTCACTGTTGACATTGTTTACACATTTGTGAATCCCACCTCACTGTTCCCAGTTGTGAAATTCTTTAAGGGAAAACAAATGGTGCTGCTTAGGACACAGGACATTAGGACACAGGACATTAGGACACAGGACATTAGGACACAGGACATAGCACGGCGCCCCGGGGCGACTTTAAGCAAGAATCTCCACAGAGTTCTGCACATCAGCAGGCAGCATTGTCTGAACAGCATGCAGGTGCGCTAGTGGGCTACTGTGAAGGTACCTGTCACACACACACACACACACACACACACACACACACACAGGTCCACCATGAACAAAGAGGCACAGGGGCACTTCCTGAATCAGGGTGTTGGGTTGCAGCGTAGAGTCAAGGCCAGGAAGGAAGTCAAGGAGAAGCAGCACAGCATTTGATTACAGTGAGCTGTGGCTTTGGGGAAGGAGACACAGAAGAGCTGATGGAGTGGAGAAACACAGCACTTCTTAGGATTAAGACTCCGGGGATAGGGACAGTCCACTACCTATGGTGTTTTGAATAAAAATGGTCTTCATAGACTCACAGGGAGTGGCAGTACTATACCACGTGGCCTCGTTGGAGTAGGTGTGGCCTTGTGGGAGGAAGGTGTGGCTGGACTTGGAGTTTTCAGAATCCCAAGTCGGGCTAAGCGGTTCTCTCTACTTCTGCTGCCGGCCGATCTGGCTGTAGAGCGCTCAGCTCCTTCTCCAGCTCCATGTCTGACTATGTGCCACCAGGTGTCCTGCCATGATGACAGTGGGCTAAACCTCTGAACCTGTAAGCCAGCCCCAACTAAATGTTGTCCTTTATAAGAGCTGCCTTGGTCATGGCGTCTCTTCACAGCAGTAGAAACCCTAAGACACTATCACACCTGCCAATTTGCACATGTGTGGTGTCCACTTGAACATATTAAAATGGGCTGAAGAGCTTAAAATAAAGGGATTATGTAGTCCTAGAAGGAAAGCAATCGAAAGAATGACTTCAATAAGGGCTATTGCTTGTTGTTCTAGATTACTCTCTTAGTTACTGGTCTATTGCTGTGAAGAGACACCACGATCAAGGCAACTAATAAAAGAAAGGGTTTAATTGGGGGCTTGTTTGTGGTTTCAGGGGTTCATCCGTGGTTCTCATGGTGGGGATTGTGCTGACAGGCAGGCAGGCGGGTAGGTGGGGCGCTGGAGCAGTAGCTGAAAGCTTAAATCTCAAGCCATAGGCAGGAAAGGGAGAGAGCCTGAGACGGGGCCTGGCGTGGGGCTTTTGAAACCTCACAGTCTTTCCCCCATACTCCCAACCCCAAACTTCCTCTAACAAGGCCACACCTTCTAGACCTCATAAACAACCCACTTACTGGGAAGCAAACGTTTCAATCTACGCCCCTTTGGGGCCATCCTCATTCAACTCATCACACTCATGAGAAGAAAGGAATCTTAGGCAGCGAATCTAAACTGGAAAAAAAAAATAGTTGGACTTTTCCGCTGAGGTCACTTGGGAACCTCCTGGCTTTGCAGACCCCTAAGATGATGATAATGCAGACCACTTAGGATGTCGTGATATCTTCGAGTCGGAAAAAGGCAAAACTTATATTTAGGAAATGTCATTTAATGAAACAAAAGCACTTGTTTTTCCCAATATCTCCAGATATGATTATGAAATTATATGACAAGAGAGGTCCTGAGCAACTACAGCCATTGTAAACATTACCGAGCTTTAAACTGGATTCACTGTAGACAGACTTGCAGGTCTAAGAAGTCACGAAGAGTGAGACCCGGGAACACTCTGTGTCCAGTTAGTCGCCAAGGTCACATTTCTAGAACAGCGGCGCGCCGTCGCAGCCCAGCCGCTCCCCCTCAGATTTCCCTAGCTTTGCTCTCTGTCCTAATTTATGGCCCCGTGTCTAGTTCCAAGCATTTCCCCGTTCTTCACAATCTAAGGCTATGCAATTAGTGGTCCTCAGCATGTCACAGTTTTGCAACAATTACCGCGATCTGATTCTTGTTCGTTGAAAACTTAGGCCATGTGGAGGTTTGTGCGGCCTCAACCGGAGTCAAGATACTAAATGTTTATACTGAGTAGGTTCGTGGGGCCTCGATCGTGGTCAAGATACTAAACCTTTATATCGAGCTGTTGCCTTTTTATGACCACATTTATCTTCCTTCCACCCATCCCAAATCCTACTCCCACGAATCAGCATAGCATCTTTGTTCTGGAGCACTGAACTCTGAACGATTATGAAGGAAAGCCACTTAGGCAGTGGCTGTGTGGCTCTTGGGTACACTCCTGTTTGGGGCTCTAAGCACTGGGTCTGAAAAAGACACTTTAATAGGAGCCTTTGTCTTCACTGGCGCTGGTCTTCCAATCGCATTGCTTTCACTCTTTTCTGACAGCCTGCTGCTGAGTTTCTCTGACCCTGCAAACCGCCCTCCCAGGCTGTACTGGTAGGCGGTGAAGGAGGGGGACCGCGTGTGGTGCCTGTTACACACAGACCTAAGGTTTAATCCATGGTTTGCAGCTCGGGGAGTCAGGTGTGGCAGCCCATCTAGGTGTTGGCACAACACCATGGACCATTACCATGTGTAACTGGCTTAAAATATTGTAATTGACTTTTGCCTACTCTACACGCCCCATTAGCCCGAGCAGCAGGAGGTCAGGCCCCGGGTTTTAACGCTTAGCTTAGCACCTATGTCAGTAACAATGGCAACAGTATATAGGGCTTATTGAGCACCTGGTGTATAGAAGGCTGTAATTCATTCATCCTAAGATGTTGCCTCTCATGTTTTCTATAAGCTATCATCTTTGCTTATTTTATAGCAAGAAATGGGTGCTTACAAATCCAGCCACTTGTCTATAGTTGCTTGGCAAACAGGTAAACAAACTAGACTTTTCTGGCTTCATTATTGGCATTGTTTGTAGGCTTAGATTTTTCAAAACCCACTTTAATTAGGGTTCTGAAATGCTTCAACCCCCTTTCTGGCCCACCTACCAGAGGGGTAGGTGGTGGTGCAAACCTTTAATCCCAGCACTTGGGAGGCAGAGGCAGGCGGATTTCTGAGTTCGAGGCCAGCCTGGTCTACAGAGTGAGTTCCAGAACAGCCAGGGCTACACAGAGAAACCGGTCTCAAAAACACCAAAAAGAAAGAAACAAAGAAACAAAGAAAGGTTAATAGGAAACAAGGGATGTGGATCTGTTTAGAAGTAGTTCTTTGGGGCAGCTCCAGCCTTTGTTACCAGGCTACAAACAGTTCAGTCCAAAACATCAAATGCGAATCAGTATCGAGAGTCCAGTCCAATCAGCAAACCCCAAGCGTGAATCAGCAGCAGTGGCTTTATTCAGAGGAAACCACAGGCTCCACAGAAGTGGCAAAAAGCAGCTGGGATCGCACAAGGCGTGGTTTAATCTACAGATCAGTGAAGACCAGCAAAGGGTTGCAAGGTGAGACAACGCCTTTCCCTCTCTGCGGGGTTCTATTTAAAGTCTTCCTAAGTATCATGTGACCTCTCAAGCGTCAGCTCCTGCAAAACGTCACATGTTCTTTCACATGGCAGCTTCCGGGAAAACATCATGTGTCTGTTCTCAGCAAAACATCCTCTCATAAGACAGCTTCCAGAAAAACATCACATGGCACAACCGAATCTCCAAAGAAACCAGAAATATCCACTTCAATTGTTCTTACAGGCTCCATTGTGGCCGTGGTGGGGCAGAACCGGTTCTCTGGGGAGCTGAGATCGACCTTCAGTGTCTCACAGTTAAAGCACACCGTTTCAATTAGCAATCCAAAGTCTTGCCAGTATTTTGTTAGAAATTATTATTTCTTTTACATTTTAAAGATATCTATTCTCTTGTAGCCCAGGCTAGTCTGGAACTCAATATGTAGCCCAGGCTGGTCTGGAACTCAATATGTAGCCCAGGCTGGTCTGGAACTCAATATGTAGCCCAGGCTGGTCTGGAACTCAATATGTAGCCCAGGCTGACTCCAAGCTCTATAAAATTCTCTTGCCTCAGTTTTTCAAATGCTGAAATTACAAGCACGAGCCAAAATGCCTGACTTAAAAAACTTTTTTTTCTGTTAAAATTTTTTGGGGCTGGAGAGATGGCTCAGCGGTTAAGAGCACTGACTGCTCTTCTGAAGGTCCTGAGTTCAAATCCCAGCAACCACATGGTGGTTCACAACCATCTGTAATGGGATCTGATGCCCTCTTATGATATGTCTGAAGATAGCTACAATGTACTTACATAATAAATAAATAAATCTTTAAAAAGTATAATTTTAACTAGTCTGTATTTTATTTTTTTTATATTGCTTATTTTTTCTAGCATCTTTTTTTTTTTTTTGGATTTGGTTTTTTTCAAGACAGGGTTTCTCTGTACAGCCCTGACTGTCCTGGAACTCATTTTGTAGACCAGGCTGGCCTCAGAACTCAGAAATCTTCCTGTCTCTGCCTCCCAAGTGCTGGGATTACAGGCGTGCACCACCACTGCCCGGCTCTCATCTATCTATCTATCTATCTATCTATCTATCTATCTATCTATCTATCTATCTATCTATCTATCTATCTAATTTGTGTGTGTCTTTACGTATAGGCATGTATATGCCATGATATATATGCCATATATATATATATATATATGGAACTCAGGACCACTTGGAGGGAGTCTGTTATCACATTCTACCATGTGGGACTTGGGTATCAAACTTATGTTGTCAGGCATGTCAGTAAACGTTAGCGTTTCATGGAGCAAGGCATTGGTCATCACAACACAATGGAAGAAAACTCATGGAAGAAAAAAAATAGCATGAAGTTCCTAATCGAAACACTAGGCGGCGCTCTTGTAAGGCAAACGCAGGCTTTCCTACTGAAAATAACAGTCTGGGTGCTAAAGCAAAGCTGCCAAGTAGATACTCCCACTTCGGTTTTTTTTGTTTTGTTTTTTGGTTTTTTGAGACAGGGTTTCTCTGTGTAGCCCGGCCTGTCTTGGAACTGTCTGTAGACCAGGCTGGCCTGAACTAAGAAATCCACCTGCCTCTGCCTCCCAAGTGCTGGGATTAAAGGCGTGGGCCACCGCCGCCCGGCTTGATACGCTCACTTTGTAGTAAGATGTCCAACCCGGGAAGCATGAGAAACAGAGAAGAAATGATTTATTTGGATCTCGAAAAGAGACTTACGAGGAGTCATCTTGGAGCCCTTAGCAACGTAGGCCTTAACGGGGATCCATATTTTGTCGAGTGGACCTAGAACACGAGAAATCATCAGGCACTTGGAGGAAGTGAGTAGGGTTTGACCCTGTTTTGATCCTAAGCTCAGCATGCACACATACAGATGTACTTAAAACATTGTTTTCCTTCAGGTTGTGGAGAAAACTCTCCTGGGAAAGTGCTTGCTGTGCAAGCGTGAGGACTTGATCGGATCCGGCAGCATCCACATAGAACGTGGGCACAGTGACATTCACATAGAATGCGGGCACAGTGACATCCACATAGAACGCGGGCACAGTGACATCCACATAGAACGCGGGCACAGTGACATCCACATAGAACGCGGGCACAGTGACGTCCACATAGAACGCGGGCACAGTGACGTCCACATAGAACGTGGGCACAGTGACATCCACATAGAATGTGGGCACAGTGACGTCCACATAGAATGTGGGCACAGTGACGTCCACATAGAATGTGGGCACAGTGACATCCACATAGAATGTGGGCACAGTGACATCCACATAGAATGTGGGCACAGTGACATCCACATAGAATGTGGGCACAGTGACATCCACATAGAACGCGGGCACAGTGACATCCACATAGAACGCGGGCACAGTGACATCCACATAGAATGTGGGCACAGTGACATCCACATAGAAGGCGGGCACAGTGATGTGAGCTGGCGACCCCAGTGGGAGGAGAAGATCCTGGTGGCCTTGCTGGCCAGCGCGGTCCAATGCATGAGTGCCAGGTCCCAGAGAGAGAGAGACTGTCTCAAAACTCAGATGGGAAGGATACCCGAGGTTAACCTCTGTTCTCCTCATGCATATGCATGAAAGGATGAAACACACACACACACACACACACACACACACACACACACAGAGGCAGAGGAGAGCATGAACATGTACACAGAAGAATTTGTACATGTGCACACACACGTGTACACACACACTTCCACATGCACAGGTACACATGCACATAATTTTTCTCACTTCCCATTTATGCCTTTACATTGTTTTGTTTGTTTGTGTGTGTGTGTGTGTGTGTGTGTGTGTGTGTGTGTGTGTGTTTTCCGAGACAGGGTTTCTCTGTATAGCCCTGGCTGTCCTGGAACTCACTCTGTAGACCAGGCTGGCCTCGAGCTCAGAAATCCACCTGCCTCTGCCTCCCAAGTGCTGGGATTACAGGTGTGCGCCACCACCACCCGGCTTCGGCTTTGTATTTTTATGTTTTTTTGTTTTGTTTTGGCTTTTTGAGACAGGGTTTCTCTGTGTAGCCCTGGCTATCCTGGAACTCACTCTGTAGACAAGGCTGGCCTTAAACTCAGAAAGTGTGCCACCACTGTCCAGCATGCCTTTACATTGTCCTGACCCAATTTGGATAGGCTGGGTGAAAGAACACAGTTTAGGATGTGTGCCCCATCCTTCTTTAGGGAACAGTTTAGCTCTGTGTATTGCCGAGAGCTACATGGGATCAGGGCAGCTGATCGGATCTTGAGTCTAGGGATGGATGAGAGGAAGGTTAGTAATATTCAGGAGACCTAAAGGTCCAACCCAAGTTCACGTCTAATCTAGGGGTCCTGGTCCCATGATCCCATGTTGGCAATGAGATCAGTTTTCTCTCCTGGGGAGAGGCTTCCGGTGAGGAGCATTTAAATCACAGTTTGTGTGTGTGAAGGCATCGATCAGGAAGATCTGTCAATATGTAAATCTCAGACTGGAGGATACTGTCTCCATTATCACCCATTAACAGTTAGAGTAGCTGGTTGTTAGAGAACCGGGCTCTGGGAAAAACAAACTCTAGAGCAATAAACCCGGACAGAGGAGGGGAAAATCTTCCAGGCATAGAGTCTAAAGAAGAAGGCAGACTCAGAGAGAAACCTTCCAGCAGGTTCTGGGAACCCCGGGGAACAGAAAGTGAAGTCAATCCGCCCAGGAATGGATAGTCGTCAAGGAGAGATCGCATCTATCCAGAGTCTACCTGCCTGGGTCCTGGGCCAGAGAAGGACAAGTGCTCCGGTCACCTAGCCCAGCCTGCTGGCTCCCCCCTACCCCCTCCAAGTCCTCCTCTGTGTAGTTGGTTTGGCCCCACCTTTGGACTCCAGCAGTAACAGTTTTCATTAGCCCTCAATGCTTTTGTGTGCACCAGCTCACAGTTTAGACACTATGATAAAGCTGAGGCAGGGGCATTCCAGCAGTGCCCAGCAGCCCCTCCTCCCCCGGCCCCCTCCGAATCTCCAGGGATGTATCAGACTCCTCTCTCCCTCTTCCCCCCTCCCCTCCCCTCGACTGGAGCTGTTCCACTCGTGATTTCCTCCAGCAAGCCAAAGATCCCACTGGTGAAGTTATTTTTCTTTTGCGGTTCCGTCTTACACAGCTCTGAGACTGGTCCTGAGGCTCTTGGCTGGTTAAGGCTTCTCCTGGGAGGCGAGAGAGAGTTTAATTGGAAAAAGATCTCTTGCCTCTGGTGGTGATTATCATTCCTTTATCCAGGGTTTGCGGTCCTGACCTCCGGCTGCTCCCCATTTTTTAGTGCTTTGTAGGAGACACGGGTCCTAAGATCCCCCCCACTGCAGTTCAGGTTTCCTTACGGCTGCTTCAGGGTTAGAGATGGAAAAGCACCCCCTCCCCCACCGCCATCCTTCCAGCCAAACTAAATGGTTCTGAGAAAGGCTTTAAAACCACTCTCCAGTGCGCCAGGTGAGGTCGGGGACTTTTTTTTTTTTTAAGCGGGGATTTTATTAGCCCGATCTTGGTGGCTTTCATTGCTTTTTCCCAGGAACCAGGGCCTTCAAAGTACATCCTCTCTGGGCGCTTTGGAGGTCGCAGCTGCTGAAGTGCACAGCCGGGCTCGCCATTCCGTCTTCTGATTAAATGCGGGTAGCTGAAGGCTAAACATTTCTAAAGGTGCAGCTTGTATGCTTAAAGAGAAAGTAAGTCTGGGCGGAACAGGATGGACAGAAGTCTCCGGGTCTGGGAGCGGAAAGTCAGAGGTCCCTGCTTCCCTGATTTATAGGCCGTGCACTTTGTCTTTCATTTTATATTTTTAAAAGGACCATGTGAAATGGTTGCGAAGGAAATTGCTTGGCTGCTGGTTGGGCCCAAGCAGAGCTGCTGCTCAAAGGCAGCTTAAGTCGTGAGCATGCTTTTTCTCTTTCTTTCTGCATCTGTGAGGGAGCGACCGCACCCCGGCTCTCTGGGAGCCGTCCCAACAGGCCAGGGGCTACTGAGACAAGATTTTCCCTTTCTCTCTGTATCTCCTCTAAGCTGGACGGCACAGGTCTGCACCGAATTTCCATGCTCACAGTACAATACCCCCGCTCCCCTCCCAGGCCCGTGATACTTGACATGGTCCTTTCAAAATATCGAGGCTTAGATGAGATGTAGGTCAGGGTGCAAATTGTTCAAAAGTCCCTGGTGTTCTGCATTGTCAGAACAAGACCTTCAGCTGACACTGGTTCCTTCAGGTTGCTGCTGTTTACAGTCTGCTTCTTCTAGGAAAGCACGGACGGCTGCTGCCTATGTATTGTGTTTTGAGCAAAGGGGGTGCTGCGAGAACGTTTGGGGGAGATTAAACAAAAGTCTACGTAGCACGGATAGGGCACCGACGGCAGAGCAGAGTCATGATTGGTTGCATCCAGGTTTACCTTGGTGAACCAATGAGATTCTTTGTCTTAGAGAGGCTTAGAGGAGGGGTCACCTACAGGAGTGTGGGTGGCCTCAAAGCCCACATGTCAACAAGACTCACCTAGCAGCTGCAGAGGTGGGGTCTCGTGTTTAATCTTCCTCCGTTTATACAACTGTTGAGCATATCATGAAACCACAAAAGCACACGCAGCTAGAACAGAGTTACATCCAGCCGGGAGGGAGGCCCAGGCACTGGAGGAGGCTGGCCTCCGGGTCAGGGCTTGAATGATACCTCCTAGCCTCTTTGTGATCTTCAGGGTCACTTTTGCGTCATCACTATTGCTCTGATTAAGGTGGTGACGCCTGCTATGTTCAGAGGACATTATTCTAGTCGGGGAAGCTCCTGGGCCGAGTCTCTAGAAAGATCCATTTACTCTCCCCCTTTGTAGGACTTTTCACCGGATAAAGGAATTACTTTTTCCAGGGAGCAATTAAAATTTCTCAAACTTACAAGCGAGAGGTAAAAGACAAGCGGTTTTCTCCTGGTATTCCTGAGCACTTTAGCCTGAATTGGTTTGGCTTATAAGTCTTGAGTGGTAGCCAGCTGAGGGTAACGGGGAGAGAGGAACATTTAGATTAGCGTGCGCACTGACATGTGTGTGTCTGGGGAGGGTAGCGGCGAGGAGAATCCCGGTACCTCCGTTGGGCAGGACGGATGTTCCCAGGGAAACGTCTTCTTCTGAAGCAGTGTTCATCTATTCCCCACAAGGCCCGCAGACCACCGCCATCTCTCTGCTCAACTTCACTACTGAGTCACGCAGCCGAGTAATTAGAGAGCGCCCCGTGGGACCCACTTCATGCTGCCCCCCCTCCTCGTACTTTAAAATGACCTTTAAAGTTGCTAATTGTGCTGTCTTCTTGTGGCTTTTAATCTTTTTGTTTTATTTATTTATTTAGTTGGTTGTAAACGAGTCAGATATTTTCTTGTTTTAAAGCCTTTGGGGAGGATGAGTGTAGAAAAAAAAAATCTCTCATTTAAGAAAGATTAAAGAATTAGTCTCTCCCCGGGGGGAATGTGTCCCCTAATTGGTTCTCCAGCCCTGAGATCATATACACGCAATCAACAACACTAGACAGACTCAGCAGGTTATAGTTACATAGTTGTTAGTATATGCTCACAATACAGATACAATGTAACAACTGGAATCAGAGACAGTGAAGTGTCAATCCGAGAGGAAGCTGGGGGCAGGGGAGGTACTGGGGGGAGGAAAGGGGAGCGGGAATGTGATGTAATTACAGTTCAACTAAAATAAAAAGGTTAATAAAAAGGAAATATTTTCAAATCTGTGTCCTGGTGTGGCGCCATAATCTGGGAGTGCAGGCTGTGCTGGGATGTCAGGTGGCCTGCACCATCATGGTTTTAAATTATGAAGTTATTAAAATGTTGGTAACCCAGAACCACACATTACATGTATGAGTGTTTTGCATGTATGTATGTATGTCCATTCACCACACGTGTTCAGTGCCTACGGAGGCCAGAAAAAGGATGTCAGATCCTCTGGCATTTGAGTTAGAGCAGTGGTGAGCTGCCGTGTCTGTGCTGGGATTCAAACCCACATCCTCTGGAAGAGCACCTCCTGCTTCTAACTGTTAAGCCATCTCTCCAGTCTACCTTTCAGTGCAGGTTGGAGTTTCCTGCTCCCGGAAGCTCCCAAGTGACCCACGGATGTTTTTCCCCAGAAGCCACCATGACCCTACAATTTAGTAACGGAAGCGTTAATATAAGGGCCTTCTGCCTGTCCCAGGACTTTGGCCAGTAGAAGCCTGGGGTGGTGGCCTTGTCACCCACCTGTCCTTGTGGAGCATTCCTATTTCTTTAAGTGTCACACACACGAATACTGGAGTGAACGTCCGGACAATCTGTCCCTTCCCTATTTCTACAGAAGTTTTGTTTGAGGGCAGCGTTGTGGATAAGTCCTGTGAAGGCGGAGCTGAGGTCACGTCTCAGATCCCGTCGTCTTTTTTTTTTTTTTTTTTTTCGAGACAGGGTTTCTCTGTGTAGCTCCGGCTGTCCTGGAACTCACTCGGTAGACCAGGCTGGCCTCGAACTCAGAAATACGCCTGCCTCCGCCTCCCAAGTGCTGGGATTAAAGGCGTGCGCCACCACCGCCCGGCGATCCCGTCGTCTTAAAAGCCTGAGCTATTTACCATCTCGCTGGCTTGCAGTATAAGTTCACTGGTCTGTTTATCTGCCCCTCAGCTCACTGTCAGGGCTGAGACAGTTACATGGAGATCCTTCTGTGAACACTGTACCTGACCTGGTCACAGAGCCTCTTGTCTTCCCAGAAGGCTCTGGCTTCTTCCTTGGTCCCTCCTAGCCATCCAGCTGTCTCCGAGTAACGCCCCACTGCTGCCAAAGGTGGGAAAGAGCAGGGGTGGGGGTTTGAAGGGTTGGGGGGGATGGGGGGTGGGGGGTGGGGGTGGGGTGGGGGGAGCGGGCTCCTAAAAAGAAAGAAACCCTCTGAGTCTTTCTGACATTAAAAACAAGCACACGAGAGCACACACGTGCACGTGTACACACACACACACACACACACACACACACACACACACACAGAGAAACCAAAAGCACAACACAACAAAGCAATACAAAACAACAAACCTATTAGTGTCTCCTCATTTGCATGGAGCTGCCTGTGGTCCAGGGAGCCCATCTGTGATCCGTGAGAGCTAAAGTCCCATTTGTCACTGCTGTCAGGATGGGAAAATATCTTTGAAACCTTCTCTGCTTTAAGGAAAATAGAAGGCTTCGCTGCACTTGACACTGAGCTGAGACTTTGCCACGCTCTGAAAGATGTCAGCTCTGAGAAAGATGTGTGCAAAACGAGAGTCAGACGGAACAGTTATCCCTGAAGAGGGGGGTTTGCATTGTGCTCTAACAGGATCCGTTCTCCAGAAAGCCCGTAGGTCCCAACAACAGGAAGCTGTGATTTGGTTAGTGTCGGGTGGTCTCTTTTTTTTCATTATTGATTTTTTTTAAAGATTTATTTATTTATTATATGTAAGTACACTGTAGCTGTCTTAAGACACTCTAGAAGAGGGTGTCAGATCTTGTTAAGGATGGTTGTGAGCCACCATGTGGTTGCTGGGATTTGAACTCAGTACCTTCGGAAGAGCAGTCAGTGCTCTTAACCGCTGAGCCATCTCTCCAGCCCCTTCATTATTGATTTTAATTATATTGGATTATAAACTTTTTTTTTTAATTTTCTATATTTGTTTACATTCCAAATGATTTTCCCTTTCCCGGTTGCCCCCAGCCCATAAGTCCCATAAGCCCTCGTCCCTCTGCCCGTTCCCCAATCAACGCCCTCCCACCCCTCTGTCCTGGCAATCCCCTACAGGGCTGCATCAAGTGTCGGGTGGTCTTAACAAACAGCTGTACTTTACTAACCCACTTACTGGCGAGATCTGTGTCAGGGACAACCTAAGGTAACAGAGCCCGGCTGTGGTTCCTGCCATCTCATAGATGTGTCGCCCTTAGACTAATGACTTTATTAAATTCTTAGCTAAAAATGGTAACTGTTCTCTATTACAAAGAAAAGGACACACCTGAAGCCCAGCATGGCCCCTGGCGCTCCCGGGCCACCAGCTCCCTTCGGAACAGCAGTGGACACAGGAGACACCCTGTCCCTTCCCCTCCTGTTTCTCTTGCACAGGAGGAAAGGCTGCTTGGGATGTGGGATTATCTCTCAGCCTTCCTGCCTCATCAGCTGAAGGAAGATCCTGTTCAGGGGTCTGTACTCTCAGAATGCAAAACACAACCCGGGGTAGGTACCCAGATCAGAAGACAATGGCTCGGTGAGTACGGGGAGGAGGAGCCCAGGGCGCATCCCATTTCCCACGTGTCTCCCCGAGCTGCCACCTCAGACTGCCCAGTGCCCTTAGACAAGGCACAGAGGGAACGAGCTTGCAGCGTACAGGTGACTAGACTGTGTCTAAAGGAAAAGTGGTCTCCTCCCAGGCGACTCTTACATTCTTACATTGTTGCTTCACTAGGGTCCCTGGCATCTCTCTCCTAGTGGCTCTGGCCCACTTGCTAACTTTCACTAAGACATAGGAAGGTCTGGGAAGAAGGGAAGGCCTGGAGGAACATGGTGTTAGGGAGGGGAGAAGATGGCTGTGATTACATCAGCCTCTGGGTCAACATGAAAGAGAAGGGAAGGGGAGAGGGGCAGGGAGGGAGAAGAAGAGAGAAGGAGAGAGTGGGAGAGGGAGGGAGAGGGAGGGAGACACAGAGAAAGAGAACCACTCTAGCTTTTAGAAGCAAAAGGACCATTAGAATCCATGTAATAGAATGATAGTTCTAAAGGCGTTGTCTCAGAGGGGATTAGCGCAGGGCCTGCGAATCTTCAGGGAAATGCCAGAAACAGGCATTCTTTTTTATAGGTCATTTTGTTTCCCTGAATTAACTTTTACATGGAAAACAGTTGACTTTTTGTTTTATTTTTTAACCTCTAGAATTTGAAATTAAGGGCACTGATGAAAGCAAAGAAGTAGGTGTGTACGCGCGTGAGCCTGCACGTGTGTGTGTGTGTGTGTGTGTGTGTGTGTGTATGTGTGTGTGTGTGTGTGTGTGTGTGTGTGTAAAATGTGTCTTGGGACAGTAGACTGGAGAAGAGAGGAAAGAGCCACAGGCAATATAAAATCAGGCATCAGAAAACGTAGGTCTGAGTTCAGATTCCAATTTTGCGGTTTAAGAAGCTGCCCACCGGGCAGTAATGGTGCCCACCTTTAATCCCAGCAGTGGGGCAGAGGCAGGAAGATCTCTGAGTTTGAGGCCAGCCTTGTTTATTGAGTGAGCTTCAGGGTAGACAGTGCTACAGAGAAACCCTGTCTCAAACAAAAAAACACATAGAAAAACCCAAACATAACACCCCCCCACCCCCACCCCCCCACCCCCGCAAACTACAATAATCTTTGTGTCTGAATCGTGTCCCATGCATCACAGGACGAGTAGCTTGGCATGGCGCGCACACGCCCGTGGCTCCAGCACTTGAAAGACGGAAGTGGCCCAAAAAAATAATCAGGACTGATAACAAACGTATACATCGTACAGGATGTTGTGACCCGATGAAATAAGACTCCTGAAATACTTTAAAGCAACGAAGATCTGACACATAATTCGCGCTCAACGTTTCCTCAGCACACAGCTGAGAGCCGACGGGCTCAGATCTCATTCATACCGTAGATCAAGTAGAACTTTTCACTGGACACAGAGAAGGCAGCGTTCCTTATTTAGAAGAGACGCATACGAGGAATCGGCGCTCCCCTGGGGATGAACAGCCCGGAAGAAGCCGACTGCACGCAGCTAGACCTGTAAAGGAGATTGGTCACCCCAGTGAGAAGAAAGCAGAGCGAGGCCCGACGCGTTTGAGCTGAGTTTAGCGCGTTTAGGACGCCCAAGGAGCCGGTCTTCGCTTGTGAAATCCTTAGAGGCTCGGCTATGGGAATCTGAGAGAAACTGTTAGGCAGATCTCAGTCCAGGCCCGCCCTGAAGGGAGGGCGGGCTGAGCCTCTGCAGACCACTCCCACTTGATGTCCTTGTAGCTGGGACTCCTCTGTCTTTTGAAAGAATTTTATTTTGGGTTTTGGTTTTTCCGAGACCAGGTTTCTCCCTGTAACAGTCCTGGCTGTCCTGGAGCTCACTCTGTAGACTAGGCTAGCCTCAAACTCAAGAGTTCTGCCTGCCTCTGTGTCTCAAGTGCTAGATTAAAGGTGTGAGCCACCACGGGCCTGGTGACTCTTCTGTCTTTAAATCCTTAGGAAGGAGCATGCGCCTCGGGAAGGGTTTCTAATCCACTAACTTTGTTGGTTATACTATGTAGCTTGTGTCTTCTTTTTCTTCACTCACAGAAACGATTCCAGTTTGTTTTTGGAACCGTAGACAGCAGTGTGAGTGTGCTCCAAGATCCTGTCTGGCCTCTGCTTTCTTTTTTGCGGTGTAGATTTTAGGCCTAGCGGAAGTGACTTGTGTTTCAGTTTGAAAACTGGAAACTTAACACACAAGGAACATGGAAGGATGCTAGGTGACGGTCAGAGAGCCAGCTCGGTGTCACCAGGCTGGCCTCTCTGAGTGTCACCTAGCCTTTTTTTTTTCCATTCTTTATTCCTTCTTGCATGCAAGACAAGTTACCTTAATTCCAAAAAGCTCCTCAACAAACCAGTTGGAAAAGAGAACCAAGTGCCAGCTACCCCCATCTTGATGAGGGGAGCAGGAACTTTCCCAGGGGCTCCCACCAACTGCTGGCTGACCACATCTATGTTGTATGACTCTCTTAGCCTCTAGAAGAAGGACGGCGAGAAAATAGGGGCTGATGTCAAAAATAATTTCCACAGCAGCCGAGTGTGACTCTCACAGAGGTAAAGATCGGAAGGGGATGTGTCAGTATGCCCTTTGTGACCGAGGTGGTTAGGAGGGTAGGTTCAGGCGTTTAAAGGGGATTTCAAAGAAGACATTTGCTGAAATAAATTTGCTAGGCTAGAGACAAAGCTGTCTAATGTCCAACAGGATAGTAAAACCCTAACCTTTGGTGTTATCTTCTCAAATAGACAAAACCATTGGTGTTTTGTCTATGTGAAAACAGGTGACTTCTCACACGATATTGTAGAACAGGGTTCCAAACAGTAATGTAGAAAGTTAAATAGTGTTACATTCTGGTAAAGAATTAAACAATCTAAGGAGAGGGCTAGTGGCCAGTGCTCCAGGGTGATAATACAGGGATGAAGGATGCTCACTCTGCTTTATTATTTCGTTTTAGAAGAGACTTTCTTAAGACCCACAAGAGAATTGGTGCTGGGTCCACCGTAGTAGGAGCTATGTGCAGGTGTCATGGCAAAGACTAAAATTTGCTATAGGAATTTGAAGGTTCTTATTTGGTTCATAAAACATTTCTGCTAACCTAGGATAGCTTTCTCAAGTGCTGAAAAAACAATCCATACACACATTCCCTGCTTTTGAAAAACTCAACACTCAAATCCAGACTTAAAACCATTAAGTTGAAAGGTACATATTTTCATTAGAAATGGATCGTGCACCTCACAGAAGGATTTGTGGTGGGGGTTATTTCCTATTAAGAATCACTTCTCTGAACTAATTTAAAATATTTGATTTCGGCTTTCCGAAACGCATTGCTTACCTGAACTAGACTATGCTTGCATTCTGAACTTCATTATTGTCCAGAGACATATTTCTTTCTGTTGTACTTATAGAAAGCACCTTTTAACTTGTATTTGTAAGGCTTGCTTTGAAACTCCTGAAAAGCTCCCAGCCACAAAGGTGTTATGGGAAGGATTTCCCACTGAATGAAGAAAGACATATTCATCTGATGTCTGCTGCACGTTTTTACATTGCAAGACTCAGCCAAATTGAAAAGACCTTTTCACATATAGAGAGAATAAAGTTAACTGATTTATTATTTTTTTAAAAAAAGGTATGCTTATATGGCTTCAAAGTCATGCAAAGATACACATTTTAATTAAATTTCTTCGAAGAGGACATTTGAGACGGCAATCAGATGCCAGGATAATTGATTACATACCTTTAGAATCGTTGCTTTGACAGACACCTGATAAGCTAGTTTAGATTCAGTGGGAAGCAGGGCTTGGAACAAGGACAGTATGATGATTTGTAGAAACTGGCCCCAGCAGGGGACCTGTTCCTATTGGTTATGCAGAATGTAAAGAGAAAGGTGACTAATAGAAAGGAGGCGGAGGGCTGGAAGGGTGCTGAGTGGGTAAGAGTACTTTCTGCTCTTCCAGAGGTCCAAAGTTCAATTCCCACACCCACATGGGGCTAACAGCCGCCTTTATCGACCGTTCCCGGGATCTAGTGCCCTCTTCTGGTCTCCATGGGTATTGCATGCACAGGGCGCACAGATGTAAATGCAAACAGAAATACTTCAATTAAAAATCAATACATCTTGGGCTGGAGAGATGGCTCAGCGGTTAAGAGCATTGACTGCGCTTCTAGAGGTTCTGAGTTCAAATCCCAGCAACCACATGGTGGTTCACAACCATCTGTAACGAGATCTGATGCCCTCTTCTGGTGTGTCTGAAGACAGCTACAGTGTACTTACATATCTTTAAAAAAAACAAAAACAATACAACTAAGAAGAAGAAAGAAAGAATGAATGAAGGGAGAGGGAGGAGAGGACAGAAGCCACAATCCCAGCCAGCTGGTTAGGAATTAAATAAAGGAAGAGACCTTTGCTTTAATATGGACACACAGAGAATTTGCTCTGCCAGAGTTCTGAACTCCTGCCCTCCATCTGCAAGGGTTACTGTGGTTTTCGAGCACCTAAACCTCCCGGGATAAAATTAGTAGACCAGACAGAGCTTTAAAGATCTGGCTTGGCATTACTTAACAGGAGCAGTGGTTTGGTTTTCTGGATTCTAACGTTTTGAGTCTTTCTTTTCTTGCGTGGGGGTTAATACCCACAGAGTGGGGAGAAAAGAGACCAAAGAATCTTCAGTGGGTGAGACACGGTCTGTACTGGGTGTCCAGGCAACTTAGAATCAACACTGATTTTCTCGAGGCGTTCTGAGTAGTTCCCCCTCTCTCAGCTCCCCTCCCACCGACAGCTTTCGCGTGCTGTCCGTGTAGTGGACATTTTCTTCTTAGCTCCTTGCCCCATGACTTCACCGGAAGCATCACAAATGTGGGTGGGAAGGACAGCGAGGCTGCTCTGACAGGTCCATCTGCTCCTGGCGCACAAACATCCATTTTTGCTGTTCCACGAACGCTAAGTTTGCCAGCGGGGATGACCCGTCACAGTCCTTTTTCAGCTGGTGTATCTTAAAAGCTCTGGATGGATGTTTCTAGAGAGATACGCTTTTTTTTTTTTTTTTTTTTTTTGGTTTTTTTTCTAAGACAGGGTTTCTCTGTGTAGTCCTTGGCTGTCCTGGAACTCACTCTGTAGACCAGGCTGGCCTCGAGCTCAGAAATCTGCCTGCCTCTGCCTCCCAGGTGCTGGGATTAAAGGCGTGTGGCACCACTGCCCGGTGAGAGATACACTTCTTTTTTGTTTTTTGTTTTTTTGTTTTGTTTTGTTTTGTTTTTCCGAGACAGGGTTTCTCTGTGTAGTCCTGGCTGTCCTAGCACTCACTCTGTAGACCAGGCTGGCCTCGAACTCAGAAATCTGCCTGCCTCTGCCTCCCAAGTGCCGGCATTACAGGCGAGCGCCACCACGACCGGTTTACACTTCTTAAAAGTAGCTCCCGGGGGAGGGGCTTTTGCTCCTGCCTAGTGGCCTTTTTCCCTCCCCCCCACCCCCGCCTTCGCCTCACCCACTTTCCTCCCTGGAGAGCCCAGAGCACATTCTTCTCTGAGGGGCTTAACTACCCAGCCTTCGACAACACCACAGCTCTATAGGCGGCCCCTGATGGGCCCCTCTTTTGGGTAGGCACCGGGACAACTTTCTTTAGTCTATCACAAGCTCAGGATGCTGTGATGAGGCTGAGGACTCTCTCTGACGTCATGTGGGAAGAGAAAACCCGAGACTCTCCCAGAACGTGGATCTTCTGTCTTAGTTATCGGTTCTTGAGTTTATGATTTTTTTTTCTTGCCACAAACACACAGCTACACTAGACACACATATGTTGGTTAATGCAACTCTCCTGTCAATTTCCATGCCTATCTAAAAAGCACACGGATGCCCTTTTTTTTTGTTGGGAAGACACCGCGGAGAAAGCCTGGAACCACGAACATGAAATGCACTCCTGGGATGACTTAGCACATGGAAGATGGCACTGTGATTTACCAACTGATCTTGCCCTGTGGCTGGCTTGTTTATTTATTTTTCATCCAATGGGAAGATTGTGCTGTGTGTATACCAAGACCACCTGGAAACATGCTAGTCTGCTTGGGTGAGTCTGAAGTGCAATGCCTCCTTGGCTGAGTGATATAGAACCCGGCTAAGGGGGTTTAGAGTGAGATGGATGTGCCGAGCGGCGAGAGTCTCTGTCACGCAGGCACTGTGCTTCAGTCACCATATATCTTGAAAAGGGGTTTAGTCCTTTAAAATCTATTTACTTTTGAGTGCTATACCTGCACCTAAGTCTGTGTACTCTCATAACTGGTGCATGAGGAGAGCCAGAGAGGGTGTTGGTCATGGCACGTCACACATGGGGTCCAGTGGCCCCTGGGACAGAACAGATCTGAATGTCTTCTCCCTGAGTATTTTGCTTTCATGGTACCCAGAAGGAGGAGAGAGAGCAACAGCTTTACCCAGCTATGATGCCTATGAGTCATCACAGTGCCAGCATGGCAGGATAACCCCAAGGGTTGCCATGGCAGCATGGATACCTGCATGGCAACCAACACATCTCTAATTGGCTGTAAGACCCACTCAGGTAGAAGGAGACCATGGCACTGACCAATACTCTGTGCTAGTGAAGGCATGGGTCTTAAAGGAGAACCTACACGTACACCACTTTACTAAACCAGCACAATCCACGACTATATTCTGAATATTTCCCCTCATATTTATTAACGTGTCCTCACCCCTCATCAAGGAAACTTCTCTTTGCAACAGACAAAGACCATTACAGAAAGCCACAACCAACCAGAAGGTAGAGGTGTGGAATCCAGTCCAATGGACACATCTACAAAACGTTCCCATACTTAAGGCTCAGAGAACATTGAGCAAGAGGGGGCTGAAAGATTGTGAGAGCCAGAGGATCAGGGAGTTTGCTACAAGACTGTGTCTCCTAGTAACTTCAGAATCTACATCCATAAAGTCTCACCAACCTGGCTGCTTAAACATGAGCTGCACAAAAACAATAGCAATAGACATGTCAAAATGGACTGGGGACAGATGATGATGCCTCAACCCTACACAAAGAGCAGGGCCTCAACCCTACACAGAGAGGGAGGCCTCAACCCTACACAAAGAACAAGGCCTCAACCCTACACAGAGAGTGAGGCCTCAACCCTACACAAAGAACAAGGCCTCAACCCTACACACACAGAGAGGCCTCAACCCTACACAAAGATCAAGGCCTCAACCCTACACAAAGAACAAGGCCTCAACCCTACACAAAGAACAAGGCCTCAACCCTATACAAAGAGCAGGGCCTCAACCCTACACAGAGAGGGAGGCCTCAACCCTACACAAAGAACAAGGCCTCAACCCTACACACAGAGAGAGGCCTCAACCCTACACAAAGATCAAGGCCTCAACCCTACACAGAGTGTGAGGCCTCAACCCTACGCAAAGAACAAGGCCTTAACCCTACACAAAGAACAAGGCCTCAACCCTACACAGAGAGCGAGGCCTCAACCCTACACAAAGAAGAAGGCCTCAACCCTACACACACAGAGAGAGAGGCCTCAACCCTACATGGAGAGTGAGGCCTGAACCCTACACAGAGAGCGAGGACTCAACCCTATACAAAAAGGCAACTAAGGAATGTTGAGAGCTAGAGAAATAGTCTTCCCCAGATAACTATGTATGAATGTGAATCAGTTATCCAATACCAAATAGCCCTGAAAAGTATACATACAAGTAACATTATCCAGACTGAGCAGATTACATTTAGGAATACATATGTATATATAAATCGTGCAACAATGATTTTTAAAAAAGGGTATAAAGTTGAAAGAGAGCAAGGAAGGACCTATGGGAGGGTTTGAAAAGTGGAAAGGAAAGGAAGAAATGCTGTAATTATATTATAATCTAAAAAAAAAAAAAAGAGGATTTCAAACCCCCAGGGACTGGAGTTACATAGAAGGCTGTGAATGTCCATTCACATGCTGAAAATCAAACCCGGGTCCTGCGGAAGAGTGACCAATACTCTTAACTGCTGGTCTAGCCCTCCAGTTCCCAGCCATTATAGTGACAGGTTATTTTAATTACCATTGAGCTTGTGCCCTAACAAGAGCCCTAGGTCATCTTCTTAGGGATGATTATAAGGTCATTTCCTCCTTGCTCGTTATTATTATTTTTTTTTAATAAAAACTTTGAAGTTGACAATTTAAACCCAAGGGCTACATTTATATATCTATATCATATTTCATTAAAAAAAAACCAGTAAAGGTATGTTTAATTTTTCACGACAATGTTGGAGTCATCCTCCGTTTCTGACTGCTTCTCACACTGACCCACATGCCCCTGGCTCTCTGTGTAGGGTTGGGGCCGTGCTCTTTGTCCGTTGGGTCTTCCAAGTGTGCTGGCCGCAGCTGATGCTTGCAGTCTGTCTGCATCCCTTCCGTGCTAGCGTGTCTCTGCTGTCCTGATGTGTTAGCGCTGCATGCTCGCACCCCGTTCCCTTACCATCCTTCCTCTTCTGCTTTCTTAGGGTGCATCCTTTCCTCCTGAAAAGAGGAAAGGCAGAGGTATGTAATGACTGTGCAAGCTCGGTCAGGATCAAACGTTGGGGATGTGTTGCAGCAGCAGCCTGAGGTTTTGGAGGGACAGAGGGATGCCTGTCTGAAGCTGCCTCCTTCTCAGGCTCCCCAATCCAGCCGTGACTTTCTGTTTCTAGGGTACAGAACTTTCTTTCTGTACCCTAGATGTATTTATTTTGACTGACTTGAGCGCAGGGAGCTTAGTGATACCTGAGACTCAAATGTGCAGTCAGAGGACGGGAGTGTGGCCTGAGTTAATTCTCAGTGCAACGACTGAGACCTCACCACGACCTGATTTAGCAAGTGTTTCGTGACTCAGTGGCGATGAGCTAAGTGTTTCAATGCCAGGGCGTATCAGGAAGACAAGGGCTCAACAGCAAAGAAAACACGAGGAGGAGACGGAAAGACAGATGGAGCCAGCAACTCTACAGGCAGCTGCAGGAGCTGCAGAAGGTAATCCGGGTGGGGGATGTCTGAGTGGTGTGTTCCTCAGGGAATGAACGACTCCCGTGGGTTAAAGAATCCAGGTAAAGCAATAGAGACTGGGAGGGTTTGCCGGCAGTGATTTGCAAGGGCGGGCGGGCGACTTGGCCAGGAATGAAGAGAGAAAGCATGGAAGGAAAGAGAATAAAGGAAAGCAAAACTTGCGTTTCTGTCTGAGATGGCAAAGGCGCACTTGTTTCAGGCAGGCTCGCCATTCACCTGCAGGCGCGGGCACTGAAAAAGTTCACTGGTGGACTGGAGAGACGGCGGCTCAGAGGTCAAGAGCACCGATTGCTCTACCAGAGGTCCCGAGTTCAATTCCCAGCAACCACATGGTGGCTCACAACCGTCTGTAATGGGATCGGATGCCCTCTTCTGGTGGGTCTGAAGACAGCAACAGTGTACTCACATAAAATAAATAAATCTTTAAAAAAAAGTTCACTGTCGAGTGAACAGACAAGTTTTGGCAAAGGCTTGACATTATTTGTTTTAAATCACATGCAACAGATTGGTATTTAAAATAATCTTTTTGAAGTTCATCTCACAACACGAAGCGTTTTCTCTCCGACGCTCCTTCCCGACCGTGGTGGGCGGTGTACTTGGTTACGCCATGGCAGGGAACTAAAGTGTTCATTTTACTTGCTCGTGTTTACCAGGCTTTTGGTTAAAGTGTATTTTCTGTCTTTAGCATGAAAGAGACGTCTCTGGTGTTTTATTGTCACTGGTCTGTACTGGAGACGTGACAGCTGAGAATCAGGGAAACTAGAGATTCCTGAATCCACTACACTCCTGCTGTGTAGGGGCCAAAAGGCTCCTCGGCTGTGCATGGTCTTTGGTAATTTATGTTCTTTGCTGTGTAATGAACTGACAATACTAGGTAAGAATGCAATAGATAAGGCTGAGCTGATTTTCTTTTTGCCTCATTAATTAATTAATTTATTCTTTTTACATCCCGATGGAAGCTCCTCCTCTCTCCTCCAAGTCCCTCCCCCTTCACATAGCTCCTCCCCTTTCCCCTTCCCTTCCCTTCTGAGAAGTGGGAGGCTCCCCTGGGTACCAGCCCACCAGGGAACCTCAAGTAACTGAGAGACTAACTTGTCTCCCCCACTGAGGCCAGACAAGATAGAGGTTGAGTTTATTTTTCTGCCTTTTTCCCCCAAAGATTTATTTATTATTATATGTAAGTACACTGTAGCTATCTTCAAACACCAGGAGAGGGCGTCAGATCTCATTACAGATGGTTGTGAGCCTCCATGTGGTTGCTGGGATTTGAACTCAGGACCTTGAGCCATCTCTCCAGCCCCCTTTTCTGCCTTTGATAGGAAAGAGAAGTCTTTTTTAAAGAGCTCTGGCTGCTTTTCAAGATGATCAGGATTCGTTTCCCAGCACTCACATGGTAGCTCACAACCGTTTGTAACTCCAGGGTTAGTTTTTCTGTGTAGCCCTGGCTATCCTCAAACTCTCTGTGGAGCAGGCTAGCTTTGAACTTAGACATCCGTCTGCATCTGCCTTTCAAGTGCTGGGGTTAAAGGTGTGAGCCACCCTATCAGGCAATAATAAACATATTAAAAATCGATTATGTTTACGAAAACTGTAAAAGAGAGAGCAAGAAACTAGGCTGTGGGAAGAGTTGAGTTTAGAGTTCTGTGAGCTCACCATGGCCTCACCGGGAATGTGCATCTGATTAAACACCCGAGTCTTTCTTCTAAAGGAGTTTGTGAGATTCCCGCGAGAATTTTTAGTTGAACAGTGACGTGCTGTGAGCTAAAATATAAGTAGTATCACACGGTGGACATCTTGGGAGAATTCACTCATGAGGCGTGGGCTTCGGAAAGGCTGGGGGCTGGGGAGGGTGGGCGAAAGCGCTCGGATCGTAGACGGACTGTTAGGAAGCCCCTAGCCTCCGTCTTCTTTGGTGGTTCTTTCCCGTGTGGGGATTGAGCTTTGGATCGCACACATGCCCTGCAGGTGTTCTCCTCCTGAGCTGAACCCTCGCTGTTTTAACGTCTGTTTAATGTTCAGACTGAAAAATATTTCAGGGTACATTGCAGACATAGTCTGGCCCCCATTCCTTGACCTTGTAACAAGCTGTTCTCATGTTCTAAAGGACAGTGTCTTGAAGGACTTGACAAACAAGGATTCTAGTCAGGGCCTGTGGTCAGCGTGGAGTGAAAGACAGAAAACAGAAACACTTATTCCAGGACAGCAAACTGCAAACCAGTTCTTGCAGAGGAAATGGGTCTTCCCATACTGAAAAAGACCCGTCATTCTTCACACGTGGGCGCTCGAAGGACGCAGGGCTTAGTCAGCCGCCCCCACATCGGAGATGCCAATTCGGAAGTACATGAAATTGTTAAGAACCGTAAAGGCTGTCAGTTGACCAATGTGCTTGCCCGCAAGAGGAACCCCGGTCCTCGATACCCGGGTACCAAGCCGGGAGTCTATCGATACCCGGGTACCAAGCCGGGAGTCTATCGGGAAGCAGACTTCATGGAGGTGAAAACCAGAAAAATTTAAATATTAATATTTACTGATGCTTACAGACACCTCTTCAGGTTAGACTGAGGCTTTCCCTGCCAAGCGTCCACTGCACCCAGGGTGGCAAAGAAGCTCTCAGAGGACACACTACAGGGTATGGGCTTCCTCAGATGACAGGGTCAGACAGTGGGCCAGCTTTTATGTCCCAGGTAAGTCAGGGACTGTCCAATATTCTGGGGATTGATTGGAAACTTGCTTGTGCATATAGACCCCAGAGTTCAGGATAGGCAAAGAGAATGAACAAAACCCTAAAAGAGACCTTAACTAACCTGACCTAAGAGACTGGCAATGACTGAGTTTATTCTCCTTCCTTGTGCTCTCTTCCGGGCATGAAACTCCCCTTTCCAGATGGGACTCACCCCCTTTAAAATTATGTTTGGTTTGCCTCCCCCCATTATCCTCAACCTATAGGCAAAGGTTATTGCAAAAGCGGACAGTCGCCAATTATTGGGCGATGATCTCGAGGGTTTCCGGTGGGTACACAAACATGTTTTGCCTAAACATATTCTCCATAAAACAGGCTTCCCCCCTGCCAGGGGTCATTAGAAAAGTCCTTCCTGTTGCCCTGGAAGTTGATGCGATTATGACATGGAATCACAGACCCGTTTGCAGTTGAAGAGGACCCTGACCAGCAGGAGGAGAACTCAGCCTCAGGACTCCCTCTTGTCTCCCACTGATGGGGTCCCTACCCAAGCCCCAGAGACACCACCAGGACTAAGTGATGACAACCTTGACCCCCTCTAAAGTATAACGATAACTTCAGGAAACTCCATGATTGGACCTTCTAGTTACCAGAGAAGGGGGTTGGCATATGAAAGATCAAATCTTTTGTATTCAGACTCCTTCTTAGAGAACCTGACCTAAGGTTGAACTCAAGTTAACTAACAGGCTGGTACCAAACACCAGTTTCCAGGCTACTCCCCCAACAAAACCTGCATCTGGCACCAATTTCCAGGTTATTCCACCACAAATCTGCACCTTCAGGTTACAAGCCTGCCCTGACACTTCACTTCCTAACAACCTCCAGGCAGGAGGAAAGCAGAAGTTAGGTTTATTGTCTGGCTCCCAGCACCAGCCAGTCATGTTAAAGACCATAATGGCCTCCCAATCAGGTGTGTGCCAGGCTAGATCCTGCTTTGTTGCCTCTATAAATGCTTGCCTAAAACTAGGCTCAGGGCTCCACCTTCCTGCTGTGTCAGGGTTGGTGGGGAGAGCTTGAATAAAGAGACCCTAACACAATCGCATCGGATTCGGCTCCTTGGTGGTCTTTTGGGGCTCATGACTGTTTCTTGGCACAACAATATACAGGTGACAAGGCACAGTGAGGACATTCAGGATGCTTGCGTCACCAAGTGCTTCTGCAAACAGTCTTGACTATAGGGTTGTTGGTGTACCTGGGATGAGTATTTAACTAAACTCTGGAATGTCAGAGAAAGGCAGAGAGTTCAGGTGCTTTGGTAGAACTGGAGGTGTTGGACAATAGTACCTCAGGCTAGAGAACAGAATGTGCAAAGGCCGGGAGATGAGAAGGGTTATCTTCAGAGTGCTAGAAGCAGAAGGTGCTTGAAAGCAACTGAAAATGAGTTCAGATTAGAGAAATAGTCATTCACAAGCCACAAGACCCCACAATGCAGGGCGACCATCAACTTCCTGTTCCTGGGCCTTTTTTGATTTGTTTGAGCTGCTTGGGTTTTCTTATTTTCTATCAGTAAACATGTTAGAAATGAATCAAGAGCAGTTGGGGCTCACTCACTGTCAGCTCCCGGCAGGTTTCTTTCTGATTTTAACGACCTTGGTTCTTCCGTGGGCTACTTTCAAGTTTGCATCTAGAGTTAATCCTCTCCTAGCATGTAGAACTATCTGAGAAAGAGTCCGACCACCCTAGCTTCCAGCTTGCAGAGAATAAGATGAGAACAAGACATGATCACAGTGTTGTTGGTGAGTCTATTTTCTTCTGGTCTTTTATCTCTATGCTTTTGTTCTTATTTTATTGGAATCCTCCTTTCTTAATCAGGAGAGGAATTATACTTTGTGTGGGTCCTAGAAACACAGCAAGTCACTTATTATAAAGACTTAGTAAAGGGATGGGTACGCCAGGTGAAGAAAAATTGCAAACTTCAGTCCAGTAAAATCTTCCAGAAGAATACTTAACACGGTTTTTACCCTCCCTCCCACCATTCTTTCTGGGCTTTCACTTCTCTTTCTTGGCCCCTCTACAGTGAGAGCAGATGCTCCGTTGTTCATTTATTACCAGACATTTTACACCTGGAAGCAATTTTAGAGATTCCATTTGGACTGTAGTTCATCGCCTTGCGCTGAACACTGTCTACTAGTAAGGATATCAACTGGGGAGGTTTTAGAACTTGCCCGAGGATACCTGTCCTGGGATGCAGAGCCCATGAGTCCTGGGAGGGGACTCAGGTCTCATTTGGAGTTGAGAGCCCGTTTCTTTCAGTCACTGACACTCAGCAGAGGCGGACATCGAATGGTGGGAGACGGCAGTCTCACGGTCCTGTGGGTCCATTTGATGTGTTTACTTGTTCAAAACCTCAGGCTGTTGCACACCTTTGTTAAGGTAATTGATCCCTAGACATTTATACAAAGTCACCAAATAGGGAGCATGGCGTAAATCCTGATGGAGCTATTGGAAAGTAGTTAATCACTGGGCACTAAGTATTTTGTTACTTCTGTAATTCGCAGTTAGTCTCTGTATCTGTCTCTATGTACGTATATTTCAGATATCAGAAAAATGTAAATATATCTATCTGTAGATATCTTTCAATGGATTTCTATCTTTCCCTCATCTTAAGTCTCTCAAACATCTATCTTGTCTGTCTGTCTGTCTGTCTGTCTGCCTGTCTTTATAAACTATCATCTATTGCTATCATCTGTTAACACCTGTCATTTATTAATCAATCATCATCATCATCACCATCACCATCACCACCATCATCAATCCATTCACCTGTCTCTCATCTAACTGCTTCATGTCCAGCTTTCGCTTGCTTCAAGTGAAGCTTGCTCATAGACCAGGATTTTTATAACTCACTCTAGCTGTGTTAAAAGGCTCAATGAGAGTTTTTGATTTTCATGCTGAACTCTGCAGCAATTTACAGCAGGTCAATTATGGTTTATCTCATAGAGTTCCTGCTGAGGCAGGACTGAGCCAGCAAACATGGGACTTGGGTAGGAAACAGGAGATGCTTCTGTTTGGCGGGGGCGAGAGTAGCTATGGCTTAGTCATTATTGCACTCTGGTGAGCTTTTCTTGTGAAAGGTTGCTTTGAATCTTCAGGCCAGGACCTATTCTGTGATCATTACGCCGTTTCAAGCCCTGCTATCTACTTATCTCTTCAGTGGGCACCTGCGTGCTTTAGGATTTAACTCTTTCTGATGCTGGGATAAGGAGCCAAGCAGGGGGATGCCGACAGAATATTTATTCTTGGAGAGGCAAAGAGATGAAGGTTCTTAGTCTGTCCACATACTCTAGGCCCGTATTAACTAGTACAGTCACTGTTAGTGCTCAAATACAATTAGAGGTGCACAGCAGTTTTCCCAGGCCTGTGAAAACCAAGCAAGGTTTATAAAATAGGCTTTAATATTATTTGTCATAAAAGAAAAAAAATAAAACCAGGAATCTCCCAAAGTTAGGGTAAACAGGCTCAGAGGAAGCTTCTTAGATGAGCAGCTCACAGAGACACAATCCACCTGGTGTGCTGTTTCCGCTCCGAAGCTGAGATGCTGAGCGCTCATCCGTAAGGTCCGAGCCAGTCTGTGACAGGCCTTTATTCTCCTTACGACTCCACGCATTATTCTGTTAGGATAGGTTGGTGAAGCTATGACAATGCTGGTGGTTTAAACAGGAATGGCCTCCATGTGTTTGAATGCTTGGCCATAAGAGGTGGCACTATTAGAAGGTGTGGCCTTGGGCCAGGTGGTGGTGGCACACGCCTTTAATCCCAGCACTTGGGAGGCAGAGGCAGGGGGATTTCTGAGTTCGAGGCCAGCCTGGTCTACAGAGTGAGTTCCAAGAAAGCCAGAGCTACACAGAGAAACCCTGTCTCGAACAAAACAAAACAAAACAAAACAAAACAAAACAAAACAAAACAAAACAAAACAAAACAAACAAGCAAAAAAGATGTGGCCTTGTCGGAGGAGGTGTGGCCTTGCTGGAGGAAATATGTGCTTGTTGGAGGATGTGTGGCTTTGTTGGAGGAGGTGTGGCCTTGTTGGAGGAGGTGTGGCCTTGCTGGAGGAGGTGTGGCCTTGCTGGAGGATGTGTGGCCTTGTTGGAGGAGGTGTGGCCTTGCTGGAGGAGGTGTGGCCTTGCTGGAGGATGTGTGGCTTTGTTGGAGGAGGTGTGGCTTTGTTGGAGGAGGTGTGGCCTTGTTGGAGGAGGTGTAGGGGGATAGGCTTTGAGGTCTGAGAAGCTCAAGCCACACCCAGCTTGGCATTCTCATCCTTGCTGCTTGTAGAACTCTCAGCTCCTTCTTCTCCAGCCCCATGTCTGCCCGCGGACACAGCCATGCTTCCTGCCATGATGATAATGGACTAAAACCTCTGAAACTGTCAGCCAGCCCCCACTAGTTTTCCTTTATAAGAGTTGTCATGGTCATGGTGTCTCTTAGAAATTTAACTCTTTCTGATGCCGTGATAGAAATAGAATAGAAACCCCAACTAAGACGGCAACAAATAGCCCTTGATGAGGCTAAAGCAACTAGTATTTTATTTTTGTTCATGCCGCAAGATCAGTGACAATTAGGAGGGGAGGGAAGCTGTGCTTGTCATAGTCCCTTGAAACCTGTGCTGTGCGATTTTTAACTCCACGTGCACCTCTATGATCCCGAGGAAGGGTGGAGCGAGGCAGACAGAGGTCCAACCTTCTGCCTGGCAGGGACACATGCTGTTTCTTTGGACGAAGCACATTACAGGTTCCCACCAATCAGATCAGATGATCAGATCAGATCAGATGAGATGAGATCAGATCAGATCAGAGAGACTTAGTTCCATCAGATCTGAGAGAGGAAAACTACAAATGGTAGACCGATACTCCAGGCGCCTGGGAGTGTAGCTCAGTTGGTCGAATCCTCCCTTTGCACACACAAAGCCCTGCACCTACCTATCCCCAGCATCACACAAACCAGGCACAGTGTTGACAGGAGGAACAGAAGTTCAATGCCATCCTCTGCTGCTTAGTGAGTTTGAGGCCATCTGGGGATACAAGAGACTCTGTTTCAAAAAACCAAATAAAACAAAGTGGCAAAGACCCCCAACAACCCAAGTATAAGGTGGGGATACATTAAACTGCTACAGAATAGTCAGTCACACTTTGTTACAATCTTTGCATCTTCCATAAATAAAGTAAGAGAACAATGCCTTTCCAGGGATAAGAGAATGAGTTCATTTTAAAGGCCATAAGTTACTTTAAAACATACCCATATCCTGTTCCTGTGTAGCTAAAATGTATACTCCTTCAGCTTATAATGATTTAATTTTTCTATGTCATGCCCAGAAAACATTTAAACATTGAATTGAATTGTTATAATTTTCAGTTTGAATTATTCTTTGTACAAAAGGTTTCTTTTTAGTATCTTTTTAGGTTCAATGTTGAATCCCCAAAATACCACCAACCAGCACCACTACCACCACCACCACCAAGTCTTGTTAAGACAAAAATGGAGTAGTTGTTAGGGTTTAAAAAGGAATTTGTTTTGAGTAATGTTTTTATTAGTCCTTTGAGAATTTCATACAGTGTTCAAACATTTTGAACATACTCACTTCCTCATCCCCCAATTCTCCCTTCCTCAGCCCCCAATTCTCCCATAGTCCTTCTCTCTACTTCTCTCCCAAACTGTCTCGCTCAACTTTGAGAATTTTTCTTTCTCCATTGAGTCATGCTGTCAGAATTGCTGTGACTTCATATGTACAACCGCCTGTTGTGTCTGGAAAGGACTGTTGCCTGAACGTAATTCACCATCTCTGGATTTTACAACCTTTCTGACCCTTGTTCCTAGCCGAGCCCCAAGCCTTTCCGGGAGGGGTGTGATATACATATCGCATTTAGAACTGAACACTCCACATCTTTTATCTTCTGCGGGTTGACCGGTTGAGGGTTTCTCTGCCAGTCGCCATCTACTGCAAGGACAAGCTTCTCTACTGAGAACTGAGAGACGTTAACATCTCCGGATAGAGCAGTAAGTCATTAGAAGTCACTTCAATACCGGTGAGGGATGTGGAGCGCAGCCTTGTCCAGGAGAAAGTGGGATGGAAAACGAGGCTCCACGGCTTCACGCATCACCTCAGAAAGACCTGGTGATCTCCCCTACACAGCTCCCCAGAACACTGGTGAGACAGCAAAGAGGAACTGAGGCCAGGGTAGTGAGTGGCTGCTTCTCCCATCATCGCTATCGGGTACTATCAGGTGAGATGACCACCCTGATCCCCTGAGTTACCTCATCAGACAGGGCTTTCATTGGAGCATGGCGACAGGGTGGTGAAACAGGACTGGCTGAGGCTTTAGGGCTTTGGGATTGGCTCAAACACTGTATATAAGATTATGCTCTGGGCAATAAATTCAGATCTGCGCCCTGATGCTGGTCTCTGGAGACGGATGTCCCGAGATTCATCATGTGACTCCGTTGTCTCTAAGGACCCATCCTAGTCCTGTTCTCACAAATACTATATATACTTTTATCATTATAATAGTACCAAGTTTTCCCCTAAGGCCCATGACGTATCCAGCCGCAGATTCTTGGCCCACAAAACAATGCCATTTACGGGCTCTATATCACTGAGTGGCCCATAGCCCCAGTCAGAAAGTGGTTGGTTTCTCTTACAACGATTGTGCCACTGTTACCGTGGCTGCTCCAATAGGCATATGTTGTCAGACCAGTCACTGTTGTAGTTTGCAAGGCTCACAGTTGGGTGAGATAGATCGGATTGCTTTCTATCCCCGGGAAATATTTGTAGCAGTAACGAGTTAGAACAAGTGAATATGTTCTGATGTTTAAAAAAAAAATAATGAAACTCAGCAACAGAGAATTCCCTCGAGAGTATTGGAAGGAAAACCAGGAGCAGGCTTTTGTGCAGCTGAAATCAGCAGATTTTGATAGGAATGGATAAAATCTCTGACTTTGATTCACACTTTCTGGAAGAAGGGGGGACAGTGAGCTGTGGAAGTTTCTGTTTATTTGTAGTTGGTTGGTAACCTTTCTCTTACTCCTTCTCTTTAGCTGATATTTCAGAAAGATGTCACTGAATTGCCTAATTAAAACAGATCAGTGCTTAATTTAGTCACCAAAGGAGGATGCTTCATGGTTGGGAATGAGCTCCCTGACAGTGAGTATCTCTTCTCCCCGACTCAGTGCAGTGCCTGGTATGCTGCAAATACATTCTTGGTAAATATATGGAATCGAAAAGGCCGCCGGGCAATCTTTCATGGCTGAATTGAGCACTCCTCTAGATAAAATGGGATGGAATCTTATGTCAAAAGTTGCAAGTTATTCCTCATTTTATAACGTCATGCATATTAGATAAAACTCACAGCTAAGCGTAAGCAGCAAAGCAGTTTACAGGAATTTTATTATGCACTAGGAACACAGCGGCTTATGCTTTCTTTCATCTTGTGTATAGCAGAGCCAAGGTGAATTTCCACTCAGGACTAGTCCTTATTTGGATGTTTTCTTATACTTTTTTATTGCATTGGTTTAAGTTAAAACTTGACAGCTACCGTAAAGATGCACCAGAAAATTGTCATTAGTGATGTCAGAACCAAGAACTCTCCATTCACACGTGTGTGTGTGTGTGTGTGTGTGTGTGTGTATGTTTTAAGATAGGATTGTCCTATGCAGCTCACTCCTGGTCCCTGGCCTCTGATTCACAGTCTGGAGTTCTGGGGTCACACATAGGGACCACCATGCTTTGCCTGTTTTATTTGTGCATTGAGAGAAATTACCTATTAAATTTATTTTTTTTAAGACCAGGAATAATATTAATGATAATAAGTGCCATTTAAAGACAATTCCTGAATAATTGCTATTTTATGTACCAATTTTTTATTTTTCATTTCCAAATTTAAAGTTTGTGCATTTGAATATAGATCTCTTTTCTTTCCTCTCTCTCTCTCTCTCTCTCTCTCTCTCTCTCTCTCTCTTGCTAGGGATTTAATCCAGGGTCTTATGAATGCTAGACAAGCACTCTACCCTCTCCAGCCTATTTCATTCACATTGATTTATTTAATTTTTTAAAATTAAATTAAAACTATAATTATGTAACTTCCCCTTTCTAACCTGGCTCATGTCCCACTCATTCCCTCTCAGACTGATGGTTTCTTTTTGATTGTTGTTGTTACATACATATGCATAAATATATAAATATAATTTGTAGAGTCCATTTAGTGTGGTATCTGATTTCAGGGCTGAACACCTTTTTATTGGATAACCAATTAAGGAGCTTGTCACTGGGAGAGGTTGATTCCCCCTCTCTCAACAGTCATCAGTAGCTTGTAGTTCTCTTTTTAAAGATGAGACCCTATGAGATTTCTCTCTTCTGAGTTAGGTTTTTTCTCTCTCTTTCTTATTTAATTGGAGATTTTGTTGTAAGACATTCAGGAACTGGACAAGATATAACAAACAGACAAGAAATAAGTGAAGCATAGAGACAGAATATATGGCCAAGAAAATAGATTTTACGAGTGGCTATACACAGTTATACAATATTGTGCAAAATTATATTATTATGGAAGGAGGAAACACATTTTTATCCATGTATGATGTATTTATAATAATTATTGAGAGCATAAATAAATGCTCAATAAATAAAATGTTTCTGTAGAAGGGAGCTTTTAAGCCATGGTCTCTGATCACTCCTTTAAAAATTAAGGCCTTATAAATTAAATGTAACATATCTAAGTAATCCTTAGGGCTGAAGAAAGTAAAAACTAAAATTAGAAACACTCTGGAAGGTAAAGACAAATAAATAAATCTTTTATGGTTATAATTTGGATAAAGTTATTGGAGAACCCAGACTAAAATTTATTCTCCCTCACCCTTTTGCTCTATATTATGAAACTTTAATATTTTTTATTAAAATTTTTATATAGAATGTGTTTTGATCCTAATTCTTTTCCACCTGCCATCCTCTCTCAATTCTTCATCTCCTTTTGCTAGCTGTCTTAGTTAGGGTTTCCTTTGCTGAGAAGAGACTCTATGACCAAAGCAAACTCTTTTTTTTTTTAGGTTTTTTTTTTGAGACAGAAGTTCTCTGTGTAGCCCTGGCTGTCCTGGAACTCACTCTATAGACCAGGCTGGCCTCGAACTCAGAAATCTGCCTGCCTCTGCCTCCCAAGTGCTGGGATTACAGGCGTGTGCCACCACTGCCCGGCCAAGGCAAACTCTTATAAGGGACATTTAATTGGGGCTGGTTTACAGGTTCAGAGGTTCAGACCGTTATCAGCATGGTAGGAAGCGTGGCAGCATGCAGTCAGACATGGTGCTAGAGGAGCTGAGAGCTCTATATGTTGATCCAAAGAAAGCCAGAAGACTGTCTTTTCCGCAGGCAGCCATTAGGAAGATCTCTTCTGCAGTGGACAGAGCTTGAAAGCCCACCCCATAGTGACGCACTTCCTCCACAAGGCCACACCCACTCCAAGGCCACACCTCCTAATAGTGCCACTTCCCATGGGCCAAGTATATTACTCCCATACCAGCCAACCAACTTCATGTTCTTTCTCCCCATCTCTAAATAACATAAAACAAAAAACAAAAATCAAAATAAACAAAACTAAACAAGACAAAAAAACCCCAAATATAAAAAAAAGCTGCCCTTCCCCAACATATAATGTTTTATGTTGATCCATTTCTCTTAGGGTCTGCCCTGGAGTGTGGGGGTGGGCTTTGAAGCTCCATCCAGTGCAGAAGCAGCCCTCCTTCTGGATGCCTGTATTAGAGACAGTCTTCTTCTGGCTGGCTTTGGATCAAGATGTAGAACTCTCAGTGGGACTCTATTAGAGAAAATTGATTTTCCTTCTTCAGCAGATATCAATTGTGAATAGCATTTTGGTTAGAGGTGGGACCCTGAGTCTGCTTTTACTTCTTCATGCTAAGATTTGGTCTGGTTTGGGCGCATGCAGATTTCGTGCATGCTGCAGTCTCTGTGAGCTCCTATGTGTGTCAGTTGTGTTGTGACTCTGTTTCTTTGGAGTCGTCTACCACTCCAGCTCTTACAATTGTTCAGCCTCCTCTTCTGCATAGATCCCCGAGCCCTGAGGGGAAGGGCTGGAGAAAGACATCCCATTTAGGGCTGGATGCTCCCAAGTCTCTCATTCTCTGCACATTGCCCTGTTGTGGGTCTGTGTTGATTACCGCTTGCCTCTAGGAGACACTTCTCTGATGCAGAGCTTTGCTATTGATTTCTATCATCGCTCGGGTCTTGTTAGGGAGCATATTGGTAGGCTTCATCTACCTGTCTCTTGAGGCAGAGCTTTTCAGTGGCCCGGAACTCACCAAACAGATGAGCGAGGCTGGCTGACTCTGATCACTGCTTTCCAGCGATCCTCCATCTCTGCCTTGTCAGTGCTGAGTTCATGAGTGTGTGCCACCAGTTCCGGTGTTTATTTCCAGGATTCTGGGCATCAAACTTAGGTCTTTGCTTTTTGCAACGGGCATTTTACTAACTGAGCTATTTCTCCAGCCCCAACTTATTCTAATAGTTACATATTAGACAGAATGGCAGCTTCTACATATGTCACAGTATGGTCTGTCTAGCCTTCAAGTACTTAGGCTAATCAAGCTGGTTCCTGCACTCCTGTAACTGTGAACCATTTTTGGGCCTCTTCCATGGACTTCTGTGAGTTACTGATGAGAAGCAAAGTGCTGGGGCAGGAGCCCAAGCATCAGAACGTGGGGAGGGACTTCTGTGTCCTCTCCACTGTGCTTGCCCCATGCTGGTTGATACGATGGAGAATTCGAGGCACATATTTGTTTTCATTTTGCTCATTAGCACCTTTCTCTCCCAAATTATCCAGATTTTTCTCAGCATTATTCATCATTTATATATGTATAGTAACCCTGTCATAGCTAGGACCTCCTTTTATTTGTAGTAACTGTGATACTTCCCACAGGGCTGGGAGACATTAAGACTAAAAGTTACTGCAAAAACTTGTATTTAGTAGAAGATAATATAAAGCTACCTTAGTTAATTTTATTCTTATTTGTTTCTAGATCTAACCTTGCTCTTTCCTCTCTCTCTCTGTCTCTCTCTCTGTGTCTCTGTGTGTATGCATGTATGTATACACACTGTATGTATGTACTATGTACTTACTGTATGTGTATGTATGTGTGTTTTTCTGTGTGTATTTATGCATCAAAGTAAGTGTAATTAGTTTTATCAAATTATTTTCCAGGCATAATGATTAGAAATGAAAATAATTGACTTTATGCCCAATACTGAGGAAATCCAGAGAATCACAAAATGCTTTAAAAACCCATACTTCACCAAACTGGAAAAAAAAGTCTAAAAGAAATGGATGATTTCCTTAATACATGCCACTTACAAAAGTTAAATCACGATAAGATAAGCAATTTAAGCAGACCTATAACTCCTATTGAAATAGAAGCAATAATTAAAGGTCTCCCAATTTAAAAAAGCCCAGGGCCAGATAGTTTTAGCACAGAATTCTACCAAACTTTCAGAGAAGAGTTAATGTCAATACTCTTCAAATTATTCCATAAAATAGAAACAGAAGGAACATTGCCCAGTTCATTTTATGAGGCCACAGTTACCCTGATACCCAAACTACATAACAATCCAGCAAAGAAAGAGAATTACATACCAATTTCCCTTATAACATAGATGCAGAAATTTTCAACAAAATACCTACAAACTGAACTAAGAACATCCACCATGATCAAATAGGCTTCATCCCAGAGATGCAGGGATGGTTCAACATATGTAAGCTGATAAATGAAATCTACCATAGAAACAAACATAAAGACAAATCCACAAATCATCTCATTAGGTGCAAAAAAGTCCTTTGACAAAGTTCAACACTCCTTCTTCAATTCCTGGAGAAATTAGGGAAACAAGGACCATACCTCAACATAATAAAGGCACTTTACAGTAAGCACATATTCAACACCAACTTAAATGGAGAGAAATTTAAAACAATTCTATTAAAATCAATAATAAGACAAACTTGGAAAAGAAAGAAGTCAGAGTGTATTCATATCCAAATGATACAATAGTATGTATAAGTGACCCTAAAAATTCCACCAGGAAATTCCTACAGCTGATAAACATTTTCAATACAGTTGCTGGATACAAAATTAATGTACCAAAATCAGTAGCCCTCTAATATACAGATGAGAAATGGACTGAGAAAGAAATCAGGGAAACAACGCCTTTCACAATAGTCTTAAATAATATCAAATGCCATGGGGTAACAACTCTAGGCAAGCAAAGGAAAGACCTGTCTGATAAAAAAGTTAAGACACTAAAGAAAAAAAATTGAAGAAGATATCAGAAGATGGAAAGACCTCTCATGTTCATGGACTGCCAGGATTAATATAGTGAAAAAGTCTATCCTATCAAAGGCAGTCTATAGATTCAATGAAATTCCCATCAAAATTCCAACACAATTCTTCACAGATCTTGAAAGGACAATTCATGGACTGCCAGGATTAATATAGTGAAAAAGTCTATCCTACCAAAGGCAGTCTATAGATTCAATGCAATCCCCATCAAAATTCCAACACAATTCTTCACAGATCTTGAAAGGACAATTTTCAGCTTTATATGTAAACACTAAAATACTCAAGATAGGTAAAAAAAATTCTGACTAGTAAAAGAACTGCTGGAGGTATCACATCTCTGATCTCAAATTGTACCACAAAGCTATAGTAATAAAAACATCATGGTATTGAACAAAATCAATGGAGTTGAATTGAAGACTCAGACGGAAGTTCAACACCTATGGACACCTGATTTCTTTCTTTTTTTTTTTTTTTTATCAAGAAGCCAGAAATACACATTGGAAGAAAGATAGTATCTTCAACAATGGCTTTGATTAAATTACATGGTTGCATGTAGAAGAATACTTATTACTCTACACAAAATTCAACTCTAAATGGATCAAAGAATTCAACTTAAAGCCAGATACATTGAACTTGATAGAAGAGACAGTGGGGAATAATAGCCTTGAACTCATTGACACAGGAAAAGACTTTCTGACCAGACTATCGTTGGCACAGGGACTGTGTTAATGATAAGATCAACAATTAATAAGTGAGACCTCATAAGACTGAAAAACTTCTGCATGGCAAAGGACACCATCATTTGGACAAAGCAGAGGCTTGCAGAATGGAAAAATATTTTTACCATTGCCACATGTGACAGAGGGCTAATATCCAAAATATATAAAGAACTCAAAAAAATTAGATATCAAGAAAACAACCCAAATGAAAAATGATTTACAGATCTAAACAGAGAATTCTCAACACAGGAAACTGAAGTGGAAACTTAAGGGTTCTTTAGAAAGTCAGTCGTGTTGCATGGTATTTTGCTGGGGTACATATGTGAAGGAAGGAGCGTCTTCCTGAGGTGGACACAGGTGTGAAAGGCTACAGCAAAAGAAATGTTTTCCTGAAGCAAACACAGGAGAAAGGATTTTCTGCTAAAGTAATCATGTAAAAGGACAGATTCTTCACTGACAACACACATGTATTGGTCCCCTTTACATTGCATAGTTGAGCGGCATTTATTGGGACTCCATAGAGAGAAATGAGCCAAAAATCTTCTTGTGGTGTGCTGCAGTTTCTGGCCACTTCTGTGGACTTGGGCTGATTGGCAGAGTGATGTCAGCTGAGGTAAGGTGTGTGCTGAGGGAGACCCGTGGAGACGTGTGATGCTTGGAGCGTATAAAAAGGACTCAATGGACAGTGAAGGAGGCTGTGCTTGGCTGCTTATGGAGTTAGCTGTGTTGGTCTCGTGTCTTCACTGATCTTCACTTCGATGAGTCCTGGCGTTCATCCCTGGTCCCTTCTGCTGACCGATACTGGGGCTGAGGCCTGGCTGTTCCTGCTAGGTTGTGCCACCACTGCTGATTCATGTTTGCTATCTGGACTCTACTGAACTGGACTGCTGGCTTATCTGAAAAGTACTTGCCAGTGGATGGAGCTGCTGCTGCTGACCTCTGAACTGAACTACCAATTTCCAGACAACACAAATGGGAGTTGCTCCAAAGAACCTTTATAAACAGCTCCATGTCCCCTGTATCCTTTCTTTCCCACTACCTCTGGTGAATGGTGGGCTACAAGAGAAGTTAAAGCATTTAAGAAACATTAAAATAGGCATTGAAAAAATTAAGTTACAGGAAACTCAATTGCCTGAGAAACACTTAAAGAAATGTTGAACACCTTCAGTCATCAAGGAAATGCAAATCAAAACTATTTTGAGATTTCATCTTATATCCATCAGAATAGCTAAGATCAAGAGAAAAAAATTGATAGTATGTGCTGGCAAAGATGTGGAGTAAGAGGAATGCTCATCCATTGTTGGAGAAGAACCCCTATGGAAATCAGTATGGCAGTTTCTCAGGAAGATGGGAATCAATTTACCTCAAGGTACAGTTGTATCACTCTTGGGCATATACCCAAAGGATACTTCATCCTACCACAGAGACACTTGCTCAACCATACTCATTTCTGCTCTGTTGGTTAATAGCCAGAAATTGGAAACAACCTAGACATTCCTTAACAGAAGAATGGATAGAGAAAATGTGGTACATTTACACAATGTAAATGTCAGTCACTAAAAAGAATGAAATCAAAGATTCACAGGTAAATGAATGGAACTAGAACAAATTATCCTGAGCGAGGTAACCCAGATCCAGAAAGACAAATATGATATGTATTCTCTTAGATGTGGATATTTGCTGTTAATTGAACGATAATCAAGCTGCAATTCATAGAACCACAGAGTTAGGTATAGAGTAAGAGCTGAGGGTGGATGGGGTGGGGTGGGAAAATAGATCTCCCTAGTAAAGGGAAATAGAATGGTTGTGTATGGATGGGTGGGGAACAGGAATAGGAGGATCAAGTGGGAGGGGGAGGGAATAAGGGAGTGAGGGAGGCAATATGGTGAGAGGCAATTAATGATCATTTGAGGAGTAGTATGGAAACCTAATGCAGTAGAAGCTTCCTAAAAATATGTACGTATAAAGGTGATATAAATGAAATCATCAAATACTATGGAAACAGAACCCCAATTAGCCACCATCTCTTATCACCATGCGAAACTTCCAGTATCAGGATTGGGTGACATCTAATAGATTTTTTTGGCCAAAGAGGTCCATGGGAACCCACAAACAACTCACTTGGCCATTGCCAAGTCTATAGGTTGCTCTCCACAAGCTGATGGCAAGGCCCCGTGGTTGAAGACGACATCTATATAACTCATTAAATATGGAGAAGTTGAGGTGGCACCTACACAGAACCCTCACCCCTGTGTTCTAGCATATTTGGTATAGGAAGATAATCTGCACGCTACCAAAGGAGAAACACAAACATCAAGCCAGCAACAAACTCTTTGACACAGTGGTGTCCTACCTGCAAGATATGTTAGTGCAATGGTGGTGTAAAGCTTGTGGGAGTAACCAAGCCCTATCTGATTTGACTAAAGACCTACTCTAAGAGATGGAAGCCTTACTGGACACTGGGTGATCAATAACCTGAGACTAGATAACCCAGGAACCTAGAATAAAACAAAATACTATGGGTCTACTTAAAGAATATAGCAATAAAATGACTCCTAATGATTTCTGATACACTCATAGATCAGTACCTTGTGCAGCCATAACCAGAGAAGCTTTCTTCTGTAGCAGATTGGAATAAATATAAGAGACCCACATCCTAGACATTATGCAGAGTCAGAAACCTTTGAACCTTCAGTCCTAAAACAAATGTCTTCATAAAACTCCTCCTTTCAGGGCTCAGAAAAGGAGGCAGAAAAAGTGTAAGAACCAGAGGAGGAGGACACCAAAGAAATAAGGCCCTTTAAATCAACAGGATCAAAGTTCATATGATCTCACAGAGCCTGAGGGCCTGCACGAGTCTGTGCCAGATCGGGTCCTTAGAACTAAAGGGAGAAATGGTCATGTGCCCCTATTCCTAACCCAGAAACAGCCTCCAGTTGATAACCATTTGCAAATGAAAGTTTAGTTTTCTCCAAGTGAGTCACTGGAGAAACAAACTAATCTTAAGGGTGGGCTGCGTGCCCAGTAGTAGATGGTCAACAGAAAATGGACTCAGAGGAAGCTTCAGAGGCTCCTGTCTCACAATGCCATGTCAGGGGTTTTCCTTATTTTTTAATCTTTTTTTAAAATATGCTTTTCTGTCTTTTTACCCTATATGTCCTTGGCATATATATCATGGCTTCCAGTTGAGTGTTTTCTTGGGATTCTGGAGTGTGCAGATGGGTAAGTCTTTGTCTCTATGTCTGTTTCTTGTGCTTTTCCTTGGGCTCTTTCTGTTTCTTTTGTCCTCTTCCAATGTTTTTGTTTTATCTTATTATATTTCATTATTATTCCTTAGAATGTTTTGTTTTCTAAGGTGAGACAGAAAAGGAATGGATCTGGATGGGAGGGAAGATGGGTCGACATTGTGGTGAGTAGAGCGAGGGAAAACTTGAATCAGAATATATTGAATGAGAAAAAAATTATTGTCAACTTAAAAAATTCCTCACAGGAGTGTTCAGAATCTCGGAGTTTGTTTCCAGATGTAGTCAACTTGACACCAAGATTAGCTGTCATAATGAGATAAATAATATAAGCATAAATAGGACAGAAATCATGTAATCATTTTAATGGATAGAGAAAAGACCTTTGGCATCATACTACATCATTTTGTGATTAAAAACTCTGAAGCATCTAGGAATGGGAGGAACATGTCCCCGCACAATAAAGGCTACGTTTGACAAACCAACAGTCAGCATCAAGCTAACTAGAGAAAAAGCTGATCTGTCTCCATCCACTAAGATCAGGATCAAGACAAGAGTGTCTATTCTTGCCACTTCTGTTTGATATAGAGCTTGCAGTTTAGAGAAACAAGACAATGGAAGGAAATAAAAGGGACAATTCACAATGAAAGGAACAATTCACAATGTCCTTACTCACAAATGGCATGATTCTATACATAAGAAATCATAAAGATGTGGCCAAAAAATTCTTACAGCTGATAAACACTTTCAGCAAATTAGCAGGGCACAAAATAAACAAGACTCTGTATCCTTCCTCTATGCCAAGGATAAATAAGAAAGAAATCAGGGTATAATTACATTTGCAATAGTCTTAAAAAGTATTTCGGAATAGATCTAACAAAGGAACTGAATGATCTCTCCAATACAAACCTTAAAACAATGAAGAAGAAAATAGCAAAAGACACTAGAAGAGGGGAAGATCCTCATGCTCATGGGTTGGAAGGATTAATGTTGCTGTTGTCCTATCAAGAACAATCTGCAGACAAATACAAAACTAATCAAAATTCCAGTGATGTTCTTCACAGAAACAGAAAACAAAAACCTTACAGTTCATGTGGAAGTAAAAGAGAACCCAGATAGCCAAAACAATACAAACGCAAAAACAGAACAAGAAAAAAGAATAGTGCTGGGATTATCACCATGCCTGGTGTATATGACAGAACCACAATGTGATATAACACAGAAACAGAAACAGTAATTAAAGAAATAGAGGACCCAAGTAAGAAGAAAGTGCCTCATAGCTGGATATTCCAGAGGTTCTCACCTTTCAGATAACTCTAGCTTGTGTGTCAAGTTCACATAAAACTAGGCAGCACAGGATTAATATCTAAATACACGAAGAACTTAAAGAAAATCAGGAAAACAAATAAGTCAAAGCCATAAGCTGTAGAACAGAACAGAAAGGTCTCAAAAGAAGAAATACAAATGACTAATGAATATATATCATATATTCATATATACATATCATATATATATCAAATGATTATATTTTCTATAACGAATATAGAAAATCAATGACAACAAATGCTGGTGAGAATTCTGGGAAAGGAGAGAATACTTACCCACTGCTGATGTCAATACAAATTGGTACAGCCAATGGAAATCATTGTGGAGGTTTTTCAAAAAAGCTAAAAGTATAACACTTATATTATCCAGCTATACCACCTCTGGGCATGTATCCAAAAGACTCTATGCTCTACTTCAGACACCTGCTTCTCTATGTCCATTGCTGTTCTCTTAACAATAACTAGGAAATGGGGGGGAACATATCTCAACATAATAAAGATTATATGTAACAAATTTACAGACAACATCTTGCTAAATGGAGAAATTCTTGATTAATTTCCACTATTAACAAGACAAGTGTTTAGGAATGGAATGGAATTGATGTAGATATCCATTAATGGATAAGTGGGTAATGAAAATGTGATATGTATACAGAATGCCATTTAATCTGCTATAAAGAAAAATGAAATCACGAAGTTAGCAGGCAAATGGATGAAGTGGAAACTACAGTGACGGAGTGAGCACAAACCCCGCAAGGCAAACGCTACATGCTCTCTCCCATGCAGACTTACATCCCTAATTTTTAGAATTGTATTTTTACCTTGGAGTGCCTGTAGAGGCCAGGGAGCTAGGAAGGGGCCGTTGGGTGTGTGGGAACAGAGAGTACTTTAGGCAAGGGAAACACGTGTGACAGGAAAGTAGAGAAGTGGTTTACCAGAGGTGGAGAGATTCAAGTGGGGGTGGAGGTGAGGGGAAAGGGGATTGGAGGAGGTAGCAGGAATGGCTAATCAATGTGCCTCTTTTACATTTAATTAAAATATTATTATTTAAAAAATAGATTAAATGGGTGGATAATGCTATTCCTAGAAGCTACAGGACAGGGAATAAAAGTTCCAGCCCCAGTGTATCTCTGTTGGCTGCTGGTTGGAGAGCCCCAGAGGCCTAAAACTATGTAGTCTATGGCCATTCCTCTTGGTTGCCCACTAAACGATACAGTAAATGCTGCTGGTGAAGCAATCACACACCGTGGTTGCAGAACATATAGAAATCAACCTGGAACTGAGCTGCAAGTTTCCTTCCTGTGGACACTGACAATTCTGGAAGCTCTTTGAGGAGCAGTCTGCAGCTGTTTGAGGGGGAAAGCCATGGGCCATCTTACCCAAGAGTGAATTCTGTGAGCTACAATACCAACTCGCTGGATGAGCTGTGCATTGTGGTGCAGGAGCAGCAGGACTTTTGGGAGGATAACCAACCTCTTGACAGTGACTCTGAGGCCTGCTCCACAGGAAAGCAGGTATAGCTTTGGTGCCTGGTATAGCAAACCTAGTTAAAAGTCCATGGGCTCAGGTGGTCTTAGGCCCTACAAGGAGCCTACAGCTATTGCTTTGCTAAACAGTCAAGGGTCAAGCACCTTTTAAATATTTATAGGATGGATCAGTGCTGATCTCTGCCTGCATCAGAGAAGCTTACATTTGCAGTGGGCAATACGGAATGCAGAGACTATAACTGATTAAAGTACTGGGAACAAATGCCTCTTGGGTTTCCCATCTTAAACAAGATATCTCCATTACCTCATTCAAGATTCAAGGAGCATTGTGGAAGAGTATGTGTCATGGTGGTTGCATTCATGGGCTCGCAGTGCTTACCTGCATAAAACCTCACAAGAATGAGCATGTCAACATTCTATCATGGCCAGAGGAGAGCTTCGTGAGGGATCACCTCTCCTCAAGTAGATATAGGCAGTCAATGGTTGCTAGGGGTGAGGGTTGGATTCCTCAGTGGTGTTGTTGCCTCATACTACAAAAGTGGTGTTTTAGCTTCTTCTTCTTCTTCTTCTTCTTCTTCTTCTTCTTCTTCTTCTTCTTCTTCTTCTTCTTCTTCTTCTTCTTCTTCTTCTCCTCCTCCTCCTCCTCTCTCTCTCTCTCTCTCTCTCTCTCTCTCTCTCTCTCTCTCCCCCTCTCTCTCTCTCTCTCTCACACACACACACACACACACACAATTCAGTGTAACTACAAAAGATAATATGGTAATCTCTTTACTATCTATATGGGTTATAGCATCATATTGTATATATTATACATACAGACTTATTTCAAAAACAAAGGAATCAATTGATTTTCCAAAAGCACACAGAGAAACCAACTAGACTCACTCTGTCCACACCTAAACTGGCTGGCCCCTTAGCAAAGTCCTAGGATGACATTATGATGGATGATATCTTCCAAAGTAAACAAGTGACTTGGAATCCTTAAACAACTTTCTGAATAATTCTTCCCTGGGAGGAAGCCATCTAATATACACACAACCATCACAAACAAACAAACAAACAACAAAACAAAACAACAACAACAACCCAATTCAAATCAAACCAAACCAAACAACCAACTTTGCATATGTTAACACATTTGATTCTCATTACGAGTTGGTGTCACTGTAATAACCATATCACCAACAGTAATTGCTTAAAGCAGGTAGGAATCAAGTGACATGGAGAAGACCACACAGCCAATGAAGGTGAAGCCCCAGCTTGGAACCAGGCCCGGTGGATCTAGAACCCACTCTCTTAACACAGCCCTGTGCTGCTTTCCTTGCTGATTAGGGATATGTTTGATTATGGGGAGAAAAGGGCACATCCTATAGATAAACTGGAAGGGTAAAGGTTGGACCACAGAATAGTCTAACTGAGTCTACAGAGAAAATTAACAGGACTTTGGAAATTCCAATGTAGAACTGAAGAATGGGGTCCAATCTGGAACCTGCTTGCTCCTGTCTAAAAACTAAACAGGTCCCAGGTTTGGGAAAACACAGAAAATCTATCAAGCACTGGATGTGTGTAGTGAGAATTTTGGTTTCTTTAAAAACCCAACTATATGACTATATATGAATATATATATGAATATATATGCATATATATATTCATATTCCAGGTGTGGGATATGGGGCTGCTTCAGATTGTTCACAGCTACTAACTATGATTTGTCTCGTGCTTTAGGAGGGGCGTAATTTTTTGCCAGTTCTAGAGAGCTTACATTTGGAATTCTGGGGACTCTTGAGAGGCATTAACTGAAAAGCCCCAGGAGGGCCTAGGGTGGCTGCTGACCCCACCTGCTGAGGTTTGTTAAGTGGTTGGTGGTTAGCAAAGAGAAGGAACTGGATCTCCTGACATGAAAATCAAACTTGCCCTTAATCGGCAGGCAGGAAGTAGACCAAGGAGACCAACACCCTCTTTTCTGTTTAGCCCACTCTTTCTCTCCTACATAGTGCTGGGGCGTTGGAAGGCATTGTAGAGGAGAAAGGTAGTGGATATAAGAACCCAATAAAGCACCTGGAAAAGTACCTATAAGTGGTGCCGGGACATGGGGCTAGGGAGAATGGGAAACTTGGTTTCTAATGCTGCAGAAGAAATGGCAGAGTACAAAGAAATAGATATTCTGTTTCAGCAAAAATTTTATTGTGGCTGCTGCTCCCTCTGCTGCTGCGGTTTGTCAAGTAGTTGTGATCAAGGAGGGGAGAAGGAGATATTGCTTATCCGGATAGCGAAGATCAACATTGCCTAAGGAACTCGGTGCCCCTAGTCAGCAGGAAGTAGTCTGATGAGATCAAGGCCCCTTTCTTCCTTCTTTCTCTCCTACCTAGTGCTGGGGGTTGGGGGGATTAGGGTGAAAAAAAAAAGGCTGGAGAAAGATGGTAGATATAAGAAGGCAATAAAGTAGTCCATCGAGTACGCTTACAGATGTGTCTTAATTTTAGCAGCTTGTTATATTTTGTTAAGTAGTCATAGCCTGATAGATAGGGCCTTGAGATGAGATACTTTGGGTAAGGATTAAATTGGGATGGTGTCTAGCAGGGAGCTTCAATATAGAAAAGGTCCAGCAGGCACAGGGAGGAAATTACGAGAGGTCATCCGAGCTACCCAGGAGAAATATAACACCCTTCAACGACCTGCAGAGGATCAGATTGCCCCGCACAAGTGGGACAGAAAATCAAGCCAATCTCTCTCTGTAGCAATGGATGTTCTCATCACAACAAGGATGTGAGGGCTTGGGAACACCCAGACAGTTGATATTTGGATTGGTTAAAGTTAAGAGATTTGATGTGTAAAAGTAAACACTCCTTTGGTAAGTGTGTCTGGAGTGCCTTCTTTCTGCCAGGCCGTTTCACGGTGCTGCAGATAAGCCTTCGAGCAAAACTGACTTGGTCTCTGCCCTGCTAGGGCTTGAGATCCGATGGAGAAGGCGGACAAGCCATCAGCAGGGCCCACTAAGTGCAATTGAAGGTTGGACAGGAGGGTCTGGCGTGGTTAGGAAAGAGAGGGCAAAGAGCCTCTGAAGCATTTCAAAGGAGTGGCAGAAGAGGCGATGCTCAAATTGAATTGTGAGCCAGAACTCTGTACAGTTTATAGAGGCGAGGAGAAAAGATGTTTGGAGGGAGGTTAGGAGTGGGCCCTGCGGCTTTAGAAATGGAGGGGTGTTCTCGTCTGAAATGATGCTGAACAGGGTGATAAGGGGGTGTGACAGAGGTGGGGCTCAGGAAGGTTATGGGACCCTGGGAGGCATATTAAGAGTTTGGAACAAGAAGGCTGTGGTGTGATCAGGCATGAATTACAAAGATAAAACCAAGAAAAGGGGGGCATTAAAATTAATTAATCTGTGGTTTGTAATCTTAAGCTGTTATCATATATCTTAAGGTATATGGTGTTTTTCAGTTGATAATAAAATTTTACTCCTTCAATGAGCTAGGATATGAACTTGTGTCAGATCCATCAGAATGATTGCTCTGTACCATCCAAGGACTGGACCCTAGGTATTCATCTTTTAACTATAATTGGGATTCATATTCCTCCAAATTATTTCATATATCTGTAAGAGCTGTAGCTCAATGCTAGACTTCGTGTTTAGCCTGAAAAGCCGCAGGATCATTAGTTACCACCCCCCAAAATAGTTACCTTATTAAACAAAATATGCTTATAGTATTACAACTATCAACCTAATTCTCACTTAACTCTTTGAGGTAAGTGAGACACAGAGTACTCACAAAGCTAGGAATAACAACTCCATAGCTTTGGGCATCTTTCAGGAAGACCGTACTCAACCCGCAACACATGCAGCCTCTCTGATTCACCTCTAAAAGGTCAAAAATAGAATAGATACAGTGCCAATCTAAGTAAGCACCATGAACACTAGTCATTTGAATAGACACTTAGTGGATCCAGAGCCAGTTTGGGGCTATCACCATGAATATGGCCCAGCCTTTCCTCTAGTCTAGAAGCTGGACAGATAACTCCAAATCACAATCCGTGGGAGAAGAATGATGAACAAGGGTGACAGCATATGGAGATCTACTGTCCTCAGGGACACAAAGCCACCACAAGACAGTTCCCACAGAGAAATATATGCAAGGTTCACAGTGAAGAAGACATGTGTTATGGTTTGTATATGCTTTTCCCAGGGAGTGGCACTATTAGGAGGTGTGGCCTTGTTGGAGTAGGTGTGTCACTGTGGGTGTGGGCTTAAGACCTTCACCCTAGTTGCCTGGAAGTCAGTCTTCCACTAGCCGCCTTCAGATGAAGATGTAGAACTCTCAGCTCCTCCTGCACAAGGCCTGCCTGGATGCTGCCATGTTTCTGCCTTGATGACAATGGACTGAACCTCTGAGCCTGTAAGCCAGCCCCAATTAAATGTTGTCTTTTATAAAACTTGCATTGGTCATGGTGCAGCAGTTAAACCTTAACTAAGACAGAAGTTGGTACCAGGAGTGGGGTATTGCTGTGATAGGCCTGACCATGCTTTTGTTCAGAAGAATGTGGATTTTGGGACTCTGGATTTGGAAAGCCACGGAATCCTTTAAGTGGCACTTAATGGGCCAGACTAGTAGGAATATGGAAGACAGTGGTGCTGAGGGTCATTTTAACTGTGTAGGCCTGATGGCCCAAGAGGTTTCAATGGAGAAGAACTTTAATATGTGGCTGAGAAACTGTTTTTGTGATGTTTTGGTGAAGAACATGGCTGCTCTTTGCCATTGTCTGAAGAGACTGACCAAGGCTAAAGTAAAGAGATTTATATTAATTGCATCTGCAAAGGAAGTCTCAAAAAAGCCCAACAAAGAGTTTGTTCACTGGTTAAGTCTGATAAAGAGAATTTTGAACAAACATAGCAAGATGAGAAAGGAAAAGTACAAAATATATAATTTGAGTATTACAGGGACTCCAGGAAGTGAAATGGAGCTGAATTCAAGGATATTAAATTGAATTAAAGGAGTGGTGACCTTGGGGGCACAATTCTACCCAGCTAAATTTAGGTCCAGGCAAGTTAGTACAAGCCTTTAATCCCAGGAGGCAAAGATAAGTAGATCTAGAGTTCAAGGCCATCCTAGAACAGAGCAAATTCTAGGTGAAGAAAAACTTAAATCCAGGCTTGCTGGACTACACCTTTAATCCCAGTGTTTAGGAGACGGGCATGCAGATCTCTTGAGTTCAAGGTCAGTCTAAGGAGCAAGATTCAGGACAGTCAACTTAGGCAGTGAAGGAGCTGGGAAAAAGGAAGCTAGTGAAAATGTAATAGAACAAGGGGGCCAATGTTCCAGCTCCTGCAAGCAGCAGAACTCAGCAGCTTCAGCTATGTGTCTCTGGCTTTATATTCAAGAGGAGAAGGAGACTACTGAAACAATTGATGCTGGTTATCTGGAGCTAAGAAATTAGTGGTGATTAAGACCAGCATCACTGAGGTGAAATATGGGAAGTGTTTTCTGAGAGCACAAAGAAGCTGTATTCCAGAGATAGCCAGTGTTCCTCATGCTGCAGCTGTACTTGGTAACATGTAAGAATCATCCAGGTGGTACTGGATTTGAAGGCATGAAGGCATCATGAAGAACAGCTGAGGCTTGGTACTGTGAGAGGCCATGGAAGGCCATTGGTGAAAGTGTACCCTCAGTTGTAATTGACAGCCCAGGACTGAAGGGGTCATGCAAAGGAGTTGAGGCTTGGTACCATGAAGAGAGCCTATGAGAGGCTTTGGTGAAGTATAGTTGCAGTGGAAGACCCTAGCATATTGGAGATGCCAGTACCATGGGATGACAGCAGTAGCAGTGAGTGGATCAATATGAACTTAGAGTGTTACAGAGGGCAGAGCTGGAGAAGTGACACCAGCTCTTTGGAGATACACAGAAGATCATGTGTGGATCTCAGACATTGGAACAAGAAGCTGTGAAGCTGAAATTGACTTGGGGACCCCAAGATATTAAAGATGCCAGAGCCACAAGATACCTGCCAAGGAAAGCTGCTAACAGGGAGTGGAACAAGCCCAGGAGACAGAACCTTGTTGAAGCCAACGAAGATGAAAAAGGAGTTGAATATCTGAAGACTGCTTTGCCATCAGAAGTGGAGATGAAGAGTTTTGACTTTGCCCAGCTGATTTCCTGTCTTGCTTGGAGGATTACATTTAAGTGATTGGATGAATCTCAAAAGAGACCTTGAACTTTGGACTTTTAACACTGTTGAGACTGCTATAGACTACAGGGACTTTTGAAGTTGGACTAAATGCATTTTGCATTATGCTATGTTTAAGTATGGCCCCCATAGACTAATGTTTGAACAAGCTTATGGGGGCCAGGGAGTGGAATGTTATGGTTTGTATATGCTTTTCCCAGGGAGTGGCACTATTAGGAGGTGTGGCCTTGTTGGAGTAGGAGTGTCACTGTGGGTGTGGGCTTAAGACCTTCACTGTAGTTGCCTGGAAGTCAGTCTTCCACTAGCCGCCTTCAGATGAAGATGTAGAACTCTCAGCTCCTCCTGCACAAGGCCTGCCTGGATGCTGCCATGTTTCTGCCTTGATGACAATGGACTGAACCTCTGAGCCTGTAAGCCAGCCCCAATTAAATGTTGTCTTTTATAAAACTTGCATTGGTCATGGTGTCTGTTCACAGCAGTTAAACCCTAACTAAGACAACATGGAATTTGAGTGTCTGGACAAAGGAAGAAGAGACACTGAATTAGAGAATGGTTTTGCTCAAGGAATAGCGTCTTGGGGACGGGAGAGACCTAAGGAGAATGCAGAGCATGGAGTCGGGCCGTGGGCTGTGGCAGCCGCACCCGAGCAGGACTGCTGATGGCAAGCACTCAGCAACAGCATGCTGCCAGCTTGTGCCACAAGCGGAGGAACGAGAACCCATATTGCACCGTGCTCCAAATGTCTGTGGGTATGTCGTTTCCCCGGGCAGGGAGCCTTGCTAGAATCTTCTTCTCTTGGGCATTTGCTTGCATGTGCATGTGGACATGTGACATGTGTGGTTTGTGCCAAGTGCACATGCACACATTTGTGTGTTTATATTGACAGTGGGAATTGTATTTGTGTGTTTATATTGACACTGGACATTGTATTTTTAACTTTTATTGAATTTGTTCTTTAACGGTGTCGCACATGTATAAACTATGTATATGAAGTACCCACGTTCTCTCCAGTCTTCCTTGCACCTCTGTTAACTCACCTCCCCATAATTTTCTTTTAAACATAACTTTATTGAGGAATATCTTACATATAAGATCTACATGCTGTCTCAGGGTTTCTGTTATGCTGATAAAATCCCATGACCAAAAGCAAAATTGGAGAGGAAAGGGTTTGGAACTCCAGAGAACTTGGAGGCAGGAGCTGATGCAGACAGAGGCCATGGTGGGGCGCTGGTTACTGACTTGCTCCTCATGGTTTGCTCGGCCTGCTTTCCTGCTTTAGCACAGAGGACCGCCAGCCCAGGGGAGGCACCACACACATGTCAATTGTCAACCAAGAAAATGCACTCTCACTTTCTCACAGGCCAATCTGGTTGAGGGCGTTTTCTCAATTGAGGTTCCTTCTTTGAGAATGACTCGAGCCTATGTCAAGTTTACTCAAAATTAGTCAGCACATCTACCTCCAAAATAAAACTCAGCAGTTTTTAATAACTATAAAACGAATCATAACCATCAGCAATATCCATCAATATTCTCACTCACGCCCTTTAGAAGTGCGCAAGCCCATTTACAGACGCCACCTTGGGCATTAGGCAACATTTCATACAAACTCTGTGGTCTCCTTTCACTTAGCATGTTTTTAAGGTTCATCCCCGGCTTAGAAAGTGAAAGGTGTTCCATTTTTTAAGACGCTAAATACAACCTTGTACCCATTAGCTGCTAAAACTAGAAACGAAAACACCACAATGTGATAAATACAACTGATAAAGAGGATTCTATTCGCCTCTCAAACATGAGCTAGAGCTCAGCGCTCAGTTTTGGACTGCATTGTCAGGCAAGTTATTTCACCATGGGAATCCCAGTCTTTTTTTTTTTATTTTTTATTTTTTTATTTTCTATATTCTATGTTTACATTCCAAAGGCTTTCCCCTTTCCCAGTTCCCACCCACCATAGTTCCCATAGTTCCTCTCCCCCCATCTGTTCCCCAATAATTCCCCCTCCCCCCTCGGTTTCTTTACTAAACTGGATGCAATCTTTACAGGCCCAGGGTCCTCTCCTTTCTTCTTGGGCATCATTTGACTTGCTATTTGTGTCTTGAGTATTTAGGGCTTCTGGGCTCATTAATATCCACTTATCAGTGATTGCATTTCATGTGCATTCTTTTGTGATTGGGTTAATTCACTCAGGATGATATTTTCCAGGTTTAACCATTTACCTACAAATTGCATGAATTCATTATTTTTAATTGCTGAGTAGTATTCCATTGTATAAATATACCACATTTTCTGTATCCATTTCTCCTTTGAGGGATATTTGGGCTCCTTCCAATTTCTGGCGATTATAAACAAGGCTGCTATAAACATAGTGGAGCATGTGTCCTTATTGCATGCAGGGGAATCCTCTGGGTATATGCCCAGGAGTGGTATGCCAGGGTCCTCTGGAAGTGACATGCCCAATTTTCTGAGGAACCGCCAAACTGATTTCCAGAGCGGTTTTACCATTTTGCAATCCCACCAACAGTGGAGGAGTGTTCCTCTTTCTCCACATCCTCGCCAGCACTTGTTGTCTCTTGAGTTTTTAATCTTAGCCATTCTGACTGGTGTGAGGTGGAATCTCAGGGTTGTTTTGATTTGCATTTCCCTGATGACTAATGATGTTGAACATCTTTTAAGGTGTTTCTCGGCCATCCGAATTTCTTCTGGTGAAAATTCTTTGTTTAGCTCTGTGCCCCATTTTTTGATAGGGTTATTTGTTTCTTTGCGGTCTAACTTCTTGAGTTCTTTGTATATATTGGATATTAGCCCTCTGTCGGATGTGGAGTTGGTGAAGATCTTTTCCCACTTTGTTGGTTGCCGTTTTGTCCTTCTGACAGTGTCCTTTGCTTTGCAGAAACTTTGTAATTTTATGAGGTCCCATTTGTCGATTCTTGATCTTAGAGCATAAGCTATTGGTGTTCTGTTCAGGAACTTTTCCCCTGTGCCCAAGTCCTCCAGGGTCTTCCCAAGTTTCTTTTCTAATAGTTTCAGTGTGTCTGGTTTTATGTGGAGGTCCTTGATCCACTTGGAGTTGATCTTAGTGCAAAGAGATAAGATTGGATCAATTCGCATTCTTCTGCATGTTGACTTCCAGTTGAACCAGCACCATTTGTTAAAAAGGCTATCTTTATTCCACCGGATGGTTGTGGCTCCTTTATCAAAGATCAAGTGACCATAAGTCTGTGGGTTAACCTCTGGGTCTTCAATCCTGTTCCATTGATCTGCTTGCCTGTTGCTATACTAATACCATGCAGTTTTTAACACAATTGCTCTGTAGTACTGCTTGAGGTCAGGGATATTGATTCCCCCAGAAGTCCTTTTATTGTTGAGAATAGTTTTAGCTATCCTGGGTTTTTTGTTGCTCCAGATGAATTTGAGAATTGCTCTTTCTAGATCTATGAAGAATTGAGTTGGGATTTTGATGGGGATCGCATTGAATCTGTATATTGCTTTTGGCAAGATGGCCATTTTTACTATATTGATCCTGCCAATCCAGGAGCAAGAAATATTTTTCCATCTTCTGAGGTCTTCTTCGATTTCTTTCTTCAAGGACTTGAAGTTCCTGTTGTACAGATCTTTCGCTTGTTTGGTTAGAGTTACGCCAAGATATTTTATGTTGTTTGTGGCTATTGTGAAGGGTGTTATTTCCCTAATTTCTTTCTCTGCCTGCTTGTCCTTTGAGTACAAGAAGGCCACTGACTTGCTTGAGTTAATTTTATAACCTGCCACTTTGCTGAAGTTGTTTATCAGCTGTAGAAGTTCTCTGGTGGAGTTTTTTGGGTCGCTTAGGTAAACTATCATATCGTCTGCAAATAATGATAGTTTCACTTCTTCCTTTCCAATTTGTATCCCTTTGACTTCCTTATGTTGTCTAATTGCTCTTGCTAGAACTTCAAGTACTATATTGAAAAGATATGGAGAGAGAGGGCAGCCTTGTCTAGTCCCTGATTTTAGTGGGAATGCTTCAAGTTTCTCTCCATTTATTTTGATGTTGGCTACTGGTTTGCTGTAGATTGCTTTTACTATGTTTAGGTATGGGCCTTGAATTCCTGCTCTTTCCAAGACTTTTAGCATGAAAGGATGCTGAATTTTGTCGAATGCTTTTTCAGCATCTAATGAGATGACCATGTGGTTTTTTTCTTTCAGTTTGTTTATGTAGTGGATTACATTGATGGATTTCCGTATATTGAACCATCCCTGCATCCCTGGGATGAAGCCTACTTGATCATGGTGGATGATCGTTTTGATGTGCTCTTGGATTCGGTTAGCAAGAATTTTATTTAGTATTTTTGCATCTATATTCATAAGAGAAATTGGCCTGTAGTTCTCTTTCTTTGTTGGATCTTTTTGTGGTTTAGGTATTAGCGTAATTGTGGCTTCGAAGAATGAGTTGGGCAGTGTCCCTTCTGTCTCTATTTTGTGGAATAGTTTGGAGAGTATTGGTGTTAAGTCTTCTTTGAAGGTCTGGTAGAATTCTGCACTAAAACCATCTGGTCCCGTACTTTTTTTGGTTGGGAGGCTTTCTATAACCCCTTCTATTTCTTTAGGGGTTATGGGACTATTTAGCTGATCTACTTGATGCTGATTTAATTTTGGTATTTGATATCTGTCTAGGAAATTGTCCATTTCCTCCAGGTTCTCCAGTTGTTTTGAGTATAGACCTTTGTAGTAGGATCTGATGATGTTTTGAATTTCCTCAGTTTCTGTTGTTATGTCTCCCTTTTCATTTCTAATTTTTTTTAATTTGTATACTGTCTCTGTGTCCTTTGGTTAGTCTGGCTAAGGGTTTATCTATCTTGTTGATTTTCTCAAAGAACCAGCTCCTGGTCTTGTTGATTCTTTGTATGGTTCTCTTTGTTTCTATTTGATTGATTTCAGCCCTGAGTTTGATGATTTCTTGTCTTCTACTCCTCCTGGGTGAATTAACTTGTTTTTCTTCCAGGGCTTTAAGGTGTGCCATTAAGCTGCTAGTATATGCTCTCTCCAGTTTCTTTTTGGATGCACTTAGAGCTATGAGTTTTCCTCTTAGCACTGCTTTCATTGTGTCCCATAGATTTGGGTAGGTTGTACCTTCATTTTCATTGAATTCTAAAAAGTCTTTGATTTCTTTTTTTATTTCTTCCTTGACCAAGGTGTCATTGAGTAGAGTATTGTTCAGTTTCCATGTGTATGTGGGCTTTCTGTTGTTTTTGTTGTTATTGAAGACCACTCTTACTCCATGGTGATCTGATAGAAGGCATGGGATTAGCTCGATCTTCTTGTATTTGTTGACATCTGTCTTGTGACCAATTATATGGTCTATTTTGGAGAAGGTCCCATGTGGAGCTGAGAAAAAGGTATATTCTTTAGCTTTAGGATGAAATGTCCTATATATATCTGTTAAATCCAATTGGTCCAGAGTTTCAATTAGTTTCACTGTGTCCCTGTTTAGTTTCTGCTTTCCTGATCGGTCCATTGAGGAGAGTGGAGTGTTGAAGTCACCCACAATTATTGTGTTAGGTGTAATGTGTGCTTTAAGCTTTAGTAAGGTTTCTTTTACGAATGAGGCTGCCCTTGCATTTGGAGCATAGATGTTCAGTATTGAGAGCTCTTCTTGGTGGATTTTCCCTTTGGCCAGCAAGAAGTGACCTTCTGAGTCTCTTTTGATGATTTTAGGTTGGAAGTCAATTTTATCTGATATTAGAATGGCTACTCCAGCTTGTTTCCTGAGACCATTTGCTTGTAAAATTGTCTTCCAGCCTTTTACTCTAAGGCAGTGTTTGTCTTTGACACTGAGATGTGTTTCCTGTATGCAGCAAAATGTAGGGTCCTGTTTCCGTATCCAGTCTGTTAATCTATGTCTTTTTATTGGGGAATTGAGTCCATTGATGTTAAGAGATATTAAGGAATAGTATTTATTTCCTCCAGACATTTTTGAAATTATATTTATTTATTTTATTTATTTTTTTATATTCGAGAGGTTACCTTCTTTTGGGTTTGATGAGAGGAGGTTTCTATCTTGCTTCTTCCCGGGTGTAGTTTCTGTCCTTGTCTTGGTGTTTTCCCCCTATTATCCTTTGTAGGGCTGGATTTGTGGAAAGATATCGTGCAAATTTGGTTTTGTCATGGAATACCTTGATGTCTCCATCTATGGTGATTGAGAGCTTTGCTGGGTAAAGTAGTTTTGGCTGAAGTTTGTGTTCTCTTAGAGTTTGCATGATATCTGCCCAGGATCTTCTAGCTTTCATGGTCTCAGGTGAGAAGTCTGGTGTTATTCTGATAGGTCTTCCTTTATAAGTTACTTGGCCTTTTTCTCTTGCTGCCTTTAATATTCTTTCTTTGTTTAGTACATTTGGAGTTTTGATTATTATGTGACGGGATGTATTTCTGTTCTGATCCAGTCTGTTTGGGGTTCTGTATGCTTCTTGTATATTCATGGGCATCTCTCTCTTTAGGTTGGGGAAGTTTTCTTCCATAATTTTGTAGAAGATATTTGCTGGCCCTTTAACTTGTACATCTTCATTCTCGTCTATACCTATAATCCTTAGGTTTGGTCTTCTCATTGTGTCCTGGATTTCCTGGATGTTTTGGGTTACAGCCTTTTTGCATTTAGTATTTTCTTTGACTGTTGAATCAATGGTTCCTATGGTATCTTCGGCTTCTGATATTCTGTCTTCTATCTCTTGTATTCTATTGTTGATATTTGCATCTATGGCTCCTGATTTCTTCCCAAGGTTTTCTATCTCCAATGTTGTCTCCCTCTGCGATTTCTTAGTTGTTTCTACTTCTGTTTTTAGTGCCTGGATGGATGTGCTCAGATCTTTCACTTGCTTGATTGTGTTTTCATGTATTTCTTTAATAGATTTTTGTGTTTCCTCTTTCATAGCTTCTACTTGTTGGCCCACGTTCTTCTGTATTTCTTTAAGTGATTTTTGTCTTTCCTCCTTATTGTCTTCTTCTTTTTGATCCATCTTCTCCTGCATTTCTTGAAGTGATTTTTGTATTTGCCTTGTAAAGGCTTCTAACTTTTGATCCATTTTCTCTTCTATTTCTTTACGAGATTTTTCTATGTGTTCAGCTACCAGCATCCTGACCAGTGATTTTATATCCAAGTCTTGTTTTTCTGGTGTTTTGGGGTATCCAGGGCTTCCTGTTGTTGGCGAACTGGGTTCAGATGCTGTCATGTTGTCTTGATTTCTGTTAGTGACATTCCTTCATTTACCTTTTGCCATCTGGTTATTTCTGGTGTTAGTTGACCTTGTTGTCACTGGCTGGTGTTTGAATCTCCTATGAGGCTGGGCTTACCTGATGTTTCTCTACTGGTGGTTATGCGTGATTGCTGCTCAACGGGATCATGAGCTGGCTGCCACCCGCTGACTTTGTGCACGGCCTGAGGTCTCCGGGAAGTGTGGGGGAGTGCAGCAGAGCCTCGGCAGGTGCTGCTGGGCCTGCCTAGTAGCGAGAGCCTAGCAGATCCCCCCACGTGGTAGCCCCTGATGGAATCTGTCTACCTGTTCCTTTCCAGCTGTGTTCTGGTTGCAGTATGGAGGCCTGCCGCTATCACTGGTCCGGGCTCCTGGGGAGCTGGGTGGTTCCGGCTGCCTCGGTGCACGGCCTAAGCGCGCAGGGACGTGCTGCAGAGCCTAGGCGCCTGGGCCCGCCTGTGGGCGAGAGCTTAGCAGCTCTCCCTGCTCTAGCCCCAGACGGAGTCTCTATCTGCACCTTTCCAGCTGTGTCCTGGTTGCAATATGGAGGCCTGCCGCTATAGCTGGTCTTCACTCTTCTTAATAAACAAGAATTGTTGCTTATCCTGGTTCCGTGGGCAGGGTCTCAGCACCTGGCAGGTTGGCTAGGTCTGGCTGACCTGCTACCGGCTGGATGGGAAGCTGCAGACAAGATGGCGCTGCCTGCAGGGGGTTCGGGTCTGGCCTGCGAGCGCAGAGCTCAGGCACGGCCGCTGTACTCCAAACCGCTAGGCTGTGCGCAGTTCCTGCCCCAGACCTGGGTCCCCGGAGGTCTTAAACTCGGGCTGTCTCTGGTACCTGGTTCCGCCGGCAGGGTCTCAGCACCTGGCAGGCTGGCTAGGTATGGCTGACCTGCTACCGGCTGGATGGGAAGCTGCAGACAAGATGGCGCTGCCTGCAGGGGGTTCGGGTCTGGCCTGCGAGCGCAGAGCGTAGGCACGGCTGCTGTACTCCAAACCGCTAGGCTGTGCGCAGTTCCTGCCCCAGACCTGAGTCCCTGGAGGTCTTAAACTCGGGCTGTCTCTGGTACCTGGTTCCGCCGGCAGGGTCTCAGCACCTGGCAGGCTGGCTAGGTATGGCTGACCTGCTACCGGCTGGATCTTTTTTTTTTTTTCTATATTCTTTGTTTACATTCCAAATGATTTTCCCTTTCCCGGTTCCCCCCTCCCCATAAGTCCCATAAGCCCTCGTCCCTCTGACCATTCTCCAATCAACCCCCTCCTTCTTCTCTGTCCTGGTACTCCCCTACATTGCTGGATCAAGTCTTTCTAGGACCAGGGCCCTCTCCTTCCTTCTTCTTGGGAATCATTTGATATGCGAATTGTGTCTTGGGTATTCAGAGCTTCTGGGCTAATACCCACTTATCAGTGACTGCATTCCATGTGTGTTCTTTTGTGATTGGGTTACCTCACTTAGGATGATATTTTCCAGTTCCAACCATTTGCCTAAGAACTTCATGAATTCATTGTTTTTAATTGCTGAGTAGTATTCCATTGTGTAAATATACCACATTTTCTGTATACATTCCTCCATTGAGGGACATCTGGATTCTTTCCAGCTTCTGGCTATTACAAATAAGGCTGCTATGAACATAGTGGAGCATGTGTCCTTATTGCATGCCAGGGAATCCTCTGGGTATATGCCCAGGAGTGGTATAGCAGGGTCCTCTGGAAGTGTTATGCTAAGTTTTCTGAGGAACCACCAGACTGATTTCCAGAGTGGTTGTACCAACTTGCATTCCCACCAGCAGTGGAGGAGGGCTCCTCTTTCTCTACATTCACACCAACACCTGCTGTCTCCTGAGTTTTAAACCTTAGCCATTCTGACTGGTGTGAGGTGAAATCTCAGGGTTGTTTTGATTTGCATTTCCCTAATCACTAATGATGCTGAACATTTCTTAAGGTGCTTCTCAGACATTCGACGTTCTTCCAGTGAAAATTATTTGTTTAGCTCTGTACCCCATTTATAATAGGGTTATTTGGCTCTCTGGAGTCTAACTTCTTGATTTCTTTGTATATATTGGATATGAGCCCTCTGTCAGATGTAGGGTTGGTGAAGATCTTTTACCAATTTGTTGGTTGCTGTTTTGTCATTTTTACACTGTCCTTTGCCTTACAGAAACTTTGTAATCTTATGAGGTCCCATTTGTCAATTCTTGATCTTAGAGCATAAGCTATTGGTGTTCTGTTCAGGAACTTTCCCCCTGTGCCCATGTCCTCCAGGGTCTTCCCCAGTTTCTTTTCTATTAGTTTCAGTATGTCTGGTTTTATGTGGAGGTCCTTGATCCACTTGGAGTTGAGCTTAGTACAAGGAGATAAGAATGGATCAATTCTCATTCTTCTGCATGCTGACCTCCAGTTGAACCAGCACCATTTGTTGAAAAGGCTATCTTTTTTCCACTGGATGGTTTCAGCTCCTTTGTCAAAGATCAAGTGACCATAGGTGTTGTGGGTTCATTTCTGGGTCTTCAGTCCTATTCCATTGATCTACCTGCCTGTCACTGTACCAATACCATGCAGCTTTTAACACTATTGCTCTGTAGTACTGCTTGAGGTCAAGGATACTGATTCCCTCTGAAGTTCTTTTGCTGTTGAGAATAGTTTTAGCTATCCTGGGTTTTTTGTTATTCCATATGAACTTGAGAATTGCTTTCTAACTCTATGAAGAACCGAGTTGGGATTTTGATGGGGATTGCATTGAATCTGTATATTGCTTTAGGCAAGATGACCATTTTTACTATATTAATCTTGCCAATCCATGAGCATGGAAGATTTTTCTATTTTCTGAGGTCTTCTTCAATTCCCTTCTTCAGAGACCTGAAGTTCTTGTCATATAAATCTTTCACTTGTTTGGTTAGAGTCATACCAAGATACTTTATATTGTTTGTGGCTATTGTGAAGGGTGTCATTTCCCTAATTTCTTTCTTAGCCTGTTTATCCTTTGAGTATAGGAATGCTACTGATTTCCTTGAGTTGATTTTACATCTGGTCATTTTGCTGAAGTTGTTTATCAGTTGTAGGAGTTCTCTGGTGGAGTTTTTTGGGTCGCTTAAGTATACTATTATATCATCTGCAAATACTGATAGTTTGACTTCTTCCTTTCCAATTTGTATCCCTTTGATCTCCTTAGTCTAATTGCTCTAGGTAGAACTTCAAGTACTATATTGAAAAGATATGGAGAGAGGGGGCAGCCTTGTCTAGTCCCTGATTTTAGTGGGATTGCTTCAAGTTTCTCTCCATTTACTTTGATGTTGGCTACCGATTTGCTGTATATTGCTTTTACTATGTTTAGGTATAGGCCTTGAATTCCTGTTCTTTCCAAGACTTTTAGGATGAAAGGATGCTGAATTTTGTCAAATGCTTTTTCAGCATCTAATGAAATGACCATGTTGTTTTTTTCTTTCAGTTTGTTTATGTAGTGGATTGCATTGATGGGGGAAATCCCAGTCTTGTGAGATCATAGATTATCCCATTTCAGGTGGAAGAAGAACTTATAAAAAGAGTAAGCACTCTGCTTCAGAATTGTACTCTTTTTAATATAAGTGAACCATATATAAAGAAGAAAAATAAATCCTTAAATCCAGCGCGCACACGCGCACACACACACAGATACACACACACACACACACACACACACACACACACTCAGATACACACAGAGTTTCTGAACAAGTCAAAAACCAAACACAATTATGAAATTTTTTCCATCATAAATTAAAATTCCCAAACCAGTGGTGAGTTGAAATACTGCCCTGCATTTCATTTCAACACAGGCAATGAATTTTAGACATTCCAACTTTACATAATCACTCCTGCATTGATTGTATAAACACATATATTAAAATAGACATCCCAAGATGCAAAAGAGGAAAGGAAATCAGTTGATCCTGGATTTAGTTTGACTCTTTAGCTAATGCATCTATATCTATATCATCTATATCTATATCTGTATTTGTATCTGTGTCTATACCTCTATATCACCATGGCAACAGCACTTCCATCACTGGTTGCTTTCTTGTTCAGGTAGCAGTTAAGTTAAATACAACACACTAGAAGAACAGTGTGTCTACCACAAAAAGCAAGGACCTAACATGGTTTACAGTGACACTGATTCTATATCTGAGCCAAGAGAAAGAAATATGAATTGCCAAATGAAGGCTTTGCCAAGAGTTTTAAGGTACAGCTTTTACTAGGTAATAAAAAACCATGTAGCTACACCATACAGGTCACTTTGCAGACACTATAGTTCAAGCATACTGCAGAATTGATTTTTTTCCCAACCATTCTTGCTAAGAGTTTTAGTTGAAGTGACTTTGGCTTCTAGCAATTTCATCCTAGTTTGGAAACTACTTCAGGCAGCTTTAGACTAGAGAAGGAAGACATATAGAGATTAGAAAGAGAGCCATGTCCTTTATTCTTTGCTAGGTCTCCAGCACTTAAGCTAGGGGAAATCTTCCTCTGTCTTGGTGGGGCCCCTGGTCAACTCAGGAGTATTTCTAGGCATAGAACCAACTTTCCCCCAATATTCGCTATGGTCTCCAATCTAGTGCTTACAAGGAGAGAGTAGCTTCACACTCTCCAAATCCTGATTTGAAAGTGGGAAACGTCATAAAGAATCTTGCTGGTGGTATTGTGCCACTACCTCATTTTTATAAGTTAGACCCTCAAAGTCCAGGAAATTAAAATAATCTATTCTAGTTACTTGATGTGTTAGCAGAGGAAGACTCAGCCTTCTCTACCCTTCGGGGGAGCATGTTCTGTGTGGTCTTCAGGTCTATCTTCTGATGAAGCGTGGCTGCATTACTTGGCATCTCATAGCCTTTATCACTCATTGTGACTGACTAATTGTTTTCACATTTACTCAGATGAATGGTTGAGTTCTCTCATCAGTATTTGTGCACCTGAATGGCATTACTGGTGCCATTGTTAGGAAATGAGATCCTCAAGCATTTGTGCCATGGGTGAAGGTTGGTGTCCCCATCTCTCCGGGGAGCTCTAACTCCAGCAGGTCAAAGCTAGGTGGTGTGACTTGACTATTCTCAGTTGACCCAGTTGCACTTTTCCATTGAGAGTGATATTCTATTGAATTCTCTTTCAGATCTAAGCTCCTGTCGATAACAGCTCTAGGATTCCTAGGACATACAGGGTTAGGTGGAAACAATGCTTTATTGTTTCAGTAGATGAGCCTTTTGCTTCCCTTGCTAACCTCTTACAATTGGAGGGTGAGTCTGCCACATGTTTGCAAGACTTTATTGAGTTTATTGTTTATTTGTTCTAAATAACATTTGGATTGGGCTCAAATAGTAAGGATGCTTGTAGGTCTTTCAGACTTTCATTGAAAGCATCCTATTTTGTCTTCCTTCTCTCTTCCATCCTCTGGGCAGCTTCCATGTTTGGCGATGACCCTGCATTTTCCTTTCAGCTTCACTACCTCCTCTTTTTCATACAAGCTACGTTTCACATGAACTCTGTCTGCCTTAAGTTTATAATCCAGAGAACTAGAGCAGGGCATTTACCTTCAAAACAGCGCTACGAGGCGTACTGCACTGTGATCTTCATTTTATTGATAAGGAAAGTGAGATTTCAGATATTAAACAAATGTTAGTAAGTGGAAGCTGAAGGGATTTAGATGCTAGTCCTTCAGCTAGCATCTAAATTCTATTCTAGGCTCATCCACCTTAATGTATTGCCTCCAGAATCTTGAGTCTTGCTGTTGGAGTTAAGCATATGTCTCGGGCACTATTAATATCAAAGCCAAGTTGGCATTCTGGGATTATTTCTGGATTTAAATTCTCAGATAAAGAATCTCATATCACTTTTATTTTGTATTTGAATCTCTGCTATTGAACTAGAGCTATTATTTTTTTCCCTCTATTCCCATTGTCTATACCAGGGGGAAAATTCCTGAACAGAACACCAATTGCTTATGTTCTAAGATCAAGAATAGACAAATGGGGCCTCATAAAATTACAAAGTTTCTGTAAGGCAAAAGACACTGTCAAAAGGACAAATCGGCAACCAACAAATTGGGAAAAGATCTTCACTAACCCCACATCTGACAGAGGGCTAATATACAATGTATACAAAGAACTCAAGAAGTTAGACCCCAGAAAACCAAATAACCCTATGCAAAAATGGGGTACAGAGCTAAAAAAGATTTTTCACCTGAAGAAATTCAGATGGCTGAGAATCACCTTAAAAATGTTCAACATCATTAGTCATTAGAGAAGTGCAAATCAAAACAACCCTGAGATTTCACCTTACACCAGTCAGAATGGCTAAGATTAAAAACTCAGGAGACATCAGGTGTTGGCAAGGATGTGGATAAAGAGGAACACTCCTCCACTGCTGGTGGGACTGCAAGCTGGTACAACCACTCTGGAAATCAGTCTGGCGGTTCCTCAGAAGACTGGACATGATACTTCCGGAGGACCCAGCCATATCACTCCTGGGCATATACCCAGAAGATTCCCCAGCATGCAGTAAGGATACATGCTCCACTATGTTCATAGCAGCCTTATTTATAATAGCCAGAAGCTGGAAAGGACCCAGATGTCCCTCAGCGGAGGAATGGATACAAAAAATGTGGCATATGTACACAATGGAATACTATTCAGCCATTAGAAACAATGAATTCATGAAATTCTTAGAGAAATGGATGGAGCTGGAGAACATCATACTAAGTGAGGTGAACCAGTCTCAAAAGAATACCCATGGTATGCACTCATTGATAAGTGGATATTAGCTCAGAAGCTCTCAATACCCAAGACACAATTCGCATATCAAATGATATCCGACAAGAAGAAAGGAGTGGACACTGGTGCTGGAAAGGATTAAAGCATCAGTGTAGAGGAATATCAGAACAGGGAAGTGGGAAGGGGTGGATGAGGGAGCAGGGGGTGGGAAAAGGACATGTGGGACCTTTGGGGGCCGGGGAACCAGAAAAAGGGAAATGAAATGTAAATATAGAATATATCCAATAAAAAAACAGAAAAAAACCAAAAACCAAAACAAAACAAAACAAAAAAGATATATGTCTCTCCATAGAAAGAGCCCAGTAGAAGTATGAAGTTAATAGTCAATTTTACTTACAGATACCTTTAAAATGCCATGGAAGGAGGTCACAGATTCAAGTTTAACGCCTGGGAAGTTCACTTTCTGCTGTTGCAATGGAATAGTCAAGAATGGATGCTATGGTTTGAACATGTTCTCCCTAAAGTTCACGTATCATGAACATAATGATCCATTAATAGTATTTGGAGGCAGAGGCTTTCATGTCATTAGAAGTCATGTGTGTAGGGAATGATGTGGAAGACAGGCTCAAGCTGGTCTGCTTGCCCTGTCTAGCCATGCCAGACTGTCTTCTATGTTATGATAAAGCAAGAAAGTCCCCACCAGATGACAAGCAGATACTGACACCATGCTCTTGGAGATCTCAATCTCTAGAACCATGAACCAACTTCTATTTTCTTTTTATAAATTATCTGGACTTAGGTATTTTGGTATCACTGGGTAACCAATGAAGACATTGGGTAACATAAGTATACAAATTTATTTTCATACATTTCTGGAGCTTGGTAAATTCAAGACCAAGGTACTGCCCTACTTCTCTTTATTTTATTTTATGTGTATATGTGCCTGAATGTATATATGGGCACCATGTGTGTGCAAACGTCTCCAGAGGTCAAAAGAGGGTATTAGATCTCCTGGAACTGGAGTTACAGCTGGTTGTGAGGTGCCATGTGGGTGCTGGGAACCGAACCCGGATCCTCTGTAGGAGCAGTAGGAGTGGTCCTAAGCACTAAACAATTTTTTCAGACCTGGCTATGGCCTTCGACCTGTGTCCACGTAAGCTGGACGATGGAGTCACAAAAAACAAATAAACTCTGAATTCATGCCACAGACGAGCAAACTCAGGCCCTCAGTCCTTTTTTATAGGAACATCAACAAGCTCATTCCCGAGGGTGTGGCCTCCCCAAAGACCTCACCTCCCTAAACACCCCCCCTTCAAGCTGTTACATTGAAGATTACGTTCCCAATGCAAGGATTTTTGGGAATGGAACACATTCAAAGCAAGGGAATGATGTTTTACTTTAAAGACTTTTAAGAAAAATTCAAGAATAGATTTTGTGTAATTTGAGAGTAGTGTTTTCCAGCAGAGAAGTAGAGGAAACTTCCGTTTGTATTTTTTTTTTTTTGTCTTGACATTTAACTAATCTGATTTTTTTTTTTAGCTAATGTTGTATGGCTTATGGTTTATTTTTAGTTGCAATATGGTTTTTATGGTTGTTTTGAAGGGGCCTTCCAAGCTGAAGCACAAGTTGATGTGGACTGCGATGATGTTATTTGCTTCATTGGAGATCTGGGCCCTGGCAGGAAGCCTGTGCTGCTTTAGGCATGCCAGGCTGTGCACTTGGTGTTCTCACCTGCTTACCGTTTGGGAGGGCATTTTCTTGGTGTTGGGACTAGCAGAACAGGGCTTGGAGCTTGGGATGGTCTCTAAGGGCTTGAATCCTACAGCAGTGACATTCAGAGAACTTTCTTTCAGTCTGATTTTGGAGAGGTTGGTCAGGTTGAGTAGAAGGAAGCTTTCCCTGACATTTGTGTCTTAATAAAAATCCTACTCACTGAAAGGATGCGAGCCCCACAAGCTGCTGCTTTATCCTAGATAGAGGAAATAAGTGTGCAGTCACATAACACCGACTCTGAAGTCTCCAGATGTGCATATGGTTTGATTTCTCTGGTGCATGCTCTGATTATATTTAGACAAAACTTCCCAGAAGGTGCCTTTCTGTTTTGCCCCAGATTAATGAGAATGCTTGGCTGTACTCCCTGAAAGGACGCTAAGTAAGGTGAGCTATGCATTAATTTACTCGGAATGGTAATTCGGGAGATCTCTCACTGCACTCACCCTGGGCTCTGTCATCTGTCAGTCTGCCAACTATGAAAAGGAAAAGTGTGACCAGTGCACAGTCCCCGAAGGGGGGGAAAAGGAATTCTCCTCAGATTTGTAACATTTTTTACCTGCATCATGAAAACCGAAGGGAGGCTGCTACATGCAATTCTGTGAGCTCAGCTGGTTTTTGAAAAGAACAAATGTAACCAAGAAAATTCACATTACAGAGCCAATTATGCAGAAACTTCACTAAATCTGAACTCTCACAGTGGTAGCTTTTGCCTCTGCTATATCAGCATACAGTTTGGGGCATTCACGATATGTGCTAATAGTTTGGTTAAGATCTCCTGGAAAGGAAGATTGGTCACACACAAGTGATAAGGGACCAAACCTCAAAACTATATGAACTGGGCAATGCCGAGCTTGAATCTGTATTATTTTGAAGAAATAAACAGACTCAACCTCCAGGTGCTTTTGTCCAATTAATAGTGACTGCCAACCTAGTGAGGCAGGGGTTAGGATTCTTGGCTTTATAATTTTTCCCATCTCACTGTGAACTCTCTTTCTTTCCACTCCAAACAGGGAGAGACCTGGGATTGACTGTCACAATCACACAGGGTAGTTTGCTACCTTTTTATTGTGTAATGCTAATTGTCCCACTGTGTAGCTCAGGCTGGTCCCTTCACATCTTAGCCTCCCAAGTGCTGGGATTGTAGGTGTGTACCAAGATACCTGGCTCAACCAGGTGACAAGTCTGTCTTTGGTTGTGCACTTATTTGGTGTCATTAGCAAAACAATATCAGCCTACTTACTATCTTCTGGATTTTTATGTTCACGGTATCTCCAAGTAAAGGAACAGCAACTCCTTTCTTAGGAATTGGTTTAGCAGTAGAATGATATTTCTTTCTTTTTCTTTTTCCATTGGTTCTTGAGACACAGTCTTATGTAGCCCAGGCTGGTTCTACAGATTTCCCTTAGCGCTGGAATTCTGGTGTGTATGCCATGCCCAACAATATTTCCTAGTGATCATAGTAATTCATAAGCCGTATAATCCACAAAGCAGTATAATGTCATATCATAATCTCAGCCTTTTTGTGGAATTTCCAGCCACTAGAATTTCTTTAACCAGAAACTGAAGGACACATATAATAACAGCCACAGTGACAACCCACGCTGCTCCTAATGGCCAACTTCTTGACTTGCTCCAACAACCTCATATTCGAGTAGGCTTTCAAATTAGGTTTAGTTTAGTCAGTGGGTTTTTTGTTTTCTATCACTGCTACAACAAATGATCACAAATGTAGTGGGAGGAGACATTGTAAATCTAAGATATCAGTGCTCAGAAGCGCAGCACAGCTGGGTGGAGCACGCATGTGTTCTTTCTGGGGGTTTGAGAAAGAGAGAGAATGGGTCGGGGAGAAGCTGTTTCTGCGCCTCTGAACTCTCCTTAGTTCTCACTTCTTCCTCCACCTTCAAAGCCGGCAATGGCAGACACAGTTTTCACAGAGCCTTTCTCTGACACTGCTTATCTCTATAACCATGGCTGTGAGAGATTCCCCACTTTTAGTCTTTACAGAAGCTTTATTTATTTTATGTGTGTGAATGTTTTGTCTGCTTGTATGGGTATGTGTGTGCCTGGGGGCCAGGAGAGGGGTGTTAGACCACTTGGAACTGAAGTTATGGATGGTTGTGAGCTACCATGTGGGTGCTGGGAACCAAACCTGGATCTTCTAGGAGAGCACCCAGTGTTCATCACCTCTGAGCCATCTCTCCAGGCGCAGGAGTGCCCACTTTTAAAGATTCTTATGGCTAGTTTAAACGTCTTCACAAAAAAGTCAAGAAAAATCTCATCTCAAGGTCTATAGTCCTAAGAAACATTTTCCCCCTCCATGTTAGGTTTCATATGTGCAGGTTCTGGGGAACTGGATGTCTACAACCTATTGTGGACCATAATTCTGCTTACCGCAGCAGGGTGAGGAGAGGCCAGTCAACGCTTATGTACTCTGAGACCCTTGTGCTGGGAGAGCAGCTTCATTGTTTAATAAAGAGACAGTAAAGTTACATTCTTGGCTAATTTACTGAAGGGTGTGTTACTAGATCTTTTTTTTTTGTTTTGTTTTGTTTTTTTTTGTTTTGTTTTTTGTTTTTTCCAGATAGGGTTTCTCTGTATAGCCCTGGCTGTCCTGGAACTCACTCTGTAGACCAGGCTGGTCTCAAACTCAGAAATCCGCCTGCCTCTGCCTCCCAAGTGCTGGGATTAAAGGCGTGCGCCACCTCCACCCAGCTCTACTAGATCTTTTTGATGTGGTGTTTTGGCTCCCAGAGAGCAAAATGCTTTTCCATTACTACAGCAGAAATATACTGGAAGACAGAAATATTAACCATAGATTCCATAACAAAAGAAGGTCCAAAAGTGTGGCAAATTCCAATAAAGCTGACATAATAAAACAAAAGTCTTAACTGGGCACAGAGAATTTGTATAAACGAAGATGAGTGTCCATCTTTTCAATATACCTATTGTAGTTTATCATTTTCTAAATAATTTATTTTCTAGATAAATCTTGGTCAAACGGAAGATACGAGAATGCTTCGCTATCCTGGGACATAGTATATATTGATTATTTTTTTTCTTGTTGCTGTAACAAAATAGCTGATAAAATCAATTTAAATGAGGAAGTTATTTCATAGGCTGAGGAAATACAGATGGTCCTGTCAAGGGAGGCATGGGCAGTGGGAACACGAGGAGGATGCTAGCACGTCTGCAGGCAGGGAGCAGAGAGAGACGGACATTGGTGCTCGATGGCTTCCTTTTTGATTCAGTCTGAGAGCACAGCCATGGAATGACGGTCCCCATACCCACGCTGGATCTTCCTGTCTCACTTCAACCTCTCTGGAAACTCCTTCTCTGACATACCCATAGGCATGTCTCCTGAGTGATTTCAAACCCCTTCCCCCCACACCCAAATCTGACAGAGTATTAACAATCAGACACTGGATGAGAAGACTTCTCTAGGACGTTCTGAGGGACATGGCTAGGAGAACATTCTGCTCGGCTAGGAGTTAAGGAGTTTCTAGTTCAGAGACGACAGTGATGGGATTCCTGTGGGGACTGAGCAAATGTGACAGGGATGGGGATGGAGGTGTGTGTGTGTGTGTGTGTGTGTGTGTGTGTGCGCGTGCGTGTGTATGTGTGTGTGTGTGTGTGTATGTGTGTGTGTGTGTGTGTGTGTGTGTGTGTGTGTAGGTGATCTGTTGACTCACTTTTTGGTCTAGTGTGGTTTCAGAAAAGGTCCTTGACTTTCCTGGATGTAGGAAAGGGTGGGATGAAAGGAAAGGGAGAAGCAGAAGGAAGGAAAGGGGGAAGGAAATTGGAAGCTGAATTGGAAGAGAAGAGAAGAGAAGAGAAGAGAAGAGAAGAGAAGAGAAGAGAAGAGAAGAGAAGGGAACTTGACCTTTGCCAGCAAAAGAAGTAGGTTAATGGCAAGAGCCACAGGCATTGTGGAGACCACGCTGTGTTAAATGTATTATTTGGCTCATTCAATTCTTCATGCTCAGTTATTATAATCCCATTTTATAGATGAGCCAATTGAGAAAGAAATTTCAAAACCAGTTGATTTATTTATTGCTCCTCATCACCTACAGACTAACTTGGATCTGATGGGGGAACAATATGTCAGGGCTAAACGTCAGCTGGTCAGCTGGCCCCCCAGGGGTGTCCCGAGGGACGGCGCTTTACTGGAGGTGTCCCATATGGCCATCTTTTTGAATTGTCTTCCCCACAGAGGACTTCGGTAAGTGTTGGAGTTTGAGTATAGATGCCCATGGCAGTCAGGCCCAAGGGTCGGGAAAGATAGAGGAAAGCTCACCCAGGAGAGTGAACCGTCACCACCCTGCTTCAGCTGTGTAGTTTCCAGGCCATGGTGTAAGAGTCGGGACCCGCAGAGGCTGAGTGCATTGGCTCATGCTGGCTGGCTCACCGTCCCATTAAATGCAGCAGAAGAGAAGAGAGCCCAAGACCCACCTCCCGCTACAGGGTCATGGCTTACTTGGTGCTGGGCCATTCTCTCCGCATGGCTGGGGTCATCAGGCTGGATGCTTCCTGAGTGATTCCGTTCCAGCTTCTGCAAAGGTATCATTCTGTATATAAAAAGTATGTGTGTGCACTAATTAGCCCCCTTCCCCAACACTGAAGGACTAAGAAACCAAAATGAGTCTGTTGGACTCCTAGTTTATCAAGTCAGTCAGCACTGGCCTGTGTGTTCAGCGAATGCTCTCTAGCAGGCACCATCCTCATCCCCAGCTCCTTGAGTGAGAGCAGAGGTGGCATTAGGTGACAGTGAGACGAGGTCCCGCTAAAGGAGTAAAAGATGCTTTCCACAAATGCTAACTCTTAGACGAGACAATATACATTTGAAGCCAAAGGTATCAGTTTATTTTCCAATGGGGCAAATGCCAGAACAGGTAGAAGATGGCAGGTCTTCGATCCCAGCAAAGGTTTGGGGAATGTGGGTCTACTCCTGACGTGCATCTGGAAAAAAAAAAAACTGTATGAAAAGATTGGGAGAGAAAAGGAAGCGGTGGTCTACTCCAGGCGGCTCCTGCTGGTGCTGCATGTGGGGTGGGGGGGGGGAGGGGTAGGGGGGTGAGGGTGGGGGGGGAAGGGGAGAGTCTGCCACTTGGCACGAAGGAGAGCAGGTCACTCCAGAGGACACGGGGAGAGGAGGAGGGTCAACACACGGGTGGGGCTGCCTTACAGGTGACTTTGAGGGCTAAAGGAAGTCACTTGTTCCTTGGTCTCTTGTTCTTGGTCACTAATGGGAAGACACCCACTCCACACGTGCTAAACTGAAGACAAACCGGGAAGGGGAAGGCACAGTCACCCGTTGAGGGGTGAGGCCCTTAAAATTTTAACCCAGAATTGCTCCTATCTAAAGGAAATACAGGGTAAAGAGTGGAGCAGAGACTGAAGGAAAGGCCACCCAGAGACTGCCCCACCTGGGATCCATTCCATATACAGACACCAAACGTAGTCACTACTGCTGATGCTAAGAAGTGCTTGCTGACAGGAGCCTGATACAGCTGTCTCCTGAGAGACTCTGCCAGAGCCTGACAAATACAGAGGGGGATGCTCACAGCCAACCATTGGACTGAGTACAAGGTCCCCAAGGTCCCCAATGGAGGAGTTAGGGGAAGGACTGAATGATCTGAAGGGGTTTGTAACCTTACAGGAAGAACAGCAATATTAACCAACCGGACCTCCCAGAGCTCCCAGGGACTAAACCACCAACCAAAGAGTACACATGGAGGGACCCATGGCTCCAGCTGCATATGTAGCAGAGGATGGCCTTGTCAGACATCAATGGGAGGGGAGGCCCTTGGTCCTGTGAAGGCTCGATGCCCCAGTGCAGGGGAAAGCTAGGGTGATCAGTTGGGAGTGAGTAGGTGGGTGGGGGAGCACCCTCATAGAAGCGGGGGTGGGATGGGGGTTTGAGGAGGGGAAAATGGGAAGGGGATAACATTTGAAATGTAAATAAATAGGATAACCAATAAATTTTCTTTTTTTAAAAAAAGGACTTTCATGTCTGGTGTGGGAGAGGGTGTGCCTAGTTCTGCTGGGACTAGACGTCCCAGGGTGGGGGGGTACCCAGGGGCAGCTCCCCTTTCTCTGAGGAGAATGGGAGGGGTATGGGGGAGGGATTTGTAAGGGCAGGACTGGGAGGAGAGGAGGGAGGGGGCTGTGATGAGGATGTGAAGTGAATTAAACAAAACAAAACAAAACAAAAACCAAAAAAGGGCGTTAATACTTGTAATTCATATTGGAGCACATTAACTCAGGCGTTACTGAAAATCAGAGGGATCCTTTAAAAATAATTCCAATTTAATAATACAATTGAACAATTTCCCAGTGACTTTCTAAAGACGCCTCCCCACCCCCCATCGCCCTAGCAATTAATCGTGTAGATAGTGGCTTCACAGTCAGGCCTTCACCACATTGTTGTTGAGTGGATACAAGCTATTAGGCTGACAGTGGCAGTTCAGAGGGGACTTTTGAGGTTGGTTGCAGGGCGAGATTCTGCAAAACGGATGTTGAAAAACCCCATGCCACTCTCTTGTTTTTGTCACAGAGGCACAGTGGCCGCAGGAGAACCATCTTCTGCGGATATCGGGAGTTCCCTGAGCGCCTGAGGGGGCTTGTGGTTTTCGTGGCTTTTGGCACACTCTTCCCTCAAGAGGTGAACAGCCCAGGACTAGGCGGAAGCCTGCACGTCTCCTCTGGTGCACAGCGCTTTTGTTCTCCCGGGAGCCCAGCCCTGTTTACTGCCGCCCCCGCCCCCCGCAGCCCAGATATTACTGATGCCCCGCGAGGAAGCCACTCTAAAGACCCGCGTGGGGCCCATTAACGCCTCAGCGGCAGCTCCCTGCGAGCGCTGCCACAGCAAGACATCATTTCAGGACTCCAGGCTGTACCCACAGCGTGAGAGCCGTTTTAATCTAGACTCTGCCTCCTCATGCTTCTTTGTATTTAGAACGGGGTGTTTTTCTGCCATTAGTTGGTGATTTTCTTGCAAAATAAGCTATTTTATGAGAAATGCCTGATTATTGCTGCCAGGAAATTCATATCCAACAATTTGCCGTAAAATGACAGTCTTAAAAAGTTAGTGTTGTTTAGACAAATGCAAATATTTTCAACAATTATTCTGTATTTAATCACCGCACGGTCCTGCCCTCCCCCGTCTCCTTCCTCGCCCATGTGCCGTTACCGAGTGTTTCAGGGAGGTGAGCACTGAACTGAGCCTTAGCTGGGTGGTGTTTACCCTTTTCATCCCATCCTGTAGGAGTCTGATCCATTTCAGCAGAAACCAGGTGACCCTGAGTAAAAACCCAGGCTGTTAGGTCCAGACAGCTGACAGTCAAAGCTCAGAATGCTGTGTGTGAGCTTGGAGCAGGAGACACCAGCAGAGGGAAGGGCTGCCTCATGGGCCCTTGGGAGCACAAGCCCCCTTTTGTAAAAAAAAAAAAAAAAAAAAAAAAAAAAGAAAGAAAGAAAGAAAGAAAGAAAGAAAGAAATGGATGAACGCAAATGTAAAGTTCAATTCCCCCACCCCCTTAAAAAAAGATGGTATTTTACTATGGCTTAGAACTCTAGAATTCCAGGGCTCATCTGATCCTTTAGCCTTGGTCTTCTGCTTAGTAGGACTTCAGACAACCCACTGTGAAGGCTGTGAACTTTCCTGATGGACTTCCGGCAATGGAAGATTGTATTTTGCTCACACAGAGGTCTGTTGGTGCCTCTGGGAGTTCAAGATGAACAAGTTTCTCTACAACTCTCAGGAAGGGCTGAGTGGGAATGCGTCTGGTCTGGTTATGTCTGAGTAAAGCGTCGAGCAAAGCTTTCCAGGGCTCAGTCCAGTACTGCTGTGTCATCTCAGCAAAGTATTAAGGTCTAGACAGTGTCAGTTAGCGGCGGCCAGAGGCTCTGCTAAATGCCCAGGAAAAAATTTTAACTGTAGAACCTTCCCATCTCCCTGTATAAAGCAAAGATGGAGTCTATTAGAGGGCACTCTTCTTTCTCCTGCCTGTCCAGAACTCCGGGACTCATGATCCTTCTGCCTCAGCCTCCTGCAGAATAGGACTCTAGGTATACCACTGTGTGTGCCTTTCCATCCGAGAAAATGGCGAACTGCAATAGCAAAACTACAAACAAGTATGATCAGTGGCTGTCGGTTCTACCCTGGTAAGTCTGAATCGCTGAAATGAGGGCTTCAGGTTGCCTCTGCTTTTTAGAGAGGTGGGTCTGCTCACATTGGTTACTGGGCATCCCCTGAGCCTGGCATTATGACTGACACTTTGTGCTAGGGGCAGACCTTGTGTGTGCTTGGCTGCTGAGAATGCTTCCGATTTCTGTTTTTTGGTTCAATGCCAGAGAATCTTTGGGTAGACTTGTGAAACCCAAGAACTTCCGTGGGTGTGGCCAAATGGGTCTTGGATTCCTATGTGCGTGCTCTCCTCTGTGCAGTGGGTAGAAAGCTTCCCTGTCAGGGAGACATTTATCGTGCACACTTCCATGACTTCTCCTCCTGAGGATGCTCTATGGACCACTTATGCTTTAGTCACAAGCATGGCAAATATGTGTCTACTGGCTTAGTAGTTCTGAGAGCACCGTCTAGAGAGCTATATTTATGGCAAGTACTGAAGTAAGCTGTGTGCACTGAAGTTTGGGAACTGTCTTTGTCAGGGTTTCTATTCCTGCACAAACATCATGACCAAGAAGCAACTTGGGGAGGAAAGGGTTTATTCAGCTTACACTTCCACATTGCTGTTGATCACCAAAGGAAGTCAGGACTGGAACTCAAGCAGGTCAGGAAGCAGGAGCTGATGCAGAGGCCATGGAGGGATGTTCCTTACTGGCTTGCTCCCCCTGGCTTGCTCAGCTTGCTCTCTTACAGAACCCAAGACTACCAGCCCAGGATGGCACCACCCACAATGGGCCCTCCCACCCTTAACTGAGAAAATGCCTTACAGCTGGATCTCATGGAGGCATTTCCTCATGGGAGGCTCCTTTCTCTGTGATAACGCCAGCTTGTGTCAACTTGACACACAAAACCAGTCAGTACAAGAACTAAGGTCATAAAAGATGACATTCAAATTCAGTGGCCTGAATTAGGGATCCTCCTGGGTCTCACACCTTTGCCTTTCTCTGGTCATTTCTACTTACCCTCCACAGTGACCTGATACCAGTGTCTTCTGACACTGTCCCCAAACCTGGTGGCATAAGTTCTTTCATCCAGCTCGTTGTCTTTGGTCTTCTTCCGTGGCATTCCCGTCTGTGAGCTCCTTAGGAGAGGGATGGAATTTTGGCACACTGAACTTGGCATCTCAGATTCCATCATGGTAGGATTACTAATTCCACTCGTATGAATACACTGTAAATATTGGTAAACTACCAAAATAGCTATTGCTTTTTAGCAAACATATTGGAATTGTTCTGTTAGCTGAATACCTTCTCCCCTGATTTCTGAACAAAATGGCATGACGAGGCTTGTGCTCAGGAAATAGGAGCGCTTCATAAAAGGGTTCCATGCACAGAGCTGACTTCCTGTCTTCTGACTTCCTGTCTTTTGACTTCCTGTCTTCTGACTTCCTGTCTTCTACTTGTCCTTAGCAGTCAGGATATCTGACTGCTCTGGGTAGCCTGGGCTCTGAGGTGAAACATTAGATGAGAACTAATTGGACAAATTAGAACTGTAAGAACAAAATGTAATTTTGAGTTCACAATCAGTATAAGTCAGAGAGCAAAAGGAAGGGCGTGTTTTCAGATCCTCTTGCAAAGAGGTGAGCTGTTGCACATGTCCTGTGCACCACCACACCCGAAGTAGTGTGGCTTGTGATTTATCTATATGCATGAGTTTCAAGAGTTAGTTTCAAGTGTTAGTTTTATTCCTTTTTCATCTAAAACAGAGATCCAAGAGTGTACCTCAAGGAATCCTTCGTGCCTTTGATGTCATTTGCCAAGTTTGACACCTATTTAGAAATGTTTTCATATGGAGATGCCCGTTGCTTTCATTGGCCTTAGAAGGGTTGACGAGCTTGGAAATTTAGAATCATGTTCTAGAATTCCTCAAAGGTGGAGAGCCATTTTTTTTAATTTCATATTTATTGTTGCGTGCATGCATGACGTATGTATGTGGGTCATTTGGAGGTAAGAGATCAGTTTTGTGGATTTGGCTCTTTCCTTCCATCTGTATGTGGCAGGGATTGAACTCTCAGGTATGAGGCCTTCGAGGCAAGCACCTTCACTCCCTGAGGTCTCTCAGCAGCCCTAATCCCAGACTTTAGCAGCTGAAAGCAAAGCGTTTCAGAGATAGTTTTCAAAGGTCAAATTATTATTATTATTATTATTATTATTATTGTTGTTGTTGTTATTTGCTCATTCATTCACTGTGTGATCATAAATAACTTCTTTGCTGTTTAGTGTCCTTGACAGTAAATGGGATGCCAGTGTTGGGTACTTCTCAGAAGGGTCATGAGAATTCAGTGAGTGTATACAAGGTTGTGCTTGCTAGGTTTGTGTGTGTGTGTGTGTGTGTGTGTGTGTGTGTGTGTAAACTAGAGTCACCTGAAAAAGGGGGTGACAAGTGAGGAATTGCCATAGATGTGCACATGGGCACATCTGTGGGGGGCATTTTCTTGATTAATGATTGGTATGGGAGGCCCAGCCTACTGTGCCTAGTACCACCCCTGGGCAGATGGTCCTGACTCGTATTAAGAATGCAGGTTGAAATGCAAGCTGGTACAACCACTCTGCAAATCAGTATGGCGGTTCCTCAGAAAACTGGATGTGATACTTCCGGAGGACCCAGCCATACCACTCCTGGGAATATACCCAGAAGATTCACCAGCATGCAATAAGGATACATGCTCCACTATGTTCATAGCAGCCTTATATATAATAGCCAGAAGCTGGAAAGAACCCAGATGTCCCTCAACAGAGGAATGGATACAAAAAATGTGGTATATATACACAATGGAGTACTATTCAGCCATTAGAAACAATGAATTCATGAAATTCTTAGAGAAATGGATGGAGCTGGAGAACGTCATACTAAGTGAGGTGACCCAGTCTCAAAAGAATACCCATGGTATACAGTCACTGATAAGTGGATATTAGCCTAGAAGCTTGGAACACCAAAGACACAAATCACATATCAAGTGATGTCTTACAAGAAGAAAGGAGTGGACACTGGTGCTAGAATGGACCAAAACATCATTGTGGGAGAGTACAAGAACAGTAAGGTGGGAGGGGGTGGATGAGGGAGCAGGGGGAGGGAAAAGGACATGTGGGACCTTTGGGGGTGGGGAACCAGAAAAAGGGAAATGAATTGTAAATATAGAATATATACAAAAAAAAAAAAAAAAAAAAGAATGCAGGTTGAAGCCGGGCGGTGGGGGTGCACGCCTTTAGTGCCAGCATTTGGGAGGCAGAGGCAGGTGGATCTCTGATTTCAAGTCCAGCCTGGTCTACAGAGCAAGTTCCAGGACAGTCAGAGCTGCAAAAACCAAAAGAGAAAAAGAAAGCAGGTTGAGCAAGCTAAGGCCAGCAGGCCAGCAAACCAGTGTTTCTCTACTCCAGTTCCTGCCTCCAGGGTTCTGTTTGGGTTTCTGTTCTGACTTCCTTTAATGATGGACTGTTACCTGGAGGTATAAGCCATTAATAAAGCGTTTCTTCCCCCAAGTGGATTTTGGCCAGTGTGTTGTGTTTTTTTTTTTTTTTTTTTATCATCACAGAAATAGAAATCGAAGCAGGAGAGAAGTGTTCATAACAAGGGGTTATGACATGGTAATTCAGTAAGTGCTGGTTCATGTTATCGCTGTTGGTTTTATGACTTTCTCATTATCCTGTAGTGAGTCTTGCACCCGACACATCTTTGTATCCCCACTCTCCGTGCAAATTTCCATTTCTTGTGTTCCCCAGTGCCTTGTCCTTTCATTTGGTCTGTTAGTCTCAGGGCAGACAGTCCTGTCTTCTGCACTGAAATACCTATGGCGCCCTTGTACGAACAAGATTCTTTAGCAGGCAGTAACATTCAGATATATTCCTCCTTTCTTTCCTAGTCTTAATCAATGACGCCTTCTATTCTTCAGGGATGTGCTCTGCATAGATATTTTGCATAATTTTGCATTTTCTGCATAATTCTGTTTTGCCGCATAACACCGTTGTCAGTTCATCTCCTTCTTTCTGTGCCTTGGAAAGAAAGTCATCTGGTATGGTTGGCAGTCTCAAAGTGTTTACTTGTTAACATTACATCTTGGAAAGAGTCCCCAGAGGCATGTGAATAGGCAACAAGCAAAATAACAATAAAGAAAATCAATGGAGAAAAAGAAATCCCAACAACTATACATCCCTGTAAAACGGATTTGTGGTTGTCAGTGCTTCCTAGGCGTTCTGCCTGTCGGCCTCCAGGCTGCTAATTGTATGTAATTATGAAGGGCTGAACTGTGAGTGGTCCTGACTAAAAGCTAGGAACACAGCCTCAGCCTGCACTCAGATGAAATATCGATCTGTAAAGAGTGATACGCTTTTTATTATCTCCGTGTTATGACTGCTTGGATAATATTTTTCATTGTGGAGGAACATCAAGAAAAATAGTCCTGACTTGAGTACCTTCCACATCAGGAGTTTAGGGAATTGAATAAAATAATATTTGTTTTCATTAGCTTACGCCTCAGGACAGAGGATTTTCATTTTGATAATTTGAATCTTAATCTTGCTGTGAATGTTATGGAAATATGTTTACTGCAGTAGAGACAAAAACCTGGAAGCTGTAAGGAGAGCAGGGCCGAGCTGACGGCTCTGTAAATGACAGGCTGGGAGATTCAGAAGAAAAACATCGAAAACATTGTTTTGTGTATATATGGTACGTGTGTGTCTCTGTGTGTCTATGTGTGTGTTCACATGTGACACAGCATGTATGTGGAGGTCGGAAGACAATTTTATGGGTCAGTTGTCTTCTTAAACCTTTATGTGGATTAAACTTAGGATCTTAGGCTTGAGTGGCAAGTACTTCACCTGCTGAGCACCTCGCCAGCCTAGGAGAGGATATTTTGAGTGTCATGAAGGGACAGTAGGATGGCTTAGAGGATAAGGGCACTTGCCACCAAGCCTGACAACCTATGTTTGCTCCCTAGAGTGCGCATGGTGGAAGAAGAAAACCAACTCCCTCGGGTTGTCTTCTGACTCCCCAGTGTGCACAGTGGCACACGTGCACCCCAACTCCATACAACAAATTAATAAATGTGATTAAAAATAAGTAAAGTGTCATGAGTAGCTTTTGTAGCATAGGGATTTTAAAAAATATCCCGATGGTTTCCTTCACACCGTAGATAACCTTGAAAGTCAGCTGGGGTGTTTGGAGCACTCGCCACAAGCCAAGATTCTGGAAAAATAACAATTATGGTCAGTTTTGTTTACCAATTGCTTATTGTTCTTTCAAAGCTTGAGAAAAAATATATATATTTATTTTAGATTGACTCGCCATAGAGAACAGTGTTAATCATTAGAGTTTCTCTAGTAGGTTTTGGGCTCTTGTTGACTGGGGTCTAGAATCAAAGCTCCTACCCCTGACTAGCTCTGTAGGTCTGTAGTGTTGCTTGAGCGTCAGTTGTTTCCATGTGAGCCAGAGCACCAGTAGGTTTTCTTCTCGCCTCCCTTCTGTGTCCAGCGTCAGGTAGACTGGATGGGCGTGGTGAGGCTGAGCAAACCACCTTGGCTAGAGGCTGATGCGACTGCAGAGCTGCGTTACAGCAGGACGTCGTGTGGCCACTCAAATAGCAGAGACAAGGCCGGCTGGGACCAGCATGGCTGCACAAGACAACCACTACCTAACTGTCCTTTGCCCTGTTACAAGTGGCATGTCTACATGATTGACCTTGGAGAGGTGACCATACTCCTGTCACTTCTGATGACATGGTAGATCCAAGCCCTCCACTTAAGGACAAAAATGGGGAATTAGCCTTATTCTGAAAAAGAATCCCGACACATCCTTGGAATGTCTTACCTTTTCTCTATTTAACTTATGTATAATCCTCTTCGACTTAAATTGTTTTAAATTTAAATTTAATTTAACTTTATACGTATGGGTGTTTTGCCTGCATGTATGTGTGTGTGCCATGAGCACCCTGTGTGTTGGATCCTCTGGGAATGGAGTTACAGACAGCATCACTGCCATGTGGGTGCTGGGAATAGAACCTGCGTTCTCTAGTGAGCATGGAGTGCTCTTGACAGCCGAGCCATCATTTTTCCGGCCCCAATTTTCTCCTGCTTTTAAAGTTTGCTCATCTGATGAGCAAAATCCAAATTCCTTACTTTGTCTCATATCTGATAGTGATAAGAACCTAGAACGATGGCATAGTGTCTAGGTTTTCCTATCCCTGGGTCTTTCTTCCCAGGCTATTGCCATCAGCGACAAGAAAGTCAAATAAGATGCTTCTATTGAAATTAATTTGTGAACTGGCTTTATGTAATTATAAACTATTACCATAGATATATGTTTCCTCCATCCCAGTTGTATAAATTCTCATCTATATAACAAGTGCCATTTTTTTTCAGTGCTAGAAACTGTTAAAACACACACACACACACACACACACACACACACACATACACATACACACACTTCTAAGTTTATTCTTGGAATAATTCTTCCAGGCAGGTATCATACAGATGAAACTGAGGATCAGCAATGTTGGGTTCTAATGGGAGGGAGAAGATAAAGGGGTGTTTGAGGGAAAGGCCTTAACCTGATGTATCAAATAAGGGATTTATTAACGCTACACCAGGCAACATGATGTGTGTGTCCGTCTGAAGTTAGAAGGTTCCGTTCTGCCAAACTCTTAAAGGTTCCTGAAGGTCCTAGAAAGAGGAAGCAGTCTCAGCTAACCTGTGACCTGTGCTGCTTGCTTGCCATTCAATCTGCCTCAGATTTCCAGGCAGTTCAGGCCACGCACATCAACGTGGCCTCCCCGAGTAGCTCAGGTCACGGGCAGAGCTCCAGTTGCCAACATTTTAAAAGTATCTTTGAGGCTCACAAATCCTAGCACATCCTAACCTGACATTACTCGCACTCATGTTCTTCCTGCAAGTCGGACACTAGCATCAGTTTGACTTGTGCAATATCTCAGAGCGTGAGCCACACCCGACTCAGCCTGCCTGCGCCACAAAGGCTGGAAACAGGGAGGCTCTGAGCCCAGGACCCGCAAACAGACTCTAGTGTTCCAAAGCATGACTCTTCCGTTACCTAATCCCTTCTGAGAATCAATCCCTGGGGCAGCCTTTCAAACGGCAGAGTCTGAGGTCATTCTCAGACATCCTAACTCGGTCTTGTAACTACTGGACCCTGGAGTCTGCCTATTTCAAGCACTCCTCAGTGTCTTAGTTACTGTTCTATTGCTGGGAAGAGACACAGTGACCAAGGCAACTCATAAAATAGAGGGCTTGCTTATAACTCTCCTGGGTTAGTCTACAGGCATCGTGGCAGGAAGCAGACAGGCATGGCCCTGGAGTAGGAGCTGAGAACCTGACAACCTGACCCACAGGCAGAGCAGAGACAGACAGACACGGGGGTGTTGGCAGTATTAACCTCACCCCCACTGCCCCCCAAAGTAACAGTCTAGATAGAAAGTCATCCAAGAGAACTCTTAAACGTTGTGATAAGGATGCTGACGTGTAGCTCTCCACAATGGATGCTACTGGTGGGGGTGGGGAAGGACTGGTCTTTAAGGGGCTGGTCCCTGCAGAGTTTGACCATGCTCCACGGCAACATGGACAACATGAATTGGACTTTTTTCTTTGCTTGATCATTTTTTTGGGGGAAGGCCAAAAGGATAGGGGGCAAACCTGGGAGGACCAGGAACATAATGTGAAAGTTTCAAATAATCAATAAAAATATTATGTTAGAAAAGTTTTTGCAGCTGTTTTAAAAATCTAATGAATCAGAGATGGCTTTTCATCAATAGAAACATCAGAAAAGAAGAAATATTCATGAAATAAATCAAGCAGCAATAAATAGATATACAAATTAAAGCTTACAGGAAGTAAAATTAAAGCAGTAATGTGTTAGTTTTAATATACAAATCAATATATTTTTGTGTCTTTTGGCTTTTTGAGATAGGTTTTGCTACAGCCCTGGGTATCCTGGAGTTCACTACGTAGACCAGGCTTGTCTTGAACTCATAGAGATCTATCTGTCTCTGCATTCTGAGTGCTGGGATTAAAGATATGCACCAGCATGACCAACTCACAAATAAATATTTTTTAAAAAAAATGTACCAAATTAGCCAACATTTTGAAAATTGATCATTAAAGTTGTAGGTGCCAAGAACATGGACACATTTAAAACATTTTAAAATTAATTTCACAAAGTCCCTACTAGATACACACCATTATTCCATTTTTCACACAAGGAAACTGAGGTACATAGATGATAGAGTGCCTTTTTAGATATTGCCGGTGGGAGAAAATATTGATACTATCTTTCCATGGAGGTTTGATAACATGTTTAAGAACTTTGAGACATTTTGTCAATGTGGTTCTGTATTTCTGCTTCTAGAAATTTATTTTGTGAAAACAATTAGAAAGTCACACAAAAATGATTTATAAGATGGCCTGGTGACTGGTAGCCTTTTATGTAAAGTGAAAATGGGAAACATTTTAACTTTTCAACGAGAGCAAAATTGCTAACTAATGATAGCTTGCTCTTATAAGGGAACACAAACATCCATTAAAATTGTTTTAAAATCAATTTAAAGCAAAGGGAATATATTCACAATAGAATAAATGTACAAAGTCTTAAAATGTATGAATTATTCCACTGTTGCAAAATGCTCACATTAGAACATGACTGGCTGTCAGTCTAAGACCTTTGTAGGCGAGAAGCCCTGTTTTGTCTCACATCAAATATACATCCCACCATCATTGTCATATTCTGAGGACATTAGTCATTACTCAATGTTTTCAACTAAAGAAATGTAGTATGAAGTTAAGGAACTGCCTGGGTCTTTTCTTGCCCACCTCTGCTCCTCTGGTGGAGGCTGGTGCAGGGGCGATGTTGTCTCTCTTTCGATGGTCTGGCTGGCCCTCATCTTAGGATGAACAAAGGGAAAATGGCTGCTTTTCCGTAGCAGTGGAACAGGGTGTGTGCACGCTCATCTTGACTCAAGTTGTAAGGTAAGGAAAGGTGCTGAGACCTGGACTTATGTGGCCACGGGTTTCTGCCTGCAGTGACTGCCACCTCTCCCTGACCTGTGGACCGTGTAAAGATGACACGGAGCACAGGAGCGGAGGGTGGTAGCCTTCCTATCACAGTCTGGCACCCTTGGGTCTGGTGTCAAGTTCTGATTCTTAGACTAGACCACTTAGACACTGAATAAGACCCAAGACAAAAGGAAGGAGCTCAGTGCTCTTCTCTGGGCAAATGCTCCTGTTTGTTTAAGGAGATGGGCCGAGGTACTGGCTTGTGGCATTTGAAGGGTGAGGTAACATATATTCCTTGGAAATAAAGGCAACATTTTGTCCATGGCTAGCATTCCATGCAAAGTGCTGGTCTGGACAGAGGTGACCTCTGTGAGCATCAAGATATAAGGAAGGTGACATGAACAGGAAATTCTTATTTTGGTGTTTTGGAGCTCTGGTCTTCAGTTACAGTTTCTGCTTTTACAAAAGGGGTGGATTTGGACCAATCATCTTCTCTCTATCCAAAGGTTCGTTTCTGCTTTGTTAAGATGCACTTATAAATACTTCGCTTGATTTTTAAAAATTCATTCATTTATTTTCTATGAATGTGAGTACACTGTTATTTTCTTCAGACACACCAGAAGAGGGCATCGGAACTCATTACAGATGGTTGTGAGCCACCATGTGGTTTGCTGGGATTTGAACTCAGGACCTCCGGAAGAGCAGTCAGTGCTCTTAACCACTGAGCCATCTCTCCAGCCCCAGCTTAATTTTTTTTTCTTCTGGGTGTTGCTAATAAAACAGCAACCCTTTGTGTGGTGATTCCTATATACAAAGAACCATTCTAAACCCATTATACGGATTAAATTGTCGTAGTGACCTTTGTGGGACCATCATAACTATTATCATCCCCATTTGTAAATGAGGAAACTGAGCTACAGTCATTCTAATTGTCCATGATAAAATCTGAAGGAAATGCTTGGATTTGAACACAACCCAGGTAGTCTGGTTCAGAATGATATTTATATCACGACACTGTTATTTGAATCAAGTCAGATACAATATTTTTTTTTTTTTTTTGAAAAATGTGGCTGATACAGTATTTTCACTGAAGGTTACATTGCCTTGAAGGATGGGAAAAATGGGTACTAAAATGATTTTAGATTTATGGACAAAGTGCGGATGTTCACATGGTATAAAAGCAGATACATAGTAAATCTGTTGTTCTTAAACTTGACGAGGGAGGGGAGTGACTGGGAAAATAATGTCAAAATGACTCCTTGTAAGAGCAATCATAGACATGAAACAAACGGGTTGAGTAATATTAACATAGAGCAAAACAAGGCACACAGTAGGTGTCTTAGAGTAATATTAACACAGAGCAAAGAGAGGCACACAGCAGGTGTCTTGTGAATTCTTTCCTCTTCCCATGCTATTTGGTGTGAGAGGTGAGAAGTGGCCTGACTGGGCTCAAGCCTTCCGTAGGCCTCTGAAGAGCTTTTGTCTGAGTTTGACACACCTGGGCTGAGAGGCGGAGGGTGGGCTGAGAGTCGGAGGGTGGGCTGTTGCCGATGCAGCTCTCCCACCTGGACGGGAGCAGGAGGTAAGGCTGGGAGCAGTGAGTTACCCCCGCTCAGATATTTGCTCTAAGTGCACGAGTCAGCCAAGTTATTTGGAAAAAAAATTATGCAGGATTTCAATGTGACAATCAGTCTGCTATTCAAGAATAGATGAATATTCAAACCTAACAAATACAGGGGATAAGTAATTCCTGTTCTAAGTGTTACATATCTCTTGGGTCCCAGGAATAAATGTGAAACAAGTATAGCCTTCCTGGGTATGGAAAAATATACCCTAGACAAATTCCTAAGGAGGCTTGAAAAAGGAATTACTCTATTCATATTTAATGACTGTCTCACATGTGACTGTAGATGACAGAAGTGGATGTCAGGTGTCTTTCTCAGTCATGTTTCACCATATATATATATTTGAGACATGGTGTCTTAGGGTTTTACTGCTGTGAATAGGCACCATGACCAAGGCAACTTTTATTTTATTGGAGCTGGCTTACAGGTTCAGAGAGTCAGTCCATTATCATCAAGGGGGCAACATGGCAGAGTCCAGGCAGGCATGCTGCAGGAGGAGCTGAGAGTTCTACATCTTCATCTGAAGGCTGCTAGGAGAATACTCACTTCCAGGCACCTCGGGCAAGGGTATTAAAACCCACGCCCACACGGCCACACCTACTCCAGTGCCACACCTAACAGTGCCACTCCCTGGGCTAAGCGTTCTGCCCTCAGCTTCCTGATAGGATGGAATAAAAATTGCTGATGAGTAGATGTGCACTCTGAGGATTGAAAGTAGAAATGACTGTTTCTTTTTTAAATATAAAAGTTTAAATTTATGATTCTTTTAAGATTCTTACAAGATGATCTTTTAAGATAAATAATAAACTAGTTGGTCTTCTCTTTGTAACCGGAGATTGCTGCCTGCCAGTAAGAACAGCTGGTTGAGGAAACGGCGTGGCTCGCTCACGCCCTGTTAATCTATAGCAAGTTGCTTAGTTACGAACGTACACTGGTTCTTGGGAATCATTTGCTTTCTTTTCTTGTGCTACGTAATGTTATTTCTTGTGAAGGTATTGGGGAAATACACTGCTTTTTACATAGTCATTCACTCTAAAAAAGAGAACGCAGTCATGTTGTATTCTATCTTGCTTGAAAGATTTTGCTGTGGGAGAAAAAAAATATAATGTTGTTGGAGTCTGCTCCATTCACCCAATAAGTACGAGTGCGTGTCTATGTATGTATGTATGTATGTATGCATGCATGTATGTAAATTGGTTGCAGCCTGCTTGTTGAAGATTGGCTCCATGCACCAAACATGTATGTATGTGTATGTAAAATGATTGGAGCCAGCTCATTGGAGTTCATTCCATCCACCTGTGTGAATGTGTATGTATGTATGTATGTATGTATGTATGTTGTATACATGTGTATGTGTGAAGTTGTTGGAACTTTGAGCTCCTTGCTCACTGGAGCTTGTTGAAGTTTGCCTCATACATCTAATGTGCCGGTGTGTGTGCACGTGTGTGTGTGTGTGTGTGTGTGTGTGTGTGAATGTGAGTGTGTGTATGAGTCTTTCCTCCCTTTTCTTTTTCTTTTTTTTCTTTCTTGGGCCCCAAAGAGATTTTTTCACTGACCTCTTACAGCACCCAAAGGAATTCTTTGTTAGCTCCCCAGGGAGCCTTCTCATTGGGCCCCAATGAATCGTCAACTCTATGCCCTGCCTCAGTTTACCCTGAATGTCAAAGCTGGTCTTTGACAAGGGTCTCTCACTGAATCTGGAGTTTATCAATTTTGATTAGATTGGTTGGCCAATGAACTTGCCAGATCCTTTTTTCTCTGTGCCTCTACCTCCAGGACTGGGGTTACAAATGAGCACCTCCACATTTGACTGTTTTGTTGTTGTTGTTTTTTTGTTTTGTTTTGTTTTGTTTTGTTTTCAAGACAGGATTTCTTTGTGTAGCCCTGTCTGTTCTGGAACTCGCTACATAGACTGGGCTGGGCAGAAATCTGCCTGCTTCTGTGTTCTGAGTACTGGGATTAAAGGTGTGCTCCATCATACCCAGCCACATTTGGCTTTTACCTAGGTATTGAGGATTGATCTCAGATTATAATCCAAGGAAGACTTTTATTGCCTGAGCCATTGATGATCCCAGCACTGTTTCATTTTATTCCACAGGCAGAATACTCACTCTAGTTTTGCGTGTCCAAATATATATTGCTCAGAATGTTATGTATGATACTGTTATAATTTGGAAACATTACAACCCACAATAACAAACTTTGTCAAGGTGTTTTAAGTGAAATAAGACTGCAGAGATGTTCTTGGTAGGCTTTTGATACTCTTTTTCTAAATTTTTAAAAATTTTTTCTATATTCTTTGTTTACATTCCAAATGCTTTCCCCTTTTTCCAGTTCCCCTTTCACCATATGTCCCATAATTCGTCTTCACTCTGCCCATTCCCCAATCACCCCCACCCCCATTTCTGGCTTATTGAACCTTTTGAGTCATACATAGTTCTTATCAGGAACCTGTAGACTCTCATGATGAATCTCAGCTACAGAGACGAAAATAATTATTTTCCTTTAAATAGCTATCTTACAGCATTTCCAGAGGGATCTTTAGTCCCCCTCCCACATTTTTTCTTCTTAGGAAACAAGTTTTCATTTAGAGTCAAAGGGCCACAGATACTCTTTCCTTGTCCCCTGAAGAGCTGAGAGCCAGAAGAAACTCAAGAGATTTAGCTGTTTGCAGAAAGTGCAATCTAAGTGAAGTCTGCCATGATAGATACAACTGTCTTCCTCCCCAGATCTAGGTAGAGACCTAGCAAAGTTGCAAACAGAAAAACATTGTCTTTTCAATCCTCCGGGCTATTTTCATCACCCATCCCTGGTAGACTGCTCTAGTCTTAATGTCTCTGTCACAACAGCCTCCAAGATCATGTCCTCCTCCCTGGTTTGTTACTTTTAAAGGAGAGGGTAAAAAAAGAGAACAGGCACTCCTCTCAGGAGACCTTTCCTGTTTGAGATCTCATACTCTGAGTGGGAATCCAAGACAAGAGCCAGACAAATCATCGCTAAGGACTGAGAAAGGGCCTCTTGGTCTGGTCTGTCTTTCTGGGTTTTGTGGGTTTCACAGGCAAATTCTGGTGGCTTTCTGTTAGTCTCTTAGTTGGTCAAGGGAAATAAAATACCTAATATTGATGCTCTCAGATTGGTTCTTGATCAACAGGAGGCAAAACTTTTTTTTTTTCAAACCAATTCCCAGCCTCGGTTTATAAGGCAGGGTTCCCGTTTAAGGTCTCTGGCTCTAGGAAACGTACTTGGCAAGAGTTGCCAGCTGCAGAGCCTTGCAACCTGACTCACTTCTGTCAAGGACATTCCAAAGGTTCCCAGAAATGACTAAATGAAGAGAGACATTAAGGTAGGATTCTTTCTGGGAGACACAGGTCTTCGTTGATGAGTGGCTTTGGCTCAGAGACTTGCTGGAGGCCTGTTGAGTGCACAGCTGTCCTGTAGTGGAAGTGCATTGACCAGGCTCCTGCCCCTGACCTGAAGTCAGATTCTCATCAGAAGTGGTACTAGCTAGCCTCACAGTTCTTCTCTATTTGTGGTCTGCCCAACTTAGACCCCATTGGGTTCCAAGCCATTTTTCACGAATAGGAATACTCTCTTCAAAAGATGTTAAGTAGATGACTCTATAGGATGATGTCAACAGCAAAGCATGGGAATAGGACAATATGTTCCTTGGTCATGACGAAGGAGCATTGGCTGTCATACAGTCATGATAAATCAGTAGCCGCTAATGTTCCTCAGGCAGTAGGCCAGACACTGCTTAGTGCTTTACCTAGGCTGCCTCATCTAACTGTAAGGAGCCATCAAGGGAAGGCTAAGGCTAGCAGGTGGCCTTCCTGGAGGTGTCCCACCTTTTTGCATGGGCTAAGATGGGTGAGCTCTGAGAAGCAAGGTCCCAGGAGACTTCATCTCAGGATTGCTCCTTGTAGGTGATATGCCTTTCCTGTCACTCTTACATAGCCTAAGGATTCCTGGGCATTATTAGTTTACCCTTTTGGCGGGTTTCCTGCAGATCAATGAAGATGTACCATTTTGTAGCAATGCTATGTAGACAAATTGATGATTTGATAATTCCTAATGATTTTATAGAATTCCTAAATTTATACAAGTAAATTTGATCCCTTTGCAATATGAAAGCTGCAATTAGGCCTCTGTAAACCTTCATGTGTCCTGAGCTAATTGGACTAAGATAGAAAGCAGGCTTGAAATGGATACAATTAGGGAAAACATTCCTTTTAGGCTGGATATGAAACCATTATCTAATAATTGAAGGTCATAAGCTGAAAGTGAACAATTTATTGTAGATGCAAGGACAAAAGGTAAAATATTGACTGGATTTATTTATACAAAACTTTGATATGAATGAGACACTAGGAAATGATTTGCCTTTTGACAAAACCATACTAACTTAGACATTAGAATGATTGTTTCAAACTCTTAATGAATCTGTGAAGCTAATGGCAGATAATGAATGTTTAGTTAGACATTTAGTCTTAATACAAACACATGTAAACACCTCTATTGTAACTACTTCTTTTCTTTAAAAATTATTATTATTTGTTTTATGTATGTGAATATACTGTAGCTTTCTTCAGACACACCAGAAAAGGGCATCAGATCCCATTACCTATGGTTATGAGCCACCAGTGTGTGGTTGCTGGGAATTGAACTCAGGACCTCTGGAAGAGCAGTCAGTGTTCCTAACTGCTGAGCCATCTCTCCAGTCCTGTAACTCTTTATTCAATTTATGATTTGAATTTATGTTTGAACTTGTTGTGAACTTTTGAAAAAAGATGCATAGACTATCATGTGATCATGTGCCCTGAAAAAGTACAAGAACTAGAAGTGATCACAATAAAAGGAGAAGCAGAAGAGAATTGGAATAGAAGCAGAATAGAAGCAGAGCAGAGAGAACAAAAAGAGAGCAAAGCAGAGTAGAGCAGATCAGTGTACAGCAGAGCAGTGCATGGCAGAGCAGTGCACAGCAGAACAGAGCAGAGCACAGCAGAGCAGAGCACAGCAGTGCACAGCAGAGCAGAGCAGAGCACAGCAGAGCAGAGCAGAGCACAGCAGAGCAGAGCACAGCAGAGCACAGCAGAGCAGAGCAGAGCACAGCAGAGCAGAGCAGAGCAGAGCAGAGCACAGCAGAGCAGAACACAGCAGTGCACAGCAGAGCAGAGCAGAGCACAGCAGAGCAGAGCAGAGCACAGCAGAGCAGAGCACAGCAGAGCACAGCAGAGCAGAGCAGAGCACAGCAGAGCAGAGCAGAGCAGAGCAGAGCACAGCAGAGCAGAGCACAGCACAGCAGAGCACAGCAGAGCAGAGCACAGCAGAGCAGAGGGCAGCAGAGCACAGCAGAGCACAGCAGAGCAGAGCACAGCAGAGCAGTGCAGAGCAGAGTACAGCAGAGCAGAACACAGCAGAGCAGAACACAGCAGAGCAGAGGGCAGCAGGCAGGCTTTTCTTACCTTTTCTTACCTAGAGGTAGGTTCTTTCATAACAGCAGGGCTTCTTCCTACTGACAAGGACAGGACTTTTTTTTTTCTTTCAGATTTGGGTTTCTTTCATTCAGAAATAGAAAGGTAGAAACTCTCTCTCTCTTTTTCTTTTTTAGAATTCTTCATCCAGAATGAGTATGGAACTTGCTTGTGTGGACTTTAGCTCCACCCACCAAATAGATATATGCATACGTTAGTATAGGTGTGTGTATTTAAGTATACATGAATACTTCTGGAGCTGATGAGACAGGTGGCCAGGCCCAACTTGTCTCTCTGTGTGTAAATGTGTGGGTTTCTGAGAATACTGCCTGTGTAAAAGTTTTCCTTTCTGTGAGCATGACGTTCTTTTCCTGGCTCACAAAGAGTTAATTGCTGCAGGCCTCCCTCTTACCTGGCCAGTGAGAGGTGAGGCTCCTGGGCAACAGACAGGAGCTCTAACAATTACTCCCTGCTTAACTCCCTGCTGCTGTCAGCAGGAATTACCAAATGCATATCTGTTTATCTGTCTATATAGATGTACACTTCAGAGTTAGGAGAATTCAGAGTTCCTTGCTGGACATTCTTGCCAGGCCCAGATATTTAAATTGTGTTCTGTCAGTAGTATTGACCCTGTTGCTGTCACTGGGTCCATCTGCTTCCCCCGCAACCTCCCAGAGAGAGAGAGGTCAGAGAGCCTATGCAGGGCAGGCTCCTGGCATAGAGCATCTCTATTCCCTTGGGAGCTGGGGACCTGAGGCCTGAAGCTTAAGGAAACCAAGTAGCTCCAGGTCCCCAGACATGTGTCATCCTATTCTGTAAGTGTCACAAACCTGAGAAATGGCTAAACCAGGATTCAAAAACAGGCTGTCCAATGACCCAAACACTCTGTTTCTACTTCTTGTCAAAAGTGCTGGCTGATGTGGACCAGGCTTGTTAAGTGCAAAAACAGCAGAATTCAAGGCTGAGGGATCTCTCGTCTGTTTGTTGTTCTCCCCTCCCTTCCCTCCCTCCCTCCGTCCCTGTCCCTCCCTCCCTCTCTTCCTCCCTCCCTCCCTCCTTCTCCTTCTGTTCATTCACCCTCCTTCCTTTTCTTTCCTTCCCACCTCTTTCTAGTTTGTTTTCCTTTTATCTTTTGTTATCCAGTCACAGAGAGACCTATACATGTCCAGGCATGGTATGAAATCTGAAACCAAAGCTAATTGGACTTTGCTAATTGGACTACAAGGACTACAAGGAATGGTGACCTGGAGAGAGGTTCTGGTTAGATCCTACATGTGTTGGCAAAGGAAAGAAAGGCATTGGCTTATGGAGTGTATCAGAGAAAAGTGCTGGAGAGCAGGGAAGCAGCCGCTCTCAGGCTGCCTTAGAGAAGGAACATCTAGGGGTGTCCTTGACTCCTCCTGCTCCCTCAGTCCTTCCCCTCACTCTTCCACAGGACTCACGGAGCCCCACCTAATGTTTGGCTTTGGGTCTCTGCTTCTGTTTCCATCTGCTACCGGATGAAGCCGCTCAGGAGACAGTTATGCTAGGCTCTTGTCTGCGAGCATAGCAGAGTATCATTAACAGTGTCAGGGACTGGCTTTCTCCCATGGAATGGGTCTTTAAGTTGGGCCAATCATTGTTTGGCCATTCCCCCAGTCTCTGCTCATGGGGGCTCACAGAGACTGAACCACCAACCAGAGTACATGCATGGGCTAGACCTAGGCCTCTTACACCTTAGTAGCAGATGTGCAGCTTGTTCTTCATGTGGGTCCCCTAACAGTTGGAACTGGGTCTGTCTCTGCTGACTCTGTTGCCTGCCTTTGGATCCCTTTCTCCTAGCTGGGCTGCCTTGTCTGGCCTCAGTGGGAGAGGATGTGCTTAGTCCTGCTGCCTCCTGATATGCCAGGACAGGGTGGTACCCAAGGGGGTTTCCAGTTCTCTGAGGAGCAGGGGAGGGGATAATGGGGGTTGTGATGGTGGGGCGGGAGGAAAGGAGGGAAGGGGGCTGTGATTGAGATGTAAAATGGATAAATAAATAAATTAATGACAAAAAGAGAAAAACATCCGAAGTGTATGACAAATAAAAGAGCTATCGGCTCAGTGCCTGAGAGTTAGGACCCAGGGTGGGGTTTTCTAAATGGCTGTAGGATGGTCTGGGCCACCTCCAGACACAGGCATTCTGTTGGAATTTGTATTCTCTCCCTGTTCGCAGTCTTGGATGTTGGTCTGCTTTGTTAACAATGAGCTAGGGAGACATAACATTTGGAATAAGCAGGTGCCAGGGAACATTCATTTGTGCCCTGTTAGTGAAAAACTTAGTTTTGTGCTGCCACTAAAAATAGATGACAGTTTTCTTCCAAGAATTTGTCTCCCTGCTTATTTGAAAACGTTGTTGTGTTTCTCATTTAGTCTCACTTAGCAGGAAACAAGCAGGACAAAGCATGACTGTGGCACGGCGTCAGATGCCAGAGAGACCTGAGAGGACGGCACGCTTTGCTGTGGAGTGCCAGAGATTTGCAAAAGGAGGAAACGAGTGGGGTAGGGAAAACCTGGTTTTCTAAATGAGCTGCGTTGTAAGTCTGCATGGAAGTTCCGTCACCCAGACTTCCTCGTGGGTCTAAGCATGCTATTGGAGAGAGAGAAAGCATGAACAGGTGCTGCGTAGATACACATGGGGGCCATGTGCACACATCTTTCAAAGGGCAGATGTCAAATACAGATTTTTCTTTGTAATGGTGAATTTGTGAGTTATCTATTGTTGTGTAACGAATTGCCTCCAAGCTCTGTGGCATAAGACTAATTTAGCATCTTACAGAGTTTCTGTGAGCTGAGATTTGAGAGAGGTTTTACTAGTTGGTGTTGTCTCAGGGATTTTCCTGAGGACTGCTATCTTCTGAAGGCCTAAATGGATTAGGATGATCTACTCACAGGGCATCTCAGCCATGCCCAGAAAGTTTATGAGGTTGAAAGAAGATGTTATTTCTTTGTCACGAGGTCACCATTTATAAATCAGGGTGGGCATCCTTAGAAATGAATGGCTGACAGAAACTGTGGTGTATTTACACAATGGAATACTACTCAGCAATAAAAACAATGAATTCATGAAATTTTTAGGCAAATGGTTGGAACTGGAAAATATCATCCCTAAGTGAGGTAACCCAATCACAAAAGAATACACATGGAATGCACTCACTGATAAGTGGATATTAGTTAGCCCAGAAGCTCTGAATACTCAAGACACAATTAACATATCAACTGATTCCCAAGAAGAAGGAAGGAGAGGGCCCTGGTCCTGGAAAGACTTGATGCAGCATTGTAGGGGAGTTCCAGGACAGAGAAATGGGAGGGGGGATGATTGGGGACTGGGCAGAGGGCTTATGGGACTTATGGGGAGGGGGTAACTGGGAAAAGGGAAAGCATTCAGAATGTAAACAAAGAATATAGAAAAAAGAAATGAATGGCTGCTTTTCTGAGGGGAGGGGAGGGGGGAGAAGAGGAGGGAGGGAGAGAGGGAGGAGGGGGAGAGGGAGGGGAGAGGGAGAGGGAGAGGGAGAGGGAGAGGGAGAGGGAGAGGGAGAGGGAGAGGGAGAGGGAGAGGGAGAGGGAGAGGGAGAGGGAGAGGCCAGCCATAGTGCCTGTTCTGATAATCTTTGTGAGTCATGTGCCATCATTTCTGTCACAGGGTGTCTCTTTACAAGACAGGACTGTAATCTTCACAGTCACCTTGACAGGGTTTCGAGTGACCTAGGGGAATTAGTTGCTTCCAGGCATACTTGTAGGCATTTCCAGGGAAGTTTAAATGGGAAGAAAATTCCAATCACGAATCTGGGCTACCTTCTTAAGAGCTGGGATCCCGGACTAAGTAAAGAAGGAGAAAAAAGAGGACTCCAGCCGCACGCTAGCATTCATCTCTCTCTTCTTCCTGATTGCGTGCACAATGTGACCAGCTGCCTGATGCTCCTGTTGTCACAGCTAGAGCTGTACTCTCAAACTTTTGCCAATATCTTGTCACAGTTATGAGAAAAGTCACTGCCTCAACCTATGTGACTTTGGGGTTGCCCTGACTGGAGTGACAAACTATTGAAGAAAGGACAGACACACAGACACATGTACAGAAAAGCTGGGATCACGTAGGTCATGTGCTCAGATGGAGACGATTAACAGCAGCTCCACCACTCAGCTCATTCGATTCAAGGAGGCAAGTTTACTGCATGTAGCTGCATAGCTGAACAAGGAGGCAAGTTTACTGTTTAGCTAGTCTCAGCTGTGACTTCTGTCTAGGGGAGCGGTCTCGGGCTGTCAGTATCAGGGAGAAGGAAGCTGTGGTGAGTACTTTCTGCATAGTGTCAACATCTGCACACTGGCCAAGGGAGGGAAAGGGAAGAGAATGGAAGGGAGGGGAGGGGAATGAAGAGAGAAGGGAAGGAGAGAGAAGGGAATGGGAAGCTTTGTCATTCCCTTGTGTCTGAGGTATTGGGGACCTTGACACGGCCATGCTCGTATCAGTGATACACATTGACTCTAGATATTGTTGGCTTTTACAACAGCCATTAAATAGAGTTACCTACTCTAGGGAGAGGAATTGAGTTGCAACAGAGATAAGCATATCAGATAATTTGTGGACATATTTGAAAATAACAACAGTGAATGTTAATTGTATGAAAGAAATAATTTAAAATCAATCCTTTACACAAGCAACTGCTTTCACTTGAAGGTGACTCTGGGACTGATCTAGAAAGAATGCTACAGTGGTAGGCAAAATCAATAGGAAGAGTGAGGGAAATGATCTTTTCATAGAAATAGATCGGAAGAGTAATTTCCTTCTAAAGAATTTATAATTGTAACCGACACAGCAATTATCTTTATTCACAAGCTACAATGTAGAGCTTAAATGCACACGTATAAATACAGTGATCAGATCAGGGTGATTCATCTACACAGTATTTATATTAGCTGTTTTGAAATAGTCAATTAAAATATTGTCAACCACATAAGGTACCTCTAGCTGTGTTTTCCCATGAGGGAAGGGATAAGTTATCCCTATGAGATTTCTTGTGTATGTGCATTAATGCCAGGGATGAAGCCTCAGTCCTGATGAATGATTGCCCCAAAGATCTTGTGTTGCAATACTATCACATGGTGGTGGTAGGGGAGGAGTTTAACATAAGAATTTGGGGGACACACAAATGTTCAGACCATGCAATACCACTTTTGGACTCCAGCCTCATCCATGAATGACCTTCTCTCACTCAAAATACAGTGGGTCCTCTGTATCCATGGTCTCCACAGTCATAGATTCAATGAACTACAGACAGAAAATGTGGTTAGACCTATCAGTGCTGTGTAGGTACTGAACACATTGCATACTTTGCCTCTTGTCATTATTTTCTGAATAACACAATATATCACCAGTTGCCATAATATATAATTTATATTGGGTATTATAAGCAATCTAGATATGACTTAAAATATATGAGGGTGGGATGCATAGGTTATATGCAAATACAACAATGACATTTTATATAAAGGGCTCAAGTATTTGCATACTTCTCTTATGTGTGGAGGTTCAAGACCTGGACTCTCATGTATGCTGCAGACATTCGGCCAGTCCCTGCACTCCCCAAAGGTTTAGTTTACTCCAACATCAGCTTGAATGTCTCAAGTGTCAAATACCATCTAAATATCCTTTAAGTCAGATATGCGTGAGACCAGAGATGCTACCACAGGGGTGAGTTTTATTTTGAATTGAGTGGTGGAGACAAGTTTGGAGTACTTCATTTGTATAGATGTTTGGGAATGGAATTCTGGTCTGTTTTCTCCCTGCTTTACTGTCGGGACCCCAATTGGAACACTCTTCTTTCTCTTGGCTTATTTCAAACTTCATTTTTAAAAAGGTATGTGCTTGGGCAGGCAAGACGGCTCCGTTGATTAAGGTACTTGTGGCCAAGCCCGACGACCTGAGTTGAATCGCTGGGATCCAGCTGATGGGTGTGCACCATGGGATGCGCCCTCATATACACACAAAATAAATAAATAAGCCTAATTGTACAGTTTTTATTTTTACTATTGAAGGCTGCCTGATCTCTAGGACTGATGCTGGGACACAGATGTGATTGAAGATATGAGATGCGGGGAGATGTGTGGCATGTGGCTGGGAGACTCTACCCTACTTCCTCTGTGATGTGGATTTTCTTCCAGTTTTTGAAAAGTATGTATACATTTCCCTAAAATGCTGTCTTAGGGTTTCTATTGCTGTGGCAAGGCGTCATGACCGCTGCAACTCTTTTATAGGAGAACATTTCATTGGGGCTGTCTTACAGTCTCAGAGGTTTCGTCCATTGTCACCATTGTGGAACATGGCGGCATGCAGGCAGACCTGATGCTGGGAAGGAGAGTTCTCCATCTTGATCTCTAGGCAGCAGAAGGAGATTGTATTACATCGGGTGTACCTTGAGCACAAAAGAACTCAAAGCCCATCCCACAGTGACACACTTCCCCCAACAAGGCTACACCTACTCTGACAAGGTCACGTGAACCTAACAGTGCCACTCCCTAGGGCCAAGCATCCAAACACATGAATCTATGGGGGCCATTCCTATCCAAACCACCACAAATCTGGTTTTCGTCAAAGACAAGTTCTGAAATTTGGAAACTCCAGAGCTTTCTCTTAGCACTATTTTCAGCTCTAAAGAGAGTTCTGATAGTTCTTGGGTTTAGAACACTTGGCATCCTGGGCAAAAAATAATTAGCACATTTCACGGCTAAGCAGAGGATGGTCCCTGTTATGTGTTTATTTATTAGTGTATGTATGTGTACAGACGCAGGTGCTCCAGCTTAGATGAGAGGACACTTTGAAGGAGTCAGTTTTCTCCTTCTAGCATGTGGGTCCCAGGGATTGAACTCAGGCCACTAGGCTTAGTGACAAGACAAGTGCCTTTACCCACAAAGCCATCTTAAGGGAATCAGTGTGGACGAAGGCATGTGCAAATGAACGGTTGCTGCTACTGCAAAACACCCCACAGCTGGCAGAGGTTTTCCAGTGAAGCAGCTTTCACTGATAGAATTGGAAAAAAAGAGTTGTTTTTTTTTTTTTTTTTACATCAAATATGAGTGTGGTGGTCATGCTGCATCTATCCTAGGTCTCTCTTCTCATTTCCGGGGGTTCTGCTGCGTGAGAGTGAGATGCATCTTCTGGCTGTCTCTGAGCTCTATGGCTGAGAATCGGAATCCTACAGTTACCCAGGATGGTCATGCTTTTCCTATGGGCACTTCCAGATGTTCCTGGAGCCTTCATACCCAAACGTGGATTTTTTTTTTCCTGTGAGGAGAATTTCTATTTTGATGTTGGTTATGGAGTTTCACGTTGTCTCCATGAGCTGGCAAATTATTTTGTAGGGGTCCTGAATATGGACAAGTCTATTGCAAAGTCAGTTTTCACATCTTAAAAAAAAAAAAAAATTAAGGAAGAACAAACATGGACACCATGCTGGAAAAGCTCACGCTCGCGGGAATCTCCTCATGGGGTTTCCTCTGCTGATGTCACCAGGACATATTGATATATTCCACATATCAATATGCTAATATGCTCTTAGCTTTGCTTGCTCTCAGAGGCATGCTTCCCAGGCAGCATAATGACGCGTGTGGGGACAAAATGCAGAGCTAAATACAAGGCTGGTCTTAGATTTTAAGTAGATTCCCCCGTTGCATAATTAGACTAATCAAGATAGAGATTTAGGAGGCTTACCCAGAAGCTGAAAGAACAGCTGTTCAATGATAAAACAGAATCTAGGCAGTTTTAATGCAAAGGAATCCGAGGTTTACTTTTTAATTTTTTTTTTTCTAAAGCAAAGCACCTGTGAACTTGAACGGATGGGGGATTTGAGGGTTTTTATGTTTATGATAATGCTGCTGAAGTCTTTCTTCTGGCCTCTTCTTGTTCTAATCTCCGTTCCACGCTCGTCCTTGTTGATTTGCATGTATGAATAGTAACACCTACTGACGGGCAGGGCTCAGGAGACGCAATTTGGTTGACGGCTTCTCCTACCGCCGCGCCCTGTCAGCATCTCGCATTGATTTGGAGTGTAATCAATGCTCCTAGTTACTGCTGTGCCTGCTTCTCCAGGGCTCTGATTGGCCTCCTCCGGCTCCTGTTCTCTGGCACTGGTGTTGCTGTGGATTGCTTGGAAAAAGCTCGATTTCACCCTGCCTGGATACCGGAGGGACCAGTTGGGGGGCTGTTAATATGTTCCAGAGGGAAATAGCTCACACTGTCTTTTTTAATCGAATAATTTCTTGCCTGCTTTGTAATTTATCATAGCCTTTGTTTGAAATATTATAGTTCTCCAGCTAGGAATTACAGTGTCCTTTGAAAACACCAGCTTGGTATTAGGAAAGTCATGATACGAGTTTTTAATCAAAATTCACTGCATGGGCTCTGTCTTTTCAATAGGGAATATTTAAAAACCTGGGAGAGTGGGGCCAGCTGTCCACATTATCGGAAATGGCAAACCCCAGAATTATGCAGGCGTCCACAGGAGAAATATATATATATTTCCTTGAGAGAGCAGTTCCTTTTCCAATGCAAGATACTCTACCCCCTTAGCTTTTAATGACTGGAGGCCCTGGTGTTCTGTATTAGCTTTCTTTGAGGATTCGTTTAAGCAAAGACTATCTTGGCTTGGAGATCTGCACCCCAGTTGCTTTCTTCTTCATCCGTCACAACTGTAAAATACAATGTCTTGCTAGAAGGTTCTCCGCAGGCCCAGGCAAGCTTCCCGTGAACCTGAAGTACCTTTCCACCTCTGGACATCGGGGGGCCATGGCTGGGGTATGACAGCTCTGTGTGAGACTGGGCAAATGGCGGAGGAGCACTTTCAGCCATTATCACAGCTTTTCGTCTTTTACTCGCTCCTTATTTTGCTTCTCACATAATGATTTCAAAATAGCTGGAGGAGCATTGTTTGAAGTTGCCACAGCCACAGGATAATTCACACAAAGGACCTCTCCCTGTCTCAGATGTTCAAGGTCGTGTTTATGTATTTTTAAGTCTGTTCGTAGTGATTTCACATGATGGCCACATCTATTAGTTACCACTCCTACACCTTCAGTTGGTTCTGTGTATACGAGAACCTCTTTAAAGACATAACTGGACTCTGTGAGGGCTTTCAGCTGAGAAATCTTTTGTGTAGGTCCTGTTGTTGTAGGAATACCGAAAGCTTAATATTCCCATAAAATAAACCTTGGACTTAAAAAAGGCTAGTTTGTCAATCTATTGATTGCCCCAGGCTAAGAAAGCTAATTCCTCAGCACTACCACTGCATGGATTGAACAGGCTGATCTTTCTAGGTCAAATAGCTCACATCACTAAAATAATATTAAGCTTTGTTGTTGCACAAGCCAAATAGCTGTGAAAATCCATCATTGCTACCTGATGCCTCTGCCCTTTAATTTCTATTATTATAGGAAGAGGGAGGAAGGAGCAACGCAAAGTCCAGGGAAATGTATTCAGAGAGATCTACAGTGCTCTTAATAAAAATGCCCTTCCTTTACGAGCCCCTGAACGGGCATATAAATATACCGGCAATGGGAATTTCAATCAAACCTTTACAGCTTTTCCCTATTCAAGACTTTGACTACCTGACCAAATTTAATTCTAGTCTAGAGTTTTTTGGCTTTCTTCTTCATGTTAAGAAGATTCCTCCTCAGAGGTAAGGGAAATCTCAGTTCAAGGCAAGCCTGGTCTATAGAGCGAGTCTCAGAACAGCCAGGGTTACACTGAGAAACACTGTCTCAAACATTTTTTTTTTCCTCCATTTTTTTTTTTGTTGGCCATTTGTCAGATTAAGTTGGTCTCCTTTTCTATAGCACCTAAAGTGATTTTGCTTATAAAAATTGATAAACATTACTAAAAGTTTTTGAAAAGTAAAAACAAACAAACAAACAAACCCATCTTGTTCATAAGAGGCTGCTGGGTATTGGTGAGCCAGGGGCTACAGTGCAGCATCTTTCCCCAGCTTGTGTGTGTGTGTGTGTGTGTGTGTGTGTGTGTTGTGTGATATTCAGACATACTTACTGCCTTTCTGCTTAGAATGTCCAGTCCAGCATCCAACCAGGCAGCATCTCTGAGATGCCTATAACTTCGCTCAGCCAGAGATGAAAGGTAGGAGGAACCTGAGAGTGACACACACTATCGATGTGTCAATCAACAATGTGCTATTTTCCCTTTAAAGCACTGCGTGCTTATGAGTAGGTGGAGAAGGGAACAGGAAACCACCAAAGGAAAGAAGTCACCTCTAGGGAGATATGAAGACGTCATTAATGCCTGGCACTAGTGACGTTCTCTGATGGCTAAGAGAGGGCCACGAGAGGAACAGAAGACACATGGAGAAAGGAATGAAAACGACAAAGACATAAAAACCAGACATGGCTGTGAGTGACAGGGTGGGCCGTTCAGGGTGATATTCTGGAGACCTCCACACACCGAGCTGTGTTTATCCCTGGATTTATTGGTTCTGTCTGGGCAGGTAATTGGGTGACACTGCCTCTCCTTAAGGATTGATGCTAATCTCTGATTTCAGAGTGTTCCCTGGAGTAAGGTGTCACAACAGCAAAGATGTCTTTTTTTTTTTTTTTTTTTTTTTTTTTTTTTTTTTAGTATGTTGCAAAGGTGTCTGTCATAGATCAGGAAATATCACGCATCGGAAAAGAATGGCAGAAATTCTGCCTGGGAATATTATCACAGGCAGAGTGAGTGAGATATGCCAGTGCCTGCATCTGCAGTTATGCTTGCTTATAAGCTGTTTATTTTGTGTATGAGTTAATTATTAATTATTAATGTGTGTGCTACAGAGCACACGTGAAGTCCAGAAGGCGATTTTGTAAGGTCACTTTTCTCTCTCTACCCTTAGGTGGGTCCTGAGAATAGAGCTCAGGTCTCCAGGCTTGCATAGCAAAAGCCTTTGCCCACGGCCCATCTTACCAGCTCTGGTTTGTAAGTAATTTGTGCATCTATTATTTGTATAGTATATTTACTTATATTTACTATGTATAACTGTAAGAATACTTTTTTATTTAGTTTGTTGATTTTAGAAACTAAGTCTCCATAAAGTGTGATTCCTCTGTTAATTCACAGGCTTTCCAGGAGCTATTTTTATGAGAACTGAAGACTGTCCTACACACAGAGAGAATGTGGAGCAAGAAAGGAAGGGGTTATTTTGAATATAATGTGATGGTTTGTATATGCTTGGCCCAGGGAGTAACACTATTAGAAGGTATGGCCTTTTTGGAGTAGGTGTGTCACTGTGGGTGTGGGCTTTAAAACCCTCATTCTAGCTGCCTGGAAGTCAATCTTCTCCTAGCGGCCTTCAGATGAAGATGTAGAACTCTCAGCTCTGCCTGCACCATGCCTGCCTGGATGGGGCCATGTTCCAGCCTTGATGATACTGGACTGAACTTCTGAACTTGTAATCCAGCCCCAATTAAATGTTGTCCTTTGTAATAGTTGTCTTGGTCATGATGTCTGTTCACAGCAGTAAAACCCTAACTAGGACATAGCGTAAGGTGGTTTTCTGATAGCTTGCAGTTGTTTGGCTTGGCCACAGAGCATGTAAGGGAAGAGAATGAAGGAAATCGAAGGTAGTATGTATGTGCATGTGTGTGTGTGTGTGTGTGTGTGTGTGTGTGTGTGTGTGTATGCATATATTTGGAGGCTAGAAGATAACTTCACATGTCATTCCTGAAAGCCACCTATCTTGTTTTGAAAAATGAGGCTTCTCACTGGCCTGAGGTCTACCAGGAGCCTTGGCCAGCAAGCTCCAGGGATCTGTTTCTGTAGTGGTGGGATGACAATCATGGCCCACCATGCCTGACTCTGATGGCTAGATGCAGGTTCTCATGCTGGCAAGGCAAAACTGCCCCCCCGCAAGTTACCTCTAGAGCCAACTGCTTCTTATATGGTTTTCCTCTTTGAGTTGATGGGAACCCCAAATGGACATAAAGGTCAAGGATTGAGCCTCCACCCCATCTGCAGTTGGAGGGTGGGAAAATGATGTTATGATTAAACAGAATTCATGACAAGAGTTGAAAAAATTGATGGTTGTTTTACATGGTAGGTGATGAATCTCTTTAAGTAAATTTCCTACATCATGACAGTAATAAGCACCATACGTCTAGGTCTAGGTCTAGGTCTAGGAACTATACTTGTTTTTTTTCCAGAGTTAGTCAAGAATTCTGATGCCAGAGACCAACAGACTGTGTTTATATCTCAGCTGATAGAAAGTGATAATTTCAAGTTGGGTAACATTGTTATTCGTTGACTCTAGGTCCCAGTTCCCTGCATGGAAAGTATGTAACAAGTTTATCTGCCTTGTAAGTGGATGGCTAGGATTAGTGCTAATGTACTTGAAGTGTCTGCCTCATCTGGTGGCTGTCATTATTATCTCTCTTGTTTAGGGCCTCTCTCAGAGGAGACAGGGGCTGTAATTTTGAACTGTTCATCCATCCTTTCATAATTTATTGAGTGCATACCATAAGTTGAGCACTGGGCCAGGCTCTGGGGATTTAGGAAGGCAGTGAACTGGAAAGTAGGTAAGGCTGAAGGAGAGCTATTTCATGGAAGATGTGGTATCAGAATACTAGAACTGGATTGGGTTGTGACTGTGATTTGGGATGAAAAATTGCCACTATAAAATTGGACCTTAGTGTTCCAGTGAATATTACAGTTGAGCAGGATTCAGCTACATTAAACCTTCCGTCATAAAGACAGTGGTAATGGCTTTCTGTGGGCAGAGCAGTAGAGATGCTTCAATTGTTAAGTATTTATATAACCCTTACATTTGCAATGTATGCACTTTATCATTTCCCAGAAGCTTATGCTGAGAAATACTTATGCTGAGAATGCTCCTTACAGGTTCTGGGCTGTGCTTAGCAAAGTCTGCTCAAGAAGGCTGTTCTGTGGAAGCTGTTAAGTCAATGGAAAAGTAGTGTGAGTGGAGCCTATACTTTCTCCTTGATTGTTTGAGCTCCAGGTTCCTCTCTGGGATGTTCTGGTGGGTCACATAGTCCAGTGTTGGTGCAGGCCCCTTTTTTTGGGCCTGGACTGAGCAAGTTTGCTTCTGGTGCATGCCTAGCTGTGTTTTATTCCTTGTCTCTCCTCTGTGTTCACTTTCCCTGCACTGTCTTGATTGATGTCACATAGTGAATCATGAGCAGAATGGAGACACTGCTGCCTATGATGCTATGCAAAGGTGCAGAGATTAAACACCGAGACTGCTTAATCTTTCCAATGTAGAACTTCCGTTTTATGGATACAACTGCTATCTTTTCAGCTAAGAAGAGGGTTGATTACATTCCCTTAGTCCTGCATTTGAATCATGAGTTCTTCTTTGGAATATGGAGTTCTTGTCTACAAGTCACTTCTTTCTACTCAATTGCATGTGCATTATAATTATTACTGACATATTTCTGTTCTTAGGCCTGGGCTTGACTGTGGTCAGTTTAACTCTCAAAACTGCTTAAAGATATAAAAGTTCTGAGAGACTTCTGGGTTGTGAGATAAAAGAACAAAGAATTTTATCTGTCCCTCTCTGACCAAAAAAAAAAAAAAAAAAAAAAAAAAAAAAAATTGAATGTAGAACTTTGTGAGATGTGATGAATAGTCAAGATAGAAATGCAATTTATATGTGTGTTATCCATGTATAAGAATGTATATGTGTGCAGCTATGCTCAGCCAGTGAATGTGCACGCGGAGGACAGAAGCCAATTTCAGGTATCTTCTTTGATCACTTTCCATTTCATTATTAATTTTTTTTTTTTGAGATGGCCGTCTGTGGTGGTTTGAATCTGCTTGGCCCAGGGAGTGGCACTATTAGGAGGTGTGTTTTTGTTAGAGTAGGTGTGGCCTTGTTGGATGAAGTGTGTCACTGTGGGGGTGGATTTTGAGTTCCGTCTTCTAGGTGCCTGTGAGAGTAAGTCTTCTAGAGGCCTTGAGATCAAGATGTAGAACTCTTAACTCCTCCTGCACCATGCCTGCCTAGATGATGCCACACTCCTGCCTTGATGATAATAGACTGAACCTCTACCTGTAAGCCAGCCCCAATTAAATGTTGTTGTTTTTAACCCTAACCCTAACCCTAACCCTAAAATGTTGTTCTTATAAGAGTTGCCATGGTCATGGTGTCTCTTCATAGCAGTGGAAACTCTAACTAAGACAGGATCTCTCACCAAACCCACAACTTCCTGTTTTGGCTAAGCTGACTCTCCAGCAAGACTCCAGGATCCTTCTGTTCTACCCAACCTTTAGAACTGGGGTTCTATAGGTGTGCCACCTGGCCTGGATTTTACATGAGCAGTGAGGATCTGAACCCAAGTCCTCATGCTTGTACAGCAAGTACTTTGCCAACGAAGTCATTATTTTAGCCCACAATTTTATATTTTTATTCAGTATTTGTTGGATAATTGTCACACAGTAGTCACAGACCTACCTCTGTCCTTCCAAATCACCTTGGAGTGATTTGGAGGGTTCTATAATTCTTGGAGGCCTTTTGTATTTCAGCAGCTGCTCAAGATAGTATTTTGACTTCTCTCCCTTTCCCCTCCGTCCCATTCATCCTGATCACAGTCAGGCTGGTCACAAAGCCACAGTTCTTCACCCCCAGGCTCCAGCGTGTTGGAATCACAGGCAGGCACCACCATGGCCTGCTTGGGAACCTTTTTAAACTTGGTCAATTTTTGTTCTTTGAGGTTACATTTGGTCATTTGGAATGTCTAAAGTCATTTGGAGCCAAGTCTGGTGAACGAGGTTGGTCATCAAGTAGGAGAGGTCTACATTGTAAGGCATGATTATGATGGAATGCATGATCTGAACTTCCCTGTGTGAGTGACATGCAGCTCCGACATGTGTGACTGATGGCAGCTCTGAGCTATTTTGTACAATGAAAGAGTGAATGACTGATCACGTGCACCTTTGAAGGAAGTCCAGAAAAGGTCTAATTTCTGGTACTCACATGTTTCACACCTGTAGACTATGCTGATGAGCTCTTTAAAATATCTTATATCTTTGTTTTGTATTTTGAGACAAGGTTTCTCAGTGTAACAGCCCTGACTTTTTGAAGACCAGGCTGGCCTGGACTCAGAGATCCCCCTGCTTCTGCCTCCCGAGTCCTGGGATTAGAGGTATGAGTCACCATGTCTGGCTCATTTTTAATCGTTTTTAAAGATTGTCTTAAAAAATCATCTTCTTAGCTGGACATGGTGTTGCTGGCCTGTAATCTGAACATTAAGAGGATCAGGACTTCAAGGCCATCATCAACTACATACAAAGGAGAGGCCAGCCTGGGCTACATAAAATCTTATCTCAAATATCAAAACAAAACAAGCAACAACCATCTTTTAAAGAGAAATCTGCTGTTCCAACTGCCTTTTTTAGCAGACTTTGCAAGATGGTCCATCTATCCAGATGATCTGAGCGTCCATGTGCTGAGCTCCCTTTTGACTTTTGTTCACATTACTTTCCACTTTTCATTATGTAAATATATAAAAATGGTCTTGTGCATGCTTCCTGCTCTCCTTCCATTTCTTATTTACGAGACTGAGAAGAAGTTAGACAGGAAGTGCTGAACGAGTGAACATTAATAGACTCACATATCAACTTATGTAAGAAATAGATTTTTATGAAAATTGAAGTTACATGCTTTGAAGCACAGTACATTGAGGATAATGAAGCTTAAAGCAAAGTTTGAGTTCAGAAATATATGAAATAAGAACACAATAATACACAGTAGTACAAAAGTGAAAGGTATAATAGATCAAAGTCCAGGGGAGTTTTACTTTTTCCTTAAGGCAAAACCTTCAAGTCATAGCACCTCAGGAAAGGGCTGTGGTTGTCATGTAGAGGTGTACCAGAGCCTGCCCAGTCAGAAGCTTGTGAGTAAGTTGATATCAGATGAGAGAAGCCCATTGTAGGAAAATTAATATCATGGAAACTGGCAGATGCTATAGAAAGATTTATCTCCCCCCCTTCTAGGATAGCCAAAGCTATACAAGTTTTTTTTTTTTTTTTTTTTTTTTTGTATAGCTTTGGCTATCCTAGAACTAGCTCTGTAGACCAGGCCAGCCTTGAACTCACAGAGATCCTCCTTCCTCTGCCTCCACACTACTGGGATTAAAGTCATGCATGACCACCTTCCAGCTAGATTTGCCATGTCTTGAGAGTTGGTTGCTAAACAGAACTGGAACACTAGAAGTCATTTGTCCATTTAGGCTTACTTGCCATACCTCTCTGTTTGGAGCAGTTTTAGTTGAAAGCCAGTTGTAATAGTTAAACTGTATATGATTTTTAGCTTAAACAGAAGGGAGGAAGATGTAGATAATTTTAATCCAGCAACACGGATGTTCTGGCAAGGGTTTACATAACGTTTTGGAGAGCAGACATGACACACATCCTTAATCCCTCTGACTGGAATACAGATATGCCTTTAGTACACACCATTAATTCTAAACAAACAATGATGTCTAATTGAGGGGCAGACAAAGTGATGAATCAGAGAAAGATCTGACAGAATGTGTTAGAAATAGGATATGGCCAACTTATGAAAACAGACAGGAAAGAGAGGCTACTTAAAGAGCAGTGAGGGAGAGAGAGTTCAGTTCAGTTCAGTTCTGTTCAGTTCAATTCAGTTCAGTTCAGTTCAGTTCAATTCAATTCAATTCAATTCAATTCAATTCAATTCAATTCAATTCAATTCAATTCAATTCAATTCAGTTGTGCTCAGTTCAGTTCAGAGCTATTCAGTTTAGCAGTCCGTGGAGTTGAAAGACAGTCTTTCCAAGCAGAACAATCCAGGCAGAAGCTGAGGAGAAGCCAATTTGAATCAGTCAGCTTGGCGAGGAGTTTGAGCCAGAACAGCTGAGTTGAGCCAGTCACAATTTTGATACTTTGCTGCAGTGCTAGTGGAGGGGAAGACTGGTATTTCTTCTGTAAGCACCACTCAGTCCAGAACATCTCCACGTAGGTCTCAATGGGAAATAACAAGATTTCAGTTAGCTTGAATCTATGCTTCCCTTTTTAAATTTGTGTTTCTAAGATTTTGGAATGAGGCTGGTTTTGTTGAAATATACAAAGCTATTGGAAAAATGAAAAATTTATATATATTTATTATTTTCTTCTTTTCATCATTGTTAAATTGTTGAGTACAATTCCCTGATAGATGAAAGAGAAAATTAAGGAACTCTTGAAATGAGCTTTTTTTTCCCTAAAAATTGAGTTAATAAGGTTATAATTTTATATTTTTCAAGCAATTCAGTTGAATCCTTCAGAGTTTCCCACACTTTAAGAGGGAAGGATAGACTATTTGTGAGCTAGCTTTTAGTTGCCCTGACAAAATGCCTGAAGTAAACAACTTAAAAGGAGGAAAGATTAATTTTTGGCTCATGGTTTAGTGAAGTTTCAGTTAATGGCAACTTGGCTTATTTCTCTCTACTGGACCCCACTTTAGAGATCCTGTCACCTGTCAATAACGTCATCAATGGGAATCATGCCTTCAACACATGAGCATTTGGGGGACATTTAAGATTTAAAGCATAATGAACTCCAGTGGTAAAGCCCCTTGACCTGGAAGGATTGCTTTTTGTAAGTAACAGGGAATTCTTATCTCCCAGAATGTGAAAAATAACCAGGTGGTACTCTGTGTCATGGAAAAGTTAAAGTTGTGTGTATACTCTCTCTCTCTCTCTCTCTCTCTCTCTCTCTCTCTCTCTCTCTCTTTTGAAAAGCATGTTCTTTTATTGAAAACAGAAGTAAAAACATTTTTTGATAAAATTGAAGATTTACATGGAAAATATTTCTGATAAAATAGAACAGATGTATAGAAAAACACGTTAAATTTGACAATTTTCATGGAAAATTAAAATTAAAGAGTAAAGTGATAGACATAAAAACATTGCTAAATTAATTGCAAAAGGAAGTAGAAACATTTTACGATAGAATTGAAGATTTATGTGGAAAGTATTTCTGATAAAATTGTAGAAAATGTAGAAAAACATGTTAAAATTGAAGATTATCATGGAAAATTTTATATAGATATAATAATGGTAGGCATAAAAATATTCCTAAGTTGATTGAAAGTGGAATGATAAACATTTTCTGATAAAGTTGAAGATTTACATGGAAAATATTTTTTTTTCTGCTGTTATTTTTTAATTTGATATATTCTTTATTTACATTTCAAATGATTTCCCCTTCCTGGCTCCTTGCTCCCCAAAAGTCCCATAAGTCTTCTTCCCTCCCCCTGTTCCCCCATCCACCCCTTCCCACTTCCCTGGATGGTTTTGCTCAGTTCCTTCACTTGTTTGTGTTTTCCTGTATTTCTTTAAGAGATTTTTGTGTTTCCTCTTTCATGACTTCTGCCTGTTGACCCAATTTCTCCTGTATTTCTTTAAGTGATTTTTGTGTTTCCTCTTTATTGGCTTCTATCTGTTGGCCCATATACTCCTGTATTTCTTTAAGTGATTTTTGTGTTTTCTTTTGTAAGGGCTTCTACCTTATTCACGTTCTCCTGTATTTCTTTAAGAGATTTATTTATGTCCTTCTTGTAATCCTCTAATAGCATCATGATAAGTGATTTTAAATCCAATTCATGTTTTTCTGGTGTGTTAGGGTATCCAGGACTTGCTGTTGTTGGAGAATTGGGTTCAGATGCTGCCATACTGCCTTGATTTCTGTTAGTAATGTTCCTACGTTTGCCTTTTGCCATCTGGTTATCTCTGGCCTTAGTTGGTCCTGTTGTCACTGGCTGGTGCTTGAACCTCCTGTGAGCCTGTAAGGCTATTTCTGTACCACTGGATGACTGGGTTTCCCCTGGCACAGATTGCTGATGTGCTGCCCTGCTCTTGGGTGTCATTGGAGCCCTGATGTGCCTTGCCCCAAGCAATGTTATACTTGGGTTGTCTTTGTGTACCTGGTGTTGCCTGCCTGGTCCGGTGGGGAGTGAAGACAGGGGATGCCACAGGGACCCCTCCAAGCACCAATCACTATGCAAGGCAAACAGCCCAGGACAGGGCTGGCACACAGACAGCCCGCAGAGCTGCCCAGGCCCTGGGCACAGACAGAAGCCTGGCTGACTGTGTCCTGAGAGATTTCAAACTCGGGATATCTCTGTGAGCCTGGTGCTGCCTGTCTGCTCCATCCAGGAGCGAAGATGGCAGATGCTGTGGGGACCTTTTCCAAGTGCTGATCATTCTGCAGGGCAAACGTCCCCTGACAGAGCTGGCACACAGACAGCCCGCAGAGTTGCCTAGGCCCTGAGCACAGGCAGAACCCTGACAGGCTGCGTCCCAAGCGATGTTAGACTCGGGATATCTCTGTGTACCTGGAGCTGCCTGTCCAGTCCGTCCGGGAGCCAAGATGGCGAAGGTTCTGTGCTCTTTAACAAAAGAGAATTTTGGCCATTTTAAAATTCTCTAATAAGCACATATATGGGAGTTATCACTCTCATGAATTGGCTACATATGCTTTAGGTACAGATTTAAGGGGCCCACTGATGGTTGTACACTGAATACAGAATAATTGTGAGTGCCTATTAAATTTTACCTGGATTTGCCTCCTGACTCAATGGGAAAAATAAGACAAGACGTTTATAGTAAAATATATGTTCTTGTGTTTAAATTAACCTTCAGCTGGTCATTTACACCCCACTTGTACCCTCGCTGGAACTAATTGTAGGTACTGTGCAAGGTCTGTCTTGCCTAGGCAGTTCGATTATGATCCATACTCTGTTTCTTAAATCCCAGCCCTGTGCTATACAAAGACAGACAGAGACTGTAAGAGTGACAACTGCAATGCATTCCACCCCAAAGAACAAACCATTTATCCCAAGTAGGTGACTAATTATATATATATATATATGTATATATATATATATATGTATATGTATATGTATATATATATGTGTGTGTGTGTATACATACATATATATATATATATATATATATATATATATGATAGATAGATAGACATATAGACAGATGGACACACATATACCATAGCCATGCATCCAAAACACAATACATTTCAAAAATCTTAAACAACTTTTGACACCAGGATGTCAAAAGTGAGAATAAGAATAGATGGGATTCTGGTCTGGTTGTCCACTGAGTGACTTATCCACACTGGGAGTCAGACACAGGCCAAATTCAACTACCTTGGAGAGAAAAATGAGAGGTCTAGTCCTCTCCGTGGGCATCAGTGGGGGTTGTTTACGGAAATCGACATGTTGGTGAAGGAGCATGTGCATATGGACACGGGCAAACCGGCTCCTGGTGGCATAGAGGGAAGGCTGCTTTTGCAGATGGTCTCTATCGTCTGTACATCCCTAATTTTAGAATCATTTATTAATCATAAAGTGTCTGATCTTGGCTAAAAGACAAACTGTTCCTCTTTTAACTGTTCTTGTGTTTAAATTAACCTTCAGCCTGGTCCTTTACAGCCTTCTTGTACCCTTGTTGGAGCTAATTGTAGGTACTGTGCAAGGTCAGTCTTGCCTAGACGGTTCCATTATGATCCACACTCTGTTTCTTAAATCCCAGCCCTGTGCTATACAAAGACAGACAGAGACCGTAAGAGGAACAACTGCAACGCTTTCCACCCCATTTATCCCAAGTAGGTGACCCAGTTATTACAGTGAAGCCTCTGGAAGGAGAATTCAGATGACTGGAGATGCAAGCAGATTGCCTAAGCACTTTGGCTTTGGAGATGGGAAGCAAAATGAGAAGAAAAAGGTCTTTTTAGAGGAGAGATCCAAAAGAAATCTTCCCAGGTAAAGGAAGGGGATGTACCGGGAGGAAGACAGACTGGTAATAGAAGGAAAACCCAGAGGCTAAAGTTGTACTCAGTAATAACTATTGAACACCAGCACTTTCCTGTGTCTTTGAGAAGAATTAAGACATGAAGCAAACAGCCAGGTAAGCTCCTTTGTGGTGTGAGATAGGATGTGAATACTTTTAAAGCTTAGGCTTCGGTAAAAATGATAAAAGGCACCCATAAGTATGGAACGTTTTGTTAAATCTATGTTGTGTGTTCTACAAGATGAAGACTATGGATTACAGTCTAGCTCTTATACTAACACCTGAAGGGCCCCTCTTAAAGGGACAACACTATGAGAATAGCAAATGCATCAGATTCTTTTCTTAATTATTTTCTCTTGGAAATTTTTGTGGCCCTCTATTAAATTCACATAAACATTCAATGGCTTCTTGGAACCAATCAAAAACAAGAGTCCCACTAAAGAGAGAAACTGAGCATTTGCTTTTAATTCCTTCTGACAGTAGACACCCTAACTTAAAGACCCCTTCTATGTCTCTTTGATATAGCTGCACCTGTCTCAGCACAGACTACTATAATCAACCTTCAGCATCAGAAAGTTCAGCATCATCACACCCCAGTATCCTCTTAAAGTCATCACCCTTTCCATTTCCTAATTCACAAAAGCTTTAACAGATTAAAAGTTTCCTACCATATGATTAGAATATTAAGAAATGACTGGGAAACACAAGAGTATTCAGCAACCTTTTTTTTTTTTTTTGAGACAAGGTCTTACCATGTAGCCCAGGCTAGCCCCAACTTTATAATCCTCCCACCTCAACCTTCCATACGTTGAAATTACTGGTGTGTACTTCTACCTCAGGCCAGAAGGCACTAATTTTCTTCAAGGAAAAAAAAAAGAGGAAGAAGAAATGCACCTTAAGAGACACAGCACAGCCATTTGCACCAGAAAGCCGGGCGGCTCCACAGCCTTCTGTGCACGGCCCACCAGGAGAGAGTGATCTCCCAGAAGAACTTTCACTTCTGAGCATGCAGGTGAGATCTCCACCTTCTCTCTGGAGGGGAACAGCTAGGAGCACACAGGGCATACAATCAGTGGAGTAGCTGGGACTGAAGTTTTCTCACTACCATTTGCACCAGGGAGCCAGGCGATTCCACAGCCTTCTGTGCACAGAACCTGCCAGAAGAGAGTTGGTATCCCAGGAGTACAGACACAGGCTTACAGGCCAACAGGAGGAACAAACTCCAGCCAGAGACAACAACACCAACTAGCACCAGAGATAACCAGATGGTGAAAGGCAAGCATAAGAACCCTACCAACAGAAACCAAGGCCACATGGCAACATCAGAACCCAGTTCTCCTACCACAGCAAATCCTGGATACCCCAACACACTGGAAAAGCAAGAGTTGGATTTAAAATCATATCTCAGAACCTAAATGGAGGTGTCCCTCAATGGAGGAATGGATACAGAAAATGTGGTATATTTATACAATGGAATACTACTCAGCAATTAAAAACAATGAATTCTTGAAAATTTTAGGCAAATGGTTGGAACTGGAAAATATCATCCTAAGTGAGGTAATCCAATCACAAAAGAATACACATGAAATGCAATCACTGATAAGTGGATATTAATTAGCCCAGAAGCTCTGAATACTCAAGACACAATTAGCAAATCATATGATTCCCAAGAAGAAGGGAGGAAAGGGCCCTGGTCCTGAAAAGACTTGATCCAGTATTATAGGGGAGTACCAAAACAGACAAATGGGAGGGGGGTGATTGGGGAATGGGCAGAAGGAAGAGGACTTATGGGACATATGGTGAGGGGGGAACCGGGAAAGGGGAAAGCATTCAGAATGTAAACAAATAATATAGAAAATAAAAAAGATGCACCTAATCTTACTGAATTTTAATATCTTCAATATATTTTCTGTATTCAATAAATGGCACACTAGTCAAATGTTAAAAAAAAATCGTATCTGATGATGCTGATAGAGGGCTTCAAGAAAGACTTAAATAACTCTCTTAAAGAAATACAGGAGAACATCAGTCAACAGGTAAAAGCTCTTAAAGAGGAAACACAAAAATGCCTTAAAGAAATACAGAAAGCCGGGCGTGGTGGCACACACCTGTAATCCCAGCACTTGGGAGGCAGAGGCAGGTGGATTTCTGAGTTCAAGGCCAGCCTGGTCTACAGAGTGAGTTCCAGGACATCCAGGACTACACAGAGAAACCCTGTCTCGAAAAAACAAAACAAACAAACAAACAAAAAAGAAATACAGGAGATCATGGATCAGCAGGCAGAAGCCCTTAAAGAATAAACACAAAAATCCCTTAAAGAATTACAGGAAAACACAAACAATCAAGTGAAGGAACTGAACAAAATCATCCAGGATCTAAAAGTGGAAGTAGAAACAATAAAGAAATAACAAGGTGAGACATCTCTGGAGATAGAAAACCTTGGAAAGAATTCAGGAGTCAAAGATGCAAGCATCAACAACAGAATACAAGAGATAGAAGAAAGAACAGGTGCTGAAGATACCATAGTAACCATTGACTCAACAGTCAAAGAAAATGCAAAATGCATAAAGCTGGTAACCCAAAACATCCAGGAAATCCAGGACACAATGAGAAGACCAAACCTAAGGATTATAGGTATAGACAAGAGCGAAGATTTCCAACTTAAAGGGCCAGTAAATATCTTCAACAAAATTATTGAAGAAAACTTCCCTAACCTAGAGAAAGAGATGCCCATGAACATACAAGAAGCCTTCAGAACTCCAAACAGACTGGGCCAGAACAGAAAGTCCTCCCGGCACATAATAATCAAAACACCAAATGTACTAAACAAAGAAAGAGTATTAAAAGCAGTAAGGGGAAAAGGGCAAGTAACTTATAAAGGCAGACCTATCAGAATTACACCAGACTTCTCACCTGAGACAATGAAAGCTAGAAGATCCTGGGCAGACCTCATACAGGCCCAAAGAGAACACAAATGCCAGCCTAGACTACTATACCCAGCAAAACTCTCAATCATTATAGATTGAGAAACCAAGATATTCCATGATAAAACCAAATTTACACAATATTTGTCCACAAATTCAGTCCTACAAAGGATAATAGATAGAAAATGCCAACACAAGAAGGGAAACTACACCCTAGCAAAAGGAAGAAAGTAATCTTCTTCCAACAAACCCAAAAGAAGATAGCCACCAAACATAAAAATAACATCAAAAATAACAGGAAGCAATAATCACTATTCCTTAATGTCTCTTAACATCAATAGACTCAATTCCCCAATAAAAAGACATAGACTAACAGAAATATTTTTCATGTAAATCTTGAATTTTATCACAAAATATTTGTAATTTCTCTTTCAATTAATTTAGTAATCTATTTTATGTCTACCATTTTATCTGCATTATTTTTCATGATAATCTTCAATTTTAACATTTTTCTATATATTTCTTCTGTTTTATCAGAAATGTTTTCCATGTAAATCTATGATTTTATCACAAAATGTTTTAAATTCCACCTTCAACTAATTTAGAATGGTTTTTTAGTCTACCATTTTATGTGTACAATTTCCCATGAAAGTGTCGATTTTAGCATGTTTTTCTATATATTACTTGAATTTTATCAGAAATATTTTCCATGTAAATCTTCAATTTTACCTGAAAGTGTTTATAATTCCACTTTCAATCAACTTAGAATTATCTTCATGCCTATCATTTTATTTGTATAATTTTCCATGATAATCTTCATTTTTAACATGTTTTTTTTCTATATATTTCTTTAATTTTATCAGAAATATTTTCCGGCTGGATTAGGTAACCCAGTAGGAGCAAAAGGATTTATTGTCTGCTTTAAGAATGAGTGGGTCCCTCATGCCAGAGAGATTGGACAGCGCCAGGTATGCAGACATAGCCTGAGGCTAACATTGCTTGGGTCTCAGCCTGGCAGGCTTTTGCCTGCACCCAGGGCCTAGGAAGCTCAGTGGGCCATCTGTGCGCCAACCCGGTGGGGGGGGTGTCATTTGCCCTGCAGAGTGATCAGCAAAAGATCCCCCCAGCATCCGCCATCTTCACTCTCTGAAGGAGCAGACCGGCAACACTAGGTTCACAGAGACAACCAAGTATAGCATTCTTGGGGAAGGACACACTAGGGCTCCGAGGGCATCCAAGAGGAGGGTAACACATCAGCAGTCTGTGCCAGGGGAAACCCAGTCATCCAGAGGTGAGGAAATAGCCTTGCAGGCTCACAGGAGGTTCAAACACCAGCCAGTGACAACAAGACCAACTAACGCCAGAGATAACCAGATGGCAAAAGGCAAACGTAGGAACGTTACTAACAGAAATCAAGACAATATGGCAGCATCTGAACCCAATTCTCCAACAGCAAGTCCTGGATACCCCAGTACACCAGAAAAACAAGATGTGAATTTAAAATCACTGGTCATGATGCTGCTAGAGGAACACAAAAAGGACATAAATAAATCTCTTAAAGAAATACAGGGGAACATGAATAAGGTAGAAGCCCTTACAAAGAAAACACAAAAATCACTTAAAGAAATTCAGGAGAATATGGGTCAACAGATAGAAGCCAATAAAGAGGAAATGCAAAAATCACTTAAATTAATGCAGGAGAAATTGAGTCAATTTTAGGCCAAAGTCATGAAAGAGGAAACACAAAAATCTCTTAAAGAATTACAGGAAAACACAAACAAGTGAAGCAATTGAGCAAAACCATCCAAGATCTAAAAGCAGAAGTAGAAACAACTAAGAAATAACAAAGGGAGACAACTTTGGAGAAAGAAAACCTTGGGAAGAAATCAAAAGCCATAGATGCAAATATCAACAATAGAATATAAGAGACAGAAGAAAGAATCTCAGATGCCGAGATACCATAGAAACCATTGACTTAACAGTCAAAGAAACGATCTTCCTACCTGTTTCCATCCAGCCGGCTGCGGTGGAACCAGCCTCCGCCAGCTTCCCAGGTATTCCGATCCAGCCTGTGGAACCAGGTACCCGAGATATCTCGAGTTTAAGACCTTCGGGGACTCAGGCCGGGAACGGAAGCTGCGCACAGAGTAGCGGTTTGGGGGACACCAGCCAAGCCTGGGCTCGGTGCCCGGAGGGCGGACCCCGCACTCCCTGCAGCCTCCGCCATCTTCCCAGCTGTTTCCCATATAGCTGGCAGTAGAACCAGCCTTAGCCAGCTTCCCAGCTGCTTTGAACCAGCAGGCGGAACCAGGTACCCGAGATATCCAGAGTTAAAGACCTCCGGGGACTAAGACCTTGAGCAGGAGCTGTGCACAGAGTAGCAGTTTGGGGGACACCAGCCAAGCCTGGGCTCTGTGCCCAGAGGGCGGACCCCGCACTCCCTGCAGCCTCCGCCATCTTTCCAGCTGTTTCTATCCAGCCGGCAGTGGAACCAGCCTCTGCCATCTTCCCAGCTGCTTTGAACCAGCAAGCGGAACCAGGTACCCGATATATCCCAGTTTAAGACCTCGGGGGACTCAGGCCACCTGTCAGCAATCTGTGAGCAGGAGCCCTGCAGGGCAGTGGTCCATGTGTCCCAGTCGTGGGGAAATAGCCTTACGATCCCACAGGAGGTTCAAGCACCAGCTAGTAACTACAGGACCAACTAACATCAGAGATTACCAGATGGCAAAAGGCAAACATAAGATCGTTACTAACAGAAATCAAGGCAATATGGCAGCATCCGAACCCAGTTCCCTGACAGCAATAAATCTTGGATACCCCAACACACCAGAAAAACAAGACTCAGATCTAAAATCACTGGTCAGGATGCTGATAGAGGAATACTTAGATAAATCTCTTAAAGTAATACAGGAGAAAATAGATCAAAAGCTAGAAGCCCTTACAAGGCAAACACAAATAAGTCTCGGATATCCCAACACACCAGAAAAACAAGACTCATCTAAAATCACTGGTCAGGAGGCTGATAGAGGATCACATAGATAAATCTCTTAAAGTAATACAGGAGAAAATGGATCAAAAGCGAGAAGCCCTTACAAGGCAAACACAAAAATCACTTAAAGAAATTCAGGAGAATATGGAGCAAAAAATGAATGCCAATAAGGGGAAAAAACAAAAATCACTTAAAGAAATACAAGAGAACGTGGGTCAACAAGTAGAAGTCATAAAAGAGGAAACACAAAAATCCCTTAAAGAATTACAGGAAAACACAAACAAGCAACTGAAAGATCTGAGCAAAACCATCCAGAATCTAAAAACAGAAGTAGAAACAACTAAGAAATCGCAACGTTGGAGATAGAAAACTTTGGGAGGAAATCAGGAGTCATAGATGCAAATATCAACAATAGAATACAAGAGATAGAAGACAGAATCTCAGATGCTGAAGATACCATAGGAACCATGGATTCAACAATTAAAGAAAATGCAAAATGCAAAAAGCTGGTAACCCAAAACATTCAGGAAATCCAGGACACAATGAGAAGACCAAACCTAAGGATTATAGGTATAGATGAGAATGAAGATCTACAACTTAAAGGGCCAGTAAATATCTTCTACAAAATTATGGAAGAAAACTTCCCCAACCTAAAGAGAGAGATGCCCATGAATATACAAGAAGCCTATAGAACCCCAAACAGACTGGACCAGAACAGAAATACTTCCCGTCACATAATAATCAAAACCCCAAATGTACTAAACAAAGAAAGAATACTAAAGGCAGTAAGAGAAAAAGGACAAGTAACATATAAAGGAAGACCTATCAGAATTACACCAGACTTCTCACCTGAGACCATGAAAGCTAGAAGATCCTGGGCAGACCTCATGCAGACTCTAAGAGAACACAAACTTCAGCCAAAACTACTATACCCAGTAAACTCAATCGCCATAGATGGGAAACCAAGGTATTCCATGACAAAACCAAATTTGCACGATATCTATCCACAAACCCAGCCCTACAAAGGATAATAGGGGAAAACTACCAACACAAGGGGGGAAACTACACCCCAGAAGAAACAAGATAGAAACCCCCTCTCATCCAACCCAAAAGAAGAGAACCACTTAAATATAAAAAATAACGCCCAAAATGTCAGGAAGTAATAATTACTATTCCTTAATATCTCTTAACATCAATGGACTCAATTCCCCAATAAAAAGACACAGACTAACAGACTGGATACGGAAACAGAACCCTACATTTTGCTGCATACAGGAAACACATCTCAGTGTCAAAGACAAACACTATCTTAGAGTAAAAGGCTGGAAGACAATTTTACAAGCAAATGGTCTCAGGAAACAAGCTGGAGTAGCCATTCTAATATCAGATAAAATTGACTTTCAACCTAAAGTCATCAAAAGAGACACAGAATGTCACTTCTTGCTTGTCAAAGGGAAAATCCACCAAGAAGTATTCTCAATACTGAACATCTATGCTCCAAATGTAAGGGCACCCTCATTCATAAAAGAAACTTTACTAAAGCTTAAAGCACACATGGCACCTAACACAATAATTGTAGGTGACTTCAACACTCCACTCTCCTCAATGGACAGATCAGGAAAGCAGAAACTAAACAGGGACACAGTGAAACTAATTGAAACTCTGGACCAATTGGATATATAACATTTCATCCTAAAGCAAAAGAATATACCTTTTTCTCAGCACCTCATGGTACCTTCTCCAAAATTGATCATATAATTGGTCACAAGACAGACCTCAACAAATATAAGAAGACCGAACTAATCCCATGCCTCCTATGAGATCACTATGGAGTAAAAGTGGTCTTCAATAGCAAGAAGAACAACAAAAAGCCCACATGCACATGGAAACTGAACAATACTCTACTCCATGACACCTTGGTCAAGGAAGAAATAAAGAAAGAAATCAAAGACTTTTTAGACTTCAATGAAAATGAAGGTACAACCTACCCAAATCTATGGGACACAATGAAAGCAGTGCTAAGAGGAAAACTCATAGCCCTGAGTGCCTCCAAAAAGAAACTGGAGAGAGCATACAGTAGCAACTTAACAGCACACCTGAAGGCCCTGGAACAAAAAGAAGCTAATTCACCCAGGAGGAGTAGAAGACAGGAAATCATCAAACTAAGGGCTGAAATCAATCAAGTAGAAACAAAGAGAACCATACAAAGAATCAACAAAACCAAGAGCTGGTTCTTCGAGAAAATCAACAAGATAGATAAACCCTTAGCTAGACTAACCAATGGGCACAGAGACAGTATCCAAATTAACAAAATTAGAAATGAAAAGGGGGATATAACAACAGAAACTGAGGAAATTCAAAAAATCATCAGATCCTACTACAAAAGCCTATACTCAACACAACTGGAGAATCTGGAGGAAATGGACAATTTCCTAGACAGATACCAAATACCAAAATTAAACCAGGATCAATTAGATCAGCTAAACAGTCCCATAACCCCTAGAGAAATAGAAGGGGTTAAAAAAGTCTTCCAACCAAAAAAAGTACGGGACCAGATGGTTTTAGTGCAGAATTCTATCAGACCTTCAAAGAAGACCTAACACGAATTCTCTTCAAACTATTCCACAAAATAGAAACAGAAGGAACAGTGCCCAACTCGTTCTACAAAGCCATAATAACACTGATACCAAAAGCACACAAAGATCCTACAATGAAAGAGAAGTACAGGCCAATTTCCCTTATGAATATTGATGCAAAAATACTAAATAAAATTCTTGCCAACCGAATCAAAGAGCACATCAAAACGATCATTCACCATGACTAAGTAGGCTTCATCACAGGGATGCAGGGGTGGTTCAATATACGAAAATCCATCAATGTAATCCACTACATAAACAAACTAAAAGAAAAAAAACCACATGATCATCTCATTAGATGCTGAAAAAGCATTTGACAGAATTCAGCATCCTTTAATGCTAAAAGTCCTGGAAAGAACAGGAATTCAAGGCCCATACTTAAATATAATAAAAGCAATATACAGCAGACCAGTAGCCAACATGAAAATAAATGGAGAGAAACTTGAAGCAATCCCACTAAAATCAGGGACTAGACAAGGCTGCCCTCTCTCTCCATATCTTCTCAATATAGTACTTGAAATTCTAGCGAGAGCAATTAGACAACATAAGGAAGTCAAAGGGATACAAATTGGAAAGGAAGAAGTGAAACTATCACTTTTTGCAGATGATATGATAGTATATGTAAGTGACCCAAAAAACTCCACCAGAGAACTCCTACAGCTGATCAACAACTTCAGCAAAGTGGCTGGCTATAAGATCAACTCAAGCAAGTCAGTAGCCTTCTTGTACTCAAAGGACAAGCAGGCTGAGAAAGAAGTTAGGGAAATAACACCCTTCACAATAGCCACAAACAATATAAAGTATCTTGGCGTGATTTTAACCAAACAAGTGAAAGAACTGAATAACAGGAACTTCAAGTCCTTGAAGAAAGAAATCGAAGAAGACCTCAGAAGATGGAAAAATATTCCATGCTCTTGGATTAGCAGGATCAATATAGTAAAAATGACCATCTTGCCAAAAGCAATCTACAGATTCAATGCAATCCCCATCAAAATCCCAAATCAATTCTTCAAGATCTAGAAAGAGCAATTCTCAAATTCATCTGGAGTAACAAAAAACCCAGGATAGCTAAAACTATTCTCAACAATAAAAGGACTTCTGGGGGAATCAATATCTCTGACCTCAAGCAGTACTACAGAGTAATTGTGCTAAAAACTGCATGGTATTGGTACAGCGACAGGCGAGTAGATCAGTGGAATAGAATTGAAGACCCAGAAATGAACCCAAAACTTATGGTCACTTGATCTTTGATAAAGGAGTGACAATCATCCAGTGGAAAAAAGATAGCTTTTTCAACAAATGGTGCTGGGTCAACTGGAGGTCAACATGCAGAAGAATGCAAATTGACCCACTCTTATCTCCTAAGATCAACTCCAAGTGGATCAAGGACCTCCACATAAAACCAGACACACTGAAACTAATAGAAAAGAAAGTGGGAAAGACCCTGGAGGACATGGGCACAGGAGAATATTTCCTAAAGAGAACATCAATAGCTTATGCTCTAAGATCAAGAATTGACAAATGGGACCTCATAAAATTACAAAGTTTCTGTAAAGCAAAGGACACTGTCAGAAGGAGAAAACAGCAACCAACAAATTGGGAAAAGATCTTCACCAACCCCACATCTGACAGAGGGCTAATATCCAATATATCCAAAGAGCTCAAGAAGTTAGACCCCAAAGAACCAAATAACACTATCAAAAAATGGGGTACAGAGCTAAACAAAGAATTTTCACCAGAAGAAATTCGGATGGCCGAGAAGCACCTTAAAAGATGTTCAACATCATTAGTCATCAGGGAAATGCAAATCAAAACAACCCTGAGATTCCACCTCACACCAGTCAGAATGGCTAAGATTAAAAACTCAAGGGACAACAGGTGCTGGTGAGGATGTGGAGAAAAAGGAACACTCCTACACTGTTGGTGGGATTGCAAGATGGTACAACCACTCTGGAAATCAGTCTGGCGGTTCTTCAGAAAAATGGGCATGACACTTCCAGAGGACCCTGTCATACCACTCCTGGGTATATATCCAGTGGAATCCCCTGCAGGCAATAAAGACACATGCTCCACTATGTTCATAGCAGCCTTATTTATAATAGCCAGAAGTTGGAAGGAGCCCAGATGTCCCTCAAAGGAGGAATGGATACAGAAAATGTGGTATATTTATACAATGGAATACTAGTCAGCAATTAAAAATAATGAATTCATGCAATTTGTAGGCAAATGGTTGGATCTGGAAAATATCATCCTAAATGACTTAACCCAATCACAAAAGAATACACATGAAATGCAATCACTGATAAGTGGATATTAATGAGCCCAAAAGCTCTGAATACCCAAGACACAATTAGCAAATCCAAAGATTCCCAAGAAGAAGGAAGGAAAGGACCCTGGTCCTGAAAAGGCTGGATACAGATTTTTAGGAGAGCATCAGGACAGAGAAATGGGGGTGTGTGTGATTGGGGAATAGTTGGGGGGAGAGGACTTATGGGACGTATGGTGGGGGGGTGACTGGGAAAGGGGAAAGCCTTTGGAATGTAAACAAAGAATACAGAAAATAAAGAAAAAATGAGAAAAAAAAGAAAAAGAAAAAAAAAACAGTCAAAGAAACTGCAAAATGCAAAAAGCTTGTAATCCAAAACATCCAGGAAATCCAGTATATAATGAGAAGACCAAACCTAAGGATTATAGGTATAGATGAGAGTGAAGATTTACAACTTAAAGGGCCAACAAATATTTTCAACAAAATTATGGAAGAAAACTTCCCTAACCTAAAGAGAGTTGCAAGAAGCCTACACAACTCCAAACAGACTGGACCAGAAGAAAACTACCTCCTGTCACATAATAATCAAAACTCCAAATGTACTAAACAAAGAATATTAAAGGCAGTAAGAGAAAAAAACCAAGTAACATATAAAGGAAGACCTATCAGAATTATACCAGACTTCTCACCAGAGACCATGAAAGCTAGAAGATCCTAGGTGGATTTCATGCAGACTCTAAGAGAAATGTCAGCCAAGACTACTATACCCAGCAAAACTCTCAATCACCATAGATGGAGAAACCACGATATTCCATGACAAAATCACATTTACACAATATCTTTCCACAAACCCAGCCCTACAAAGGATAGTAGGAGGAAAACTCCAATGCAAGGAGGGAAACTACACCCTGTAACAAGCAAGATAGTAACCTTCTTTCATCAAACCCAAAAGAAGATAAGTACTCAAATATAAAAATAACATAAAAATGACAGGAAGTAATAATCACTATTCCTTAATGTCTCTTAACATCAATGGACTCAATTCCCCAATAAAAGGACATAGACTAACAGACTGGGTACGGAAACAGGATCCTACATTTTGCTGCATACAGGAAACACACCTCAGGGTCAAAGACAAACACTACCTTAGAGTAAAATGCTGGAAGACAATTTTACAAGCAAATGGTCTCAGGAAACGAGCCAGAGTAATCATTCTAATATCAGATAAAATTGACTTTCAACCTAAAGTCATCAAAACAGACATGGAAGGACACTTCTTGCTGGTCAAAGGAAAAATCCACCAAGAAGAACTCACAATTCTGAACATCTATGCTCCAAATGCAAGGGCACCCTCATTCATAAAATAAACGTTACTAAAGCTCAAAGCACACATTGCACCTAACACAATAATTGTGGGTGACTTCAACACTCCACTCTCCTCAATGGACCGATCAGGAAAACAGAAACTAAACAGGGACACAGTGAAACTAATTGAAGCTTTGGACCAATTGAATTTAACAGATATATAAAGAACATTTCATCCTAAAGCAAAAGAATATACCTTTTTCTCAGCACCTTCATGGTACCTTCTCCAAAATCGACCATATAAGTGGTCACTTAAACACTCCTCCTCGATGTCTGCATAGCCTTTTCCCTTATGAGTTTTCTCACTCAAACAGCTGCGAACATTCTTTGGTTGTCTTTTCTTACTGTCACACTCTCCATTCTGCATGACACATCCCTGTCATACTCATTTTTTTTTTTTTTTTACCAATCTCATTCATCATATCAGTGATGATGGCTTCCTGAAGAAGATCAGGAGGCTTTTTCTGGTAGGACAGTGAGAAGAGAGGGTTGGGATATCTCTCTAGCCTTGGGGTCAGGTGGTTGTAATTGCTGTGGGCTTAGTTTCTTGTAGCCTGGAGCTGGAAAACCCAGAACCTGGGAAGGAAATTTAATAAAGCAAGGGACCTTGAAGTGTTAATGATCTTAACATCTATTAGCTTCCTTTTTGTGTGTACATGTGGTGGTGGCAGTGGTGGTAGTGCGTGTTTGTGTGTGTGTGTGTGTGTGTGTGTGTGTGTGTAAAATGACATGCAACATGACATTCAGAGGTCTACTTTTGAAAGTCAGTTCTAGCCTTTCACCTTGTTTTTTGAAGCAGTGTCTCTCTGTGTCACTGCATTGTGTAACTAGCCAGTCTGGTAGTGTATGGCTGTTTCCCCTCCCCTGTCTACCTCCCTGCAGGAGTCCTTGGATTATGTGTGTATTTCTGTACCTGACATTTTAACGTGTACCAGGCTTTGAACTTGGGTTGTCAGGTTTGCACAGCAAGCACTTCCACATGCTGTCTGTCCTCATAGGCGTCTATGCATTACCCCCGTCACAGAGTTTAAGCACCATCTGCCCTTGTGTTCCCTTTCCTGCACCTTTTGATTTCACAATTGAGAGCTCAACTTAAGAAGTCTATTATAACTTGTCTCAGGTTGCTCTGCTATTAGTGACAAGATACTTTCATCCAGTCTATCCTCTTTATGGCACTACTGCCCTGTCTACTTAATCTTTACTTATTACAACTCTTCAATTCAGGACTGCTGTTCAGATCAGAGTGGACTATTACTCTTGTGCAATGAAAATCCTGCCCACATGACTCTATTCTTAGCTTCATTTTTCTGCCCTACAAATATCTTCCCATTCTTTCATTTTAAAGTTTTACCCATTTGTGCCATGAGTTGGAAAGAATGTGAATTTTAAAACCAGATCTAATTAGCTACTTTCCAGAGCGATCATGGGTAACTTGACCTATCTATTGTGTGTGTTTGTTCACTATCTAAGCCAATAGGTGGATAGCTGTTCGATCCTGGACACAGTAGGCCATAGGCAGCTTCAGATTCCTCTCTCTAGTCTCCCTTCAGTTTATACTTTTTACTGATTGCTGGGTTTCTCATATTCAGTCTCAGTTCAACTCATAGTTACTTTATATCTGATGTTTGAGGTTTATGATAGTATACTAGCAATATAGTATAATTTACTTTCTTCGTAACGAAAGGCATATTCATCCCTACCTCTTGAGATTTGGCTCCAGCCTGTGACTTGTTTTGGCCAACGGAATGTGAACAAATGTGACTTAAGAAACTGTGAGCTTCTGGTGGCTCATTCTCTCATCCTTTTTGTAACAAGAATTTTTTGTTGCAAACAGGGTCTGTTGCTACAGCTTGAGTCCTAGGCCAGGAGACACACATTGCTGTAATGACTGTCCTAGGCCAGGAGACACACATTGCTGTAATGATTGTCCCGTGTCACGAGTATAAAGCAGTTTTCTGTGAGCGCAGGAGAGACTGGAAATTATTCCCTCTGAGGTTTGCCCCATAAAGCCTCATTTTCTCTGTGCTACTCTTGTTTTTCAGATTTGAACTGCTTTAGTTTTTTTATTCCATTTTTCTTCATTATTATTGTTAGTATGTATATTGTGTGATGTATATATGAGTTTAAGCACATGAGTGTCACAGCGTACTTGTGGGGGCAGAGGACAAGTTTCAGGAGTGGGTTTTTTTCCTTTCACTATGGGTCTGGGGATTGAACTCAGATCATAAGGCTTGTGTGGAAAGGTCTTTGACATAATGAGCCATCTTGACAGCCCAGCTTCCTTTAGTTTCTATATTCAGGTGTTTGAGATGGCCTCTGTGCTAACAGCGTGGATGCAGATGATGGTTTTGAAAAAGGAACTGGATTACAAGGGCTCTAGCCTTACCAGTGGATTATCCATAGATGGAGTCACAATCTAATGATATCATCAGGAGGCAGTGAAAACCAGAAGGTAGAGTCTTATTGGAGAAAATTGGTTACTGGGTATGTTGGCTGGTTTTGTGTCAATCTGACATAGGTTAGAGTTAACTGAAGGGAAGAAACGTAGTTGAGGAAATGGGTCCATACTATCTGACTGTTGGTATTTTAATTAGAGATTGATGGGCGATGCCATCTCTGGGCGGGCGGTCCTGGGTTCTATAGGGAAGCAGGCTGAGTAAGGCATGGAGGGGGAACCAGTAGGCCGCACACCTCCATGGCCTCTGCATCAGCTCCTGCCCCCAGGTTCTTGCCCTTTTTGGGTTCCTGTTCTGACTTCCTTCAGTGACGGACTATGGTGTGGAAGTGTAATCCAAACAAACCCTTTCCTCCTCTGCTTGCTTTTGGCCATGGTGTTTCATCATAGCAATAATAACCCAGCTGAGACACTGGGATGTCTCCTGAGAAGGCGTGGCTTGTCCTCTCTTGCCCTGCTTACTGACAGCAATGAGGGCAGTGCCTGTCTTCTGTTGTGTCCTTCTGGGCCTGTTCTGACTCACTGCTGACCTAAAAGCAGGGAAGCCAGCTGGCCATGGACTGAGACCTTTGCAGCCATGACCAAACATCCTTCCTTCCTTCCTTCCTTCCTTCCTTCCTTCCTTCCTTCCTTCCTTTCTTTCTTTCTTTCTTTCTTTCTTTCTTTCTTTTAAATTTCCTTGGTCAATTTTATTAAACAGAGACATGCCTATGTTCTCGAACACACTCTTACACACCCATTCACTCTCCTTGTGAACTGGGCATTTTTCTTGGTGTTGTGCCCCAATAATGACAAACTACTCAAGGGAGGAAGGATCTGTTTGTGCTCACTGTTGTGGTTGTGCCTATGAGGACATCTCTAGAGAGGGTTAACTGAAGGTATGTCTCATCTTGAATGTGAGCAGCAGCATCCAATGGGCTTGGGTCCTTGACCCAAAAGCAAAGGGAAAAAAGCAAAAGCCAGCTGAGCACATTATTTCTTCATTGTTGCTTCCTTACCCGCAACAATGTGAGCAAATCACCTCAGTTCATGCTGCTGTGCCACCTTCCATGATGGAACATGTACCCTAAAACTGTGAGCACAAACAGATCCTTCCTCCCTTGAGTAGTTTGTCATTATTGGGGCACAAGACCAAGAAAAATGCCCAATTCACAAGGAAAGTATTGTTTCTTTTTTTTTAAATTTTTATTTTCTATATTCTATGTTTACATTCCAAAGGCTTTCCCCTTTCCCAGTCCCCCACCACCACCATACGTCCCATAATTCCTCTCCCCACAACTATTCCCCAATTATTCCCCCTCCCCTCATGGTTTCTCTGTTCTGGGTCTACAAAACTGGATCCAATCTTTATAGGCCCAGGGTCCTCTCCTTTCTTCTTCTTGGGAATCATTTGACTTACTAATTGTGCCTTGAGTATTTAGGGCTTCTGGGCTCATTAATATCCACTTATCAGTGATTGCATTTCATGTGTATTCTTTTGTGATTGGGTTAACTCACTCAGGATGATATTTTCCAGGTCTAACCATTTACCTACAAATTGCATGAATTCATTATTTTTAATTGCTGAGTAGTATTCCATTGTATAAATATACCACATTTTCTGTATCCATTCCTCCTTTGAGGGATATTTGGGCTCCTTCCAATTTCTGGCTATTATAAACAAGGCTGCTATAAACATAGTGGAGCATGTGTCTTTATTGTATGCAGGGGAATCCTCTGGGTATATGCCCAGGAGTGGTATGCCAGGGTCCTCTAGAAATGGCGTGCCCAATTTTCCGAGGAACCGCCAAACTGATTTCCAGAGTGGTCTTACATTTTGCAATCCCACCAACAGTGGAGGAGTGTTCCTCTTTCTCCACATCCTCGCCAGCACTTGTTGTCTCTTGAGTTTTTTTTTCTTTTCTTTTCTTTTTTTTTTTTGAGTTTTTAATCTTAGCCATTCTGACTGGTGTGAGGTGGAATCTCAGGGTTGTTTTGATTTGCATTTCCCTGATGACTAATGATGTTGAACATCTCTTAAGGTGTTTCTCGGCCATCTGAATTTCTTCTGGTGAAAATTCTTTGTTTAGCTCTGTACCCCATTTTTTTGATAGGGTTATTTGGTTCTTTGCCGTCTTACTTCTTGAGTTCTTTGTATATATTGGATATTAGCCCTCTGTTGGCAAACATCCTTTCTTTATGTTGATATGCTCAGGTGCTCGGCACAGCAATGAAAAGTGATTGGCACCCTTCTCCCCAAATACTGCCCAGAGCTGTGCATGGCTGTCAGGGCCGCTCCAGGCCCTGGGGGTTGTGGGTTTTGCTTAGGTAGCCATCCTCCTCCTGGGCTCCCTCTGTGGGCATGCCACTCCCAGGTTTGGATCTCAGTGGCCATGTTCTTCAGCAGGGCTGCCATGATTCCGATAAAGCTGCAGCTTTTCTTCTTGGGGGTATGTGGTCAGGAAGCAAAACCCAGATTCCTCTGTGCCTCAGACACAGGCCTCTCTTTCTTGTAAGGTCTCAAATTTGTGAGTACCTTTTTATCTTGGGGATTCCCTTCACATTTCAAATTTCTACAAGAAAGTCTTTGATCTCAAGTTCTCTTCCTAATATATATATCTAATATATATATTCCTAATATATATATCATATATATATATAAGACTTGTAGCTTTCTGTTTTCCTGTTTTACATTTGGTTTACCCTGAGGCAAGGAACAGAGCCAGTTCTACTTACTTAATTGCAGTGGACAGGAAAGGAAAAAATCAGAGAACAGAAAAATAAGTTACTATTTCAGATTGCCACTTAATCGCGTTTCTATTTTAAGGCAATGCTTCTCAACCTCAGCAGTATTGACTTCAGAGCTGGATAAATCTTTGTTGTGGGCAGCTGTCCTGTGCTATACAGGTTGCTAAGCAGCAGCCATGGCTTCTCCTTGCTGGTGCCAGTAGTGCTCTTTTGCTTATGACATCAGAAACACCCCCAGATGTTGCCTAAAGTCTGAGGGGGAAGGGGTGGAATCTGAGAGACTGGTTCAGAGACTGGTTTCCGCTGTTATCTTTGCTTTTGCTAAGACTTCGCAGGGCAATTAACACATGGTAGATACTTAGTAAATATTTTCTGATTGGAGGCGTTCAATTAGTGGATTCTATTTTAATTTCAACTGGGGGTGCAGCTCATCTTGAAGGGGGAAGCGAGGGAAAATGCTTGTTTGCTTTCCTTAAGCAGGGTTTCTGCCTTTCTGTAGGTACACAGTGCAATGAGTGAATTCAGACTAGTTATTGCTAGGGAGGAATTCTAAGGAGATTCTGAGCCCAGTCACTCAACCTGTAGGGTGATTAACACAAAGGTGGCCTGCACAGAGCATTTAGGGGGAAGGAACAACATGCTAAATAATTTATATGCCGGAGACGAAGTCCTGGGAGGTCAGGGGTCACCTATAGAACTCTGCCAGAGTCATGCTCCTTGTGTTCAGTGCTGGAGTGATTAGCAAAACTGGAAAAGGATGAAGAATGCCCCATGATAATACAGTCACACATGCAATCATGCACCTTGGGAGACCGTTCTACAATGAGAGGAGCTTTCCTGTGAAAGAAGAGGGTATGTCCACAGCCTTCCTTAGCAGAGGTGAAGATTCCACACTAGGCAAGGGACGAGATTATATATATTTTTTCCTGAGTCCTGTACGTCTGCATGTGAGAGGTAGGGAAGAAATTTGCAGCCGTGTTGCTATTTATGTCTTACAGGAAATTAATCCTACCTCTTAGACACAATGGCAACCCAATTATGAAGGCAGACAGGCTGGTTGGGGATTAGCGTTGCTTGTGCTCGGTGCCTCTCCTTGTCTGGTTAAAGCGGAGGGAGGCACTTTTATCTTTAGACACACAACAGATAGCCTGTCATCTCAGGCTTTTAGAAATTTAAATATGCGAGCACTTGGCAGAGCAGGTATCTCTGTAACCTTTCTTAATAACAACAGGCTGCTGTTCTGTGCCCGCGGTACAATTTAGCAGGTACATCTCATTTTGGCATATGTGTGAAAAGGAAAACCCTATGTAGTAGGATTACTTTACCAATATGATGTTTCAGAAATAGCTAAGATTTAAATTGCCATGGGGCTGTATTATTAAAGTGAGAGATTTATGCAGTGTACACTACAAATCCCTGGAGAGATAAATGTGCTTATATTATAGGTAAAAATCCGAAAGGTAAATAGCAAGTCTGGATACCATTTTCTTTTAAGTGGTATTTTAGTTGTGTGAGGATTTCTTAAGGGCAAAAAAACAGACAGAGTAATGTTTAATCAGAATGTGAAAAATTAGACTTCAAGGGAGCCGAGAATTTTAAAAGATTATTTTTTTTTCAGACAGTAAGCTATAACTGCTGACCCTTGAATAGATAACTTTTTTACCTAAGATTTTTTTTTTTTTAAGAGGTCTCTGCCTAGGAGTGTTGTGCTGCTGCTTTGATGACTGACCTATTGGTTCCTTTTCTCGTGGTCATTATCACTCTCAGTGAGGATCCCACCCGAGGAATACTTAATTTCCAAAGGTATTAGTGGGCTCAACATGTCCCGCATGAGTCTTCTTTTCAGTTCTCACTGTCACGTGGAGACATTCCAGAACTACCTACCTCTCCCAAGTCTCTCTACCCGATCGGAGCTGAGTCTCCTGCACATACATGGGACAATGGTTTGAGGGTATATGGGCTGGAAAATCCTGTGTGGAGTTTTCATAAAACCAAGAAAAGAGATGGTTGCAGGGTATCTGATTGTACTGTGAAACCTGAGATTGCATACTTGAAAAGCATGTGTGGTTCAGCCCCAGCACACACCTTCAATCCAAGAGCTTTCTGTTTATTGTAAACAAGATTAAATAAAGCTAACCATAGGTTAAGAGGCAGAGCAAGCAACCAGTTGAGAAGAAAGGAACATAGGGAAAAAACCATAGAGAGCGAGAGGAAGTCAGGAGGATGGATAGAGAGATACCCAGGAAGTATAAAGGGAGGACGTTCAGTTGAAAGGGTTTTAAAGGCAGTGTGGAATGGGAGAACTTGTTTTTACCCTGTTAGGCCATCAGTTGAGGTGGCAGGTCAGCTGGGGGGCTTTCTTTGCTTTTGAGCTAGCCGGCTTTCACAACAGGGTCTGGCTCCTGAGTCTTCATGAAGACTGGTTTAGGATTTTTTTTTCAAGACAACAAGAAATATGGAAATATGTGAACCTATAGAGACAGAGAATGAGGTCACCCAGCAGCATCTAGTCATCGAGCTTAAGTTCAGGATCTGGGGTGCTTAAGGCATTTGTGCAGATCTGAGAGGAACACACAGGGGTGACCTGCCAGAGTGTCACTGCTCTAGAGCAGCCTAGAGTTTCTTCCCTCAGGCCAAGGACATCCTCTACAACTTGCAAACCCAATTGCTTAGCAGCATGTGAGCCGTTGACGTTGACGTAATGCCTGACATCTCAGTGAAGGTACAAACAGCAGGATGTGGCCGGGGGCTGCTATTGCTGGCCATTCCATGATGGAAGGTGGCAAACACCTTCAGCTTAATGACCTCTTAAGTTGCAAGAGCATAGGTCCCCCTTGCAGACAGTGTACTGCCTGCTTCATCTGAGCCTACACCATTCCCATGGCCATTTTCTTCTTTAGTATATCATAGAACAAACTATGTACAATTCTCAGGCACATTATTTCATTTCTAATCACTCTTCCAAGACAGACGTATATGAAGTACTTTTCTTTTTCTTTTTTTTCTTTTTCTTTTTCTTTCTTTTTTTTTTTTTATATAAAAAGGCAATTTGAGCTCTCTGGAACAGTTCCTTATTCTTCCTGCCAAGTATGTCCTAAGTCCACAGCAGGAAGTTCAATTAGCAAATCAATGAATCAGAGTTTTAATTATACATTTATCTGAAAGGAAAATGCCGGCTTCACTTCGGTCCTTTCCCTCTTTTGCTGGAACTTCAGCATGGCTTTGACTGAGCCTCGGTCCCTGTGGTGGAATGTGAGATGGTAAAATGCAAACATGTTAGTGGAAATCCGTTCACATCTGTCCAGGGGCATTTCTATATTTAGTAAGCAGCAGGAATTCTCAATTGTATGAAAAAAAGTCAGAATTGATTCAGGAAGGTTAAGGAAGTACCCTAATTAAGAGGTTAGCTAATTGTCATTCCCTGCTGTGTCTATAGGTTGTATCTGATTTTTAAGTCATGACTAAGCATTTGAACAGTATGCTTTGTTGAAGTGTTCCCTTCTAGTCTCTTGCATATCCTGTTAGATCTCTGAGATTGGAATGTATTTTTCTCCCTCTTCCCATTCTCCCTCTTCCATTACCTTTCTTTTCTTCTTCTTTTTAATCAGTCCTTAAGTTACTTTTTATTTATTTTTTTATTTTTTTAATTAGATATATTCTTTATTTACAGTTCAAATGTTGTCCCCTTTCCTGGTCCTACCCCCACCCGCTGAAAGACTCATAACCCATCTCCCCTTCCCCTATTCCCCAGTCAAACCTCTCCCTCTTCCCTGTCTTGGTATCCCCCTACACTGCAGCATCAAGCCTTCCTAGGACCAAGGTCCTCTCTTCCCTTTGATGTCCAACAAGGCCATCCTCTGCTGCCTATGCATCTGGAGCCATGGGTAACTCCATGTGTACTCTGTGGTTGATGGTTTTGTCCCTGGGAGTTCTGGGAGTACTGGGTGGCTCATATTGTTGTTCCTCCTATGGCGCTGCAAACTCCTTCAGCTCCTTGGGTCCTTTTTCTAGCTCCTCCATTGGGGACCCAGTGCTCAGTTCAATGCTTGGCTGAGAGTGGCCCCCTCTGTATTTGTCGTGCATTAGCAGGACCTACCAGGTGACAGCTTTATCCGACTCTGGTCAGCAAGCACTTGTGGGCATCTACGATAGTATCTGTGTTTTGTAACTGTATACAGGATGGATCCCTAGGCAGGGCAGTCTCTGGATGGACTCTCCCTCAGACTCTGCTCTATACTTTGTCTCTGTATCTCCTTCTGTGGCTATTTTGTTCCCCCTTCTAAGAAGGGTCAGAATATCCATACTTTGTTCTTCCTTTTTCGTGAGCTTCATTTGATATGTGAATTGTGTCTTGGGTATTCCAAGCTTCTGGGCTAATATCCACTTATCAGTGAGTGCATACCATGTGTATTCTTTTGTGATTGTGCTATGTCACTCAGGATGATATTTTCCAGTTCCACCCATTTGCCTAAGAATTTCATGAATTCATTGTTTTTAATAGCTGAGTAGTATTCCATTGTATAAATACACCACATTTACACAATGGGACATCTGAGTTATTTCCAGCTTCTAGCTATTATAGATAGGGCTGTGATGAACATAGTGGAACATGTGTCCTTATTACATGCTAGAGAATCCTCTGGGTATATGTCCAGGAGTGGTATGGCAGGGTCCTCTGGCAGTATTATGCTCAATTTTCTGAGGAACCACCAAACTGATTTCCAGAGTGGTTGTACCAGCTTGCAATCCCACCAGCAGTGGAGAAATGTTCCTCTTTCTCCACATCCTCTTCAGCATTTGCTGTCCCATGAGTTTTTGATCTTGGCCATTATAACTGGTGTGAGGTGAAATCTCAGGGTTGTTTGGATTTGTGTTTCCCTGACGACTAAGGATCTTGAACATTTTGATAGGTGCTTCTCAGCCATTCGGTAATCCTCAGTTGAAAATTCTTTGTTAAGCTCTGTATCCCATTTTTTAATAGGGTTATTTGGTTCTCTGGAGTCTAACTTCTTGAGTTCTTTGTATATATTGGATATTAGCCCTCAATTGGATATAGGGTTGGTAAAGATCTTTTCCCAATTTGTTGGTTGCTGTTTTGTCCTATTGACACTGTCTTTTGCCTTACAGAAACTTTATAATTTTATGAGGTCCTATTTGTCAATTCTTGATCTTAGAGCATAAGCTATTGGTGTTCTGTTCAAGAACTTTTCCCCTGTGCCCATGTCCTCAAGGGTCTTCCCCAGTTTCTTTTCTATTAGTTTCAGTGTGTCTGGTTTTATGTGTAGATCCTTGATCCACTTGGAGTTGAGCTTTGTACAAGGAGATAAGAATGGATCGATTTGCATTCTTCTGCATGTTGACCTCCAGTTGAACCAGCACCATTTTTTGAAAAGGCAACCTTTTTTTCCCACTGGATGGTTTTAGCTCCTTTGTTGAAGTTCAAGTGACCATAGATGTGTGGGTTCATTTCTGGGTCTTCAATTCTATTCCATTGATCTACCTGCCTGTCACTGTATCAATACCATGCAGTTTTTAACACTATTGCTCTGTAGTACTGCTTGAGGTCCAGGATACTGATTCCCCCAGAAGTACTTTTACTGTTGAGAATAGTTTTAGCTATACTGGGCTTTTTGTTATTGATGAATTTGAGAATTGCTTTTTGTAATTCTATGAAGAATTGAGTTGGAATTTTGATGGGGATTGCATTGAATCTGTATATTGCTTTTGGCAAGATGGCCATTTTAGTATATTAATCCTGCCAATCCATGAGCATGGGAGATCTTTCCATCTTCTGAAGTCTTCTTTGATTTCTTTCTTCAGAGACTTTAAGTTCTTGTCATACAAATCTTTGACTTGTTTAGTTAGAGTCACACCAAGATACTTTATCTTGTTTGTGACTATTGTGAAGGGTGTTGTTTCCATAATTTCTTTCTCAGCCTGTTTATCCTTTGAGTATAGGAAGGCTGCTGATTTGTTTGAATTAATTTTATATCCAGCCACATTGCTGAAGTTGTTTATCAGCTGTAGGAGTTCTCTGGTTGAGTTTTTTGGGTTGCTTAAGTATACAATCATATCATCTGCAAATACTGATAGTTTTTCTTTCTTTCCAATTTGTATCCATTTGACCTCCTTTTGTTGTCTAATTACTCTAGCTAGAACTTCAAGTAATAATTGAATAAATATGGAGAGAGAGGGCAGCCTTGTCTAGTCCCTGATTTTAGTGGGATTGCTTCAAGTTTTTCTCAGTTTAGTTTGTTTTGGCTACTGGTTTGCTGTATATTGCTTTTACTATGTTTAGGTATGGTCCAGTTCTTACCAAGACTTTTAGCATGACAGGATGCTGAATTTTGTCAAATACTTTCTCAGCATCTAATGAAATGGCCATGTGGCTTTTTTCTTTGAGTTTGTTTATGTAGTGGATTACATTGTTGGATTTCTGTATATTGAACCATCCCTGCACCCCTGGGATGAAACCTACTTGATTGTGGTGAATGATCATTTTGATGTATTCTTGGATTTGGTAGGCAAGAATTTTATTGAGTATTTTTGCCTTGATATTGATAAGGGAAATTGGTCTAAAGTTCTCTTTCTTTGTTGGATCTTTGTGTTGTTTTGGTATCAGTGTAATTGTGGCTTCATAGAATGAGTTGGGTAGTGTTTCTTGTGTTTCTATTTTGTGGAGTAGTTTGAAGAGTATTGGTGTTAGGTCTTCTTTGAAGGTCTGATAGAATTCTGAGGATGCCCTTGCATTTGGAGCACAGATGTTCAGAATTGAGAGTTCTTCTTGGTAGATTTTTCCTTTGATGGGTATGAAGTATTCTTCTGTGTCTTTTTTGATGACTTTTGATTGAAAGTCAATTTTATCTGATATTAGAATGGCTACTCTAGCTTGTTTCCTGGAACCATTTGCTTGGAAAATTGTTTTCCAGTCTTTTACTCTGAGTAGTGTTTATCTTTGTCACTGAGGTGTGTTTCGTGTATGCAGCAAAATTCTTGGTCCTGTTTACTTATCCAGTCTGTTAGTCTATGTCTTTTTATTGAGGAATTGAGTCCATTGATGATAAAAGATATTAAAGAATAGTGATTGTTGCTTCCTGTTATTTTTGATGTTATTTTTATGTTTGGTGGTTATCTTCTTTTTGGTTTGTTGAAGGAAGATTACTATCTTGCTTTTTTTAGGGTGTAGTTGTCTTCCTTATATTGGCATTTTCCATCTATTATCCTTTATTGGGCTGTATTTGTGTAAACATATTTTGTAAACTTGGTTTTATCATGGAATATTTTGGTTTCTCCATGTGTGGTGATTGAGAGTTTTGCTGGGTATAGTAGTCTGGGCTAGCATTTGTGTTCTCTTAGGGTCAGTATGAGATCTCCCCAGGACCTTCTAGTTTTCATGGTCTCTGGTGAGAAGTCTGGTGTAATTCTGATAGGTCTTCCTTTATATGTTACTTGGCCCTTTTCCCTTACTGCTTTTAATATTCTTTGTTTAGTACATTGGTGTTTTGATTATTATGTGACGAGACGAATTTCTGTTCTGGTCCTGTCTGTTTGGAGTTCTATAGGCTTCTTGTATGTTCATGGCCATCTTTCTTTAGGTTAGGGAAGTTTTCTTCTCTAATTTTGTTGAAGATATTTACTGGCCCTGTAAGTTGTAAATCTTTGTTCTCTTCTATACCTATAATTCTTAGGTTAGGTTTGGTCTTCTCATAGTATCTTGGATTTCCTGCACATTTTGGGTTACATGCTTTTTCATTTTGCATTTTCTTTGACTCTTGAGTTAATGCTTTCTATGGTATCTTCAGCACCTGAGATTCTTTCTTCTATCTCTTGTATTCTGTTGTTGATGTTTGCATCGATGACTCCTGATTTCTTTCCAAGGTTTTTATCTTCAAAGTTGTCTCCCTTTGTGATTTCTTTGTTGTTTCTATTCTGTTTTTAGATCCTAGATGGTTTTGTTCAGTTCCTTCACTTGTTTGTTTGTGTTTTCCTGTAATTCTTTAAGCGATTTTTGTGTTTTCTTTTGAAGGACTTCTACCTGTTGATTCATGTTCTCCTGTATTTCTTTAAGGGAGTTATTTATGTCCTTCTTGAAATCCTTTATCAGCATTATGAGATGTGATTTTTAATCCAGATCTTGCTTTTCTGGTGTGTTGGGGTATCTGGGGCTTGCTTTTGTGGGAGAGCTTGGTTCAGATGGTGCCACATTGCCTTGGTTTTTGTTGGTGATGTTCTTGTGTTTGCCTTTTGCAATCTGGTTATCTCTGGTGTTAGCTGGTTTTGCTGTCTCTGACGGCGGCTTTTCTATCATGCAAGCCTCTGTATCTGGGCTCCTGAGAGACCCATTCCCTCTGTGTACACAGGTATGTAGGTACTCCTGTGAGGTCTGCTGTCTTGTGGTTGTTTTTGGGTATGTAGCTCTGTGACTCAGTTCTGGGTATGGACAGAAATCAGAATACTCCTGTCCCAGGCTGCTCTTAGGCTCTTGTATCCTCAGGGTTTTTGGTTGCTTCCTTTGAGCCGCAGGGGTAGTCCCAACTGTGCTGACTGTCCTCTCTGCACTCCTGAGTTGTTAGCTACTTCTGTGTGCTGCTTGGGTATAACATGCTGTGGTAGAGGATGGTCCCAATTCCGGAGACAGAAACCAGAGGACTTCTGCCATAGGTTTCTGGACGTGATCCTCTGAGCTGCAGGGAGTGGTTCTATCTGTGTTGTCAGGCCTCTCTCCACTCCTGGGTGGTTAGCTACCTCCCTGTGCCACTTGGGTATGATGCACTGTGGCAGAGGATGGTCCCAATCTAGAGACAGGAACAGGAGGGCTTCCACCAGAGGTTTCCAGACGTGATCCTCTGAGCGGCAGGGAAGGTCTTAACCTGTGCTGACTGTGCTGACTGTCCTCTCTGAGCTGCTGGGTGGTTAGCTGCCTTCCTGTGCCACTTGGATATGGTGCACTCAGGCAGAGGATGGTCCCAAGCCAGAGACAGAAACCGGAAGGCTCTCCATTACCTTTCTTTCCTTGCTTTCTTTCTTCACTGAAGGTTTTGAGCCTAGAGGTCACCCCATGAGTATCTCTCATCAGTATGTTGGGAAGAACTTGGCTTTGGACAGCTTTGTAATATGATATATCCAGGATAGAGTGGAAGCTTTGGCAAAAGGCCTGGATGTGAGTGCTGTGAGATTGTGGCTTATACTGTCCTGGGTGGACACAAAAGCTCAGTCAACTCCCAGAGACTGGGGGAAGTTCAGAGAGGGACGGGCTTCTTGACATAGTCTTCAGAAAGCCTGAGCATGGGCATTCATGTAGACAAAACACCTGTACGCACCAAATAAACATAGAAGAAACATGACTCTTGACACACTTTTCATTCTTAAAAAGAAAATAAAACCAATCGGATTTGATGTCTTCCTATATCTTAACCAGCCAAACAATGTGAGAAAGAAGACAACTAAATATAAAACATAATGAGATGTATCAGTGTGGTGGTTTCAGTAGGAATGGCTCCTGTGCTCATAGGGATCAGGTCACCAGGGATTGGCACCATTAGGAAGTATGATCTTGTTGGAGGGTGGGCTTTGGGGTTTCAAATTCTCCAGCCAGGCCCAGTCTCTGTCTCTGTCTCTGTCTCTGTCTCTGTCTCTGTCTCTCTCTGTCTCTCTGTCTCTCTGTCTCTCTCTCTCTCTCTCTCTCTTGCTGCTGCCTGCTGATCCAGATATAGAACTCTCAGCTCCTTCTCCAGCACTGTGTTTGCCAGTGTGCCACCAGGCAACCTTCTATGGTGATAATGAATTAAACCTCTGAACCTATAAGCCAGCCCCAATGAAATGTTTTCCTTTCAAGAGTCACTGTGGTCATGATGTCTCTTCACAGTAATAGAGACCATAATCAAGACATCAGAAAAGGAATTAAAATGATGCAGACAGTGCTCAATTTTCATTTTATGGGCAGATGAATCTTTCTAAAAGACAAAACTTATTGCATGAAGTCAACATTCAAAAAGAAGAAGAAGCCAGGCAGGAGGTTTTGATCGTGCTGTCAGAAGTCAGAGAGGAGCTCCGGGGTAGAGGGCATGTCTAGCATATTCCTAGGCTCTGGTTTTAGCCAGAAGAACAGATGCGATCCTTCGGTCTACAAATCTGCATTTGTCGAAGAAGCACTTCTTCAAGGGTTCTGTTGCACTCTGGTCCCTCTGTCATCATTGTCTTATAATAGCAAACAGACCTGAGCCAAAGCAGGGACTACTAATTAGCACAGGCACAAATCTTCACTGTATAACTCACTCTGCTTAAAATCTTTGGAAGAATAAACCCAGGTCTTGGAATTCTACATAATAATGTAACTACCTGTTTTTTTTTTTTTTTTGTCAATGAAAAGAAAATAAAAAGTGGCTTAGGTTATCTTTCTGTTTCCTTGGAAATCCAAGTCATAGTTCAGGGAGCCACCATCCTTTCCAACTGAGCGCTGGGTAAGGTCAGCTGCTTCCAGTACGTTCTGTTTTATAGTGTAGAACACCGTAAAACCATCACAGCTCATCTATTACATTAGAAAACTATAGTTTCCCTCACAAGGGCAAAAGAGGAAGAGATGTGTTCATCAATCACTACATATGGCCTTTGAAAATTAACTATATTCCAGAGGTGGGATAAACCTTTCCATGGGAAAATTGAGGGTTACATGTGCCTTATTAGCCAGGATTAAATTATTTGGTATCAAATGGGGATCCAGACAGGTATTCCAATTATAATTCAAAAATGTTTTCCATTTTATATGGCAATAAAAATAACACTCTGTGGTGAACAAATCAGATAATGCAGAGTTTCAGGAAATGCAATGGGAACAATTACCAAGAAGCAAGAAGAAAGTTTTAAGTGGACAGGTGAAACCTGACCAGAATAAGCATCCCCTTCCTCTCCATAAATTGCTGGGGAAATGGTTATCATGAAGGCAGTGACACCTTTAGCTTTGTAAGTTGTGAACATTCCAGGAATGGCCCAGTTTTTATGAGATTCATTTAATTGTGAATAGGGTAAGAGGGGACATTAAATTCTCTCTTAATTTACAGCATTGAAGGAAGTAAACCTCTTAACTGATGTTAGTGTAATGGAAATATTTCTTGAGGGCTTAACTTTCTATAATAAAAACTGATGGCTTGGGATTTAGCAAAGGGAATACAAAATTACTCACACACTGGACTCCATGTTACACAAAAGTAGCAAGGAACATAAGAAGAATCCACTTACTGTAATAGAGTACAGTAGCACAGAAAGTAAAGTTGATCACGTGAGGCCAACATGTATGAAAAGTCTTCTGTGTGCCTGCCACTCTGCCAAGTACTCTAGGTATTTGTAGAACACACACACACACACACACACACACACACGCACACTCCAAATTCATATAGTCACATTAGAATCATAAGAAGAGGCTGTCTTAGTTAGGGTTTCCATTGCTGTGAAGAGATACCATGACCAAGGCAACTAAAAAAAAAAAACCATTTAATTGGGGCTGGCTTATAGATTCTGAGGTTCAGTTCAGTATCATCAAGGTGAGAAGCGTGGCAGCATCCAGGCAGGCATGGTGCTGGAGGAGGTGAGATTTCGACATCTTCATCCAAAGGAAGCCAGGAGCAGACTGTTTTCAGGCAGCTAGGACAGGGGTCTTGAAGCCACCCCTACAGTGACACTTCCTCCAACAAGGCCATATTTATTCCAATGGGCCATACTTCCTAAAAAATGCCACTCACAGCTGGGCGTGGTGGCGCATGCCTGTAATCCCAGCACTTGGGAGGCAGAGGCAGGCGGATTTCTAAGTTCGAGGCCAGCCTGGTCTACAGAGTGAGTTCTAGGACAGCCAGGGCTACACAGAGAAACCCTGTCTCAAAAAAAAAAAAAAAAAAAAAAAACCGAACCAGCTCGCCGGCCCCTAGACCAGCGGTGTAGCGGCGGGCCTCCATATTGCAACCAGGACACAGCTGGAAAGGCCCAGGTAAACACCCCTTCCAGGGCTACACTCACGGGGGTATCTGCTAGGGTCTCCGAGCCAAGCAGGCGGAGTCCCGCCTAGGCTCTGTGGGACATCCCCGAGCCCTCTGGTGAGCACCAAGGCTGCTTCTGCAACCAGCTCGCCGGCCCCTGGACCAGCGGTGTAGCGGCGGGCCTCCATATTGCAACCAGGACACAGCTGGAAAGGCCCAGGTAAACACCCCTTCCAGGGCTACCCTCACGGGGGATCTGCTAGGCTCTCGGAGTTCCTTGCAACCAGGACACAGCTGGAGAAGCCCAGGTAGACAGACTCCAACAGGGGCTACAATCGCATGGGTGGCAGCCAGCTTATGACCCCTTAAAGCAGCAGTCACACATATTCACCAATAGAGAAACAACAGGTGAGCCCAGCCTCACAGGAGATTCAAACACCAGCCACTGACAACAAGGCCAACTAAAACCAGAAATAACCAGATGGCAAAAGGAAAACGAAGGAACGTTACTAACAAAAATCAAGGCAACATGACAGCATCTGAACCCAGTTCTCCAACAACAGGAATCCCTGGATACCCTAAAACACCAGAAAAACAAGACTTGGATATAAAATCACTGGTCAGGATGCTGGTAGCTGAACACATAGAAAAATCTCGTAAAGAAATAGAGGAGAAAATGGATCAAAAGTTAGAAGCCTTTACGAGGCAAATACAAAAATCACTTCAAGAAATGCAGGAGAAGATGGATCAAAGAGAAGAAGACAATAAGGAAGAAAGACAAAAGTCACTTAAAGAACTACAGAAGAACGTGGGCCAACAAGTAGAAGCTATGAAAGAGGAAGCACAAAAATCTATTAAAGAAATACATGAAAACACAATCAAGCAAGCGAAAGATCTGAGCACATCCATCCAGATACTAAAAACAGAAGTAGAAACAACTAAGAAATCACAGAGGGAGACAACATTGGAGATAGAAAACCTGGGGAAGAAATCAGGGGCCATAGACGCAAGTATCAACAATAGAATACAAGAGATAGAAGACAGAATCTCAGAAGCCGAAGATAACATAGGAACCATTGATTCAACAGTCAAAGAAAATACTAAATGCAGAAAGGTGGTAACCCAAAACATCCAGGAAATCCAAGACACTATGAGAAGACCAAACCTAAGGATTATAGGTATAGACGAGAGTGAAGATTTACAAGTTAAAGGGCCAGCTAATATCTTCTATAAAATTATGGAAGAAAACTTCCCCAACCTAAGGAGAGAGATGCCCATGAATATACAAGAAGCCTATAGAACCCCAAACAGACTGGACCAGAACAGAAATACATCCCGTCACATAATAATCAAAACTCCAAATGTAATAAACAAAGAAAGAATACTAAAGGCAGCAAGAGAAAAAGGCCAAGTAACATATAAAGGAAAACCTATCAGAATAACACCAGACTTCTCACCTGAGACCATGAAAGCTAGAAGATCCTGGGCAGATATCATGCAAACTCTAAGAGAACACAAACTTCAGCCAAAACTACTTTACCCAGCAAAACTCTCAATTGCCATTGATGGAGACATCAAGGTATTCCATGACAAAACCAAATTTGCAAGATATCTCTCCACAAATCCAGCCCTACAAAGGATAATAGGGGGAAAACACCAAGACAAGGACGGAAACTACACCCGGGAAGAAGCAAGATAGAAACCTCCTCTCATCAAACCCAAAAGAAGATAACCTCTCGAATATAAAAAATAAATAAGATAAATAAATATAATTTCAAAAATGTCTGGAGGTAATAATTACTATTCCTTAATATCTCTTAACGTCAATGGACTCAATTCCCCAATAAAAAGACATAGATTAACAGACTGGATACGGAAACAGGACCCTACATTTTGCTGCATACAGGAAACACATCTCAGTGTTAAAGACAAACACTACCTTAGAGTAAAAGGCTGGAGGACAATTTTACAAGCAAATGGTCTCAGGAAACAAGCTGGAGTAGCCATTCTAATATCAGATAAAATTGACTTTCAACCTAAAATCATCCAAAGAGACTCAGAAGGTCACTTCTTGCTGGCCAAAGGGAAAATCCACCAGGAAGAGCTCTCAATACTGAACATCTATGCTCCAAATGCAAGGGCACCCTCCTTCGTAAAAGAAACCTTACTAAAGCTTAAAGCACACATTACACCTAACACAATAATTGCGGGTGACTTCAACACCCCACTCTCCTCAATGGACCGATCAGGAAAGCAGAAACTAAACAGGGACACAGTGAAACTAATTGAAACTCTGGACCAATTGGATTTAACAGATATATATAGAACATTTCATCCTAAAGCTAAAGAATATACCTTTTTCTCAGCACCGCATGGTACCTTCTCCAAAATAGACCATATAATCGGTCACAAGACAGATGTCAACAAATACAAGAAGATCGAGCTAATCCCATGCCTCTTATCAGATCACCATGGAGTAAGAGTGGTCTTCAATAGCAACAAAAACAACAGAAAGCCCACATACACATGGAAACTGAACAATACTCTACTCAATGACACCTTGGTCAAGGAAGAAATAAAAAAAGAAATCAAAGACTTTTTAGAATTCAATGAAAATGAAGGTACAACCTACCCAAATCTATGGGACACAATGAAAGCAGTGCTAAGAGGAAAACTCATAGCTCTAAGTGCATCCAAAAAGAAACTGGAGAGAGCATACACTAGCAGCTTAATGGCACACCTTAAAGCCCTGGAAGAAAAACAAGTTAATTCACCCAGGAGGAGTAGAAGACAAGAAATCATCAAACTCACGGCTGAAATCAATCAAATAGAAACAAAGAGAACCATACAAAGAATCAACAAGACCAGGAGCTGGTTCTTTGAGAAAATCAACAAGATAGATAAACCCTTAGCCAGACTAACCAAAGGACACAGAGACAGTATACAAATTAACAAAATTAGAAATGAAAAGGGAGACATAACAACAGAAACTGAGGAAATTCAAAAGATCATCAGATCCTACTACAAAGGTCTATACTCAAAACAACTGGAGAATCTGGAGGAAATGGACGATTTCCTAGACAGATATCAAATACCAAAATTAAATCAGCATCAAGTAGACCAGCTAAATAGTCCCATAACCCCTAAAGAAATAGAAGGGGTTATAGAAAGCCTCCCAACCAAAAAAAGTACGGGACCAGATGGTTTTAGTGCAGAATTCTACCAGACCTTCAAAGAAGACTTAACACCAATACTCTCCAAACTATTCCACAAAATAGAGACAGAAGGGACACTGCCCAACTCATTCTTCGAAGCCACAATTACGCTAATACCTAAACCACAAAAAGATCCAACAAAGAAAGAGAACTTCAGGCCAATTTCTCTGATGAATATAGATGCAAAAATACTAAATAAAATTCTTGCTAACCGAATCCAAGAGCACATCAAAACGATCATCCACCATGATCAAGTAGGCTTCATCCCAGGGATGCAGGGATGGTTCAATATACGGAAATCCATCAATGTAATCCACTACATAAACAAACTGAAAGAAAAAAACCACATGGTCATCTCATTAGATGCTGAAAAAGCATTCGACAAAATTCAGCATCCTTTCATGCTAAAAGTCTTGGAAAGAGCAGGAATTCAAGGCCCATACCTAAACATAGTAAAAGCAATCTACAGCAAACCAGTAGCCAACATCAAAATAAATGGAGAGAAACTTGAAGCATTCCCACTAAAATCAGGGACTAGACAAGGCTGCCCTCTCTCTCCATATCTTTTCAATATAGTACTTGAAGTTCTAGCAAGAGCAATTAGACAACATAAGGAAGTCAAAGGGATACAAATTGGAAAGGAAGAAGTCAAAGTATCATTATTTGCAGACGATATGATAGTTTACCTAAGCGACCCAAAAAACTCCACCAGAGAACTTCTACAGCTGATAAACAACTTCAGCAAAGTGGCAGGTTATAAAATTAACTCAAGCAAGTCAGTGGCCTTCTTGTACTCAAAGGACAAGCAGGCAGAGAAAGAAATTAGGGAAATAACACCCTTCACAATAGCCACAAATAACATAAAGTATCTTGGCATAACTCTAACCAAACAAGCGAAAGATCTGTACAACAGGAACTTCAAGTCCCTGAAGAAAGAAATCGAAGAAGACCTCAGAAGATGGAAAAATATTTCTTGCTCCTGGATTGGCAGGATCAATATAGTAAAAATGGCCATCTTGCCAAAAGCAATATACAGATTCAATGCAATCCCCATCAAAATCCCAACTCAATTCTTCATAGATCTAGAAAGAGCAATTCTCAAATTCATCTGGAGCAACAAAAAACCCAGGATAGCTAAAACTATTCTCAACAATAAAAGGACTTCTGGGGGAATCAATATCCCTGACTTCAAGCAGTACTACAGAGCAATTGTGTTAAAAACTGCATGGTATTGGTATAGCAACAGGCAAACAGATCAATGGAACAGGATTGAAGACCCTGAAATTAACCCACAGACTTATGGTCACTTGATCTTTGATAAAGGAGCCACAACCATCCGATGGAATAAAGATAGCCTTTTCAACAAATGGTGCTGGTTCAACTGGAGGTCAACATGCAGAAGAATGCGAATTGACCCACTCTTATCTCTTTGCTCTAAGATCAACTCCAAGTGGATCAAGGACCTCCACATAAAACCAGACACACTGAAACTATTAGAAAAGAAACTTGGGAAGACCCTGGAGGACTTGGGCACAGGGGAAAAGTTCCTGAACAGAACACCAATAGCGTACGCACTAAGATCAAGAATCGACAAATGGGACCTCATAAAATTACAAAGTTTCTGCAAAGCAAAGGACACTGTCCGAAGGACAAAACGGCAACCAACAAAGTGGGAAAAGATCTTTACCAACCCCACATCCGACAGAGGGCTAATATCCAATATATACAAAGAACTCAAGAAGTTAGACCACAAAGAAACAAATAACCCTATCAAAAAATGGGGCACAGAGCTAAACAAAGAATTTTCACCAGAAGAAATTCGGATGGCCGAGAAACACCTTAAGAGATGTTCAACATCATTAGTCATCAGGGAAATGCAAATCAAAACAACCCTGAGATTCCACCTCACACCAGTCAGAATGGCTAAGATTAAAAACTCAAGAGACAACAAGTGCTGGCGAGGATGTGGAGAAAGAGGAACACTCCTCCACTGTTGGTGGGATTGCAAAATGGTAAAACCACTCTGGAAATCAGTTTGGCGGTTCCTTAGAAAATTGGGCATGTCACTTCCAGAGGACCCTGCCATACCACTCCTGGGCATATACCCAGAGGATTCCCCTACATGCAATAAAGACACATGCTCCACTATGTTTATAGCAGCCTTGTTTATAATAGCCAGAAATTGGAAGGAGCCCAAATATCCCTCAAAGGAGGAATGAATACAGAAAATGTGGTATATTTATACAATGGAATACTACTCAGCAATTAAAAATAATGAATTCATGCAATTTGTAGGTAAATGGTTAGACCTGGAAAATATCATCCTGAGTGAGCTAACCCAATCACAAAAGAATGCACATGAAATGCAATCACTGATAAGTGGATATTAATGAGCCCAGAAGCACTAAATACTCAAGACACAAATAGCAAGTCAAATGATTCCCAAGAAGAAGAAAGGAGAGGACCCTGGGCATGTAAACATTGCATCCAGTTTAGTAAAGAAACCGAGGGGGGAGGGGGAATGATTGGGGAATAGTTGGGGGGGAGAAGAACTATGGGAACTATGGTGGGTGGGAACTGGGAAAGGGGAAAGCCTTTGAAATGTAAACATAGAATATAGAAAATAAAAATAACTAAAAAAAAAAAAAAAGAAAAAAAAGAAAAAAAAACCGAAAAAAAAATGCCACTCACTTCCTAGGCCAAGCATATTCGAGCCACTACACAAGCAAATTATTTCTTATTTATTTATTTATTTATTTATTTATTTATTTATATATATGTATTCCAGTCTGGCCTCAAACTTACTATATAGCTGAGGATGGTCTTGAACTTCTGATCTTCCTGCCTTCACTTCCCAATGCTGGGATTACAGATGCGTTCCAATATCCCCATTTTATGTGGTCCTTGGGACTGAATCCAGGGCTTTGGATACACTAGGCAAGCACTCTTCCAACTGAGCTACAGTCCCAGTCCCATAAAGCTCAGTAGTATGCTTGATCTCATCAAACATATTAAGAATGCTATCAGCATTTAATCAATATGAAGTTGTTCATGAAATACCCTATATTGGTGGTATCATCTTCCAAATCAGGTTTGTGTTTTACACATGGACACTTGCGTGTCATAGCTGCACTGTGGCTGGTGCTCCCGCCTTGCTTGACAGCACAGCTCCCACCCCAGGCTGCTGAGGTCATCAGCCTGCTGGTGTGGTCTGGGTGCCACAGTCACTTGTCTCCTGAGGTGTGGGGAGAGTCAAGCTTTGCTTATGTGATGAAAGGCTTGTGGGTTTTCTAGGAATTCAAGTTTCCAGTGAACAAATTCACCCCCTTCTAGAAGATACGTGTAAGGAAATTAACCCAGTTTTAAAATTATTTTTTAAATTCTTTAAAACTTTTGATTGATTCTTTATGAATTTCACATCACGTATTCCAGTCCAACGCGTCTCTCTGTCCCTCCATATCTGCCCTTCACCCTTGCAACCTCCTCCCTAAGAAAACAAACGACAAACAACAAATAGAAGAGCAACAAAAAAAAAAAAGATGAAAGAGAAGAAACGTTAAAAATATTTAGCTGTAGAAGCTGCAGAGTCAGTGTGTCCCACAGTATACCCCTTTGCCCAAATAGCTTAACTTGCAAATGTTCTTTGCAATGATTCATTGATCTGGTCTGACATATCTGACTTTTGCTACACCATCAATACTGAGCCAGGACTCCTCTCAGATGTCTTCTTGTTGCCCCGTGTCACAGAGGCCCTGCAACTTTGGTCTGCATGACTGGTCCCTTTGCTTCAGCACTTTATAGATGAGGTAAATATTGGGGTGGGTCAACTTAAGGTCTGGATTTGAGCCTGGCTGGTGGCTGTGTTGTTCAGGTTGCCAGCTCCCCTGAACCTATGCCACTAGGGCCAGCTCCCTCGAGTTTGTGCAGGTGAGGGGTGGGATCAGCCTTTCTCCTGTGGCAGCAGGCAAGAGATAGGGCTGGCTCTCCTGCCATAGGGGTTAGCTCTCCAGCATTGCCCAGGTGAGGGGACTGGGACAGTTCTCCCACATGCCAAAGGCATTGGGGGTGGTTAGGGAATCTCTCCCACACGCATGCTACCAAATGGCCAGCAAGAAGGAGGCCTCATCTCTCACCCTCACGACCTCTTCAGTCAGCTCTCCCATGTTGCCCAGGTGAAGGGCAGGGCCAGCTCTTCCGCACTTATACACTCTTCCACGTTGCCCAGGTAGGGAGGCTAGCTTTTAAACTTTGAATCCAGCTTTTGTGCAATGGTTGGTCTATTGCAAGGTTATCATCATTATCTCAGGCATCCTTAGTGTAATCAGGATGACCAGGTCTACTGCCCAGGCCACTTCACATCTTTGAGCCCTCTAGAACTCATCATTTTAATTTCCTCCCTTCAGGAACTCAATATAATTTTAAATGACATGAGGAAGGTTTAGAAGATATTTGGATTTGATGAACTCAACAAACACATACCAAGTTAGGTACAATCCCTATGCTTAAGGAGCTCACAGCCTGACGTTGGGTCTGTAGAGAAAACGAATACTCAATAAAGTAATCATGAGTTTGTATGTGGGAGACCAGCCAGGAGCAGAGGGACTACCAAGGAACACCAGGTAGAGGGAGAGCCTTGATGTACAGGGAGTGTCTTAGAGTGTCTCTCTAGGCAATACAGAACAGGAAAAGGTGTCTTGGCAAAGCAGATTGTTTTCAGGGGATGGTAGAGATGAATTCATTAAACTTTGGCGATTTCAGTTAAAGCCTACTAATGATTACGGTTGATAATGAAGTGTGCCCTTATGTAATTAGTGAAAACATCAACTACTCTCTTTGTTTTGGATCAGGTTATCTATTTATTTATTGGTTTGTTAAGACAAGGTCTACAGCTCAGGCTGGCTTGGTACTGACTGTGTAGCTCCGGCTTGCTTTGGACCCACAATGACCCTCTTGTGCCAGCCTCGTGAGCGTTGGGATTACAGGTGTGAATCATCACCCAGGTGGCTCATGGCCTTTGCTAATGATAGAGATGCTCACTCAGCCTTGAATATAAAAATCTTTCCTTTCTGGAATGGTATGGAAGCTCATTGACTATTCCGCCTCACAAGTGGCATCTGCAGCCATTGAACTCTGATTTTTTTTTGTTAATTCTGTTCTTTCCTAACCAGATGATGTGCTCTGGCAGGCGAGAAGTGACAGTGGGATGTGGCAAATATGCAGAAATAGTATTTAGATCTTGTGGTATATACATATAAGTACACTTCAGTATACTGACTATAATTTATGAGACTGGGTATTGAAGTCGTAGTGCCTGGAGGACTATGCGGGCAAGGACATGACCACTCATATGTTTTCCAACCCAGGTATGGCCGATGTTATTTAGATAGATGTCCCTATCACATGATTAGAGCGTTTCTATACAGGCCCCCACGCTAGCTTATTTAATTTACATCATCCCCAAAGGGTGTTAGCTCTCTATTGCTGCTACAATAAATAATCACTAATGTGGGTTAAACAAGCACACACTATCCAGTTGTAGATGCTGGAAGTCCTCTAGGTTGGTCTTGCTAAAAGTCAAGGATTTTTGGGATTAGACTGAGCCCATCCAGGTGATCCAAGATAATCCCCTATTTTAAGGTCAGCCAGTTAGCAACATTAATTCCACGTGCGACCTTAATCTATCTTCACCATGTGAGATATTACAGTTACCAGTTTTAAGTGATTAGGATGTGGATACATATTTGGGTGTGTTATTCTACCACAGTAATAAGCAGCGTGGTTTCTTTTCTTTTTTTCAATTGGATATCTTATTTATTTACATTTCAAATGTTATCCCCTTTCCCGGTTTCCCCTCTGCAAACCTCCTATCCCATCCCCCCTTACCCTACTTCTATGAGGATGCTCACCCACACACTCCTGCCTCACCACCATAGCATTCCTCTACACTGGACCATCAAGCCTTCACAGGACCAAGGGCCTCCCCTCCCACTGATGCCAGATAAGGCCCCTTCAGCTCCTTTGGTCCTTCCCCTAACTCCTCCATTGGGTCCCTGTGATCAGTCAGATGATTGGCTGCCAGCATCTACATCTGTATTGGTCAGGATCTGGCAGGGTCTTTCAGGAAACAGCTGTATCAGGCTCCTGTCAGCAAGTACTTCTTGGCATCAGCAATAGTGTCTGGGTTTGGTGTGTGTATTTGGGATGAATCCCCGGGTGGGGCAGTCTCTGGATGGCATTTCCTTCAGTCTCTCCTCCACTCGTTCTCCCTGTATTTCCTTTAGACAGGAGCAATTCTGGGTTAAAATTTTGGAAATGGGTGAGTGGCCACATCCCTCAACCGGGAGGCCATGCCGAACCTCTGGATATGCTCTTAACAGGTTCTCCCTCCCCTTTGTGAGGTATTGAAGACCCAGAAATGAACCCACACACCTATGGTCACTTGATCTTTGACAAAAGAGCTAAAACCATCCAGTGAAAAAAGACAGCATTTTCAGCAAATGGTGTTGGTTCAACTGGCAGTCAACATGTAGAAGAATGCAAATTGATCCATTCTTATTTCCAGGTATAAAGCTCAAGTCCAAGTGGATCAAGAACCTCTATATAAAACTAGATACACTGAATCTAATAGAAGAGAAAGTGGGGAAAAGCCTCAAACACATGGGCAGAGGGTAAATGCTTCTGAACAAAACACTTGATTCTTGTTGCTCTAAGATCAAGAATCAACAAATGGGACCTCATAAAATTGCAAAGCGTCTGTAAGGCAAAGGACACTGTCAATAGGACAAAACAACAACCAACAAATTGGGAAAAGATATTTATCAGTCCTACATCTGAGAGAGGGCTAATATCCAATATATACAAAGAACTGAAGAAGTTAGACTCCAGAGAGTCAAATAACCCTATTAAAAAATGGGGAACAGAGCTAAACAGAGAATTCTCAACTGAGGAAACTTGTAGGGCTGAGAAGCACCTAAAGAAATGTTCAACATCATTAGCTATAAGAGAAATGCAAATCAAAATGACCCTGATATTCCACCTCACACCAGTCATAATGGCTAAGATAAAAACCTCAGGTGACAGCAGATGTTGATGAGGATGTGGGGAAAGAGGAACACTCCTCCATTGCTGGTGGGATTGCAAGCTGGTACAACCACTGTGGAAATCAGTCTGGCAGTTCCTCAGAAAATTGGACATAGTACTACCTGAAAACCTAGCTATACCACTCCTGGGCAAATGTCCAGAAGATCCTCCAGCATGTAATAAGAACACATGCTCCACTATGTTCATAGCAGCCATATTTATAATAGCCAGAAGCTGGAAAGAACCCAGATGTCTCTCAACAGAGGAATGGATACAGAAAATGTGATACATTTACACACTGGAATACTACTCAGCTATTAAAAACAATGACTTCATGAAATTCACAGGGAAATGGATGGATCTAGAAAATATCATTCTGAGTGAGGTAACTCAGTCACAAAAGAACACACATGGTATGTGCTCACTGATAAGGATATTAGGCAAAGAGCATGGAATACCCAAGATACAACTCACGGATTACATGAAGGAAGGAAGACCAAAGAGTGGATGCTTCAGTTCTACTTAGAAGAGGGAACAAAATAATCAATGGAAGTGGGGGGTGGGAGGGACTTGGGAGGAAGGGAAGAGGGGGAGGCAAAAAAGAAGGGAAGAATCAGGTGTGGGAAGAGATGGAGGCGATGTACAGAGGGTCAGGAAATTGAACAGAGGTGTGTAGCAGTGGAGGATAGGCCAGGAAAGCAAGAGCCTCCCAGGACCTCACGGGGATGACATTAGCAGTATGGTTTCTTATGGTCCAGACAATAAGTAATTTGCAAGAAGTCACATTCTTCCGAAAGACCAGGCTAGGATTTGCATTGGCATTAGAGTTCATTGTTATGGAGTTGTGACTCTCTGGGAAAAGACCATAGACTCATTTCAATTATAATTAAAAGATTTATTGATTATTGTTAGCAAGACAACAATCTCTAAGGTTAGGGACTTTGTGAAGGGGGTGGTGGTGAGAGAAGGATATTTAAAGGTGAAAACTACAAGAAGACCTTGAGTATCTGTTCAAGCAAGCTAGAGCTGTCTGCCAAGATTAGGTAGTCAAGGTAACTTCAAAATATTCCACGAATGTCTGCACAAGCAGGTTATGGAAGCCTAGCTAGCTAGTCTTATCCTAACAAGTAGATGGTCACAGGTATATGTTTCAGGGTGGGGGTTACTGAGTCAGGATTACTGGAAACTTATTTCCCAAGGACTGAAGTCAGTGACACATGGCTAGTGTGTACCAAGATGGATACCTAGCATAAAATGGAGTTCATTTTAGTCATCCGGATTTTCAAATCTATATTATCCTATCTCTTTTCTCTTATCATACTGGGCCATACAGTTTAAATATGGCCCTTTTAATGTAATATATAATGCACATTGGTATATTTCCTTCCATATGCTGCTTCTCTTCCTTAGTACCCCACCCCTTCTATTATTATTTTTTTAATCCCCTAGACATTGACACTTTTACTTTCTGTACATATATGATCTTAAGTATCTGTTTCTACAATGTCCCAGACCCTCAGATGAGAGAACACACATTGACTTTCTAGGACTGACTTACTTTGCTTAGCCTGATTATCTCCACCTCCATTCATTTACTTGTATATGACATAACTTTATTCTTCTCTCTGGCTGATCTATCCTACATTGCATATATCCTACCTCTTTTGTCACAGTAGTAGCCTGGCTCTTCTACTCTTGATCTTAGCCAGAAGGCCAAGAAGCAATATTACTGGTTGTTCCAAGCTCAGTGGTATCAACATTGTCTTTTGCACACACTTTGGTCTGGGTTTTCCAACACTAGAGTGTGACCTGGATGACTCCAACTTCTTGAGGATAGCACCCGCCCACCTTGTTCAGAGCCTACTCCCTTCAGAGTAAGCTGCATCTTTCCTACCTCAGTTAGGAAACACCGAGAAACCATGTTCTGCTTTGAGGAATGCCAGGCTATTAAACCATCACTGCTGATGGTTTCAGACGGGTCAGAGTCGCAGCAGGAAGACACAGAGGCCCAGAATGTGCAACTGCTGTTACCGAATTCTGTGCTGGGTTGCTTGTTATCTTTTAATCTTACCCCCACAGTGCATCTTGATGGTTCGTCACTACAGCTGGCCTGTAGCCCAGGCTGCCGTTTCCTTTGTTATGTGGACACAACTTCTTGTTTTTCCCTGACTTCCTATTTGGATCCATATAGCATAACCTCTAATCTAAGATTGCAGTATAATACACTAAAAAAAATGTGTGGACCAATTCTTACTACCTTCATGCTTGTGGGTGGGTGGGTGGAGGAACACCCTCATAGAAGCAGGTGGAGCAGGGATAGGAGAGGGAGTTTCTGGGAGAGGAGCAAACTGGGTAAGGGGACAATTCTTGAAATGCAAATAAGTTAAAAAAAAACCTTCAGGAAAAAGGCTCTACCTGCCAATAGGATAGTTCAGCCTTTAGGAATCATTTTGGAACATAAAGTCAGAGGTGGGATTCCGAACCGTGAGTGGAGGCTGTCTCTGACTCCTGCCTGCTTGTGGGACCCTGTTCCTCCTAATGGCTGCCTTGTCCAGCCTCGATGTGATGATATGAATATTCTAGCATGTTATGGCGTGTTTGGTGATGTCCCTAGGATGTTTCTTCCTGTGTAGGGGAGGCGGAGAATGGGGGTGGGGGTGGAACTGGGTGAGAGGGCAGGTGGGGGGTGAGAGACTTGGCGGAGTGCAGTCAGGATGTAATATATGGGAAAGGAATAAAAATTGAAATTAAAAAACGTAATTGCTTTAAGGAGTGGAGGGCGGGGCGGCAGAGGGGGGGGCAAGATTTCTTCTAAGTTGTTGTCTGACTATCATTTTGTGCATATTCCCTTTATGGGTGATAAAATTGTCTTCTCAAGAAAAGCACACAGGAACCTCTACGTAGGGTGTGTTAAATAGAAACTTCCACACTCTTTCCACAGCAATGTAGAAGAAACCTTCTCGCCACCCTCTACCACCCTGCCCTCTAACCCCTGAAGTGATTGCTTTTTTTAATTTCAGTTTTTTTCTTGCAGTTTGCCCTCCCCCCTGCCCCCCAGGTCCACCCTCCTCTGCCTCTCTGGGACATCAAGCAGGCGCGCCACACTCCTGGTTCAGGTTTTGTTTTGTGCTTTTGTGGGGCTGTAGTTAGTTCCACTCCCATGCTGCTCTCGCTCCCCATACTGCGAGGGCCAGTTTCACTCTGGCTCATTTTCCCCCGAAGCTCGTCCACCCTAATTGGCTACAGACCACTGCTTACTCGGCTTTTTACCACACTTCTGCTTCTTAATAAACAGAATTAATCTTGATTAAGCCAATTTATTCAAATATTATCCCATTTCCTTTGGGTCTGTTTCCTTAGGCCTGTATACAACTATTTTAAATTCCCCCTTTTTTTTTCTTCCCTCAGAGGGCCTCTGATTCTTACCACACTCCCATCTTAAGTATTTTAAATACTTAAAGAGGTTACTCGTGCAAATAAATGAGGCAAAAATCGAAACTTCTCTAGCTGCCTACATCTCCTTTCCCATCCTGCTTGACATATATATATTATATATATTATATGATAATATATCATTATATGTATTAAAAAAGTAATCACATATATATGATAAAACTTCTTAGTCAAATATATATCTCAGTCAAATATATATATATGTATATATATATATATTAGTCAAATATATATCTTAGTCAAATATATATATTTAGACACACACACACACACACACTCCAGAACCTTGTTTCCTTGACTGGAAGGTAGCTTGTCAGTCTGAGAAAGACTTGATGGTTTTTTTTTTTTGTTTGTTTTTTTGCTGTGAGATAACCCTGGCTCACCATCCTATAGTCAAAGCTAGGCTTGTAAGTCAACGCCTCTGTATTGAAGGCAATGGGGATCAATTTTCCAGGTCTAGCTTCATCACAAGTCTCTGAAAGTACATTTTAGGAAAAAAAAAAAAAAAACTCAACTCCCTGGCAGAATCCAATCAGCTTCTTCTATAATTTATCACTTGTCTTCAGCATAAAGACAGGCTTGTTGATACTCTTAGTAGCTCTGAGTACTTTCTGCCTGAAGAATGTTCTCTGGAGATGGTTTCTCACTTTGGGGGGTGGGGTGGGAAGATTTAATCTGTTCATACTCTGCTCCCTCTTAACAAACTCTTAGTGGCTTTAGCAGCATCTTAGGCTTAGTTTTCTTCCTTCCTTCCTTCCTTCCTTCCTTCCTTCCTTCCTTCCTTTTTCTTTCTTTCTTTCTTTCCTTTCTTTCTGTTGCTGTGGTAAAATATCCTGACAAAAGCAATTTAATAGAGAAAAGGTTTATTTGGCCCATAGTTGCAGGCTAGAGTCCACCACGGCAGGGAGATCGCAGGGGCAGGAACTTGCGAGAAGTGGTCATTTTATGCCCACAGAGTAGAGAGCAAAGGATCAGCATGTACAGTAGTGGTGCTCGGCTCGGACTTTCCTCCCTCCTTTTTTTAATTATAAAGTTCATAATCTTCTGTCTAGGGAATAGCACCACCACAGTGGTGTGTCTTCTCACACCAATCAATGCAATCAAGAACCCCTCAGAAATGCCTGAGGCCCTGTGAGATCGACACTCCCTCGCTGAGACTCCTTTGCTCTGGTGATTCTAGATTGTGCCAAGTTGATCATTATAATCATGACAACAGGCAACATGCCAGCCCTATCTTTACCCCAGAAAAATTAAATAAGTAAATGTGTGTGTTTTTTTAAAGATTAATTTATTCTATATATGTGAATACACTGTTGTCCTCAGACATACTAGAAGAGGGCATCGGATCCCATTACAGATAGTTGTGAGCCAATGTGTGGTTGCTAGGAATTAATCTCAGGACCTCTGGAAGAGCAGTCAGTGCTCTTAACCACTGAGCTATCTCTTCATCCCAAATAAATGTTTTTGAAAGCATTTTATGAAGTGTAAAGCCATTCACTATTGGGTTTCAGGCCATTTTCGTTCTGGGGTTGGACAGTCGGTTTAGATGGATCCATGTAAACAGGCATCCCATCTGTGCACCCAGTTCAGACAGCCAAGAGTGTCGGAACTGAGGGAGAAGGACAGGGACATAGAAGACGAGGAAAGCAAAAGCAGGCTTTCTGAGATGGGCAGCTTCTTGTTTCCAGAAGGCGTTGTGAAGAGAAATGGCAGGGAGGGACACAGCAGGTGACTTACAGGACCAATAGGAGGAGGGGAGCACCCAGGGGCCCTATAAACCACTAACGCTGGAGTTCATCTGGGGGACTCCTAACCTTAGGGCTCCTCCCACCCAGCAGAAAGCTGCTACTTTTGTTTTCTCAGCAGCTCTCCAGGTCTTCTGTCTTTCCAAGAGGCCCTGTCTTTGAACAAGCTCAGAAATCCCACAGACAACCACAGGCAGCCCCATTACTGCAGCATAAGTGGGCAGTGACTGGGATGTTTAATACTGACATCAGGACTGTGTGAGGGAGAGATTGCAGCTGGGAGCATATGAGTGCTAGCTAGAGCATTAGGGCAGCTGCAGAGAAGACAGTACCAGTCTAAGGGGATTAGAGGCAGCTCTAACCGCTGTCACTTGTGTGTGTTAGTAAAGTTCATCTAGATAGATTTTTATCTTAAATTGTGTGTGTGTGTGTGTGTGTGTGTGTGTCTGTGTGTGTGTGTGTGAGAGAGAGAGAGAGAGAGAGAGAGAGAGAGATTTAAAAGAAAACAATTTGTGGCAGTGATCTGTGAGCAGGAGCCGGGCAGAGCAGCAGTTCCTGTGTCCCAGCCAGGCGTGGGTTCTGTGTCCTGTGGGGGACCCTGCACTCCCCGCAGCTGCCACCACCTTTGCGGCGGCTTGGACCCAGCAGGAGCAGGCAGAACCAGGTACCTGAGATATCCCAAGTTTAAGACCTTTGGGGACTCAGGCCGCCAGGCGGCGACATGCACACATGATCTGAGTAGAGAGGTGGTTCATTTGTGCACCAGCCAGGCCTGGGTCTTGTGCCGGGCAGGTCATGAGCACTTGGAGGGGCTCCCAGCCACCATCTTCGCTCCCACAGAGCCACAGAGCAGACAAGCAGCATCAGGTCCACAGAGACAATCAGATATAACACTGCTTGGAGCAAGATACGCCAGGGGTCCAACAGCACTCAAGAGGAGGGCAGAACATCAGCAATCTGTGCCAGGGGAAACCCAGTCATCCAGTGGTGGGGAAATAGCCTTACTAGCCCACAGGAGGTTCAAGCACCAGCTAGTGACTACAGGACCAACTAACACCAGAGATAACCAGATGGCAAAAGGCAAACGTAGGAACATTACTAACAGAAATCAAGGCAATATGGCAGCATCCGAACCCAGTTCCCTGACACCAGTAAGTCCTGGATACCCCAACACACCAGAAAAACAAGATTCAGATCTAAAATCACTGGTCAGGATGCTGATAGAGAAACACATAGATAAATTTCTTAAAGAAATACAGGAGAAAATGGATCAAAAGTTAGAAGCCCTTACAAGGCAAACACAAAAATCACTTAAAGAAATTCAGGAGAATATGGATCAAAAAATAGAAACCAATAAGGAAGAAATACAAAAATCACTTAAAGAAATACAGGAGAATGTGGGTCAACAAGTAGAAGTCATGAAAGGAAACACAAAAATCTCTTAAAAATTATATGAAAACACAAATAGACAAGCGAAAGATCTGAGCAAAACCATCCAGGATCTAAAAACAGAAGTAGAAACAACTAAGAAATCGCAAAGGGAGACAACTTTTAAGATAGAAAACCTTGGGAAGAAATCAGGGGCTATAGATGCAAATATCAACAATAGAATACAAGAGATAGAAGAAAGAATCTCAGATGCCGAAGATACCATAGAAACCATTGATTCGACAGTCCAAGAAAATGCAAACTGCAAAAGCTTGTAACCCAAAACATCCAGGAAATCCAGGACACAATGAGAAGACCAAACCTAAGGGTTATAGGCATAGATGAGAGGGAAGAAAACTTCCCCAACCTAAAGAGAGAGATGTCCATGAATATACAAGAAGCCTACAGGACCCCAAACAGACTGGACCAGAACAGAAATACCTCCCGTCACATAATAATCAAAACCCCAAATGTACTAAACAAAGAAAGAATATTAAAGGCAGTAAGAGAAAAAGGCCAAATAACATGTAAAGGAAGACCTATCAGGATTACTCCAGACTTCTCACCTGAGACCATGAAAGCTAGAAGATCCTGGGCAGATATCATGCAGACTCTAAGAGAACACAAATTTCAGCCAAAACTACTTTACCCAGCAAAACACTCAATCATCATAGATGAAGAAACCAAGGTATTCCATGACAAAACCAAATTTGCACGATATCTATCCACAAACCCAGCCCTACAAAGGATAATAGGGGAAAAAAGACCAAAACAAGGAGGGAAACCACACCCCAGAAGAAGCAAGATAGAACCCCCCTCTCATCAAACACAAAAGAAGATAACCACTCAAATATAAAAAAGTAACGTCAAAAATGTCAGGAAGTTTTAATTACTATTCCTTAATATCGCTTAATATCAACGGACTCAATTTCCCAATAAAAAGACATAGACTAACAGACTGGATACGGAAACAGGACCCTACATTTTGCTGCATACAGGAAACATATCTCAGTGTCAAAGACAAACACTACCTAAGAGTAAAAGGCTGGAAGACAATTTTACAAGCAAATGGTCTCAGGAAACAAGCTGGAGTAGCCATTCTAATATCAGATAAAATTGACTTTCAACCTAAAGTCATCAAAGAGACACAGAAGGTCACTTCTTGCTGATCAATGGAAAAATTCACCAAGAAGAACTCTCAATATTGAACATCTATGTTCCAAATGCAAGAGCACCCTCATTCGTAAGAGAAACTCTACTAGTGCTTAAAGCACACATTACAATAATTGTGGGTGACTTCAACACTCCACTATCCTCAAAGGACCGATCAGGAAAACAGAAACTAAACAGGGACACAGTGAAACTAATTGAAGCTTTGGAACAATTGGATTTAACAGATATATATAGAATATTTCATCCCAAAGCAAAAGAATATATCTTTTTCTCAGCACCACACGGTACCTTCTCCAAAATCGATCATATAATTGGTTACAAGACAGATGTCAACAAATACAAGAAGGTCGAACTAATCCCATGCCTTTTATCAGATCACTGTGGAGTAAAAGTGGTCTTCAATAGCAAGAAAAACAACAGAAAGCTCACATACACATGGAAACTGAACAATACTCAATGGCACCTTGGACAAGGAAGAAATAAAGACTGAAATAAAAGATTTTTTAGAATAAAAATGAAGGTACAACCTATCCAAATCTATGGGACACAATGAAAGCAGTGCTAAGAGGAAAACTCATAGCCCATGCCTCCAAAAAGAAACTGGAGGGAGTATATTCTAGCAGCTTAATAGCACATCTGAAAGCCCTGGAACAAAAAGAAGCTAATTCACCCAGGAGGAGTAGAAGACGGGAAATCATCAAACTAAGGGCTGAAATCAACGAAGTAGATTCAAATAGAACCATACAAAGAATCAACAAAACCAGGAACTGGTTCTTTGAGAAAATCAACAAGATAGATAAACCCCTAGCCAGACTAACCAATGGGCACAGAGACAGTATCCAAATTAATAAAATTAGAAATGAAAAGGGGGATATAAAAACAGAAACTGAGGAAATTCAAAAAGTCATCAGATCCTACTACAAAAGCCTATACTCAAAACAACTGGAGAATCTGGAGGAAATGGACAATTTCCTAGACAGATACCAAATAACAAAATTAAATCAGGATCATTTAGATCAGCTAAACAGTCCCATAACCCCTAGAGAAATTGAAGGGGGTTAAAAAAGTCTTCCAACCAAAAAAAATACAGGACCAGATGGTTTTAGTGTAGAATTCTATCAGACCTTCAAAGAAGACCTAACACCAACTCTCTTCAAACTATTCCACAAAATAGAAACAGAAGGAACACTACCCAACTCGTTCTATGAAGCCACAATTACGCTGATACCAAACTACACAAAGATCCAACAAAGAAAAAGAACTATAGGTCAATTTCCCTTATGAACATCAATGCAAAAATACTAAATAAAATTCTTGCCAACCAAATCCAAGAGCATATCAAAACTATCATTCACCATGATCAAGTAGGCTTCATCCCAGGGATGCAGGGATGGTTCAATATACGGAAATCCATCAATGTAATCCACTACATAAAAAAACTAAAAGAAAAAAAACCAGTGGTCATCTCATTAGATGCTGAAAAAGCATTTGACAAAATTCAGCATCCTTTCATGCTAAAAGTCCTGGAAAGAATTAAAAGAATTAAAGGCCCATACCTAAACATATTAAAAGCAATATACAGCAAACCAGTAGCCAACATCAAAGTAAATGGAGAGAAACTTGAAGCAATCTCACTAAAATCAGGGACTAGACAAGGCTGCCCCTTCTCTTCATATCTTTTCAATATAGTACTTGAAGTTCTAGTGAGAGCAATTAGACAACATAAGGAAGTCAAAGGGATACAAATTGGAAAGGAAGAAGTCAAACTATCATTATTTGCAGATGATATGATAGTATACTTAAGCGACCCAAAAAACTCCACCAGAGAACTCCAAAGCTGATAAACAACTTCAGCAAAGTGGCTGGTTATACAATCAACTCAAGCAAATCAGTAGCCTTCCTGTACTCAAAGGACAAGCAGGCTAAGAAAGAAGTTAGGGAAATAACACCCTTCACAATAGCCACAAACAATTTAAAGTATCTTGGCATGACTCTAACCAAACAAGTGAAAGATCTGTATGACAGGATCTTCAAGTCCTTGAAGAAAGAAATCAAAGAAGACCTCAGAAGATGGAAAAATATTTCTTGCTCCTGGGTTGGCAGGATCAATATAGTAAATATGGCCATCTTGCCAAAAGCAATCTACAAATTCAATGCAATCCCCATCAAAATCCCAAATCAATTCTTTGTAGATCTAGAAAGAGCAATTCTAAAATTCATCTGGAGCAACAAAAAACCCAGGATAGCTAAAACTATTCTCAACAATAAAAGGACTTCTGGGGGAATCAATATCCCTGACCTCAAGCAGTACTATAGAGCAATTGTGTTAAAAACTGCATGGTATTGGTACAGCAACAGGCAAGTAGACCTATGGAATAGGATTGAAGACCCAGAAATGAACCCACAGACTTATGTTCACTTGATCTTTGATAAAGGAGCCACAACCATCCAGTGGAAAAAAGATAGCCTTTTCAACAAATGGTGCTGGTTCAACTGGAGGTCAACATGAAGAAGAATGCGAATTGACCCACTCTTATCTCCTTGTACTAAGATCAACTCCAAGTGGATCAAGGACCTCCACATAAAAGCAGACACACTGAAACGATTAGATAAGAAACTTGGGAAGACCCTGGAGGACATGGGCACAGGGGGAAAGTTCCTGAACAGAATACCAATAGCTTATGCTCTAAGATCAAGAATTGACAAATGGGACCTCATAAAATTACAAAGTTTCTGCAAAGCAAAGGGCACTGTCAGAAGGACAAAACGGCAACCAACAAAGTGGGAAAAGATCTTCACCAACCCCACATCTGACAGAGGGCTAATATCCAATATATACAAAGAACTCAAGAAGTTAGACTCCAAAGAACCAAATAACCCTATCAAAAAATGGGGTACAGAGCTAAACAAAGAATTTTCACCAGAAGAAATTCAGATGGCTGAGAAACACCTTAAGAGAAGTTCAACATCATTAGTCATCAGGGAAATGCAAATCAAAACAACCCTGAGATTCCACCTCACACCAGTCAGAATGGCTAAGATTAAAAACTCAAGAGACAACAAGTGCTGGAGAGGATGTGGCGAATGAGGAACACTCCTCCACTATTGGTGGGATTGCAAAATGGTAAAACAGCTCTGGAAACCAGTTTGGCGGTTCCTCAGAAAATTGGGCATGTCACTTCCAGAGGACCCTGGCATACCACTCCTGAGCATATACCTAGAGGAGTCCCCTGTATACCATAAAGACACATGTTCCACTATGTTTATAGCAGCCTTGTTTATAATAGCTAGAAATTGGAAGAAGCCCAGATATCCCTCAAAGGAGGAATGGATACAGAAAATGTGGTATATTTATACAATGGAATACTACTCAGCAATTAAAAATAATGAATTCATGTAATTTGTAGGTAAATGGTTAGATCTGGAAAATATCATCCTAAGTGAGTTAACCCAATCACAAAAGAATACACATGAAATGCAATCACTGACAAGTGGATATTAATGAGCCCAGAAGCCCTAAATACTCAAGGCACAATTAGCAAGTCAAATGATTCCCAAGAAGAAAGAAAGGAGAGGACCCTGATGCCTGAAAAGATTGGATCCAGTTTTGTAGACCCAGAGCAGAGAAATCGTGGGGGGGGGATGATTGGGGGAATAGTTGGGGGGGGGAGAGGACTTATGGGATGTATGGTGGGGGGAAACTGGGAAAGGGGAAAGCCTTTAGAATGTAAACCAAGAATATAGAAAACAAAAATTAAAAAAAAGAATATAGAAAAGAAAAAAAAACAAAAGAAAAAAAGAAAATGATTTGAGTATTATCCTCAGGAAATCCTATTCATTTCCTTTAAGATGAAGTCTCTCCTTGACTGGAGCTTACTAGCAAGCATAGGCAGTTTACTAGAAAGCCCTGGATTCTCTCCTGCTTCTGTTCCCTGAAGTGGATATATCTTGCACATCTGGCATTCTCCGCACCCACTGGGGGGATTGAATTTGTCCCACAAAAGGTCAAATGTAGAACCCTGAAATTATTTAAGTCACCAATGAGCCAAAGGGAAATAGAATCCAAAGAACTAAGCATGTGCTTTACTCAGTTTCTGTGTTTGGTCTGTGCTTGGAACTCACTGGGGATTAGAAAGAGTTAGCCAGTCACGGATTGATTCTAAGAAATTTACTGTCAAGAATACTCATCAAGTGTGTATTTAAAAGCCTATATAATACAATCAAAGAGATAATTACAATTGTAGTAACAGTTATCATAGAGTAAAGTTATTGATGACATATGCTAGCACACATCTTAGTCACCTTCTTATTTAGTCTCTGAAACAGCCCCATCAAATGCTTGTGTAGGTACAATAATTTTTTTCCCACATTATAGTGAGGTGGTTGAGTCTTATAAAGTACAATTTACTTGCCCAAGGTGACACAATTAGTGGTTGGTGTAGCTGTGGATTGATCTGTTGTGGATAATCTCATGCAGTTTTATAGACTTATCTATAGCAGATACTGCTAAGTCTGTTGTCAGCAGAACCACCTTGACAACTGGGGTGATAATTCCAATCAATCAGAATTCAGTTGAACATCATTTAATGAGTTGTATGGTCCTGTCAGATGTGAAGCCTATGAAAAAATGCAAGTCTGTCATTTTTAGAGATATTTAGAGGTAGACAAAAGGGCGTCTTGGGGGTCTCTATATGTGTGTGTCTGTACGTGTGTGTGTGTGTGTGTGTGTGTGTGTGTGTGTGTTTGTGCATGTTCAAGGCCAGAGATCAAGCTTGGGTGCCATTCCTCAGGCTCTGTCCTTTGGGCTTGTTGAGATAGGGGCTCCAACTGTGACCAGAGGCTCATCAGTTAGAATCGGTTGGCTGGCCAGCAAGTCCCAGTCTATGTTTGCCTCCCGAGCCCTGGGATTTAAAAAGTATGCTATCAAACCTGACTTTTTACATGGGTATTGGGGATTGAACTCAGGCCTTCTTCTTGTGTGGGTGACAATTACCTTGCCAACTGAGTCATCCCTTCAGACTCTAAAAAGGCACTTATAATCTCAAAAGCCAAAAAAAAAAAAAACCCAAAACAAACAAACACCCCCCCAAACCCCCAAAACCAAACCAAACCAAAAAACCCTCCATAACCTAGTATCCTAAAGAGGCTGTGAGGAACTAAAGACCCAGCCACTTCCCTGATGTGGGGAACTTCCAAACATAAGAACAGGTGACAGTGAGGCATCCACAGAGACCACAGCACTGGTCTGGTCTCAGGAGAATACAGTGGGTCCCCCATCCAAGCAGGGGATCATACTGGACAGCTGAGTAACTGGAGTATTTTACATAAGAGGGACAAGCACTTGGGTGTACAGCAGGATCCTGCATAGTCATTTTGAAACTAGCTGGGGCAGCTGCATCTTTTGCGTTTGAGTTATTGGTGGGGAGGGAGATTCTTTTCCTCTACTGTGCCCTTTATCCCTTCTATTAAAATGACAAAATTAGTGGCCTGATCATAAATGTCAGTGACATTCAGTTTCCAACCTCTGTCCTCTTCGGGGATGTTTGTGTGTTGCCAATCACTTCCCTCCTTTCTTTTCTGTAACTTCCTACCTCATCTCCTCCCCTCCTTTTCTTTCATTCGGCAGTGGAGAGGAGACACCAATTGAAGGCAGCAGGCTTTCATGCAGTGTCTTGGTCCAAAGCCGGAAAGGCAACATTCAAAGGAATGGAAGTTTTCATCCAGAAACTTAGATTTAATATCGAACACAAAGCTATAAATATCTCACTAGAGAAAATCCAGACTTTGCGCTAAATTATGTTTTCAAAGAAAAGAGAAAGTTGAATGTTACAGCTTGACAACTTATTTGTTGTTATAACTTCTGTGGACTGTTGGCTGCAACATTTAATTTAGCCCAATAGATTTTCCTTTGCACGTGGAGGCGTGTACACGTGCCTGTGAGACAGAGGGCATTCATTTCTCGGGGTGTCATTCCTCAGGAGCTGTCTACCCCCTGCCCCCTGTTTTTGAGATAGTTTCTCTCTGGCTTAGAGCTTACCAAGCAGGCTAGACTGACTGGAAGCCAGCTCTAGAGAGTCACTGATTCCTAACTCCCTTCCCAACAGTAGGGTTACAGAAGATGTAACCTTGTCTGGCTTTTGACGTGACCCCCGGGGATTAGAACATAGGCCTATGTTCTTGAATGGCAAGAAGTTCACTGACTGAGCCACCTCCGGCCTTCCATTTTACTTTTTCTTTTTTACTCTTCTCCCATGATGTCTTTTTACATTATGCACATAATATAGAACTTGTCATCCTAATACGTAGTTAATGTTGTTCAACTGTCCTTACCACATATCATGGCGGCTCTACGTCTCCCAAATCTGAACCTCTGTACCTATCCAATCATACCCTCTTACTTGTTAGCAACTACTGTTTTGCTTGTTGTCTTCATCTTTCTGCTGTGTCATCTATGTGGAAAATGCAGTGCTTGCCTTTTTGTGGCTTGGTTATTTAATCTCCCACAATGCCCTCGTTTCATCCGTGTTGTAACATATGAAGCACAATTTCCTTCTCAAAGCTGAGCAATATCCCTTACATGCACATGCCATATTTTGCTTGCATAGGATTTTGCTTTATTGATACTGAGGGTCAAATGTAGGGCCTTACATGTGCTAGGCAACTGTCTAGCACTGAGCTACATCTTCAGCCTCTAGTGATTTTATTTATTTTAAAAAATTATTTACTTATGTACTTTTTTTTTTTTAAGACGCAGGAGTGCTCTGTCTGCATATATACCTACATGCCAGAAGAGGGCATCAGATCCCTTTATAAATGGTCATGTGCCACTATGTGGTTGCTGGGAATTGAACTCAGGACCTCTGGAAGAGCAGCCAGTGCTCTTAACCACTGTGCCATCTAATTTTCTTCTTAAGGTGTGTCTCTACACTATTAACATCGATGAGCAATGTTTCAGGTGTTTAAAGCTTCTATTTGAAGGGAGACTGGACATGTGGGTAATGTGGTTTCTGAGCGAGTAAACAGTCTGATATGCTGGCTTCTCAGAGAGGTAAGACCTAAAAGACATTTAAATTATTAAAGATAAGAAATAGAGTTTGTTATCTGCTGTCTAGGACTACAACAAAACTGCTGTATATGGAATTTACGTTAGAGGTAAGGAAGAAGCTTCAGGTAGTGTTGAAACACTGGATTAAAAGATTTAAGACTAGATTAGATACTGTTCGCCCACAACGCCAATGAAGTAAAAGACTTCTCTCAGAGTCAGAGGCCTCAATTTTATTTTAGGAAGATTAAAATTTCCCTTCAGGGCCTTCGGGGACGAATGAATCTGTTTGTCTGAATACTTATTTTATAGGTAGAGTGACAGGGCTTTGGTCTGCAGTCTTCCCATGATGGAGCTGTTGGCAGGGCCTGGCTCCTATGATCAGAGCTACTGTGTGAGCTTGGCAGGCTTCCTAGAGAGGCTATTGTAGCTGTGAGTTTTAGTGTTCATGTTACATTGGTCATTGAATATAATTACCAAAAAGCCCACCATGCTCATGTCTTTAAAGGCCATGCTTTGAATAAGTCATTCTGAAAAAATGATTTATGTATGTGCTCCTCCCACACTCACTGCAGAAAGTGTGCTGTTTCTAGTCAAATATTTGATGTCTTCTACTTTTATTCCTTAGGAATAAAAATAATGTAAACTGTGAAGCAGTAATGAACACATGTTATCTTTTACAGAATGCATTCAGTATGTTGATGGGGTTTCCCAAAGGCAGAGCTTCACACAGGGCCTGGGAGAGTCAAATGATTTACTGCGAGGGAGGAGCTTTCCCCTTACAAGGGGATGGAAGGAAAGAAAAAGGCAAGGGAGCCAAGTAAGTCAGAATGTGGGGCTGGCACGGAGGCTGAGGCACTGGGTGAGCTCGCCGCCGCAGTGCTAGGACGCTCACCCTGGTGGTGTGGATGTGGAGCGCTGGTGGGCTGACGGCTCAGCCACCAACCAGGCCCAGATTCGGGCTTTGAGTTTGAACACGCCAGCTATGAACTGGTGGAGTGTGTGAGGGAGCTGGTCCTGCAGACCCAAAGCTGCAGGAACTCCATGAACAGCGACAGGATTTCATAGAGAGTCCCAGTGAGGATCTAGTATTGATAGTGTAGCAGGAGCCAGACCAAAGAGCCATTGCAATGAACATTTGTAAATAAAAAAGTGTAGACAGAAGGGTATGCTGTGGGACACACTGTGACACGCTGTAGCTTCCACAAATATATATTTTTTGTTTTGGTTACTTTTTTTTTACTTATTTTTATTTTTTTTTCTTTTGAGGGGGAGGTTGCAGGGACAGAGGATAGATACTAAGGGACAGGAAGATGAATGGGATTGGACTGCATGATGTGAAATTCACAAAGAATAAAAAAAGTTAAAACCAAGAAAAGAAAACAAAATAAACATCATCATCATCATCATCATCATCAACAACAACAACAACAACAGCAACAAGAGAATGTGATCTCAGCTACAGACTGCCTCTCTGGGAACAAGCAAGGAAGCTCTGTGCAAATTTTGCTTCCAGTTGACCCTATCTTGAAGCTCATTGTATGTAGCAATAGCCAGAAGCTGGAAAGAACCCAGATGTCCCTCAATGGAGGAATGGATACAGAAAATGCGGTATATTTACACAATGGAATACTACTTAGCAATTAAAAGCAATGGATTCATGAAATTCTTAGGCAAATGGTTGGAACTGGAAAATATCATCTTAAGTGAGGTAACCCAATAACAAAAGAACATACATGGTATGCAGTCACTGATAAGTGGATATTAGCCCAGAAGCTCTGAATACTCAAGACACAATTTACATATCAAATGATTCCCAAGGAGAGGGCCCTGGTCCTGGAAAGGCTTGATGCAGCAATGTAGGGGATTACCAGGAGAGAGACATGGTAGGGGGTTGATTGGGGAATGGGCAGGCAGAGGGAAGAGGGCTTATGGGACTTATGGGGAGGGGGGAACTGGGAAAGGGGAAATCATATGGAATGTAAACAAAGAATATAGAAAATAAAAAAATTAAAGTATTAAAAAAAAAAGATCCTGGGGGTGGTAGATGTGGTTTCCTAGCCAAGGAAACTCCCAATTAGGGCAAGGCCATTTCACTTCAAAGGATGCTGCCCTACATTGTCTTCAGCTAGGAGGGAATAGTAGCATTGATACCAGAGCACTGGTATCTAGCAAGGTACTGGAGTTCTGCTTAGATTTCCTCACTTCCCACAATGAATTCACTTCATTTAGACACACATTCAGAATTTCTAGGGTCACAATGTGTGGGAAATCTTACAAAAGGAAGGTTGGTAGGCTAGAATGATAAACTCAATTCCTTTCTGTTGTGATTTGTCCTGATGTAACTCAGAGTGTTTATAAGCTCTTTCCTCCTGTCCTCCCCAGAGTCCTCTGGATGTAATAGTTTTCTTTATTATTATTATTATTATTATTATTATTATTATTATTATTATAATAAAAATTTTATTGGATATATTCTATATTTACATTTCATTTCCCTTTTTCTGGTTCCCCGCCCCCCCCAAAGGTCCCACATGCCCTTTTCCCTCCCCCTGCTCCTTCATCCACTCCTTCCCACTTCCCTGTTCTGGTATTCCCCTACACTGATGTTTTGATTCTTTCCAGCACCAGTGTCCCCTCCTTCCTTCTTGACGGACATCATTTGGTATGTGGATTGTGTCTTTGGTGTCCCAAGATTCTAGGCTAATATCCACTTATCAGTGACTGCATATCATGGGTATTCTTTTGAGACTGGGATACCTCACTTAGTATGATGTTCTCCAGCTCCATCCATTTCTCTAAGAATTTCATGAATTCATTGTTTCTAATGGCTGAATAGTATTGCATTGTGTATATATACCACATTTTTTGTATCCATTCCTCCGTTGAGGGACATCTGGGTTCTTTCCAGCTTCTGGATATTATAAATAAGGCTGCTATGAACATAGTGGAGCATGTATCCTTATTGCATGCTGGGGAATCTTCTGGGTATATTCCCAGGAGTGGTATGGCTGGGTCCTCCGGAAGTATCATGTCCAGTTTTCTGAGAAACTGCCAGACTGATTTCCAGAGTGGCTGTACCAGCTTGCAGTCCTGCCAGCAGTGGAGGAGTGTTCCTCTTTCTCCACGTCCTCGCCAACACCTGATGTCTCCTGAGTTTTTAATCTTAGCCATTCTGACTGGTGTGAGGTGAAATCTCAGGGTTGTTTTGATTTGCATTTCTCTAAAGACTAATGATGTTGAACATTTTTTAAGGTGTTTCTCAGTCATCCGAATTTCTTCAGGTGAAAAGTCTCTGTTTAGCTCTGTACCCCATTTTTGGATGGGATTATTTGGTTTTCTGGGGTCTAACTTCTTGAGTTCTTTGTATACATTGGATATTAGCCCTCTGTCAGATGTAGGGTTGGTGAAGATCTTTTCCCAATTTGTTGGTTGCCAATTTGTCCTTTTGACACTGTCTTTTGCCTTACAGAAACTTTGTAATTTTATGAGGTCCCATTTGTCAATTCTTGATCTTAGAGCATAAGCAATTGGTGTTCTGTTCAGGAACTTTCCCCCTGAACCAATGTCCTCATGTGTCTTCCCCAGTTTCTTTTCTATTAGTTTCAGTGTGTCTGGCTTTATGTGGAGGTCCTTGATCCACTTGGAATTGATCTTAGTACAAGGTGATAAGAGTGGGTCAATTTGCATTCTTCTGCATGTTGACCTCCAGTTGAACCAATACCATTTGTTGAAAAGGCTATCTTTTTTCCACTGGATGGTTTATCAAAGATCAAGTGACCATAACTCTGTGGGTTCATTTCTGGGTCTTCAATTCTATTCCATCGATGTACTTCTGGGGTGTGTTTTCCCTCCTTGTTTTGGTGTTTTTCCCCTATTATCCTTTGTAGGGCTGGGTTTGTGGATAGATATCATGCAAATTTGGTTTTGTCATGGAATACCTTGGTTTCTCCATCTACGATGATTGAGTGTTTTGCTGTGTAAAGTAGTTTTGGTGAAATTTGTGTTCTCTTAGAGTCTGCATGATATCTGCCCAGGATCTTCTAGCTTTCATGGTCTCAGGTGAGAAGTCTGGAGTAATCCTGATAGGTCTTCCTTTATATGTTACTTGGCCTTTTTCTCATACTGCCTTTAATATTCTTTCTTTGTTTAGTACATTTGGGGTTTTGATTATTATGTAACGGGAGGTATTTCTGTTCTGGTCCAGTCTGTTTGGGGTTCTGTAGGCTTCTTGTATATTCATGGACATCTCTCTCTTTAGGTTGGGGAAGTTTTCTTCCATAATTTTGTAGAAAACATTTGCTGGCCCTTTAAATTGTATATCTTCCCTCTCATCTATGCCTATAACCCTTAGGTCTGGTCTTCTCATTGTGTCCTGGATTTCCTGAATGTTTTGGGTTACAAGCTTTTTGCAGTTTGCATTTTCTTGGACTGTCGAATCAATGGTTTCTATGGTATCTTCGGCATCTGAGATTCTTCTATCTCTTGTATTCTATTGTTGATATTTGCATCTATGGCCCCTGATGTCTTCCTAAGGTTTTCTATCTCCAAAGTTGCCTCCCTTTGTGATTTCTTAGTTGTTTCTACTTCTGTTTTTAGATCCTGGATGGTTTTGCTCAGATCTTTTGTTTGCTTATTTGTGTTTTCATATAATTTTTAAGAGATTTTTGTGTTTCCTCTTTCATGACTTCTACTTGTTGACCCACATTCTCCTGTATTTCTTTAAGTGTTTTTGTACTTCCTCCTTATTGGCTTCTAATTTTTGATCCATATTCTCCTGAATTTCTTTAAGTAATTTTTGTGTTTGCCTTGTAAGGGCATCTAATTTTTGATCCATTTTCTCCTGCATTTCTTTAAGAGATTTATCTATGTGTTCCTCTATCAGCATCCTGAGCAGTGATTTTAGATCTGAATCTTGTTTTTCTGGTGTGTTGGGGTATTCGGGACTTACTGCTGTCCGGGAACTAGGTTCAGATGCTGCCATATTGACTTGATTTCTGTTAGTAATGTTCCTACGTTTGCCTTTTGCCATCTGGTTATCTCTGGTGTTAGTTGGTCCCTGTAGTCACTAGCTGGTGCTTGAACCTCCTGTGGGCTATTAAGGCTATTTCCCCACCACTGGATGACTGGATTTCCCCTGGCACAGATTGCTGATGTGTTGTTCTCCTCTTGGGTGCTGTTGGACCCCTGGTGTATCTTGCTCCAAGCAACGTTATATTTGGTTATCTCTGTGGACCTGATGCTGCTTGTCTTCTCTGGTTCTGCTTGCTTAGTCCAGTCAGCAGCAAGGATGCTGGCAGCGGCCCCGGAGAGTGGGGAGTTCGGAGTGCGGGGTCTCCCACAAGGCAGAGAACTCTCCTGTTCTTAGATGACTGGCTGGTGGCCTGAGTCCCCAGAGATCTTATGCTTGGGATATCTCTGGTATCTGGTTCTGCCCACTCAATCTAAGCACCCGCCACCAAGATGGCCGCGGTTGAGCAGAGTGCAGAGTTCCCCTCAGGGTGCAGAGGCCATGCCTGGTTGGGGCCCAGGAACTGCTGCTCTGCCTGGATCGCTGCCTGGCAGCCTTGAGTCCCCAGAGATCTAAAATTCTGGATATCACAGGTACCTGGTTCAGTTTGCTTAGTCCTGACAGCTGCAAGGATGCTGGAGGTGGCCGTGTGGAGTGGGGAGTGTGGCTTGCAGAATCTCCCTGTAATAGTTTTCTAAGGTATAGTTGATGGGCTAACTTAGAAGCAAATGTCTGCCAGAGACATTTGTGGAGGTCAGGAGGGTAATTTGACATAGACCCCATTTCTCCATGGTTTTGAGCCTTGGATGCTTCCTTGTAGTAAGATATGCTGCTTTGATCTGTCCATTCCTTAGGACAGATCAAAAGAACTCAGCTGGGCCAGTTGGATCCCCTCATGCCAAGCACCTTTCTTCATGTCACAACCTGATAATGTAGTGACCCTACCTGCTCATGAGATAATAATAACAATTTCCCTTCAAGTTTGTTAGATATTTGCTTTGCTACTGGCCCATTTTTCTAAGGGTTCCAGAGTGACGCGGCAACAGCTGTAGCTTTAGCGGTGCTTTAACCTTTCCTCTGTTGGAAAGGTACCTACTCTAGAAACCAAGGCCTCCTGCTCACAAGAGCAAGATAGTGGGAGGGAGGAGCAAATATTTAAGTTGTTTAGGAGGAGCATCTACAGATAGAGTGTATCACATCACTTTGTTCCTAACCTACTTATTCTGATTATCGAGACACAGTGCCATATCCTGGCCATCGTGTTAAGGTATCTGTATTTTTTTCTTTTGGTTTTTTGAGACAGGGTTTCTCTGTGTAGCCCTGGCTGATCTGGAACTCACTCAGGAGACCAGGCAGGCCTCAAACTCTGACATCCGCCTGCCTCTGCCTCCCGAGTGCTGGGATTACAGGCATGCACCACCTCTGCCCGGCTAAGGTATCTGTATCTTAATGAGTAATACTCTAGTCTCTCCAGGGTTTTGCTTCTAGGTGGGCCCAACAACTATGCCTTTAAAAACCATTACATCATTGTATGAGATTTAACGTTTCTGAGTGGTGTGATACATAAGATTCCAGTGAACGCTGTGATTGTTTGCTTATTCCTCTTTAGCACTGTAGTAAGTGTCCCTTGGTCTGAGATGATGGTGTGTATTGTGTATTTGTTGTTTCATGAGCCCACCGAGAGTGGTGCTGAGAGACTCTGAGCATCAAAAGTAAACTCATATCTGGAATCTGTGTCTATGATAGGACATAATAAGAAATGCATATCTGCTTTCTGTGTCTGGTTCCTGCCAAATAGTTCACCCAAGTCCTAGGATCCTCAGGGAGGTAAGAGTTTCTTTTGTATACTGATGTCATGGCTGCTGGTTGCTGGTACTTAGATAGCTGCAGGATGGGTGTTGGTTACCAGAAAACCTAGGGATGACTGAGGGACTGGAAACTTCAAGCTTTGCCCCTACAACCTCCAGGAAATGGATAATTATGGACCGAAGTCAAGTTAATCACAGTGGCCAATGATACAGTTAACCAGACCAGTGTAATAAAATCACCATAGAAACCGAATGGGACTGGGTTGGGGTAGCTTCCCGATGGCTAAACAGTGGACATGCATGGAAGAGAATACCTCCTCACTACCATGTCTTTCCCATGCATCTGTTCCCTCTTGCTGCATAGTTGGTAGCATCTTTTATAATAAACAGGAGCTCTGTAAAGTATTTCCCTGTGTTTCAAGAATTGCCCAACCAAACCTGAGGTGTGTTCCTGAGAGATCTTGATATATAGTCAGTTGAAATATAAATGAAAAACTGCTACTTACAGTTCAGATCTGAGATGGGGAGTTGTAGTGAGATGAGCCCTTTACTTGTAAAAGTTTATGACAAAGGTGGGTGACATCAGAATTGAGTTAAATTATGGGGTCTTCATATGGGTTTCTGCTGGGGAATTGCTTCAGTTCACACACACACACACACACACACACACACACACACACACACACACAAATCTAGTATCAGAGATTTGCCACACAATTGTATAGGAGAGTAAAGACAGGATCATTCCAATTGTCATGGGATGGTCTATCTAGGGAGGAAGGGATCCAACATAATAAACTTACCACCAAGTGACTGGTTGGTGAGAGGGGACTGGCTTAATGTTGGTTTCTTGGTTGGTAGGCAAAGTATTTTGTAGAGAGCTCTTTGTGAGATCTTGTCCTATGAACCCGCAAAAGCTTCCAACTCTGCTGAACTCACTACTCTGTTCATGAGAAGACTACAGATCTTAAAGTGACCAAGACAGAGGTGGGTTGATGTCCATTGGTGGAGTATCATCTACTTGGTTGTTCTGTGCCTTTCTTGAAGCATGCTTCACTTGGCAGGCATTCAAAGGTCCTCCCCATGCTTTCTGTCCTCTTCCACAAACTCATTCACCTACCCCTGACCTCTTCTGTAGTCTGGGTTCCTGATCAGGTGCTACATGCCTGTGCTCATTCTTGAATTAGGCTCCTTCTATCTCCAAACAAGGTAGGGGACTGGGTGTTCTGCCCACTAGACAAATCCTCCATGTCTATCTTTCTGGTCAATAGGTCTGATTGTGGTGCGGATGCGGCTCACATCTCTTTGCATCCTCACACTGAGCTGACTCACCTGGGACTCACGGTTGGATACCTTCCTTCTCTTTCAGGTGGCCATATGGAACAGCAGACTCTCTATGAGGTGAGAGAAAGGCACCAGAGCAATAAGAGGAGGTGACAGGGGTTTTGGAACAATGCTAGTTGGTTGGTAATTGGAAGCTTATTTTGAATGTGCTGCCTTCTTTTGTTATGATTATTGCTGGGCCCACTAGGTCTTATGGTAGGTTGGCTGGAGTGATGACAGAAGGTAGGACTATTTGGGAGGACAAAACTTCAGCCGTATAAGAAAAGGAATGGAGATACTGTACCAGTCTGTAAGATGCTAAGTTAGAGAAAAGAAATCTACTAAATAGAAATTATTCAGATAGATAGCTGAAGAAATTTAATATGTAAATATTTGAGTATGTAACTGAAGACGTGATTTATCATTGAGATCTACAGTGGTAGCCACCAGTATAACTAAAAGCAGAGAGTTCTCAAGTGGGTTTATCTGAGACTAGAGGTTAGTAGGTCAGAAAAGGCAAGACCTGCTGCTTTTTATTTAGTAGTTTTCTGTATCTTTCATTTTTTACTTATTGCTCTCTTTTTTCTTTTAAGTGTTGATGCAGAGTATGGTAAGAGGACTGTGTAACAGAGTCCGAAGGAAAGCCTTTGACCCTGTGCTTGGCTCAGCACTTCCTGAACGGTCCTGCCATGGCGTCTGGCAATGATGCCTCATGATGCCTCATTCTTAGCCCTTTCTTCATAGGGCAGCCTGAGTATTCACAGTCCTGGGTTTCAGCACAGATACTTCCAATGATTTCTTCTGCTGGGAGAATGAGCAGTCATGCATTACTAAATCCTTTAGGTGCAGGGGGAGGTGTGGAAACTTCATCCAGTGTAGTGTATTGGCAGAATGTGGAGTCACTCTTTCAGTTACTCAAAGAAAAAGCACTGTCCTCATGAGGTTATTTGAATTCTTTGCCTGATAACCCTTTACCTGCAGTCTTTGCTGGGCTGACTTTATTATCCTAAAAGCCTCAGCCTTCTGTAACCACCGCAGTAAAGCAGCTGTGCCCTTCCCCTCCATCTACCAGCAAGTTTCCATTTCATTCTCTTATTTCTTTTATTTATCCACTTATTGTCTATATCAGTTAAAATCTAGATTTCAGTTAGAGACTGTAATTTACCTGATAAATATATGTCCAATGCAAATTTGTACAGATTACTTAGTTTTCTTTTTCCTTCCTTTAATCATCAACAAAATAAAAGACTTAAAAAAGCCTCGGCAATATTTGTATTAAATGATAAATGCTGAAAAAAATAAAAAAATGATAAATGCTGAAGTCATTTTTATATTTCTTGTGCATATATGTGATATATTTCATTAGTGATAGTTAAATACTTCAAGCAGTCCATAATAAACGTGTTCTAGAAAACATACATTTAAAGCATCGAAATTGGATCAATTTGAAGTTGTGTGGTTGTAAGTATAGACATATATGATTTGGGTTTAGATGTGGCTGAGACTAACAGTAAACAACAGCTTACAATGGCTCATACAGAAAGGATTTTATTTCTTTTTCATATTAATATCTAAAGAGAAGTGTATGAGGGCTGGGGCACCTTTGTTTCTGACATGGGCTTCTTTTTTGTTTCTCTGCTATGCGTTCGGACTCCCCTCTTAAGACCATCTCACGGACTGGGACATCTCTTCCTTCCCAGCCATCCTATTTGCCCTCCATTGGAAGGTTGTGCTTCCTTTTATCTGGGGTTCCCAATGGAGGAGCTAGAGAAAGGACTGAAGGAGCTGAAGGGGTTTGCAACCCCACAGGAAGAACAACAATATTAATCAATCAGACCCCCCAGAGCTCCCAGGGGATTGAACCACCAACCAAAGAGTACACACGGAGGGACCCATGGCTCCAGCTGCATATGTTGCAGAGGATGGCTTTGTTGGGCATCAATGGGAGGAGAAGTCCTTGGTCCTGCCCCAAGTGCAGGGGAATACCAGGGTGGGGAGGCAGGAGTGCGTGGGTGGGTAGGGGAGCACCCTGATAGAAGCAGGAGGACAGAGGATGGGATAGTGGGTATCCGGGAAAGGGGATACCATTGGAAATGTAAATAAAGAAAATATCCAATAGAAGAAAAGAAAAAGCATGCCTCAGGGAAGTTTCAGATAACGTGTTTCTTTCTTTACATGTCATCATTCACAATTTAAGCCATATTGAAACACTTCCCTTCAGTGATGGCTGGGGCTCAGTCTCTCTATTCTGAATATCACTAATCAATTAAAATAGGGGCTTCAGAGAGTGTAACAGAAGAGGAGACAACCAGGCATGGCCTTGTACATGAGTAATCTCAGTCCTCTGGAGCTTGTGGAGGAGGATTGGGACTTTGAGGTCATCCTAGGTTACATGTTGAGAACCTTATAAAATAAAACAGACAAGATAGACAGACAGACAGACAAGTGGAAAATGACTGCTTTTTGAAGTGCAACTAGCAACATTGCCCTACTGCATATGATTGTTCATCTTGGTAACCGTTGCCTCTATTTTTTTATGCACAGGATTTTGGGTACTTTAGAAATTCTTTATGTCTACCCTGTGACTTAAAAAACAAGTCCTGCAAAGAACATTGCATTCCCCATGTATTCCCCATGGTGTTTCTTTCCTACATTTCCTGGCTTGCGATTTTATTTTATAGCTTTTTTTTAACCCCATATTTGGTAATATATACTGTAGATGTAATATCTGTCAAGATGTAGTTGAAACATTTTTAGTCTTGGAAATTAACATTGTATGATATTCTTCTGCATGTTGTCAGGGTTAGGAATGCTAACCAGGACAGTTTGCATTGCCCCATGCCGAAGTTTTAATTATAAAAATCACATTATTAGCTCTCTATTACAAACCACAGGGTTGCTATGTTACCTCTACCTCATTCTCTTGTTATTAAAATAAGAATGAAAATAACTTAGGTTAATTGTATTTCTCTACAATTTGTCTTTATTGTAGCAAGTTAACTATGGTTTCTAACTGCATTTCCTAATCATTGAGAAAATTTAAACAGTCTGAAGTAATTGTAGCATGCCCAAGCAAGGAGCAATGAATAATGTCTCGGTTGCTGAGAGCAGCATCGACTTTTCATAATGCAATTTAAAGCAGACAGTAATTCCCAACTCATGAGACATGATTCCCCCAGGAATGGAGACTGGAGTTTGCAAAAGTCTGCTCACCAGGACGTGGCTCCAATGTGTGTGTGTAGAGAACCTTATTTACAAAACAGAACAGTGCCCCTCCCCGAAAGCATGGGTTATTGAATGAAAATATCAGTGCCAGCATGGGATACCTCTCTGTGTGTGTTGTCAGGGAAGGCCCAAAGGCTGCCCCGCAAACACAAGCCATCGTCATTGTTCTTGCTTGCTCATGAAAAGAAGATAGAAAAAGTCTAATCCTGGGACTCTAGATGGGGGTAGGGCATACAGAATTCAACCGTAACTGATCAGGACACTCTCTCCTTGGTGGGGTCTTACCTGATTGCAGAAGGTACAATGAAAGCTGCCGGGAAAGAGAAGAGACCAATGCTCTCACTCAGTACTAGATCCTTCTTGCTACAATACTGACCTAGCTGGCAAGGTGTGGTTTTGGTGTAGTGCAGGTATGACAGTTATGAGAATAGCCAAATACTTTCTGATTTATGAAATGTGTTCTAAGGAAGGATTTCATGCCTGGTCACACCTATGAACCTGGTCAAAAGCCCATGATCTGGGATGTCATAGGTCTTAAGGGGAAACTCAGTACCAATAGTGCTTCCAAACAGAGAAGAAGTTTGGTTATTAAAGATTTGAGAGATTTATACCTATGTTAGGGCATAATGTCTTGTTCAGTGTGGGTTCAGTGGTTAACTGCAGTCATAAGTATTGTTTCATTCTAAGTCACAGTATCCTTTGAGTGTTATGATACACATTTTTTTCTAAGATACATTAAAATAAGCAAGAGGTTATCTAAAAATATTTGGTGGTGTAACACATAAGTCAAGTTATCTTATCAATACTGCCCATGAGAGAAGGTACCCAGACACATTTGGCCTTCTGTATGAGAGCAATGATCTCAGAAACTATTAACCAATTTTCACCTGTAGCAGATAGAAATGTGAATTTTTACATGTGAGAAATTTTGATGAGCAGTTCGAATTTCGGGAAAAATAAAATTCTAGATGGCATTCCTAAGCTGATTTATCTTAAGTGCAACAGCAGACCTCGCACTGATATTTGACAAAACTTGGTGTGTCTGAAATAGTCTGCCATTGGATATCATCTCTTAAGTGGACTACTGTGAACCCATAATTAGGGATCTAGCAGATTTTCTGAACTGATAACAGCCCCTCTGAGGTATGAAAAGCCTTCAAAACTTTCTTGTTTGCAGCTCCCTTTTCTCTAGAAAGCAGGGACTTTGGAACTACTGTGAATGTTAGAGATGAGAAGCTTTGAATTCTCCTAAGATCTTGTAAGAAACCACTCAATGGCTTTTGTCGTTTTTTAATCAATAAATGATTTTTCCCGTCTGCATGATTTAAACACAGAATCAAAATGTAGTAGCTAGAAGGCATTGGCTTAATAGATTTCCTGTTTGGAAATACTTTAGTTCAGAAAGAACCTTATTATTATTTTCTAAATCAGCGAATGTATATTGAATCTAGTCTGCAAAGTTTCTTTTACTTTGACAGTTCTTGTACCGTGAGGATTTGGAGGTCTAAGCTGTTTCCCCTGCCACATTCCCCAGTGGATGAGAGGAAAGAATGATTAAAGATGCTTATCTTTAATTTACTGGTTTGGGATTTATAACTGTGTTCTTAAATAAATTCAACAGCCACTTTCTGGGGACACATGTACTGGTACCACTTGGCCTTTGCCCCAGGCATGTGGGAGGCAGTCACTTATATAATATAAACCAAATTGTCATAAGTGATCTATAAAGGGCAAGCTGAAGGAGAAGATGATTAATTTTTCATGGGGGGCAATTTTACAGATGCAACGCTTTAACAATACTTGTAAAAACCCAGCATTTTCGTGATGGAGATTAGGAAGGCATTTTAGGTACAAGCATGGTAGCACTGTCTGTCAGAGCACGGTGGCACTGACAGAGCATGGTGGCACTGTCAGAGCATGGTGGCACTGTCAGAGCATGGTGGCACTGTCAGAGCATGGTGGCACTGTCAGAGCATGGTGGCACTGTCAGATACAATTTATTCTGTGGGTTCAGAGGTAGGTTTTGTTGAATGGGGAAAACCAGAGACTCTCTTTGGGTTCTCTTTAAAAGGTACTTCAAGTCTATACTAGAGAGTTTGGATAATATTCAATAAAAGGTGATAATCTATGGAAGAGTGGAATGATAGCATTTAGGTGCTTTTTTTGATTTTTTTTTGTTTTTTTGTTTTTTTTTCCGATTACTGGGGTAAGAGAATTGGAGAAATGGCTCAGCAGTTGAGAGCACTAGCTGTTCTGGCACAGAGCCTGGGTTTGGTTCTTAGGACTGAGGTGGAATCTTACCACCATCCATAACTCAGGTTCCAAAGGATTCAAATCCCACTGCTGGCCTTTGGGGACACCAGGCATGCATACAGTGTATTTCCATGCACATAGGCAAAATACTCATGCACGTAAAAAAATTAAGTCTTATAAAAGATGTATGGGAACAATTTGAAAGGGTCAGAAAAGCTAATAGGGAGTACTACTAATAATAATTGATAGTTAACATTAATATTATTAATAATTAATAACCAATAAATAATCATGTGGGTTGACATTGATGATGATGAGTTGGAGTGTTGATGGATGAAGAGAGACTTGAGGGACAGATTAATTACAGGACCATTAAGATTAGTTATTGATGCACATGTAAGTATATAATTGTAATTTTGTGTTAGTAGGACATATACAGGGAAAATTAGTGAAGGAATTCTATATAAGAGACATTTAAGGAAAGAAGCTATCAAAATTTGAAAGCAGAACTGTGGATCTCTCTTTTCTTCATGGGTTGGGGATGGGAGCAGAAGCAGCCAGCAGGATTCGGATGATCATGAATATGACAGAAAGAACTTCTGAGAGTCAGTTTCAGAGAGACAGCTCATTTTACCGTTCCTGGGATAGAGTGTATAAAGGCTCTTAGAGTGTCAGGCGGAAAGGGCTGATTGGTCATTACACAGTTACGCATCAGTTATCGTATGGATTGGAGGAAAGAGCAGTATTTATAGGAAGCTTTGTGCAGGGTTATCGTCCAAATAAGGTAAGGCATGTGAGCTTAGAGACACTCTGAATAGGGTTAGGTGGGGAAGAGGAAGTCCCGCTGAGAAAGGGAGTTCGCCATTTCACCCCAAGCTCAGAGAGCTCCCAGGCATAGTGGACTGTGGCATCACAGCAGGGCCGTCTCAACACAGAAGAACCCGCATGGGAACCCTCTTTCGGTGGTTCCTGTATGGGTTTAAGTTAGACTGACCTGGAAAGCTAAGCACCCCACCCCCGTGGAGAGTCAGGGTTAGTTAGTTCCTTGTTGAGCCTCACCAGAGCTGCTTTTATGAAGCATTCCAGATGGCTTTAATGTATAGCCAGGGTTGAAGCTCACCGTAAAAACAATTCATTATGGTTTTAATAATAATAATAATAATAATAATAATAATAATAATAATAATAAAATGTGGAGAAGGGAGCTTTGGATGAGGCCGGAGAATAGCCTTGAGACGCTATGGGAAAAGAATCATTATTTTCTAGTCTGTGTGTTATGAAGTAGGTTGTGGAGAGAGAGTACTTTTGGGCAGGCCCACACCAAGGTGTGTCCGTGAGTGATTACACCATGCAACAGACTTAGAATAAGAGAAGTTGATTGGGGATGGGAGGGGAGGGGAGGGAGGGCCTGGGAAAGCAGGCAAGTGGACATGTAGAGATAGAAAGAGAGATGGGAGCAGAGCCATGAGGGCAGAGAGAAGGGGGTCAGAGAGGGAGAGATGGGGGTTCCATGCCAAGAATGAGAGCAAGGATGCCAAGGACAGAGAGAGAGTTGGAGTGGCTGACGAGTCCTTTTTATTCTCAGCATACACCTGTCACCCCCCCTCCCCTGCAGTGGCAGCAGGTCATGAGTCAAGCAATTTCTGGGTTCCCGAGGACAGGCCAGCAGAATTGTCTGCACACAAACATGCCATATGTAGCAAATGAGTCTTGCAAATCCTGGCCAGTGCGACTCAACCTCACTTAGCTATTCTATGTACAGGACTACAGTAAAAAACAACCTATTCTGTCCAGGCCTGGATGGTGCTTGTCATGACTCCCTGTCCCCTGCCAAAAACAGTTCCTAATGAGGAGAAGGACAGAGCACACACTAACATGCTCAGAGTCTGGTTTTATTTGTGCCTGATGTTTTCTGAGGCTATAGTGCTGTGTAGTCCTCTGAGCCAAATTTTCTGCTGTGCACTGATAGAAAGCCATGTCCGATGGGGGAGCTTGGTAGGTGGGGATGTGGTGGCCTAGTACTCACTGTGGGAGAGTAGAGAGTGAAGCAAATCCAATTGTTTCTTGTCCACTACTCCATAAGTAACTCCTAATAGACTCATTTTGCTCATCAGGATGGGGTTTCGTGAATCATTCTTTGAGTTGCTGGTGCTATTGCAGACTGGAGGCAAATGTTAATTACGTCTTCCCAGTAGAGTCATACATCATCATCATCATCATCATCATCATCATCATCATCATCATCTAAAATGACAGGAAGCTATTAAAAACAGTGTGACCACAGATGTAAGAAGAGTGGGAAACAGATGCATGGCCACTTTACCACGGGGAAGAGAATATGCTTTTCCTCTGTAAGGGCACAAGCACTCCAACTACGGAGAAATCTCAAGGTGGAAGGATATTGAATATTCAAGGCCAAAGAGAAAATGGAAATAATTTGTATTCATTCATTGTGTTTACTCAAAAGAAGAGCAAATTTCTCTAGTCTTTGTGTCAATACATGGTTTTATAATGGAGCAAGATAGTAGCACAAGTTAGGGCTCTCCTAGGTTAGGGATGGGACCTCAGTGCTGGTACCGCATCTGGCCCAGACCCATTCAGGCCCTGTGCATGCTGTCACAGTCTCAAAGTTCTTATGTATGTTGGTCTTGTGTGTTGAGAAGTCCTTGTTTTCTTGGTGTTCTGCATCTTTTCTGGCTCTTACAATCTTTCTGTGTCCTTTTCTGCAGGGTTCTCTGAGCCTTAAGGGGAGAATTTGATGGAGAAATCCCATTAGGACTGAGTGTTCCACAGTCTCTCACTCTCTGAACATTGTCCAACTCTGGGTCTGCATTATTCTTATCTATTGCAGGAGGAAGCTTCTCTTATAACAGCTGAGCAAGACACTGATCTAGGAATATGATAATGGAGGAGATGAAGTCCCAGTTGGACATCTCTCATCATTATAGGAAGCCTCTGGTTCTGGGAATGGATTACTTCTAATGGAGTTATTGGCTAAAGGGACCCTATGGAAACCACCAAACAACCCATACTGTTACCAAGGCTAAAGTTTGTTCTCCACAAACTGATGGCAAGGCCCCACACAATTCTTTGAATACAGAGAAGCTAAGCTGGTGTCTACCTAGAACTTTCACCCCCACTGACTAGTGTTCAAGTTACAGGAAAGTACTCTGCACACTACCAAAGCAGCTATAAACCCTCCCATCTTCAGTGGTGACCTGCATGCAAGATGTGTTAGTACAATAGTGGCACAAAGCATGTGGGAGTAACCAACCACTCTCTGATTGGTCTTAAGGTCAATTCCATGAGATGGAATCCATCCTCAACAGTTGTTGGGTGGCCAAAAACCTGAGAATAGAGAGGTTATAAACCTAAGGAAAAACCAAAGATCACTACTGTGTTGCTAAAAGAACGCAGCAAGAAAATGACTCTTAAGGATGCGCTTGGGGATTTTTTAAAGAAGAAAGTGGAGGTGAGCATCCAGGTCTGGATTACATCTTGCCTTGTGTGCTCATGGCCTCACAGGAATCTGGAGAGCCTGTGATGATCTTTTTGCTTGTAAAAAGTGAAGATATTTCAGCAAGTTTTTGGTATGATCGGCAGCGGAGACAGAGGAGTGGATCTCTCTGTTACAGCCTGATAGTATTGCTTGCCCAATGCTAACTGATTTTGATGTCGACGTGTGAGGGAACGAAGTACATCTGTCTCAAACCTGTTCTTGGCTCTCAGGACAGATGACATACATTCTTCCTATTTGGAATTTGGCACAGGAGTTTGTTTACAGAGAAGGAAAGTTTCTTGTCATTAAGAGAGCATTTACGTAGCTCTTCCAAGAGTCCCCAAAGGATAGCCTTCACACACATTTTGAAGAGTCCTTTCAACATCAAATGGCTCTCATAAAAGAAGACTTTTTATCATCTGAATGTGAAGGGGAATGTGATTCAAAGCAAAACAATCCCAACACAGGCCTCTTCTGAGGGAGACCACCAAATACAGCTCTGGGTCAGAAAAATCCTCCATTATGACTTTTATTTTTCTCAGGTAATCAATTCAGTTTTTATTGTCTGCTCTTTCACAGCTGACTTATCAGGGCCTTGAACTCATCCTGTGCTATTCCTCCAGGAGTTTCCATTCTACCTTTTGTACTATAATAGCTTTGATTTTATTTAAACTTATTATCAGACAAAGGCCAAAAGATTCTTCTCTTCTCCCCGTATGTGCTGGCATCCTTGACAAAGCAGTTCCTTTCACATTCCCCCAGCCCTGGAATGTTTTTTTTTCACTGACTTTGGGTTTTCAGCGTATCATATTGATTGTGCTTTTCTACAAGTGATTATTGATGAACAGTTCTTTTTCTTTAGAGTTAGTGGGCAGACAGAAGCCAACGGGTTGAGTACTCCAGAGCTGCCTTTTGAGTTTTCCCAATCAGCTGGGAAATGGCGTGCTCCTGGAAAATGCAGAAACAAGGGGACCCAGCCTCCAGCAAAGCAAAGCAAGACAAGGTGAGAAACAAACAACCCACTTTGGATCAGCTGCTTTTCTGTTTCTGTGAAAAACATCATGACCAAGGCATGGTCATCAGACCAGGGGTTCTCAACCTTCCCAATGATGAGACCCTTTCATACAGGTCCTCATGCTGTAGTGACCTCCAACCATAACATTATTTCATTCTTACTTTATAACTGTTGTCTTAGTTAGGGTTTTACTGCTGTGAACAGACACCATGACCAAGGCAATTCTTCATAAAGGACAACATTTAATTGTGGCTGGCTTAAAGGTTCCGAGATTCAGTCCATTATTATCATGGAGTGAGCATGGCAGCATTCAGGCAGGCATGGTGCAGGAGGAGCTGAGATTTCTACATCTTGTTCCAAAGGCAAACAGGAGAAGATTGTCCCAGGCATCTAGGAGGAGGGTCTAAAAGTCCACCCCTACAGTGACACACTTCTTCCAACAAGGCCAACCTCCTAAAAGTGGCACTCCCTGGGCTACACATATTCAAACCACTACAACTGTTTTGATACTGTTATGATACTGTTATGAATCATGATATAAACAATTTTGGAGATAGAGGTTTGCCAAAGGGGCCATGGTCCACAGGCTGAGACTGCTGTTATAGAAGGAAGGGTTTATATGGGTTTAGGTTTCCAGAGGGGTGAGAGCTCACCAAGGCTAGGAAGCATGGCAGCGAGTGGCAGACACAGAGGCTGGAGCAGAACGCTCAGAGCTCACACTTTGAATTGCAAGCACAAAGCAGAGAAAGCAAACTGGACATAGGGCATGACTGTATACGCCAAAAGTGCCCCCTAGCCACTGTGGCATTTTCCTCCAGTAAGGACATGCCTCTTAAATCTTCCCAAACAGTGTCACCAACTGGAGACCAAGTGTTCAAATATCTGATATTTTTATTCAGACTGTATACTCCTCTATGGTAGGTACTACCAGCTTTCAGTGGGAGTCAAGATGAGAGTCAGGGCAACTGGACTGTGTTTATACTCCTCGGTCTCAGATGGAAGGGATCTGTCAGCTACCGATATGATGTTCTCTTTGATAGACAAAACTACAAGTAAAAATATTGAGCAATCAAGGTTAAGATCTTATACCGAATCTTGACACATGCACAGAAACCTCACAGTGGCATTAGCTGTCATGGTTCTACTTATATGACGAGGATGGGGAGGGTCAAAAAGTGGAGGTCTGAAGAGATGTTACAGTCTGGCCACACTTCTGTGGTCAGTGAAGCCAATGTCTTAAAGCTGAATATCTGGTGTCTTTAGAAGGCAGAATCCATGGAACAGGGTTTTATATGTCGCACATGCTGGCCTGGCGCTCACAGTTCAGACAGACTTTGACCTTGTGGAAGTTCTGCTTCAGTCTCCCAAGTTCTAAGATTACAGTAGGAGCCAAAATATTTTACAAGTATTGGTGTTTTACCTACATATATCACTGTGCATTGCTTGTGTGGCCAGTGCTTGAGAAAGCCAGAACAGGATGTCACATTTCCTGGAACCAGAGCTGCAGATGTTCTGGGAACAGATCCAGGTCTTCTGGAAGAGCTGCTGGTGCTCTTAAATGCTGAGCTATCTCTCTAGTCCACCAGCATCTATTTTAAAACAATGGGCTCTGGGGATGCTGTCTGAAGTCGGGCTGCAGAGCCGGCATTGACACACAGCTGCAATAGTTGTTTTCCTTTAAAATAAAACGATGCACTTGGGTTTTATGGCAACAGGGAGTAGCAAGTCCTGTAAACTGAGGTCCAGATAAAATTGTTAAGGACAGAAAGCCATTTTCTGTCAGAATTTCATTTTTGCCCTATGGCTGACCCCTGCTGAGGTTTAGTTCAATATAGTTTTGATATTAGACTCAGAAATCTGACCTTGAAGGAACCTGTAATGTGTGGATTTTCAAAATATCCCTTCCAGCGAATGGCTGGGTTAAGCTCCTAAACTGTAGGGCCAGTTCTTTGCTCCTTGGTTCTTAAAGCCATGACATTTGTCTTCCTTTTCCAAGAAATCTCAATTTGTTAATCCACTACAGGTCGCCAATTATGCAGGACAGATCTAGTTTTCTTTCTATTTCACATTTTCACTTATACTTATTGGAGGCAATAATGTTAGCGTCCAGTATATGCTTTCCAGGAGAGATCACAGGAAACTGAAATGAAGTTGGGAAGTCTGATATAAATGAAGCATTGCCACCAATCTGCAAGGGAAAAGGGGAGCTGGTCTGGAACAGTGGCTCTACAGAGCCTGGCAGAGCTCATCCTTACCTGTAACAGACTCACCTTCACTGCGGATCCAACACAGTCTCCATGGTGACTAGCCAGTGTCTGGCATCCTGCCAAAGACACTTTGGAAGATAGTTACAGGAAGAAGAGTTGTTGGTTAGTGCCCACACAGTCACTCACAGACATATAATGTTTTCTAAGATGAGATATCATCAATGCATGCTCATTCTCAGACAGGCCCCACTCTTCTGCCTACTGTGCACAGCTTTGCAATGTGGGACTCACAGACTGTTCGAAATCCAGGAGCTGTTACGTGTTGCTTTGGCTTGGCAGTCACACCAGCTCGTACCCTCTGGAGGACTCAGTGTTGCTTAAGGAGCTTTCTAGTTGTCACCAGAAGCCTAGCTGAGCCCTACTTCTTTAATACCATCTTTGGGAACGGTGAGGTTTGGTTTGGTTTGAACAGGAAACGGCCCCCAGGTTCTCATGTGTGGTCCCTGGTGGGTGGAGCTGTTATGGGAGGTGGTAGAGCCTTTGCAATGGGGCCTCCGGGCAGATGAAAATTTGTAGAAGTAGAGGGGGAGGTTTACAGCTTTCGGCTCTCCCGAGATGTGAGCAAGTCCCGCCTACATGACCATCACAGATGAGAGCTGGGCTCGCGGCTATGCCTCCCCCACAGTGACTATTTCCCCTGAATTATGAACCCAAATAAATCCTTCTTTAAGTTGTTTCTGTCATGTATTTAGTCATAACAACAAGGAAAAGTAGCTAATATGAGTTTCCTTTATCGTAGTGTCCTGTCATAGTGTCACTAGGGTTGCCAGAGCCAAACATAAGGGTTATAATAGAGAAGAATGAAACAAAACAGGATGTTCCTGGAAACCTGAAACTTACACAAATAACAAATCCAAGGCCAAAGTATGCTCATGTCTCTGACTGGTATGTGCTGACTACATCCCAAGGCCCCACTGGAGGATGGAGCATTGTCTTCTTACAGGCCCAGCTGCTTCTGTCTGGGTTGTGTTCTGACTAGATTACAGGAATTGCTTAGAAGGAAGGTGCTCCAGTGGCCCTGAAAGGGATCATATTATCTTATATGATAGACACCTCTAGTTACTTGAAAAGGAGGACTTTTAGCCTTCACCTCAGAGGAGAGGAATACTTCTCTAGAAGAATCTAAGGATTCAAAGCTTTAAAATGCACCAGCTTAGAGACCAACCTTCATTCCAAGACAGGACTCTTCCCAGGCAGAAGTCTGGTCTTGGGTCAGTAGACTTGGCGGGCTTGGGAATCCAGCCCCTTCTGGAGTTCTTCTCTGGGGAATTCTGTCCCAAACATGACTTTTAGCTTTGTCTACCTTTGGCTGGAGGATGACAATGTGTTTCCATGTTTTCAACCAGGCCTTTTTGTTTTCATAATTTGTTTTGAACTAATGATTAATCACTCTCAGCTTTACTCCATCTTTCTCATTGATTTGTCCATAGTACTGAGAACAACAACAACAACAACAACAACAACAAAATCACCGAGTCCATTGTCTTTATGCTATTTCTGGAATGCCTGAGATAAGACACCTGTGAGCACAGGTGCTCAAGCTTTATTGGCTGCCAGTATCCCATCACGGCTCATTACTGTGGAAACTCCAACTTGCACAGCTATTGAATGCCATGGGATTCAGTTCTGTGCCTACCTTCCGTGAATTAGACCTTCAGTATTTTTTACATTCTGTTTTCTCAGTTGCTCCACATGTTTTGGAGCGGGTGTGCGCAAGGGTCACTGGGGAGTGATTTTGAGAATAACACTTGTAAGGGAGTGAGAGATGCAAGTTCAGGGAGAGGGCGGAGGTAGGAGACAGTGCAGCTACAGCGAAGACCTCACTAAGCCCAGGTGGTATTGAATGTCCCGTTAAAGTCATTCCTAAGTAAGGCAAATGATCTAGTCATCATACCCTGCTTCGACTGTTGGATGTGGCCACCCTCATGAATAGAGACAACCTTGGACAGGGATATTTTCCGGGGTCTAGGAATTCCTCTATGAGCCATTAGTAGTCTTCTTGGCAGCTGAGAGGATTATTACCTTGGATTATTCTGAGCTGGCAGCCCAATGGAGCTACAATGTTGAGACCATACACTTTTGCTTATCCCTTTCCTGCTTTTCTCCTCCTATTTGATATGTTCTTAAGTTCTCCCAGCCGTAACTCCCCAAATTCTCTTGAGTCATTTGCCCATTCACCTCCATGTCTTTCTTTGCTGCTTTGCCCCAGCTCCCAGCACCCACCTCTTGATAGTAGACCAAGGATTGCTCCCCTCAGCTTGTCCTTCATATGCTAACCATACTGACTCATAAGGATACAAGTTACATCACCTAGTCATATTTCATTTATGACTTTCATGACTAAATTGTTCTTAGAAAGAAATTAAACAACTTATAACGATTGACAAAAGCCGATAAGTTTGCCCTTCATTTTCGCCGATCTCATCCTAATTTTCTCTTCTACCATGATAAAGGCGGTCACTATTATGATCTAGTTATTATCAATTTCCTCTTATTACCAGCAGAATTTTTATTTCTTCGCCAAGCCAGTATTTCCAGATGGTAGGACATGGAAGGTCTCTGCTTTCCCAGGACACTCTACTGATGCCTGGAAGGGAGGGGTTGTTTGTGAAGTATGTTGGACCAATGATCATCATGTGGACTTTTACTAGAGTGTTTCTGGAAATGCGTTTTGTCCCTTTTTGTGATGAAAGGAGATGATGTTGTATCATCAGTCCCTTCCTTCTTCCTGCTGTGGATGTACTCATTGTATTTGAAATCACTATAGCTATCTTAAGAGCTAGAGAACCACAGACATAACTAGTTATTGAGCCTCTGACGCAGCCCTTCATTTTTGTCTCTCAAACACTAAGTTCCTTCCTTCTTTTAGCCCAGGCCTCTGTCCTTGTTTTCTGCTGCCTGAAACTCTTCTCCTGTCTCTTGGAAGGGCTTGCTCTTCTTCCTCTAGGCCAGAGCTTGTTTTCTCAAACACCCTTGTTGGCCACTCAGTACCAAGTAGAAACCCCAAAATTCCTATCTCCATGCAGTATGCATGTGTGCATGTGTGTATACATTTGTACTCCACACTGCTAGCCATGTTCCCCTCTTTAAAGTGCAGAGTTATGCCATGTAGATGCATAGCACATTGATGTGATCAACAGAAGGGGTGTTGTGTGAGAACACAGAAACCTCTGGACAGTGAAGCTCTGATTGCTACATGCCGATCCCCTTTCTTAGTTCTGAGTTTCTGTGCTGCAGGCATTGTAAATTTCCCTCGTTTATTAGACTCTTGTATATGCAGAAGAGAGTTATGAGATTAGGAAGCTGGGAAAGTAAAATCAAATGGCTTGATTGCAGTGTTTATTGCAGCAGGCACCTGGGAACACTCTGCCACTCTGTTTGAATGTGGCATTACTTGGTCTGGGGACTGTAGAGTGAATGAGCTGGAATTTAGTGTGCCCAGGGTAAAGTCAATGTCTATGCAGTTGCTGGCAAAGTGGAGTGATAAAAAAGCAAGATTATCTGAGGGAAGTGATTGGGGATTTGAAAATCAGACTAAACATGATAATAAAGTAAAGAAAAGATTGAGCTTTATCAAAAGAAGAGGAAAAAAATCCAAAAGGAAGCACCAGGGAGAGATACCATTTAGATGATAGAAACAACTGTATGACAATATTTTTGGTTGCTGTTTATAAAGGTAAAAATTATATCAAGAGAAGTAAGAGGTTTTTTTAAAATAAAAAAGTAGATTGAATAACATGTCTTTCTTTATTGTTCCCAGCAACATAAAAGAGCTTAATTAGGAGAACAGAAACATAACGATTAGCCAGATGTGACCTGATGGGATGTGTGAGAGTAAATTTGTGCTGAAGAAGAGTCTGTTCCATCACTGTCCTCACTTACTGGAGAGGTGATGCTTTACAATGAATGGGAGGAACACTGGGCTCAGAATAAGGGGAGACGAACTGGAGTTATGTTGAGATCATCTACTAACACATTCACATTTAGATCTGGTGTCTACATATTGTTAGGTACTGACAATGTGGTATGATTTTCCCAGACAGAGAAAGGAGTGGCAAGCTAGCAACTCACTTTAACAGAGTATGGCACTGTTGTGCTAAGGAAATGAGAGAACATAATCCCAACTTGTGGTGTGTGTGTGTGTGTGTGTGTGTGTGTGTGTGTGTATGTGCCCATTCCCACTTGATAGCATGGTTTAGAAGAATGTGCAGGAGGTGGTGATGTCTGAACTAAGACTTAAAACATTTTAAAGTGCTTTGTGTCTTAAGACCCTTGCAGGTTCCCTCCACGCCAATCCAGGAATGCTGTTCTTATCAGCCTACAGATGAGTGTTTTAGTCACTGACTTGAAGACACACTATGAATAAGGCAACTCTTATAAAAGAAAGCATTTAATCAGGGGCTTGCCTAGTGTATGTCCTGACCTTGAAATCAGCTCAGGACACTCCAAGACTAAGTTCTCAAAACAAAAGAAATTTATTTTCCCTTAAGGGACAGAGGTAAGAGACAAAGAAAAGAGATAGAAGACGAGGGAGAAAGGGAAGGGAACAAGGGGGATGGGGGAGGGATATTTGTCCCAGAAAGGCAAAGGGCTGCCTCTGGATAGAGAGGAGACAGACATGTTTCATGGGTGAAGTTGGAGAGGGAATCCCTGTGTTAGGTTGAGGTGTTTAATTTTAATTGGACATGTTAGTTTGATGAGGCAAAGGGAGCTTTTGCTTGCTGGACTTCAAAACTTTGGTAGCTAGATGTTGGTGGTTAGCTGCAGGAGGAGCTGCTGACCTTGGCTATTACTGGCCAAATAAGGGAATAGATCTTGGGGGCCAGTTTTAGGAATGTAATCTACCTTTTTTTTTTTTTTTTAAAGCACAACAGAAGAAATGATGGAGAAGAGCAAGGCCTTCCAGAGCCACGTTAGTCATGCTGGTCAGGGTCCCTTCACCTACAGTTTCAGAGGCTTAGTTCAGTATCATCATGGCAGGGATCATGGTTTTATAGCAGGGTGGGGTGGGGCAGGGACACTCCTCCTAATCCTTCTAATCCATTCAAATCATGCCACTCTCTGATGACTAAGCATTCTAATATATGAGCCCATGGGGGCATTCTTATTCAAACCACCACAGTAGGTGATGCCTTGATATTTAGTTCAAGATGATGTCTTCTTTCCTAGTGGTCGTCCTTGACCACTAATTCTAAGAAGTCCTATAGCCACTTCTCCCAAGCCTAATTATTACTTGCAGAGCATCTACAGTTATCTGCTGCATTCTGATAATTTTTATTGCTTGTCTCCTTCAGACCATTTGCCCTTTGAGAGCTCAGAATGAGTGTGTTTCTGCATTCATTACCTGCAAATACAAGAGTTTCTGGCAAAGAAATGCTCAGTCTGTGGTTGTTGGATAAATAAACAATTGACAATAGTAGTTGGGAGAAGGGAAAGGGAGGACAAAGAAAATAGGAAGAAAAGAACAATCCATCAGAGGACCCAATGGCCATTGTGGGTCCTACTGTACCTTGATCCCAAGTTCCTGTCAGGGCTTTTGCTGGAGAAATGTGTTTGTTTTTCCAGAAAGGACTCTAGTCCTGTGTGAGTGATTGCCCCATATAGATGGACTTTCCTCTCCAGTGGGCTCCTGCTCTGCTGCATATGTCAGAGAATATATTCCAGTTCCATGTTGCTCTCCTTTCTTGTGTTCTGGGTCTTCAGGGCTTTCAGATTTAGGTGTTTATGGACCCTTCAGTGGTATTCAGGGAGTGTTAATCGAGTCTGTGGACTCAAGACACAGATTGAATCTGATAGTCTTGAGTTTGGAAGTCTGAAGGAAGGCTTTGCTTCCACATAGGTGTTAATGGTCTGAATATGAGATGTGTTTGAACACTTGGACCTTGACTGGTGGTGCCATTGTTGGAAGGAGTGGAACCTTTAAGAGGAGGGGCTTGACTGGTGAAATTGGGTCATCTGTGCCAGTGTTACCAGGCATCTCATCACTGGTAGCTCTTTATGTTTCCTGCCTGCTTCTGCCATGTGACCGGGCAGCAAATTCTAGCACCAAGGCTCCAACCCTGCCATGAAAACATAAACTAAAATGAGTGTGTTTGCCATATTTTAATTTTTGAGGCATTTCAGCTCCAGCCTCCAGAGCAGGAACAATGATTTTAAGAGAAACCAGAAGTCATGACCTTAACCTTTCCCATTTGATTTCTCCTTTCTACTTCTTCATTCTCAGATCTGCCACACTGAACCTCCTTGTTATCACCCAGTACATAGAGCCCTTCCATTGTCCTGAGCACTGAACCGCCATACATGTCTTAGATAGCATTCCCAGAAAATTTTCTTCTCAGGGGGCACAGCCATGGCAATTTGGTTATAAGAAACAGTGATGGTCCCTTCTCGGGGTTGGAGGTATGACTCCTTTTTTGGGCTGTTATTTTCCCCTACATATTCTTTATAGACTATTTCTGGCATTAATTATTTTCATATCTCTTTTGTCATCTTTGGGAAGAATGGGCTTATTGTCTGAAACCTTAGTATAAGAACAGACCAAGATGAATTTTTGTTTTTTGGCTTCATGAACTTTAGGATTTCATTTTGTATTTGTTTGCTGGAGACAGTAGATACTCTCTCTTTTGTCTGCTTAAGAAAGAAAATAAAGTTTCAGAAGAGAATTAAAAAACAAACAAACAAACAAACAAACCCCCAAACTGAACCTCTATTTGGGTTCAGAATAAGATGGTGAAAAGCTTGATAAAATAATATATGGGTTTGGAAATGAATTGGGATGGGTGAAAATCTGAGGTAGCACGGAAGCAGTTTTCCAGGGAGATCTGTCTGGTTGTTTATTTTATTTATTTTCAAGCAGAATCTTGCTAGGGAGCAGACATTGTATCCTTGCATTGGTATTAGCCTACCTGCCTCAGCTTCCGCAGTGTAGAGACTACAGACTGCGTCACCACATCTGGCTCAGTCACCACATCTGGCTTGGTATGTCCATTTACCATGATCTTTCCTAGCCTACTGTTTTTTTATTAGATGTTTTCTTTATTTACATTTCTTTATTTACATTTTATTAGATGTTTTTATTAGATGTTTTCTTTATTTACATTTCAAATGTTATCCCCTTTCCTCATTTCCCCTCCCCAAATCCCCAATCCCATTCCCCCTCCCCCTGCTCACCAACCCTTCCACTCCTGCTTCCCTGTCCTGGCATTCCCCTACACTGGGGCATCAAGCCTTCACAGGACCAAGGGCCTCTCATTGATGTCCGACAAGGCCATCCTCTGCTACATATGGAGCTGGAGCCATGGCTCCCTCCATGTGTACTCTTTGGTTGGTGGCTTAGTCCCTGGGAGCTCTGGGGGTACTGGTTGTTTCATATTACTGTTCCTCCTATGGGGCTGCAAACTCCTTCAGCTCCTTAGGTCCTTTCTCTAGCTCCTCCACTGGGGACCCTATGCTCAGTCCATTGGTTAGCTGTGAGCATACACTTCTGTATTTGTCAGGTACTGGCAGAGTCTCTCAGGAAGCAGCTATATCGGGCTCCTGTCAGCAAGCACGTGTTGGCATCTACAATAGGATTTGGGATTGGTAACTATATATGCAATGGATCCCCAGGTGGGGCAGTCTCTAAATGGCCTTTCCTTCAATCTCTGCTCCACACTTTGTCTCTATATCTCCTCCCATGGACATTTTGATCCCCCTTCTAAGAAGAGTGGAAGTATCTACACTTTGGTCTTCCTTCCTCTTGAACTTCCTGTGGTCTGTGAATTGCATCTTGGGTATTTCAAGCTTCTGAGAGTGCATACAATGTGTGTTCTTTTGTGATTGGGAGAGCCTTGAGCACATGGTGCAGGGTAAAATTTCCTGAACAGAACACTAATACCTTATGCTGTAAGATCAAGAATTGACAAAATGGTACCTCATAGCATTGCAAAGCTTCTGTAAGACAAAGGACACTGTCGATAGGATGGAATGGCAACTAACAGATTGGGAAAAGATCTTTACTAGTCCTACATCTGATAGAGGGCTAATATCCAATATATACAAAGAACTCAAGAAATTAGACTCCAGAGAACCAAATAACCCTATTAAAATGGGATACAGAGCTAAACAAAGAATTCTCAACTGAGGAATACCAAATGTCTGAGAAGCACCTAAAGAAATGCTCAATATCCTTAATCATTAGGGAAATGCAAATCAAAACAATCCTGAGATGCCACCTCACAGCAGTCAGAATGGCTAAGATCAAAAACTCAGGTGAAAGTAGATGCTGGCAAGTATGTGGAGAAAGAGGAACACTCCTCTATTGTTGGTGGGATTGCAAGCTGGTAAAACCACTCTGGAAATCAGTTTGGTGGTTCCTCAGAAAATTAGACATAGTACTACTGAGGACCCAGCTATACCACTCCTGGGTATATATCCAGAAGATGCTACAACATGCAATAAGGACACATGCTCCACTGTGTTCATAGCAGCCTTATTTATAATAGCCAGAAGCTGGAAAGAACCCAGGTGTCCCTCAACAGAGGAATGGATACAGAAATGTGGTACATTTACATAATGGAGTACTATTGTACTGTTTTTACTTTGTTATTCAGAATGAGATCTTTCCAGTCTAAAACTCACTTGGGCAAATAAACACCTATTAAGAATATAGTGTTTTGTCCCTGGGAGCTCTGGGAGTACTTGGTAACTCATATTGTTGCTCCTTCTATGGCTCTGCAAACCCCTTCAGCTCCTTGGGTCCTTTCTCTAGCTCCCCCATTGGGGACCCTGTGCTCAGTTCAATGGCTGGCTGAGAGTGCCCCTCTCTGTATTTGTCATGCACTAGGGAGAGTCTCCCAGGTGATAGCTATATCTGGCTCTGATCAGCCACAAAACCATCAACCAAAGAGTACACATGGAGTTACCCATGGCCTCAGACACATCGGCAGCTGAGGATAATCTTGTTGGACACCAAATAGGGGAGAGGCCCTTGGTTTTGGAAAGACTTGATGCCGTAGTGTAGAGGAGTACCAGGACAGGGAAGTGGGGAGTTGATTAGGGAAGGGGAGATGGCTTATGGGATTTTAGGGGGAGGAGGGAACCAGGAAAGGGGACAACATTTGAAGTGTAAATAAAGAATATACCTAATTAAAAATTAAGAATATAGTGTTCTCATTTCTTCTAGGTTCTGCCCTACATTTACCTGGCAACAAACAGGTAATGCCTGGCTTCCTATAAAAGGGGGTGCCTGGTCCCTCCTCCATCTCTTACTCTCTTACTCTCTGCCCCTTCTCTCCCTGTCCTTTCTCCCTCTCCATCCTCTCCTTCTCTCCATGTGTTCCTGGACGGCCTCTCTCCTCGCTTCTCCCCTCCCCTCCCTTTCCCTCCCCTCCCCTCCCTTCTCCTCTCCTTTTCTCTCCTCTCCATTCTCTCTCTCTCTCTCTCTCTCTCTCTCTCTCTCTCTCTCTCTCCTCTTTCTCTCTCCCCCTTTTCTCCCCTTCCCCTCTCTGCCTTTCTCTGTCCATACCCTCCTCAACTCCCCTTCCATGTCCTAAATAAACCCCATTCCATACTATATCATATGGCTGGTACTTTAGCGACAAGGGATGCTTCAGCATGGGCACCCAAAGGCACCCCATCCGCCTCACCATACTGTGTTTCTACCAAACAAATCCTGCCTATTTTTTAAAAAATTTTTCTTTCTTTCTTTCTTTCTTTCTTTCTTTCTTTCTTTCTTCCTTCCTTCCTTCCTTCCTTCCTCCCTCCCTCCCCCCTCCCTCCCTCCCTCCCTCCCTCCCTCTCTCTCTCTCTCTCTCTCTCTCTCTTTTCTTTCTTTCTTTCTCTCTTTCTAAATAAAACATAACACATAGCATTACTGAGGAATAGCATAAGTAATGTTTTCACTGGTAAAGTTAATCTATCCTTCCTCAATGTCTCTGCATTTTTTTCTCCCTCCTGGCACCTGAGGAATCACTCAACCTTTAGTGGAGTAAAACAATCACTTTATTTGCTCATGACTCAGTGTTTTAGAAGTATGGGTACCCTTCTGTTGGATTTGCTTGGGGCCATATTTACCTCTGTGGCTTTTGGGGGGTGGGGATAAGCAAGAATGACTGTGTGTGGTTTTGGTCTCTATATGCTAAGTTTGACCTTTGTCTTAGGGTTTTACTGCTGTGAACAGACACCATGACCAGGGCAACATTATAAGGACAATATTTAATTGAGGCTGGCTTACAGGTTCAGAGGTTCAGTCCATTATCATCAAGGTAGGAACATGGCAGCATCCAGGCAGGCATGGTGCAGGAGGAAGTGAGAGTTCTATAGCTTTATCTGAAGGCTGCTAGTGGAAATCTGACTTCCAGGCAGCTAGAACTAGGGTATTAAAGCCTACTCCCACACTGACACTACTCCAACAAGACTACACATACTCCAACAAGGCCACGCCTCCAAATACTGCCACTCCCTGGGCTAAGCATATACAAACCATCACGACCTTTCTCCTTGTCCCACCACCTTCCAAAACAGAATCCACAAGGTCTCCTGACATCGAGGTTCAAATGTCAGACAATGCATTCCTGAGTGACACAACAGTCAAAATTCCAGAGGAGAAAGGATTCCAGAGGAGGTAGATTCTACCTCTTGCATTACAAGATGTTACAAAGGACGCAGGCTATTGCAGAGAGAGGAACTGTAGTAACACTCTTGCTCAATAACCCACCCTAGCCTTCAAATACATACATGGCCAAGTTCCTAAGTCTCCAGAGGAAGGGCCATCCTATACCACAAGGACCAGGACTTCTTACAAAGCAAAAGTATGATAGTCACTAGGTGGATAAACGTTGGAGGAGAGCGTGGGGTGACAATGGGTTCCACAGAGGGCACTCCTTTCAGGTCTTGGATAAGTTCAGTTGTATGAGAACAGGTGCCTTGTCTATTGGTATTTCAGCTTCACATTTTGGCTTTGATTTTGCAGTAAGGAATGACTGGTGTTAGGAACCAGTTTCTTTCTTATAGAAAATGGGAAGCCAGGCTTCTCTGCAATTTTCAGTGTCCGTCTGTCTGTCTCACTCTAAGCTGGCATGACTTCATCAGTACAGCTTTGTCAAAAACTTCTGTGGACTTCTCCAGGAGTCTGATTCCATTCTAGTGACGCCATTTAATAAAAGCTCCAGGTAGAATTTCTGAAACAAGGGCCCTGTTTTCTATGGGCACCATGCCGGGCTACAGAGGGATAGCAATCCAAGGAAAAAGCACTCTATATAGCCTAGATCCTTTAGTCCCTGCCTTAGGTCTTTCAGGGTATTAACAAATGGACCGACAGGGCAGCTTGATCAAATCTTTATCCCGAGGCCATTTCCTGCCTTGAGAATCTTTTACTGTCTTGAGAAACTGGAAATGAGAAACAATTTTATTATCCAATCCAGCAAGCCCTGGCTTCTCTAAGTGTCCCCTAAATTCTGTTTGCAAGCTGAGCATTTGCAGCAGCCCCTCGCCTCCCTCGTCCCCTGTTTTATCATACATAATCAGCTGAAATGAGCCAAGGGACACTTTCAGAATCCTACATGGAAATGATCTTGCCAGGCTCACAGAGTCATTAGATTATATTCTGTCTTCCAAGCTTAGCACAGGCGATGGCTTTGCCAGTTGGGTCCTTACTCTATAATGTGGAGTGCCATTTTTTTCCAGCTTGCTAGAGCAGGCTCTCTGATGCTTTTCCAGTCTCTGCTCACTGGGAGCCTCATCAGTTTTCAGAATTAGCTAAAATTTTCCTTGCTGCTTTCCTAGTTGGTCTTAGAGCCTTTGCCCTCTCTCTGGGATTTTATTATCGCTGAGCTCTAAAAACTGGAACCAGTTTCTCCTTTGGTTAGATCTAATTCTTATATATTTATTTCTAATATTCTAATTCTTAATAATTTCAGAGGAGACTCTCATGGTATTAATGCCTAGTTGGAAAAATTGGGAAACAGTTGCGGGGGTGGTTCAAGAGGGATAGAAGCAGTCAGCACACAAAGTTGCAAATAAAAATGTAAGTCTGATGAGAAAGATGTAAATCAAAAGAGCTATTTAAAAAGTCAGCCTTAGGCTAGAAGGCTCACTGGAAAGAAAAAGTAAGGGAATTGAAAAGAAGTTTCATTTATGATGAAGCTATATTTTGATGGAGACATTAGCAAATGTTATATTAGATGGAACGTAATAGTGTCTACTCCTCCAAATCTTTATTTGGCCAGAATTGATGATTGGAAGACAGGGTTTGCTATCCTTTGAAGGTCACTAGAAGGTGAATCTTTTAGGACTCACGATATCATTCACCTGGACTGAACCCTTATGACTGGGATTAGTGTCCTTATGAATGAGTTCCCAGGAAGTATCCATGTCTCTAGAAGACAGTCTGTGAATCAGAAAGCAAGCGCTAATGTTTGGTACTGATCTGGGGCTTTCTAGTCTCCACAAGTGTATGAAGTAGGTATGGAACGTAGAAAGCATTCATTTAGAACCTACCTGCCTACAGTATTTTACAACAGTAACCTCGATGGACACACACATGATTGAAGGCACACTAGTCACCAGTGGATTCAGTGTCTTTCTTGTCACTAACTGTAAAGGTGGGGGATGATAGGAGAGGGGAAGGGACAGGTTGGCTGTCACATGTGCAGTGGCTTCTGGAAGCCACTGGGGGAAGGCATGGGGGAGCGCAGTGTGTGTGGTGGGGAGACAGCTGAACACATTACATCCAGAAGTGGCTACTGTTTAAGTGAGAGTTTGCATCACGTTAAAAGCCACTAAATATTTCAAACAAAACATTGACTACCCCGGGAGCCAGATGAACTCTTGTGCTTGCAGAAATTAGGAGATAAAAGGAGGGTGGAATTAAGGGTTCCCTTTAGAGGTGCATTGGGGCGGGGGTGGATACTGTCTCAAAAATAGTAGCTTAAGTGTCTCACTGTCACTAATGTACACATTAGAAAATGACTTGAAAAAATAGAAAATAATTACAGAACCCATTAGAATTTTACAGTGGCTATGGGGGAGACAGCAGAAATAACCTCTCTAGATTTAATGAGAGCATGCATTTAGAGGAGAGTTTTGATCCAGTGAGCGCGCATTTATGACAGTTATTTTCTTTTAATTATCCTGTTCATGGAGAATCTTTGTGCCTTGGTATGCGGGGTTAGTGAGTGGCGGCGTTGCGGGTTATTTCCTTTTATAGAAGGCTTGAAATAAAGACCGTTGAGAGGTAATGAGGGATTGAGAAGGATTGCAGAATGGAGTTTGGAATTTCTGTAATTAAAAAATTATCTAAAAAAATATATTCATGCTGGGCGGTGGTGGCTCACGCCGGTAATCCCAGCACTTGGGAGGCAGAGGCAGGCGGATTTCTGAGTTCAAGGCCAGTCTGGTCTACAAAGTGAGTTCCAGGACAGCCAGGGCTACACAGAGAAACCCTTTCTCGAAAAAACAAAACAAACAAACAAACAAACAAACAAAAAACCAAAAAAAATATATATTCGCATACAAAACCTAGAAATTAGAGGGAAAATCACTGACAGCCCAACACTCCGCCATGTCACTGGCTTTAGATTGTCATGCCCTCTTGCATTAAAGTATGTCTTACACAGGTAGACCTGTGGTCAGTGCATAATTTATGCTGGCTATTGTCATTCAACAACTTTCAATTTTTATTATTTTATTTAAAACGTTTTCATATAGTATATTTTAATCATATGCTTCCCCTCCCCTAACGTCTCCCCTACCTCCCTTCCTACCTAAACTCATATTTTTCTCTCTCTTAAAAAAAGAAAAAGAAAAGCCAAATCCAAATCAAAGTAAAAACAAACAAACAAACAAACAAAAAACAAATGGAGAACAAAGCCCAAATCAAAGACAACATGGAGTTCACATTATGGTGACCAAAGTGACCTTGAGGCCTGGCCTGGAGCGTGGTTGGTGACTCCTGAAACATTTATGCCTTTAATGTACCAGTGGTTATATGTTATAGGCAGATCACTATTGTGGGTCACAAAGTTCTCAGCAGTATGAAGCTGATGATGAAGTTTCTTTTCCAGTAACTTGCATAGTACCTTCCAGCACTGTGAATGCCAGCTAGTAGGGGTGAAATCCATTTCCCTATGTTTGATGACATAGTATTCCTCATATATGTCATCATCATAGTCCTCAGCAATGGGGTCCTATTATCAGATTGTGGAGAGTTACCGAGAGCTTTGGTAATAGACAGTAGTGTTGTTTGGTGGGGTCTCTATGGGGTCCCTTTGGCCAATGACTCAAAAAGATGCAAGCCATTTATGGTACCAGGAGTTTTATTTGGTAGCATGTGATGTCTGGTTGGGCATTCTCTCCTCCATGGCTTGGTAACTTCATTTAAATTTCTCTTACATTTGCTGGGTTTAAAGGTGTGTGCCACCACTTCATAGCTCATTTTTCTTAATGGTGGAATCATGTTCTATTGTGTAAATGTATGGTATTTTTGTTTTCCATTCATCAGCTGATAGACAGCTAGGCTGTTTCCAACTTCTGGCCGTTATAAATGGACCATTAATGAACATGGATGAGCAAAGATGTGAGCTTACTGTGTAGCAGTAAGATGTAGAGAGTCCTTTGGGTCTATGTCCTAGAATGGTTGTGCTGGTTTGAATAAGAATGGCCCCTAAAGACTCATATACTTTAATGCTTACTCACCAGGGAGCGCCACTGTTTGAAAGGATTAGAAGGTGTGATCTTGTTGGAGTGGGTGTGGCCTTGTAGGAAGTGTGTCACTGGGGGTGGGGCCATGCTTGGCCCAGCTCTCCCTCTTTCTACTTTTGGGTCAGGATGCGGCTCTCAGCTACCTCTCCAGCACTCTGCCGACTATTGCGTGTCCCAGGCCATGATGACGATGGACTAACCTGTGAAAGCGTAGGCAAGCCCCCTAGTTAAATGCTTTCTTTTATAAGCCTTGCCTTGGTCATCCTGGCTCTTCACAGCAATAGAACAGTGATTAAGAAAAAATGGTATGGCTGAATCTTGTGACAGCTTTTCAGTTTTTTTGAGGAATTCCCACATCGATTCTCTCAGAGACTGTACCAGTTTTCACCCCTGAACAATGGGTATGTGTTAGCCTTTCTCTGCGCCCCTGCTAGCATCTGCTCTGTTTGTTTTGTTAATCTCGACTGTTCTGACTGGAGTGAGATGGAGTCTCAAAGTAGTTTCAGTTTCCAGCAACCTTTCATACACATGATATTAGGATCAAATATTTAAAAAGTTGACCATCTTTTTCTTACTTAAATCTGTGTATCTAATGTTTGCGTTTAGCTTATCCAGGCACACAGCAGTGTGAGCTTGTGGTAGCAATGTCAAGGTCAAGCAGAGGCCAGACACTTGCTGATGTTCACCCACATCCCCTATGTCAGTCTTCTTTGCAATGGAAACCCAGTTTGGAAAACAACTGGACAGTTGTTTTCTTCTCCTGGAGGAAAATTTGTGGGCATGTGTCTTTAGGGGTCCACCTTTGGTCAGTATGCTGAGCATAGACTGTCTTCCTTTGTCTTGTCATGGTCCAGGAGAGTGCTACAGGACGGGAGATGTGCCTAAGATTCTTGCTGAGCTCCTTGCTCAGCTGACTGAATTCCTCCGTCTTCCCCCATTTTGAATTGGGTCTTATCTGTTTGTGGATAACAAATCCTGATGGAAACAAAAGCCATATTTGTTTTGATTTTCAAAATAGAGGTCTGTGGTAGGTCAACAATTGCAAGTGAGGCCCCAGCCCCTCACACATATAGATTTATGGATTTAGTCCACGGTGCAATGGGGATGCTCAAGCCAACCCTAAGATTAAACTGGAAGAAAGTAGGTGTGTCTGGACTGCAGAATTCTTCAGCAGTGAGTTTCAAGGCAGAGCTGAATTAGACCGAGAGTCTTACTGTAACCAAAGCAGAGACCAGAACATATAACAATTGCAAAGTTTACAAGTTGTCTGGCCACAACTTATTAGCGAAAGTTAAAGAAAGAAACAAACAAAAACCCCCAAAACAACAACAACAAAAATCCCCAAAGAACATATTATGGCCTTCTACTCCAGAGAGTCACTCAGTAGCCAGTGCTGTAAAATCTCATTATTCCAGGCCCCTCTTTTGCTTGTTTGCCCTCCCTAACTATCCCAGCAGGCCTGGCCTGGTGGCCTGAACTGCTGCATGCGTTGCTTCAGGTTCCTGGTCTTCTCACTGGAGCACTCAGCACTGTACAACTTCCTGGGGGTCTTGCTTACCACCGCCACTCTCTCTTGGAAGTCAGCTTCTGAGGAGCCTTCAGTAGGGACAGAAAGAGGAGTGGGACCTCTCCCAAATGTTACCATCCTTCCCATCCAACAGTTTGTCCCTGCTTACTGTGGCAACCTTCAGTTTGTTCTCAGGGTTCACTATGTGGAGATCCTGCCTTGGTTCTTCAAATGTTCACGGGCTTCATATGTGAGTATTTAAAGTCACGTGATTTAGTACTGGGGAGCTGACTTAGCTGGTAAAGCGCCTGCTTTGAAAGCATGAGGAACGGAGTTTGGATCCCAGGTGGGTCTGTAATCTCAGCACTGAGGTGGGGACAGGGTCGGTGGAGACAGGTGAACCCTTGGAGTTCACTGGATGTCTAGAGTAGTTAAATCGAGAAGCTCCAGCTTCAGTGAGGAACTCTGTCTCAAAAAACTATGGTGGAGGGTGATCAAAGAAGAAACCCAGTGCTGATCTTTCTCCTTTCCTCACACATGAGTAAGTACACTTGTAAGCACATGCGCATACCACACGCACATACACATGCAACCTACACATGCACAGGCAATAAAATTCACATGAGTATAAAAACGTAAGGTAGCCTGACAGTCTTAAGAAAGAAATGGACAATAGAAGAAAGAGCCTAATTTCATCAGACAAAAATATTTTAACAAAAATATATTTCATAGTGTTTGGTCCGGAGGCATGCAGGTAATTTTGAAGAAACAGTTCTTTTATTTTTAAGTTATTCTGTAAAGGTGGAACTTGGACTTGGGGTCTTCACTATGCGAGGCAACTGTTTGGTCACGGAACTATGTTGTCAGGTCTTTTGTTGTGTTGTGTTGCCTTTATAAGTGACACTAGTTACTCTGTAACTGTTTCCATGAAGTCAACCCAACCACTGAGCTAGAAGACAAACTGAGGATGGGAAAAATTTTAAAAAAGTTCTTATTAACATGCTTTAACTATGCATAATGATGGGGTTCACATTTTCATACACTTATGTGGCAGGATTCTAATATGGGCTCCTCAGGAACCATATGTGGCAGGATTTTCCCGGTTCAATTAATTTAAATTTTAGTGAAGCAGAAGGTCTGTGATTGGTCAGGGAAAAGGGAGGCGGAGCTAGGAGTTGGGGAGATAGAGAGCGTCAAAGTGGAAGGAAGCAAGATGGAGGGCGTCGAGCAGGATGATTCAGAATCCGCGTGGTTTTAATAGCCACAGGTAGATTTGATATCATATAGGGATTGAATAATTGGGGTAACTTGTCTAATCTAGATGGGCAGCTTGTACGATTATCAATTGGCTCTGAATTTATTGTGTGGCCATCCTGTGAATTGAGAACTTATTGATATATAAATCTGACTGATTACTTGTAAGTTTGTAGAGTTTTGTTTCTACAAGGTTGCTGGGCGTTGTGGGGGCTGACCACGAGGTGGGCAGGTCATTGTGTGGGGCGGGCGTGGCAGTGACCAGACAAGGGAACTTAGTGAGTCGGGTACAGACATTTCGGTAGCTCCCGGCCAGAGAGACCCTTGAGTTGAGAACACCATGCTGGAGCCATACAGACAGCCTGTGCCTGGCATAGTGCGGGATACAAAGTCTTTCTAATATTTCCTGCAACACACTTACATAATGTACTTTGATTATATTCACCCAGAATTATTGTCTTTTGTTCCCCTTACAATTATGATGAAAGTCTCCCCTTTCCCAGCCAGTCCCTCATAAGCAGTGCTGCATAAAAGATGAGATTGTCAAGGTTAGATGAACACAGTATAATATCTAGAGTGCTATCTACTGGGGCAGACAAATAGCTCCAAATAATTAAAACACACAGTCTTTTTCATATTTGACCTGTGTATATAAATATAGCCTCCTAGGGCTTCCCATGCAATCCTAGGGCCGGGTCATTTTTAGTATGTCTTATGTCACAAAGTACGATTAGGTTAGCTGTTTTCTTACTTGTAGAATTAGGGGATAACACTTTAAAAACTCTAAGTATTCTCTAATAAAATTGTATTTTAGTTAGTTTAGTTAGTTCCATCCAGAGTGAGTCATAGCCTTGCCTGTGAATGATTAAATGAATGATGCCCAAAAGACTTTTGTTGCTTGTTTATTGAGAGTGAAAGAAAAGAATACCAATGTTAGAGTAAAATTATAGAAAACCATAAAGTGTATAGCTAGCTGTTCGATAGACAGAAGAAAGATATAACTGAGCAGCAGTGCATCAGAGACATTTCATAACTTGGTCAAATCCCCAGCCATTTCTATTTTGGGCTGTAAAATGAAATAGACAATGCATTCTGGAACAGGAAAAAAAAAACATGTGTCTAGAAATAGATATGAATTGGAGGGAGACCTGGCTGAGAGTTTGAGACTGTGCAGGGCACAGAGCTAATTGATAGCTTTCCTCTCCCTGCTGTGTCCCTGCTCCCGCTCAGTCCATCACTGGCTGTGACAGGCTGATGAGTCAGAACCACCTCAGAGAAGTCACATTCCCCTTGGGTTTCGGCCACACACCCACTGCCCTGTCTTTCAGCCACAGATATAGAATCCAGACCCAGAAGGCCAGGTTTACAAGGAGCAGGGTCCACAGTTGAACTCATGCCATAGAATAATGAGAGCCCTTCTCTGGGAGCCCGTTGTGGTCAGGTGCATATACACCCCTGCTGATACCAACTTTGCTGCATAGTGGTTTCATAGCTTTTGATTTACTAGTTGTAAGAATACTCCAGATTGTCTGGCATTGCTAGGAAAACATTGTATTCCTGTAATTAAAGGCTGCCTGTTAATTTTTGTGGGGCTGGAAATTGAACTTAGAACTTATTATGTGCTTAGCAAGTGTTCTGAGCTATATCCTCAGCCCACTTATTGGAAATTTATCAGAACTAAAAGAAAAACTAATCAAATTCTCACCATAGAGTCAGACACAGGAAGATAATGCAAGCTTCCCCTTGAAGGCAGTCTTCCATCCGTGGCTTTTACCACATCAGATTCTAGTCTTCACGGAAGAGTATTTCTTTGTTATGCAGTTTGGAGTTAATTTCTGGTTTTTGGAAACTGTCCCTCAGATAATATTTTATTATGAGCCCCTGTTGTCTGGCAAAGTTAAAACATCTTTCCTGTGAGCTGTTTGGAGCTCTTTTAGGTTACACATTACAGAACAATTTGAAATTTGGTCACAATTAAGTTAAGAGTACTTTTTGGTACTGTACTTTGCATAATCATTGTGTTCACCAGAAATATGAAATAAAGTTGATTTTTTAATTATAAAAAGAGTTCTCACCAGTGGAATTTGTATTGTACAAAGGTATGGTGTAGGAGAAGAAAATGTCTCACCACATCTTGTTCTGAGTTAACCGCCAATATCTCTCTACTCTACTTTGCGTCTCTAACTCACTGAATGTGTCAATTCAACAACACTTTTAGTGTATGCTTCTTTTCTTTGTTCCTGTTTTCAAGTCATTTCTCCAGACTTACATGCTTTGTTGATTTCCTCCTGTCTCATGTCCATCTGTATATCTGTTTATCCCTCTCTCTATCTCTAAACCTTATTTCTTTCATTAGGCGAAATGAAATCATCTGCTTTGTTAATTTTGTGGCAAGTATGAAATGTTTTGGTCTTCCTCCAGGGTACAAGAGGTGCATTTATAGAAGCAATAAGGGAACGCTTACTGGAAGAGTACTCTGTGGCAATGTTTCTTTTGTTCTTCGGAATTTAGTGTTCCAGTGGGGTTTCTGTTAGAGCTGCTTGGCATAGCCAGGAGTGACTTGTTTTTGCTCAATCCAGTGAAACATTGCAGCTTCCTCTGCCTGGATTCCAACCTCGTTCTTCTCTTCTTTCTTTGCGCATCCTTTGTCTTTGGTTTTCGTGGCATGGCCGCCTTCTCCTGCTCTCCTTCCTTCCCATTCTCTGTTCTGGCTAATGACTTCATATTGGAATCCTCTGGGGTAGATACTGGACCCTCTTCGCACCCGTGCACCCCACTAGAGATCAGACCCTTTCAATCATTTTTGTTCTCCATCCATGCAGTGGACTCCAGGACCTTTATCTATAGTTAGCTATTTCTTGAGGACGGAGGAGAGGGACATCTTTGAATTTGGAAGTGTTGGCTCCATTTCTGTCACTCCTGTTTCAAAGGTTTTCATCTGTAGGGTGAAATTGATAAGTATCCTATGACCTGTAGTAAATTTGGGGGCTGTTACAGAGGCAGTGTGGCTCATTAACAGCATGCATAGACATTCTGACAAAATGTGAACAGCCTATTTAACTTGGCTATGGAATAGAAAGGCCTACGATGGGCCTGCTCTCTTATGTATTGATTGTAACATGTTTCTGTGTGAATGAGGCAAGACTTTGGCTTTTTGTTGTCTATTTCTATTTCTCCTATTCTCAGGAGAAAGCAGGCTCTGTTTTCACACCTACTACCTGCTTTTCCCACTTTGCCTTGACTACAGTAGAAATCTGAGAGATATTTCTTAAGTACCAAACTGGAACTACTACATCTCTGGCTTTCTCGGAGCAGAAGGAATTTTTTTGTTTTGTTTTTTATTTTGGTGGCAGAATAATATATCGAGATATTGAATGTGCTTTTGTTCTCCCTTTATTTTTTTCCTTTCCCCTTTCCTTCCAGTGAGCTATTCTTCGTGCCCACTTCCCATAGAGGAGAATTATTGATGTTTGGAAACATAAGAGAGCTGTTTGTCTCTCTGGACTCCATTGCCCCGCAGTCTGGCACTTTAAATGGAGGTATGCTGGTTAGGAATCAGGGGAGAGAGGAAAGGAAGATGGAGCTGAGGGCATCCAGGCTCACTGCTCTCACCTGCGCCCTGCTGTATGTGGTAAGGCCATAGGGGAAAGACTGTGGAATGCCAGGGAAGCTGATCCAGGCCTGGGATGCCAGCCTCCCACAAGAGGCAGAGTGACTGCTGACTTTTCAACTAATGGGCTGCCTCACTCATAGGCTGTTGGCAGAGGGCACTCTAAGATCCAGGCAGAGGAAGCTGCTTTTTCTTCCAGAAACCTCAAGATTGTCCATGACTTCAAGTATTAGGAGTGTGGGCCAAGATGAATGGTGTTGACTGTCCCACTGATAGGGACAGAAGGTGGTCCTGGTTTTATATAAATTCATTTTAAGACGTGAAGGTATTGGCATATTCTTTATATTTTAATTTATATAAGGTGTAAGAATTGGAATTTTGCATATCAAAAAACCGTAACAAACAAAAAACCATAACAAACAAAAAGGCAAAGTAGAACAAAAACCTACCTCAAACAATCAACAAACCAACCAACCATACAAACATCTAGGCATCAATCAATCAATCAATCACTCAGTTCAAACAATGAACAAGAAAAAAAATAAAACCCCAAAATGTCTGCTTTGGTACAACTGTGACATAGAGATAAAGCCTTGAATGATGTAAGCCCCACCCTTATGTAAGCCCTTTCATGAGGCAAGTCCCACTCCATGATAAGCCCCTTCAGGAGGTAAGCACCTCCATCGGGTAAGCCCTGCTGTGAGGTAAGCTCCTCCGTGACACAGCCTCCCCCCACTTGATGAGCCTCACCGTACTTCCCTTACAGTACACATTTAGGGCAGCTCCTGTTGGGTCTTGCAGTTTTAGAAGCTTTACAAAGACACGAGTGCCTCTTCTGCCTCTCTGCCAGGGGACACCTTGACTTTATGCATCACAATTACCATCTTAAAGTGGTTATGACACTAAAAAAAGTCAATAGACCTTGGTGCAAAATCATATGGGAAAACATTTTTTCATGTAGAACTTTGGCAGAGTATAAGAACATAAATACAGTAATTACACATTCAAACGTAATTGGCAGCTGATGTGTCATCTAATAACGCCCAGCAATTGGCTCCCTAGTGGGTGTACTCTGGATGCCATGGCATTCTTGAAGCTTTTCTTCCAGACTCATTTTTCAGATGTGTACAGATTGCTCTGTGCCAGCGTGGAGAGCCCTTCCAACCTCTCAGCTTGGATTTCAGAGGATAACTTGTTAATTAGGACTTCTTCAGGCAAATTCCTTCAGTGACAGAGAAAATTGCCAATGCATTCCTGAGATGGCACTGAAGTTCAATGTGTGTGTGTGTGTGTGTGTGTGTGTGTGTGTGTGTGTGCCAATGCATTCCCGAGATGATATCAATGTTCAACATGTGTATATGTATGGTTGTGCATATGTGTGTGTCTATGTGTGTGAGATATGATTGATATCCTTTAAGTACATTTTTAAGAAATAAAATAGTTAACATCAAAAGTGATGGGTTCTGCCATATTTGCAAAGCGTCTCATTATACTTTGCTCTTTCCACACTGCTCCTTTCCCCACCTATCCCACACTCCCTTCTTGCTTGCTCCCCTTCTTCTTCCAAATAGTCTTTCCTTCTGTAAAGCTGACATTTTAATTCCAAGTTTATAATTTTTTTCACTTTTGATTTTACATAGTATTTTGTCTCTACCTAGACTGGAAGTGTCCAGAGGCTCGGACACTACCATAGTGTATATTTCGTTCTTTTTCCTTCTCTCCTTTCTTCTCTCTCTTTCTTTCTCCATGTATCTTCCTAACTACACTAAGGCTTTAGCTTACAATCCATGGATAGACATGCAATATCATTTCCCCCTCTAGGTTAGGAACTTTCCCCCGTCTCCTTTCGTCCTTCCTTATCCTTACATTTATATGCCTGGCATGGTATGTGCTTACCAAGCTGTCTGAATAAATAATGAATAAATTAATTTCACTGTTCAGTTGACTGATCCCTGGATTAGCATCAGTACTTGTTAAACCCCAGGAACTCTGGAGAAACCCTAGTGAGTGGGCGCTGCATACATAAATGCTGCTTATCTTCTGCGGTGAAATCAATTCCTGGGTCAGCTGAACAATTATGTTAAGACAACTGGATAGGACTCTACCACTTGCAAAACCTGTCTAGATGCATCTCATTATCGTACAGGGTCTGGTCGAGCCTGGAATGCTGTCTTCAAGGCTCTTATGTTGAACATACCTACACTGAGAACCTAATAGCAATGAGCTTGTATGAACCTCTCATTTTTCTGTGCATGCAGATCTGCTGCAAGTCCGCATGTTCCTAACATTGGTGAATCTACTGTCAAAGGAGCTGCCTCTGAAAACAACAGCAAAAACCAAACAAGGCTGCCTTCCCAAAGCATCACAACTGTGTCAAGCTGATAACAACTTGCTTTTTTTCCCCCTGAAGCCAACTTCTCTCATTTAAGTGAGATTTTGTGATCTTTGTGGTAGCTGGCTAATATACTGAACTATTTAGAAATATATGATGTGGTAGAAACCAGAGGCATAGTATTATCCACATTTCTTTTGTCGATATTGACTATTTTTTTTTAAAAAATCATGTGTTTATATTTTATTTATCAGTGCTTTGAAAGTATTTTCTTGAAATTATTTTACTCTGTCAACAAAACCTTTATATTTGATATTTCCATATTTATTACCTAAAACAGTGTTTGCTAAGATTAAAACTACAAATCAAAGAAAAAGTCAGAAATTAATTCCTTTAGGATCCTATAGGGGAAAACCAGATCACAGGTTACTTTAGTGAACCTGAAGAAAGTTTATTACTTTGCTTCGAGGCCATTGTTTTTATTTTATTTTATTTCATTTATTTCTTTCCCCCTTGCTCTACTAAAGTATATAACCAAGATATATAAAAATAAATATATATATTTATTTATTAGGTTTATAGTGTTCTGCCTTCATGTATGCCTGCACACCAGAAGAGGGAATCAGATTTCATTATAAATGGTTGTGAACCACCCTGTGGGTGCTGGGAGTTGAACTCAGGACCTCTGGAAGTGCTCTTAACAACTGAGCCATCACTCCAGGCCCCTGATATCATATTTAAGGCATACAATATGATGTTTTGAAATTTGTATACTTCATGAAATTATTAAATAAAAAATGAATATATATACCACTGTTTTTTGACAAGGACAGTTAAAATATCCTAGCAATGATCAAGAATTTAATATGTTATTATCAACTGTTGTCATCATACTGTACACTGGGTCTCTGAAATTTATTTCTCTTACCTAAATGAAATTTTATGCCCTTTAGCCAATATGTTCCTCATCATTTAAAGATAATTGACACATATGGTGCTATGGTATGACTCTGAAATGTTCTCTTCAGGCTCACAGAGTTGAATACTTGGTCCCCAGTAGGTGGTGGTGAAGTATTGGAAGGTCATGAGACCTTTGTAGTCCGTGCATGCAGATCTGCTTGGTGGTTCTAGGCCAGTAAGGCTGAGCCTTTGAGGGCCATACCCGAGCCCTGCTTCTTCTGGTCCCGTCTTATCTCTGTGATCTGTTATGATAAGAAATGGGCACACCTTACCACACACTCCTGCAGCCCAGATTGAGCCCCTCATCATTATAGACTGTACCCATGAGACAATGAGTCAGATAAACTATTTCTTCCTTGAGCTGCTTGTGTCAAATATAGCTGAAGAGGTGGTTCACCAGTAATGAGAGCTTACTGTTCTTGCTGAGGAGCAGGTTCCAGACATCTGACTCTCTCTCCCTGCCATATTTGTACATCTCCCTGTGTGTAGTCAAATACCCATGTGCTTAAGATAAAAATAAATCTTTTCAAAAGTAACTGAAACAGGGTGTGGTTGGTGAGGCAAAGCCTAGGTCCTCAGTGCACGACACAGTGATTAGTTCCTTAGTCATAGTCCAGAGAACCATGCTCAGCCTTCCTTCCTTCCCTAAAATCTGAGTTATTTATTTAATTTTACCTTTTTCTTTATTCACTGTGATTTTTGGAACCCTTCAAGTATATGGATAATGATAGAAGTGGTAATTTTCATGTTATTAATGTTATTGAGTAGCAATGACCCAAACATACCTTCACCAATATATTTATCATGTCTCTTCTTCACATACATTTCATTTACCCAAAATGTTTAAATTTTAAATACATCTTGGATCATGTTATTTTTCTTGCCTTTATCTTTTTTTTGTTTTATTTCATTTTTTTTCATTCTTTATCCCTGGATTTGAAGACAGCCTTCCCCCACCCCCAGCTTCTCTCTTGGTATCTTTATATCTTTTTGTTTTACTTTGGTTACTTGTTGAAGTGTATTTTTTTTTATTTTTTGAGATTATAATATAATTATATAACTTCCCATTTCCCTTTTCTCTATCCAAAATTTCCTGTGTAACCTCCTTCTTGCTTTATTTCAAATTCATGGCCTTTTAAAAAAAGGGAGAGGGAGGGAAGGAGGGAGGGAGAGAGAGAGAGAGAGAGAGAGAGAGAGAGAGAGAGAGAGAGCAAAGGAGAAGGGAAGAGGGAGAGAGGGAAGGAGGGAGGGAGGGAGAGGGAGGGAGGCAGAGAGGGAGGGACGGAAGGAAGGAGGGAGGGAGAGAGGGAGGAAGGGAAAGAAGGAGGGAGGGAGAGAGAATATGTGTGCACACTCCTAAATACATAAATACAACCTGCTTCATCTGTATAAATGTTTATGTTTTCAGAGATGATCATTTTATATTGGATAACCAGTTGATGTGCCCTTCTCAGGGGAAGACTATTTTTTTCCACTCAACATTCTTTAGCTGCATGTAGTTCTTTGTCTAGGGTTGAAGTCTCATGTATTTTCTCCCTTCCATGCTAGCACATCTATTGGATTTATCCTTGTTCAGTTCATGTTTGGGTAGTCACGTCAGTGAGATGTCATGGGTGTAGCTTCAGATGTTTCTAGGAGATACAATCTTACACCAAATCCACTGATTCTCTGCCTCTTACATCTTTGCACCCATCTTCTGCAATTATCCCAGAGTATTAGGTGCAGAAGTCATATTGCAGATGTACCAGCCGAGACTGGGCCCAACAACTCTGTATTTTGTTTTGTTTTGTTTTGTTTTTTGTTTTTGAGACAGGGTTTCTCTGTGTAGCCCCGGCTGCCCTGGAACTCACTCTGTAGACCAGGCTGTCCTCGAACTCAGAAATCCACCTGCCTCTGCCTCCCAAGTGCTGGGATTACAGGCGTGCGCCACCACGCCCGGCTTCAGCTCTGTATTTTGATTGGTTGTAATTTTATGTAATTGTCTCCATCTTTATTTGGTTGTTTTCTATGTTTTACTATCTTTAGGAAGCTTCGATGCACATCTTCATGCAGGGTGTGGTTCTTGACTGGTTCTGATGTAGCCATTCTGGAAGCATGCACAGCATCCCATGGTCAGGAGTGTCTCCATTTATGTTTGTAACCATATCAACTATGAACATAGTTGGAACAATAGCATTTGCAGGGAGGTACATGATCTTGGGGATTCTGACAAAATAATAAGGTAATAATAAAGGTTTGTAACCAATTAATATAAAAATTCCCAAGTATAGCTAGCTCTGAAACAGAGATCACTTAATCCATGCCCAGTTCAGTTTTTGTGATATTTATAGAATTTGTTGTTATGAAGACTTGAGTTGACATCATGGCCTTGAAAAAATTACTGAAATACCTTCCATCTCACTTGCAAAAGAGAGCAGTATTAGTTTCCACTAGTGGAGTTATTGTGAGGACTCAACGAATATGTAAATATATAGAGCCTTTTATGGAGTCTGGTAAGTTATATGTCTGGTGAACACAAATTATATGAGGAGACACAGAGGTCAGAATGCTTCCAGAGGTGAGTTTGAGCTGTGGCTTTGGATATCACGACTGAAGTGTTCCCTTTGTTCTAATAAGGTGCTCTTCAGATGCCCAGTTCTGTATCTTGATCTGCTGGGCACTGGAACCCTGGCATTATGTATGCCAAGAAAGCTTTCTACCATCCAGCTGTGGTCCCAGCCCTGATGTTTCCTTTTCAGTAAATGACTGTGCTCTGTATTCTTCACCAAGCATACAAGGTTGCTTCCATTTGATTGGACCTTGATCCTCTGTCCCTGAGCTTGTCCCCCTGTTTGTCTTGCTAGTCCTGCTCAGAAGAATACCATGATCTGGTGAACTTTTCCTCAGTACCACACCCAATTTCTCTCAGGGATGTTTGATGTGATGGTTGGCTGTCATGGGTGCTGATATGGCAAACCTCACATCCACAGGTCTGATGTGTTACTCCTGTGGAGGCTCGGGCCTTATTTTATATTATTTCCAATTTTGTAATGTTATATTTTATGCTAACAAAATGTACTTTAGTGTGGTTTATACATAGTTCAGAGAAATCATGTAATTTGTTGGCATTATTCATATTTGCATTTGATCCAGGTAAACATTACCATCATTTTAACAGATAAAATAGATCCGTAGTAGGGCGATGACTTCCTGTGTGTGAAACCTCTTATAAAGGGATTGCAAGCATGAGGCTTTTCATCTGAAAGGCCATGGAGTTACTCACATGTCCAAACAACTTTCCGTTTGATAAACCAGCCTGGAACCCAGGCAGGAAGCAGGAGGTGATTCTAACTTCAGGAGACACCTCTCATGCGCTTAACATTTAAATAATTATTTCTCCCACCTACATAGAAAAGAAGTGCTGAGCTATGGACACTCTGGCTCAGTGATGTAGCACTCAAGGGAATTAAGTTATCCTTATTATTATGGGTTATTGAACCCAACCATTTGATTTATTTCCTGTCATCTCTTTTGTAAGATGTACATTTGAGGATGTCAGAGGTGAGTGCATTTTCCTAACACTTGAGCTGAAAAGCACAGGAAGGATTGTTCCAGTTCAAGAAGTTGTTCTGCACTGTCTCTGACAGATGGACTTAAATGTGCATTTTGCTCAGTTTCAACTGTGTGCTGATACACCACTCTGTTACATTCAAGTTTCAAACACTTTGAATTTTTTTCTCCTTTCCTGCCCTCCAAACTTTCTTCCTTCCCATATCCTTTTTGTTGTAAGTTAAGATCTTTGCTTTTACTCTTGGATCTTCAAAGGTACATAGAACAATTCAGATCTTTCTTCCATATGTGAACCCTTTTTGTCATTGATAACAACTCCCACACTACCCTCTGATTGCTCACTTTCAGCATTCATTTCCTAGTGACTGGTTTCTGGTGTTTCAGTCTCCTGGAGCATCTGTCTACGGAACCTCGGTTATTGATATTACTTTCCGTGTTTGGGACCCAGACTGAAAGGAAAAGTCTAAGTATGATCTAACTGCTGTTGTGAGTGATGAAGTATGCGTGCCAAGCCCTAGGCAATAAAATTATCTTAACTATTAATGAAATTATCAAATACTACAGTCCTATCAAATGTATAGTTATGCCACTTACAATTGCTGCTATAAATATTTAGTATGCTAATTTATAAATTTATTTTAAATATCTAGTAGGAATTTCATATCAGAATGCACACAATCCAGAAACTGTTGAGCAGTTTTACTTCTTGAATACAGATCCCTGTAGGAAGGATAGTTTTTGATCCAATTTTCAAGCCAGGTTTCTTTGGTTGACAGTGTACAGGTGATATTTTACACTTGTGTTTAGAATGATAACTTACTAACATCTTATGATTTTAGTTTCAGTCTATGTTTCCAATTTACTGGTATATTTTTGATTCATTACTGTTTTAAAATCTCATGAATTTCATTCTATTTCTTATCACACAAACCTACCCAGTTTTTTTTTTTTAAAGTCAGGAATGTGAAAGCAGGAGTGAGGTTAAGGGAACAGAGGGAGCTAAGTAACAAGGGAGAAATAGACATCATCGTGAGAAGGTTATGGGCATCAAGGGCTCTATATGACTGGTATCTCCTGAGAAGAGCTTGAAATGTCTCATAGAACTTCACAGAAAGCTGGCGAAAGCATAGCGTTGGCCCACTACTATCTATGTGCTGTTGGTTATGTTTCGTCTCCAGAGCACCAAGATTTCTCCCCTTCCAGGCTGCCCTTGTGTGTGGACCAAGGCTTCTATTTGCCTCAGACAAGTTCTAATTAAAGGAGAAGAAAGGTTCACACCTGCTTGGGGCATGTTGCTGCCACAGTGCATCTGAGCTTGTCAACAGAAAGAGGCTAGAGGCTTCGTAGCACTGCTGTGTACTATGAAGACCGTCTGTCCAGGTTTAGTACAATTATCAGCATCAAGTCAACACATATTTCTCCATCCTTTCTGCAACTTTATGGGAGATTTTGACAATTGCATTGTAGAAACAGGATCCACTGCTGACAATCTCTGTATCACTATCAGTTTAGTAGCCACAGAGAAAGGGCAAGGTGAGATGTACATGACTTATTTCTAGTGAATGTATGAGCAGCAATTCTGTGTTTATAATCACCTATTAATGAATGCGTTCTAAAGTAGTGCTGGAGATTAGTGTTCACAGTTTAATTCACAAGGATGTGGAGACAGGATCTCACTCCTATACACTCTGAAATGCACAGTACTTATCCACCTTTTCTGATAAAAAGAAGACATTGTAGACCTTTTAGTGTTGTGATGGTGATCGATGATGATAACTGAAAATATGTATAATAACATGGGACTTAATTTTCCTAAGTGTAAAATGTATGTGAGTTTGTGTGGTTTGAGTGATCCTGGGTCTGCTCCTTAAGTCATTGATCCTCAGAACTGGGGTACATGACCTTCCCTTATGGAATAGCTAACACATTGACTCTAGCACCATAGACTGGATATTCAGAGAGATTTGGAGCTGTTACATGATGTCAGGTTCAGTGATGGCTTGGCTGTGCCCTGGCACCACAGATCTCACTTTCTATCTTTTGTTTATTTCCTTGCACATGATTTCTTGCCTTACATACAAATCTAGTACCCTGATCCAGAAAATTGTTTCTATTTTGATTTTATCCTATCTTTGGAGGGCTCTCCTTCCCAAACTCAGTAGTATTGGAGCCTAAAACTTGCTCTCAAACCAACTTGAAAGTGGACTGATCATTTGATTTGATCTCTCTCATTTATTTGCTGTAGCTAGAAGTCATTTGTTTGCCTTGCCATTGTTAAGATAAAGATGTGGTTAGAGAATGTGGAAGCATTAATTTTGTGAAATGGATTTTGGATGTATCCAGATGAGAGATGAGGGATGCCACAGTGCCATGCTAACATTCTTTACATCTCTGGTTTTGCCATCTGGACTCGTATTTGACTTGATACCACTGAAAGGTTGAAAGTTGGTTTGCTGCTAAAAAATAATTCAGTGTGGCGGTTCCTCAGAAAATTGGGCATGTTCCTTCCAGAGGACCCTGGCATACCACTCCTGGGCATATACCCAGAGGATTCCCCTGCATATAAATAAAGACACATGCTCCACTATGTTTATAGCAGCCTTGTTTATAATAGCCAGAAATTGGAAGGAGCCCAAATATCCCTCAAAGGTGGAATGGATACAGAAATGTGGTATATTTATACAATGGAATACTACTCAGCAATTAAAAATAATGAATTCATGCAATTTGTAGGTAAATGGATAGACCTGGAAAATATCATCCTGAGTGAGCTAACCCAATCACAAAAGAATACACATGAAATGCAATCACTGATAAGTGGATATTAATGAGCCCAGAAGCCCTAAATACTCAAGGCACAATTAGCAAGTCAAATGATTCCCAAGAAGAAAGGAGAGGACCCTGGGCCTGGAAAGATTGGATCCAGTTTTGTAGAGAAACTGTGGGGGGAGGGGGAATGATTGGGGAATAGTTGGGGGGGAGAGGAACTATGGGACATAGGGAGGGGGGGAACTGGGAAAGGGGAAAGCCTTTGGAATGTAAACATAGAATATAGAAAATAAAAAAAAATAATTTGCCAGCATGAGGTTCTTGATTGATTATGATGATGAGAACCAAGTGTACCAGAGGAACCTGGAAATGTGGAGGTGATGATAGCATGCTTGAAAGAGGCCCAGATAGATTGTTGCCGGTGTGCGCATGTACATGTGCATGCGCATGCATGCATGTGTTCACCCGTGCATATGTACTTGCATGAAGGGGACAGAGTTCATGCATATACAAGTTAGCAAAAACATCCAGTTGATCATATGCAGCTGAAGAGTGAATCTGGTTTTATGAGAAATGAGGACCGAGATGACACTTGGTGATGGTGTTTGGGGAGCACAGGTGGAAACCATCCTTGGAGGTTCCATGTAGGTGTAGGGTCCTTCAGGATGTAGTTTGTGCAACTGGATCAATCCCCTTTGACTTCCCATTTATCCATGTGATTGTGACGACCAAGAACACAGAGCTTTTCCGAGACAAGTGTCTTCTTTGTTCTTTGTGCCATTCCTATGACGCTGGAAGCTACAACTAGTGAGGCCCACTTGGTGTTTTCCGGTGGGTCTCCTCGATGTCATTCAGTAGCCTCCTCACGGACTTCCTACGCTTTTGATGCCCTGCTCTGGCTCTTGGATTTATGCTGGATAATAATTTACCTTTTATAGGTGAAGCTTTGTTCCTCTGTTCTCTTAAAATTGTATTTAGATATCTTGGGAGTTTCCAAAAATTACAGTCGTTTAAATAATGTATCTTTTAGGATATTCTCAAAGAAAATTCATATGTTTAGAAACCCATCATTAAATATGATGTGACTTGATTTATAATCTTTGTATTCTTATACCAAATGTTTAAAAGTTGGAAAAAAAATCCCTTCCTCAGACATTGTTTCCAGCCATGTCAAGATAAATAAAGCATCACATTTACATTTGTATCTGCCTTCTTAATGCCTCACAAAGGGCATTGCACTGCAAGGATGAACACCAAGCATCTAGCCAGCTCCAGCCAGGGCAGGGGGTTGGAAGAATCTTGGGCAAAGCTTGTACCACAGACAAATGAGATCAGAAGCAATATACATATACTTTTTTTTTTTTGTAAAAAATAGGTGCATCTTTCTATATGTTGACTGCCAGTTGATCCAGTACCATTTGTTGAAAATGCTGTCTTTTCTCCACTGGATGGTTTTAGCTTCTTTGTCAAAGATCAGGTGACCATAGGTGTGTGGGATGGTGCTTCCACCAGAGGTTCTTTTATTGTTGAGAATAGTTTTCACTATCTTGCATTTTTTAAAAATTCGAAATAAATTTGGAAATTGCTCTTTCTAACTCTTTGAAGAATTGAGTTGGAATTTTGATGGGGATTGCATTGCATCTGTAGATTGCTTTAGGCAAGCTAGCACTGTTAAGTAGGTATTAGCCCAAAAGCTCAGAATACCCAAGATACAACTCACATACCACACGAAGCTCAAGAAGAAGGAAGACCAAAGTGTGGATACTTTGATCCTTCTTAGAAGGTGGATCAAAATACTCATGGCTTACAGCCAACCAATAGACTGAGCATAGGGTTCCCAATGGAGGAGCTAGAGAAAGAACCCAAGGAGCTGAAGATGTTTGCAACCCCATAGAGGAACAATAATGTGTACCAACCAATACCCCCAGAGCTAAACCACCTACCAAAGAGTACAAGTTGTGGGACCCATGGCTCCAACTACATATGTAGGAGAGGATGACCTTTTTAGACATCAATGAGAGGAGAGGCCTTTGGTCCTGTGAAGGCTAGATGCCCCAGTGTAGGGGAATGCCAGATCAGGAAAGTGGGATGGGGGGAGGGGTTGGCAAGCAGGGGGAGGGGGAAGGGGAAGGAGAGGGGATGGGTTTTTTTGGAGGGGTAATGAGGAAAGAGGATACCATTTGCACTGTAAACAAAGCAAAAATCTCATAAAATAAAATAAAAAACCCTGCTGAACCAATTGAATACCCCCTGCACCCTCCCCCCAAAATAAGTGCTTTGGTCTTGCTTGGTTTAGTGTCCAGTACAGACAATAGACTAAATAACAAGCATCCAGAAGGCTTTAGCTATCCTGTTTGATGCTTCTGCTGCCCAGTAGGGAGTCTACTGGGAGAGGGGTGGTAGGTTAGAAACACCACAGAAGCTAGTGCTTTTGCTTATCATGCATATTGCTTGGTTCCCTGGGCAGTCCAAGTCTGACAGTCATGTGGAATGCCACATTGCCTTTACCTCTGCCCTGCATGGGCTCCTTTCCCTGCCTACCTCCGCCTGCCTGGAGGCTCTGCTTCCTTTTCTCCATCCAATAACTGCTAACAAACCTTTCTTGTTGGGTTCAGGCATCACCTGTTCGGAAAAGCTTCCCTTGTTGCCTAACTGCCTAATACCTTTTAGGCCAAGGTATTTAAATGCAGCAGGGTGTTCTTTGAATGTACAAATCCTCTGTGTAGACATGGCTATCCTCTCTTCTGCACTCTGCCATGAAGCATGGTAAGAAAAGTCACAAGTAAACAAAGCAAATAGTAACTAAGGTGGGGTAGTTATGCTCTAGGGTTTTATCACTACAATGAAGCCTTTTTTATTATTAACACATATTTATTTATTTTTTATTAGATATATTCTTTATTACAATGAAGCCTTAAGATGGGTGTTTAATAAGAGGTACTGAGGCTTGCAGTTATCTGCAGCTCTTGCCTGATGATGGTGCTCTTGCTGCTCTATTTTAAACGTGGTACAATGCCTCACAGGAAGTATGTGCATCTAAAGCTGCCTGAATCTCACAGTGGGGGCTCCATCCCATGACATCATCTAATACTAATTATTTTCCAAGGCCCCTCCTCTGGGCATCATGTTTACCTTGTTTTTACCTTCTTAATGTTTCACAATGGGCATTACACTGCAAAGGATGTGCACAATGCATCTAGCTAGCTCCAGCCAGGGCAGGAGATTGGAAGAATCTTGGGCAGGGTTTTAATAACAGACAAATGAGATCACACGTGACAACATATTGGTGCTATGGTCGTCCTTGGTTTAGTGCCCAGTGTAGACAATAGACTAAATAACAAGCAACCAGAAGGTGTTAGCTATCCTGTTTGCTGCTGCTGCTGCCCAGTAGGGAGTCTACTGGCAGAAGGGTGGTAGGTTAGAAACACCACAGAAGGCTGGCAGTGTTGCAGGAAAAAGACTCCAAAGGACTGGATGCACCAGGGTTCAGCAGCACAGCAGCAGCCTCTATGGAGTGCAAATGTCCTCGACCCCAACGCGTCACTATCACTACCCTTATGGATCTGGAAAAGACCATTAGGAAGCTGTTCTAAACAAAGGAATTGGTTTTACTGCTAACTCATTCAGTGACTTCAGTAGCAATTTATTTCTAAAAGCTCCTTCCTCCTGTCTGGGGCGTGGGGAGACCTTGGTGGTATGGAAGAAAAGACGGAGGGAGGCTTAGGTGTTCCTACCATGCGAGCGTTCGCAACTGCGTGGTTGGGTCTCACGGCTGCCATAACTTTCACTTCTCTACTTAGAATCTGAATGCTGGTTCACATGCATACCAGCCTTCTAGAAGTTTCTCCACTGTATACTGCTTTTGTTAACCTTTCCCTTAAGTTTCCTTTGAGATTGAATCTAAGTTGTTTAGATTCATGTCTGGATTGGGTGAGGCATCATCAAAATTTTCTCCCATTTTGTTGTGCCTCTGTTAATTTTTGGTTGGCCTTTAAAAAAAAAGAAGCTTCATTTTCTTCCTTCCATTTTCTTTTCTGTTTTGAAATTGCGTGTATCACACCAGACACTTTTAAGCAAATTCTCTGCCACTAAAGCATAGCGAGACGAAACTTTTCATTTCTGTGAAGTCTGATTAGTGACTGCTTTGCCCTTGTGCTTTCCCGTTTCCCACCCTTGCTTATGTGGGCATGCTGAAGTTTCTTTCACTAGCCTTCCTTTTGCATTTAGGTAATTGATTCAGATAGAGTCTGTACTGGCTGGTTTTGTGTTTCAACTTGACACAGGTTGGAGTTATCACAAAGAAAGGAGCTTCAGTTGGGGAAGTGCCTCCATGAGATCCAGCTGTGGGGCATTTTCTCAATCAGTGGTCAAAGGGGAAGAGCCCCTTGTGGGTGGTACCATCCCTGGGCTGGTGGTCTTGGGTTCTATAAGAAAGCAAGCTGAGGAAGCCAGGGGAAGCAAGACAGTAAGAAATATCCCTCCATGGCCTATGCATCAGCTCCTGCTTCGTGACCTGCTTGAGTTCCAGTCCTGACTTCCTTTAGTGATGAACAGCAGCATGGAAGTGTAAGCTCAATAAACCCTTTTCTCCCCAACTTGCTTCATGGTCGTGATGTTTGTGCAGGAATAGAAACCCTGAGTATGACAGAATCCATATAGGGTTTTGTATGTGCTACTGGGCAGGATTTGACTTTTCCCTTTTTTCTTTCTTCTTTACTTTCACCCCCTCCATCTTTGTTGTATCTCTAGAAATAAAGTAGTGTGGCAGCACTTAGTGATAGACTGAGGGAAGAATTTACAATTTACTTCAAATTAGGAAGGGTGTGTGTGCATGCGTGAGCATGCGTGTGTATCCCATGATGAACTTTTCCTTCTCACTGAGGGGAAGCATTTAGCACTGTGGACAGAATTCTGCTCCACAACTCAGTTCAAATACTGATTGCTGGTACATGTATGGCAGGGTAGTAGAGAGAGGGCAGATTTAAATCGTCCTCTGAAAATTACTCAAACATTCTCTTTTCAGTTCAGTTGCATTAAAACAGATTGAAGTAAAAAAATTACCTAATGGTTGTTATGAAAAAGGGCGTTCACCAACAGGATAAGCATTTGAATGCATAAAATTGGAATGTTGTGGCTGTGCACTGCCCATGTCTGTTGAGCTAAATGATAATATACACAGGGTTTTATGAACTAAAGACTTACAGCAATGCTATGCATTATAAACCCTATCTGGGATCTCACATGCAGTAAGGAGTCCATTGTGTTTCTATATAACCCTGACGCTAGTTGCTGCAATTCAACTCTCTGTACCAGTGCTTGCCAGAGCTAATTAATTAAAAAAAAATCTCTTGGCTTCCTGTAAAAAAATCCAAACACCTCTGTCTTCCAGTGTGAGATGAAATCAGAAGTTCAGCCAGCTTTGATGAACACTGCCTATTGTTTAACCCAAGGCCCCAGTAAAGTCTTACTTCAGTGGAGTTTGAGGTCACCTTTATGCTTCTTCAGCGTGGGTTATGACTGTTACCCGGTTAGCTGTAAGGGAACAGTAGGTGGCACTCTTTCTCAATGTTTGTTCTGCTTTTCCTAACCTGGGTGCTCTCCTTTATCACCTTTTTCTACAATAGCTTACTCATAACTACAGATATTTCCAACAGCATCTTAAATTAGCATCAAATGTAGGCTACATATTTCTGTAAAGTACGTCCCCAGAGATTAATGGAACAGCCTTGGTGATCTGATCAAATGCTAAAAGTTCTCCGGTCACTTTTCGTTATCTGTATTCAAGTCCCCAATACCTACATTTTATCACAATATTATGTTCAAGCCCAAGATCAAAAATACTGGATCTTTTGACTTCAGTTCTAGTAATTTACACTGTGTGACCTAGCTCTAGGCTCTTGTGTTCCATAGTCTATATTACTGCATACTTCCTATATACTAATAAGTTTAAGTGTGGGGTTTGGAAACTGCAAATGTATTTGATTATAAATGGGCAGATATCAAAAGAGACTTACTGAAATGGAAAATCCATGTAATGCTATATCCACAGGCCTTTCTGTCAACCTGGAATTATGCATGGGGTAACAGAAGTAAAAGGGAGAAGTATGTAGAGCAGAGAAGAGAGGCCGAATTATAAAATTGCATTCATGAAACAATAAGCCATTCCCGGAGCTTGGTAGGATTCTAAGTTTATGCAAAAGTTAGTAATACATTTGCTGTATATAATGTCCTCCAGTCATTAGTTTAGACAGATTCATTAATACATATTAAAACTCCTCAAATCCTGCATCTGGAAATCCACAGAAGAGCTATGATATAATTCCTTCAGTGACTCTTCATTTTTGTGCAGGAAGGAAAACATATTGTAAGCTGGCGTGTGGAGCAGCTGTGCTCACAGGTGTGAACACAGGAAAACAATATACTTTTTTTTTATTTCTCCCTTTTTATTATCTTCCAACCCCTTGCTGCTGTTTGACTTGTGGACCATACTGAAAACTCACGCACAGAATGCAGTGTTTTTCTGCTATTAGCCTTGGAGCATGCTGTAGGCAGGAATGTATCAGTGTCTAGAGGAACATGGCTGCATGGGTTCCTACTAATATCAAAGAGAAGCTTAAGGAGATGGGAGACAGTAAGGAGAGGATGCTGCTACACTGTAGATATTTTCAGTAGTAGGATGACTGCACTGACAGTAAATACCAGTTCATCATGCTTCATGCCTTGAGGCAGGAGATGCAAATATATTTAATTCTACAAGCAGTTGGTAAGCACTTAACTAATGACCCCAGGAGTAGATCAAGGGTTAACAACAACACAGTCTTTATAAAGCATTAAACATCTATATAAAATGCAAAATGGTTATTTTCCTTACATTTGGCTCCCTCATATGCACTTATCTATTTAATAAGCATCTTCCAATGTACCAGAGATTTAAAAAATATTCAAAAAATAATTTTATTTTGGAGGGTTGGGGATAGTTGAGTGTATTAGAGTCTTAAAGGATGAAATTCATTATGTACATGTATGAAATTGTCAAAGAATGAAATATGAATTAAAAAGCAGAAGAATTAACTCTCCTGTCTTCGTAGAACAGTTTATAGGAGCAGTTTGGAGCAGCTAGAGGAACAGTCCATCTATCATATCTCGTTGTCTGCAAGGCTCTTTTCCAGTGTCACACACTGGGACCTAGGGAGCCAAAGGTTTGAATTAATGGCCCCAAGATACAGTGGGGTATGAATAAAGTTTTTCAGTTTTGAACCTCACTGAAGTTATTGAGTGTAAAATTGCCAGTTAGGTGCGATATCACATGCCTGTGATCCTAGCCCTCAGGGGACTGAGACTGAGGAATCACAGCAAGCTCCACACTAGCATGGTCTGCATAGTGAGCTCCAGGATAGTAAGAACTGCATAAAAAGATTGCGTCTCAAGAGAAAGGAGAAAGAAAAAAGACACCTACGCCTGTCTTTTCTCCTTCAAAGAATTAACCAGAAAAACTTTAATACATGTAGAAGACCATGTATCTTCATTACTCTGGGTATTTCAGAATGTCACTGAATTAGCATGGAGTGAGGGCTGCAAAACTCATCAGGAACAGGGTTGCCTGTTTAGCTTGAAACTACTGTTTCTGGAGACAATCCTCCCCAATGGAGTTCCCATCTGAGAACCATGCTTGTGGGTCTCTGGCTCTTGTTCACAGTCACTGCATCTCAGAGGTGTGAGGGTGATGGCCTCTTTTGATCCCAGCTTCTTTTGGAAACCTCTGTGGAATGTGTCAATAGATTTTCCACAGCATCTTTCATTTTCTTCAGTGTCATCCTGAGAAGCCTGCATATTTCAGCACCACCAGTGAAGGACAGCTCACAGCAGCCTCTCTATAGAGTTCTTTTTTTTTTTAAATTTTTATTTTCTATATTTTATGTTTACATTCCAAAGGCTTTCCCCTTTCCCAGTTCCCCCTCCCTATGTCCCATAATTCCTCTCCCCCCCAACTATTCCCCAATCATTCCCCCTCCCCCCACGGTTTCTCTACAAAACTGGATCCAGTCTTTACAGGCCCAGAAGGGCAGGTCCACACTGGAAGTAAGCCTAGGACACAGGTCTACTCTGAAGTCTCCTAGCAGCTATGGGCTTCTGGGGCAGGGCACAGGTTTTCAGATACTCTTGGTTCAGATTTAGCTCAGGTGCTCTTTACAGGTTAGTATGAAATGTGTGCAGTTTCCCCTAGGTAGTGCCTGTTATAATGTTCCTCTTCATAATGTTCCCTGAATGGGTCATGAAACCTGAAAGCAGCTTTGGGAATCACACATTTCTTTCAACCAGGAATTATGTTTGTAGAAAGGATCTTCCTCAAGGTCCTTGGGTTTGTTAAAGGGAACCCGGTGCAGGGGGAGGGTTCTTAGTTTTTGGTGTGTGACTTCTGAGGTGTCTGCTCTCATTGATTTAGAGAAAAAGGATAGAAATTGGTTTTCTCTTCTAACATCATTCACTTTCTCCTCTGGCTTCTATCTCACCTCAATGTCTTTAGAGTGACAATTCTTCCAAGGGCTTGGTTGGAAGCATCTGTATTAGTCTCAGTTCTTCGTACTCCTGTTCTTTCTTGGGAAAGAGACTTTTTAATAATTCTTTTTGTGTGAAAATTTAGTGCATGTGTACAATGTATTTTAATCAAGTCTACCCTCCCACTGTTCCCGTCAAGCAGGACTCTCCAACTGACCTCTCTTCCAAGTTTTGTGCTCCTTTAAAATTTTAATTAATGTTGATCATATGTGCACAGGTGTGATACATTCCCACTGGAGCATGGTAGATCTATGAGACTCCCCTCCCCAAGAAAGGAGCCTCTTCTTTCATCAGTAGACATCAACTGCTAATAATTCGTTCTCTGGGGTGGAGCCTTGGGAGCATATCACCTAGCCATGCTGGAATTTTGGTGGTCTCAAACAAGTTACCACAGCTGCTGTGAGCTCACCAATGCAATGGCCCTGTTATGTCTAGAAGACACGGTTTAACAGCTTATCTCCCAAACCCACTGGCACTCACACTGTGTGCACATCTCCTTCCATAATGTTCCCTGAGTCTGGGGTGAGGAAAGTGGATAGGAATGACTCATCTACAGCTGGGTGCCCTGGGTCACTAAGTCTCAGCAGTTGGACCACTTCAGAATCTCTGCATTCTCCTATGGTTACACTCCAAGAGAAGCTTCTTTGACTAAGGTCGAAAGAAGAATTAATCTATGGCTAGAAACATAAATATTTAGAAGGCACTTTCACAGCAGGGTCATCTAGTAATAACAATAGTAGGTTCTCCCTCTAGCTCTGACGGCCTCCACAGACATGTACTTTGGATCACAGCATTATATACCTTTTGTGGAACATGATTCAAATCCAATCTAAAAATACTTGGTTACCCCCATAAATATTTCACTATTGCATCTGTAGGCCTAGTTTGCCTGGCAGGTCCATATTGTAGCATTGTAGAGCCTAGTGCTGAAAAACAAAACAAAACAAAACAAAACAAAACAAAGCAAAACTATTTTTCCCTCAATTTTACACAGCACTTTTTGGCAATATAAAAACTAGTAAGGAGAGTTTCCTAGTCAGTTCAAGATTGGTTTTTCTGTGTCCTGAGATCAAAGTTTGTGTTTTCTTCAGAATTAGGGTCTTACAATGCAGTTATGATGGACAACCAATAGCAATGCCAATAGTTCATGTTGTTTGTAGTACCTGGGGGCCTGCCTACCTAAGGAACAGATTGTGGGGAGGTATGCCCCACCTGCTACTGTCATTTTAGTAATGCATGTCTTCTGGAAGCATCATTTCTAAAATTTCAGTTTGATCGAATACATTGACATTCATGCATTATTTCCTTATACAGCATAGCCAGGATCGTTTTAGGAAATAACAGGTAACTACTCATAAATGTAAATGTTCTGAGCCAAGAGCTATCTATAGAACTATGTAAAGTCATGAAGTTTCACAAAGTAGAAATTGGCAGTTCCACATAGTGCTAGCTGTTGATCCCAAGATGATTACATTTTGTAAATCTGAGATGAACAGGGGACTGTGTATGATGTTGTAGAATTAATGTTATTTGCTTTGAGGCAAATCTCCTATTCAGCTCCTATAGGCAATTAAATCTAGGGACTATTGGTGGGGAGGGAAGCAGCCTTATAAGCCATCTTTTAGAGAACCATCAAGTACAAGGGTGAGTCATTTATCCAGCTAGAACAGGACTGAACTGAACCAATCCCAACCAACCAATGAATCAACGAACCAACGAACCAATGAACCAACCAAGCAACCAACCAACCAAGCAACCAACCAACAAGTCCCCAGGTTCAGATGGTTTATACCAGAATTTCAAATAAAAGCTGATGTCAATACTCCTGAAATTATTTCACAAAATAGAAGCAGAAAGAACTGCCCAACTTGTTTTATGAGGTCACAGTTACCATGCTACCTAAAACAACTGTGGTAGTTTGAATTGGAATTGTCCCACAGGTTGTATATTTTAGTACTTGGTCATTAAGTAGAAGAGTTACTTGAGAGAGACTAGGGAAGGTATGGCTTTGTTAGAGTAGGTGTGGCCTTGTGGGAGGAAGTGTGTCACTGGGGTTGGGCTTTATTGTTTTAAATCCTGGAGTCAGGACCAGTGCTCTTTCTCTCTTGCTGCTGCATGAGGATCCAAATGTAGAACTCTCAGCTTCTCCAGCACCATGTCTGCCTGTGCACCACCATGTTCCATGTCATGTTAATAATGGACTAAACCTCTGAAAGTGTAAGCTGGCCCCGATTAAAAGCTTTCTTTCTTTTCTTTTTTTCTTTTCTTTTCTTTCTTTTTTTTTAATAAGAGTTGCTGTGGTTATGGTGTCTCTTCCCAACAACAGAACACCTACTAAGACAGAAGTTGGTAACAGGAGTGCAGTGTTGCTGTGACAGGCATGACCATGCTGTTTGAGGCCTGAATGTGGGTTTTGGATTAGAAAAGCAATTGAATGTGTTAAGTGGGGCTTAACCACAATACTAGGAGCTGGAAAGACAATGGTGTTGGAAGCAATTTGAATTATGGGGATACAATTCAAGAAGTTTCAGAGGGTACAAATAGTAATATGTGGTCTAGCAACCATTCTTGTGATATTTTGTCAAAGAATGTTGTTGTTTTTTTGCCTTGTTCTAAAGATATGCCTGAGGGTAAATTAAAGAATATTGGATTAATGGCATGACAGAAGAGATTTCAAGACAGGCATAGTGTTGACAGTGTTATATAGTTATTAGTGACTACTATTATGCAGATCTATAATGTAAGGGAGCAATCCTCTAAGAAGCACCTACCTATGGTCTTTGCATAAGTTCATGCCTCCAGGCTCTTTCCTGCATTAGTTTCTGCCCTTACTGAATATCGGTGATGAATTGTTACATGGAATTGTGAGTAAAATAAACCCTTTCCTACTTAAGTTTTTTTTTTTTTTTTTTTTTTTTTTTTGCCATGGGTATCATCGTAGCAATGGTAACTCTAAGACACCTAACAAAGAAAGAGAATTACAGACTCATTTTTCTTATAAAGATAGAAGTAAAATTTCTCAACAAAATACTCACAAACAATCAAAGAACACATCAAAAAGGTCATCCACCATGACCAAGTAGGCTTCATTTTAGTGATGCGAGGATGATTCAGCATTTGTAAATCAATTAATATAAATCACCACCTGGTGACTGGAAAGCAAACTGAAAGAAAACAAAACCACAGTCATCTTATTACATGCCAAAAACATCTTTGGCAAGATCCAAGACTCATTCATGATAAAAAGTCCTGGAGATTTGGGATATGAACAATATAACTAAGCATAATAAAGACAGTTTATAGCAAGTGCATAGCCAATATCAATTTAAATGGAAATAAACTCAAAATAATTCCACTAAAGTCAAGAACAAGATAAGGTTGTCTACTCTTTCCATGCCTATTCAATACAATATTTGACATTCTAGCTAAAGCAATAAGATAATAAAATGAGACCAAGAGGATACAAACTGGGAAGAAAGAAGTCAAAATATACTTTATTTGCAGATGATATAATAGTATACATAGGTGACTGGAAATATTCCCTTGGGAAACTCCTACAGCTGATAAACACTTTCAGCAAAGTAGCTGAATGCAAAATGAACTCACAAAAGCCAGTAGCATTCCTCCATTCAAATGACTGAGAAAGAAATCAAGGAAACAATATCTTTCACCACAGTCTAAAATAATATAAAATATCTTGGGTAACTCTAACTAAGAAAATGAAAGACTTGTATGAAAGAGCTTTTAGACACCAAAGAAAAAAACTGAAGAAGATATCAGAAGATGGAAAGTTCTCTCATGCTCATCCATTGGTATGACTAACATAGTAAAAATGGCCATTCTACCAAAAGTAACCCACAGCTTCAATACAATACCCATCAACATTTCAACACAATTCTTGACAGATCATGAAAGGACAATTTTCACATAAACTTACAAACCAACCAACCAGCCAGCCAACTAACCAACCAACCAACCAACCAATGAACCAACGAACCAACCAACCAACCAACCAACCAACCAACCAACCAACCAACCAACTATAATAGCTAAAACAATCCTGAATAGTAAAAGAACTTCTAGAGTTGTTACCATCACTGACCTTAAAATTTACTCCAGAGCTATAGTAGTAAAAACACCATAGTACTGGCACAAAAACAGACAGGTTGTTCAGTTGAATTGTCCTGAAAACCCAGACAGAAATCCACATACCTATAGACACCCAATTTTTGGTAAAGAAGCCTGAAATATACACTGGAAGAAAGACTGTACCTCCAACAAAAGATGCTTATTAAACTGAATGGATGAATGCAGAAGTGTGCAGAAGGGATCCACACATATCACTCTGCACAAATTCAACTCCCAATGAATCAAAGACCTCAGTTTAAAACCAGATACACTGAACCTGGTAGAAGAGAAACTGGGAATAACCTTGAACTTATTGGCACAAGAAAAGGCTTTCTTAGCAGAACATTGCTAGTATAGGCACTAAGATAAACAATTAATAAATGAAACTTCATGGAACTGAGAAATCTTCTGCATAACAAAAAACACCATCAATTGAACAAAGCAGTAGTCTACATAACAGGAAAAAAATTTACCAAATACATGTCTAATAGAGGACAAAATATATAAATAATGAAAAAAACCTAGGTAACAAGAAAACAAATAACCCAATTAAAAGATAGAGTACAGATATAAATAGGATTCTCAAAAGAGGATATAAGTGGCTGAGAAACACATAAAGAAATCTCCAATACCCTTAGTCATCAGGGAAATGTAAATCAAAACTACTTTGAAATTTCATCTTACAATTGTCAGAATGGCTAAGATCAATAAAACAAGTGATAGCTCATGCTTGCAAGGATGTGGAATAAGTAAAACACTCACCCATTGCTTGTGGGAGTGCAAACTGGTACAGTCACTGGAGAAATCAATGTGGTGGTTTCTCAGGAAGATGGGAATTGATCTACCTCAACATCCAGAGTTACCACTCTTGTGCCTATACCCAAAGGACACTTCATCCTACCAGAGAGAGATTCTTGCTCAGTGTTCATTACTGCTTTATTCATAATAGTCAGAAACTGAAAACAACCTAGATGTCCTTCAACATAAGGATGGATAAAGAAAATGTGGTACATCTACAGAATGGAGTATCATTCAGCTGCTAATAAAAAAAATGAAATCATGACATTTGCAGGTAAATGGGTGAAACTAGAAAAAAGTCATCTTGAGTGAGGCAAACCAGACCCAGAAAGACAAATATAGTATGTATTTCCTTATATGTAGATATTAGCTGTTACATCAATGATAACCAAGTTACAAGTCATAGAACCAGAGGTTAAGTATAGAGTAATGGACTGGGGGAAGGGAATAGACAGATAGATCTTCTTAGGAAAGGGAAATAAGATAACTATGGATTGAAGAGGGGGATTTGTTAAAACTGGAAGATCAAGTAGGCAGGGAGAGGGAAGAGGAGGATGAGGGAGGGAATACAGGGAGAGATGGTTAAAATTAAGGGCCATGCTCTGCGCCTGGAGCTGATCCTGTGCCACAGTGCTCCATTCCCAAATACTGCTTGTAGAGAGCAGGGCAGAGGACACACCTGTGAGCACAGGTAAGACCACCACTTCTGCTCAGAGGAACCTGACCAGAGCACTCAGGACACAGGAACTGAGGTATTGCCTGGGACAGGATGCTTCTGGTTTCCATCTGCACCTCAGAGCTGACCCTGTACCACATCTCTCCATATCCAAATTGCTCATGGAGAGAACTGGTCTCCCAGGAGTACTGACACAGAGGCTTGCAGAAGGGACAAACCATAGTCGGAGACAGCAAGACCAGCTAACACCAGAGATAACCAGATGACAAGAGGCAAGGGCAAGAACATAAGCAACAAAAATCAAGGCTACTTGGCATCATCAGAACCCAGTTTTCCCACCACAGTGAGCCCTGGATACCCCCAACACACCAGAAAAGCAAGACTCTGGTTTAAATTCACATCTCATGATGATGATAGAGAACTTTAAGAAAGATGTAAAAAAACTTTCTTAAAAAATTACAAGAGAACACAGGTAAACAGCTAGAAGCCCTTAAAGAGAAAACACAAAAATCCCTTAAAGAATTACAGGAAAACTCAACCAAACAGGTGGAGGAATTGAACAAAACCATCCAGGATCTAAAATGGAACTAGAAACAATAAAGACATTACAAAAGGAGATAACCCTGGAGATAGAAAACCTAGGAAAGAGATCAGGAGTTATAGATGCAAGCATTACCAACAGAGTACAAGAGATAGAAGAGAGAATCTCAGGTGTAGAAGATACCATAGAAAACATTGACACAACAGTCAAAGAAAATGCAAAATGCAAAGATCTCCTAACCTAAAACATTCAGGAAATCTAGGACACAATGAGAAAACCAAACCTAAGGATGATAGGTATAGAAGAGAGCAAAGAGTCCTAATTTAAAGGGCCAGTAAATATCTTCAACAAAATTATAGAAGAAAACTTCCCTAACCTAAAGAAAGAACTACCCATAAATGTACAAGAAGCCTAGAGAACTCCAAATATATTGGACCAGAAAAGAAATTTCTCCTCTCACATAACAGCCAAAACATCAAATGCACAAAACAAAGAAAGAATATTAAAAGCAGCAAGGGGAAAAAGTCAAGTAACATATAAAGGCAGACCTATCAGAATTACACCAGACTTCTCACCAGAGACTATGAAAGATAGAAGATCCTGAGCAGATCTCATACAGACCCTAAGAGAACACAAATGCCAGCTCTGGCTACTGTACCCAACAAAGCTCTCAATTGCCATACATGGAGAAATTAAAATATTCCATGACAAAAACAAATTTATACAATATCTTTCCGGAAATCCAGCCCTACAAAGAATAATAGATGGAGGGAACTCCAACACAAGGAGGGAAACTGCACCCTAGAAAAAGCAAGAAAGTAATCTTCTTCCAACAAACCCAAAAGAAGATAGCCACACAAACATAAAAATAACATCAAAAATAACAGGAAGCACCAATAACTATTTCTTAACATCAATGAACTTAATTCCTCAATAAAAAGATACAGACTAACAGACTGGATCTGTAAACAGGACCCAGCATTTTGCTGCATACAGGAAACGTACCTCATTGTCAAAGACAGTCACTACCTCAGAGTAAACGACTGGAAAACAATTTTCCACACTTTATCTTAGCCAAAAGGCTGAGAAGCGATACAATTTTCCAAGAATGGTCCCAAGAAACAAGTTGGAGTAACCATTCTAATATCGAATAAAATAAACTTGAAACCAAAAGTTATCACAAAGGACAAGGAAGGACCCTTCATACTCATCAAAAGAAAAAAAAATCTACCAAGAACTCTCAATTCTGAACATCTATGCTCCAAATGACAGGGCACTCATATTAATAAAAGAAACTTTACTAGAGTTCAAAGCACACATTGCGCCTCACACAATAATAGTGGGAGACTTCAACACCCCACTCTCACCACTGGATAGATCATGGAAATAGAACTAAACAGAGACACAGTGAAACTAACACAAGTTATGAACCAAATGCATTTAACAGATATCTATAGAACATTTCATACTAAAACAAAAGAATATACTTTCTTCTCAGATCCTCATGAAACCTTCTCTAAAACTGACCCAATAATCAGTCACAAAACAGATACAAGAAGATTGAAATAATCCCATGCATCCTATCAGATCATCACAGGTCTTCAATAGCAACAAAAACAACAGAAAGCCCACATACACATGGAAGCTGAACAATGCCCTACTCAATGATAAGGCCAAGGAAGAAATAAAGAAAGAAATTAAAGACTTCAGAATTTAATAAAAACAAAGGCATAATATACCCAAAATTATGGGACACAATGAAGGTAGTACTAAGAAGAAAACTCATAGCTCTGAGTGCCTCCAAAAAGAAACAGGAGAGAGCATACACTAGCAGCCTAACAGCATACCTGAAAACTCTAGAACAAAAAAAAAAAAAGAAAATACACCCAAGAGGAGTAAACAGCAGGAAATAATCAAACTCAGGGCTGAAATCAATGAAGTAGAAACAAAAAGAACTATACAAAGAATCAAACAAACCAGGAACTGGTTCTTTGAGAAAATCAACAAGATAGATAAACTCTTAGCCAGACTAACCAGAGGGCACAGAGACAGTATCCAAATTAACAAAATCAGAAATGAAAAGGGAGCTATAACAACAGAAACTGAAGAAGTTAAAAAAACATAAGGATACATGCTCCACTATGTTCATAGCAGCCTTATTTATAATAGCCAGAAGCTGAAAAGAACCCAGATGTCCCTCAACGGAGGAATGGATACAAAAAATGTGGTATATATACACAATGGAGTACTATTCAGCCATTAGAAACAATGAATTCATGAAATTCTTAGACAAATGGATGGAGCTGGAGAACATCATACTAAGTGAGGTAACCCAGTCTCAAAAGAATACCCATGGTATGCAGTCACTGATAAGTGGATATTAGCCTAGAATCTTGGAACACCAAAGACACAATTTACATACCAAATGATGTCTGACAAGAAGAAAGGAGTGGACACTGGTGCTGGAAAGGATCAAAGCATCAGTGTAGGGGAATACAAGAACAGGGAAGAGGGAAGGGGTGGAAGAGGGAGCAGGGGGAGGGAAAAGGGCATGTGGGACCTTTGGGGGGTGGGGAACCAGAAAAAGGGAAATGAATTGTAAATATAGAATATATCCAAAAAAAAAAAACCCATCAGATCCTACTACAAAAGCCTGTATTCAACAAAACTGGAAAATCTGCATGAAATAGACAATTTTCTAGACAAACACCAAATACCAAAGTTAAATCAGGATCAGATAAACCATCTAAATAGTCCCATAACCTCTAAAGAAATAGAAGCAACAGTCATTAAAAGTTTCCCAACCAAAGGAAGCCCAGGACCAGATGGGTTTAGTGCAGAGTTCTATCAGGCCTTCAAAGAAGACCTAATACCAATATTCTTCAAAGTATTCCACAAAATAGAAACAGAAGGAACCCTGCCCAATTCATTCTATGAAGTCACAGTTCCACTGTGTCTTCTCTCTTGGAGATGGAATAACTTCTGTCTAATCAGGAACTTGTCACAATTTCCTTTCATAGAGGACTTCATAAGAGATTTTTTTCTACTTCTATCATGTTCAAAGTTCCAAATGGATTTTAAAAACTGAGTGCACATTACTTTTAGCTTCAGAAGGTATCATACATATTTAAGAGGCATTTAGCTGTTATAAATTATTTCCATGACTTAAAAATGTCAATAATGAGATTTATATTTGAAAATATATGTTATTGGTTTAATAAAAATTAAGGGCCATTTGAGAGGTGGTATGTAAGTTCATGTGGTAGAAGTTTCCTAAAATATATACATATACTAAAGGTGACTTAAATAAAATTGCCAAGTAGTGAGGGAGACAGAGTCTTATTGGCCAGCCCTATTTACCATGTGAAGCTTCAGTACTGGATTTTGACCAAAAAGTTTCCATGGGAATCCACAAACACCACAAACAACCTAGACTGTGGGAAAGAATAAAGGTTGTTCTCCACAAAATGAGAGAAAGGCCCCATTGCTGAAGATAATACCTATGCAACCCAGTCACTGTGGAGAAGTCGAGTTAGTGCTTACATAAAGCCTTCTATATTATGTGCTAGGGTACAGGAAGGTATTCTGCATATTACCAAGAGAGAAACACAAACAATAAGCCAGGCACAAAACCTTTGATCTACAATGCTGCCCTGTCTATCAGATATGCTAGTGCAATGGTTGCACAGAGCTTGTGGGAGTAACCAACCAGTGTCTGACTTGACTGATGGTCCACTCCTCAAGATAAAGCCCATATCCAACACTGCTTGGGTGACCAGGGATCTCAGGTAAACTCAAATATTACTGCCCTACTAAAAGAATGCAACAATAATATGACTCAATGACTTTTTGCTATACTCGGAGATCAGTGCCTTGCTCAACTGTCATCATAGAAGTTCTCTCTGAGGCTTCCTCCTGCAGCAGATGGGGACAATATAAAGACCCACAGCCAGACAATGTGCAGAGAGTGAGAGACCTTGGAACACTCAGCCCTAAACTGGATGTCTCCATTAAACCCCTCCCAACCCTCCAGGGCTCAGGTAACCTTGCAGAAGGGAAGCAAGATAGAATTGTTAAGAGCCAGAGGAGATGGAGGACACCAAGGAAGCAAGGCCTTATGAATCAGCATGATCAAAGCTCACATAAACTCACAGAGACAGAGGCAGCGTGCACAGGACCTGCAGGGGTCTGGTCCCAGAAGGGGTCCTATAGCTGAAAGAAGTAGACACATGTCCCCATCCCTAAGCCAGAAGCAATCCACAATTGATAATCACTTAGAAATAAAAATGTAGGTTCAATTCTGGGTCTTCGATCCTATTCCATTGATCCGCTTCCCTGTCACTGAACCAATACCATGCAGTTTTTAATACCGCTGCTCTGTAATATTGCTTGAGGTCCGGGATATTGATTCCCCCAGAAGTTCTTTTGCTGTTGATGATAGTTTTAGCTATCCTGGGTTTTTTGTTATTCCAGATGAATTTGAGAATTGCTCTTTCTAGCTCTATGAAGAACTGAGTTGGGATTTTGATGGGGATTGCATTGAATCTGTATATTGCTTTGGGCAAGATTGCCATTTTGACTATATTAGTCCTGCCAACCCACGAGCATGGAAGATTTTCCCATTTTCTGATGTCTTCTTCAATTTCCCTCTTCAGAGACCTGAAGTTTTTGTCATATAAATCTTTCACATGTTTGGTTAGCGTCACTCCAAGATACTTTATATCATTTGTGGCTATTGTGAAGGGTGTCATTTCCCTAATTTCTTTCTCGGCCTGCTTATCCTTCGTGTATAGGAAGGCTACTGATTTACTTGAGTTGCTTTTATAGCCAGCCACTTTGCTGAAGTTGTTTATCAGTTGCAGGAGTTCTCTGGTGGAGGTTTTTGGGTCACTTAAGTAAACTATCATATCATCTGCAAATAGGGATAGTTTGACTTCTTCCTTTCCGATTTGTATCCCTTTGACTTCCCTCTGTTGTCGAATTGCTCTAGCTAGTACCTCAAGTACTATATTGAAGAGATATGGCGAGAGGGGACAGCCTTGTCTAGTCCCTGATTTTAGAGGGATTGCTTCAAGTTTTTCTCCGTTTACCTTGATGTTGGCTACTGGTCTGCTGTATATTGCTTTTACTATGTTTAGATATGGGCCTTGAATTCCTGTTCTTTCTAGGACCTTTAGCATGAAAGGATGCTGAATTTTGTCAAATGCTTTTTCAGCATCCAATGAGATGACCATGTGGTTTTTTTCTTTGAGTTTGTTTATGTAGTGGATTGCGTTGATGGATTTCCGTATATTGAACCATTCCTGCATCCCTGGGATGAAGCCAACTTGATCATGGTGAATGATCGTTTTGATGTGTTCTTGGATTCGGTTGGCAAGTATTTTGTTTAGTATTTTTGCATCGATATTCATAAGAGAAATTGGCCTGTAGTTCTCTTTCTTAGTTGGATCTTTGTGTGGTTTTGGTATCAGGGTAATTGTGGCTTCATAGAATGAGTTGGGTAGTGTTCCTTCTGTTTCTATTTTGTGGAATAATTTGAAGAGTATCGGTATCAGGACTTCTTTGAAGGTCTGATAGAATTCTGCACTAAAACCGTCTGGTCCTGTGCTCTTTTTGGTTGGAAGACTGTCTATGACCCCTTCTATTTCTTTGGGGGTTATGGGTCTGTTTAGACGATCTATTTGATCCTGGTTTAATTTTGGTATTTGGTAACTGTCGAGGAAATTGTCCATTTCCTCCAGATTCTCCAGTTGTGTTGAGTATAGGTTTTTGTAGTAGGATCTGATGATTTTTTGAATTTCCTCAGTTTCTGTTGTTATATCTCCCTTTTCATTTCTAATTTTGTTGATTTGAATACTGTCTCTGTGCCCTTTAGTAAGTCTGGCTAGGGGTTTATCTATCTTGTTGATCTTCTCAAAGAACCAGCTCCTGGTTTTGTTGATTCTTTGTATGGTTCTCTTTGTTTCAACTTGATTGATTTCAGCCCTGAGTTTGATGATTTCCTGTCTTCTACTCCTCCTGGGTGAAATTGCTTCTTTTTGTTCCAGAGCTTTCAAGTGCGCCATTAAGTTGCTAGTATATGCTCTGACTGTTTCTTTTTTGAGACACTCAGGGCTATGAGTTTTCCTCTAAGCACTGCTTTCATTGTGTCCCATAGATTTGGGTATGTTGTGCCTTCATTTTCATTAAGTTCTAAGAATTCTTTGATTTCTTTCTTTATTTCTTCCTGGACTAAGGTATCATTGAGTAGAATATTGTTCAGCCTCCAAGCGTATGGGGATTTTCTGTTGTTTTTGTTGCTATTGAAGAACACTCTTACTCCATGGTGATCTGATAAGAGGCATGGGATTAGTTCGATCTTTTTATATTTGTTGAGATCTGTCTTGTGTCCAATTATATGGTCGATTTTGGAGAAGGTACCATGAGGGGCTGAGAAAAAGGTATAGTCTTTTGCCTATGGCCAATTGATCTTCGACAAAGGAGCTGAAAACATCCAGTGGAAAAAAGATAGCCTTTTCAACAGATGGTGCTGGCTCAACTGGAAGTCAACATGCAGAAGAATGAGAATTGATCCACTCTTATCTCCTTGCACTAAACTCAACTCCAAGTGGATCAAGGATCTCCACATAAAACCAGACACACTAAAACTAATAGAAAAGAAACTGGGGAAGACCCTTGAAGACATCGGCTCAGGGGAAAAATTCCTGAACAGAACACCAATTGCTTATACTCTAAGAACAAGAATAGACAAATGGGACCTCATAAAACTACAAAGTTTCTGTAAGGCAAAAGACACTGTCAAAAGGATAAATCAGCAACCAACAAATTGGGAAAAAATCTTCACCAACCCCACATCCGACAGAGGGCTAATCTCCAATGTATACAAAGAACTCAAGAAGTTAGACCCCAGAAAACCAAATAACCCTATCCAAAAATGGGGTACAGAGCTAAACAGAGACTTTTCACCTGAAGAAATTCGGATGGCTGAGAAACACCTTAAAAAATGTTCAACATCACTAGTCATTAGGGAAATGCAAATTAAAACAACCCTGAGATTTCACCTCACACCAGTCAGAATGGCTAAGATTAAAAACTCAGAAGACATCAGGTGTTGGCAAGGATGTGGAGAAAGAGGAACACTCCTCCACTGCTGGTGGGAATGCAAGCTGGTACAACCACTCTGGAAATCAGTATGGCGGTTCCTCAGAAAACTGGGCGTGATACTTCTGGAGGACCCAGCCATACCACTCCTGGGAATATACCCAGAAGATTAACCAGCATGCAATAAGGATACATGCTCCACTATGTTCATAGCAGCCTTATATATAATAGCCAGAAGCTGGAAAGAACCCAGATGTCCCTCAACAGAGGAATGGATACAAAAAATGTGGTATATATACACAATGGAGTACTATTCAGCCATTAGAAACAATGAATTCATGAAATTCTTAGAGAAATGGATGGAGCTGGAGAACGTCATACTAAGTGAGGTGACCCAGTCTCAAAAGAATACCCATGGTATACAGTCACTGATAAGTGGATATTAGCCTAGAAGCTTGGAACACCAAAGACACAAATCACATATCAAGTGATGTCTCACAAGAAGAAAGGAGTGGACACTGGTGCTAGAATGGACCAAAACATCATTGTGGGAGAGTACAAGAACAGTAAAGTGGGAGGGGGTGGATGTGGGAGCAGGGGGAGGGAAAAGGACATGTGGGACCTTTGGGGGTAGGGAACCAGAAAAAGGGAAATGAATTGTAAATATAGAATATATACAATAAAAAAAAGGAAAAAAAAAGAAATAAAAATGTAGTCTCCTTCTAGGGATTGCCACTGGGAAAACAAACTCTTAAGGGTTGATTGGCTGTATGCCCAGCAATAGATAGCCAACAGAGAATAAAGTCAAGGACATCTTTGGGGGTTCCTTGTATCATAATGTCATGCCAGGGATTTAGTTTTTAATTTTATCTTATTTTTATTTTATTTAATAGTTTTTAAAAAATCTCTTTCTCTCTTTTGACCTACAGGTCATTTGGCCATATATTATGGCTTCCAATTTAGTGTTTTATAGGATTCCAGAAAGTGTAAACGACTGGTTCATGTGGCTTTGCTTGTGCTCTCTCTTTCTGTTGCTTTATTTTGTCATAGTCTGATGAGATTGTTTTGTTTTATCTTATTATCTTATAGTTGTGTTATCCCTTAAATGCCTATATGTCTTCTAATGAGAGACAGAAAGGGGTGGACCCAGATGGGAGTGGAGATCAGGAGGAACTTGGAGGAACAGCAGGAAGAGAAACTGTACTCAGGTTACAGTGTGTGAGGAAAAAAATCATTTTTTAACAAAAGAAAAAAAATGAAATTCAACTTGTAGAGGCACATGCACCTGCCACCGGAGGGAAAGAGACCACAGGGGTGGTTTACTTGCGTCTTCTGTGCGGTGACCCTCATGGCTTCCACCGTGGTCGCACTCACAGCCTTTCAGTGGTTTCTCTTTTTGGTAAAGAAGGTTATCGTTTTCCCTATGAACTTCGAGGCATAACCCAGCAAGGACTTGTCCTTTGATGGTGCCACCATAAAAACAAAAAACAAAGAAAATAACAACAACAACAACAACAACAACAACAACAAAAATCCAAGACCAAACAAAACACAAGACCTTCAAAACTGAAACCTTCTTACTTCGTGAGAATTTGATGGGAACTTTATGTCATATCTTCCAGGAGATCCTAGGTGGTTTTAAAACAAGAGTTACTGACCCAGACAATCTGCACTCTGTGTGTCACGTTTATTGGGGTTTTATACGTTTGTTGATATAGCAGGTACACTTTTTGAGAGAACAACCCCAGGTCAGCCGCAAGCCATACCGCTTTGACTGAGTCTCTGGAGTGAATATCCAATTTACATAGTTTCCGTGGGTCCTCCAGCCACACAGGAAGCCAGTATGACAGTAGCACTCGCACTCCTGAGCTTTATTTAAAACCATTCAGCCTGGAATTATTCACACTGGCTTGCTGCCATTGCTGCTGGCTTTCGCTCAGTTACTCATCTGCCTGGCTACATCCTTGCCTCTGTTTCTTTAGGTTTGGAACGGCTTTGTAAGTCTGGTATGCTCTAGTTTCTTTTGTATACATTGTCTAGTCACCGAGGCAGCTGATCCCTGCCTCCAGGAAGTTTCCTTTCAGCACAGCTGACCCCATGGAATGTCCTTTTGGGATTGGCTCATGTCCCATGAGAAGGTGGGCCAAGGGTGAGTCCTGCTCTCTCAGAAAGAAGGTAGGCACAGAGGCAAGAATGTCTGTAATGGAATGCAATGTAACGCGTCGCAGGCCTTATTTCTTCCAATATGTCCTGGAGCATTGCACTAGACTAACTTTTCTATCATGTTTCCAATTAGAATACTGTTCTCAACCAAACATTAGTCTGTGATAATTTTAAATTACCATGCATGGTTCACAGTGATTTAATATTCACAAAATTCCCGCCATCTTCACATTCTCTGGGATGGGAGGTTGATTGGGAGTCAGTTCATGAGTGGAGGAGAGCAATTTAAAATCGTTAGCACTTTCCACATATCTTAGCACTTGGTTTGGAATGGTTTGGTGCCTGCCTAATATAGAAGAATCTGAAATTGCTGGGCAATGAAATTTCAATCAAGGGTTCTGTATCTGAGAGGCAATCTCCAACGAGCAGGCAGGCAGCTTTTAGGAACTCTCTACCTACTGCCTTCTTCTACCTTGCTTGGCTGTTTTGTGTACATTTCTAGCCAACATTTTCTTTGTTTTATTTGAGATTATAATAGAATGACAACATTTATCTCTTCCTTTTTCTTTCTCCAAATCCTATATATCTGTTCCTACTTTCCATAAAATTAATCTTTTGCTAATTATAATTTCATATATATACATATATATATGCATATATATGCATATATATATATATATATATGTATGTATATATATATATATTCCTAACCTGATCAGTCCCTGTACTGCTGCTTGTGCGTATGGTTTCAGGGTTGACTGTCTGGCACTGGGCCGCCAAGCAGTGTGGTCTTCCCACAAGAAGGACACTTCTCCCACTTTTAGCGTCCCTCTGTTTCCAGCCGGCATTTAGCTAGGTTTTGAGTTGTCACAAACTCTGCTGGGATCTAGTCGACGTGTTTTATATCGTAATTCTTATTATTTCCTCCAGAAACAGAAAAGGTCACTAGTGCTTTCTCTAAACTACTGAATAATTACCTATTTCCCAGAAAACCAGGGGCTTTCATTTTAAGGCATGTTGAACATCAGTAATTGGTGTTTACAGGGCACCAAGGAGTCAAAGCTTGGCTCTCTGTAGGGTTTGCTTGTCTTACACTATGAACTATTGATTTCAGCGTTAAGTTTTTCCCCCCAATGATTTTAAAGTGCAGGTCTAAACTGTATGGAGGATAGACTTCCATGTTCTCAAATACTGAGAGTAGAGTGGCCTTTCAGACTTGGACCTGTACATTAAAAAGGATAGTTGACATTGTTAGCTCCCCCTCCCTCCCCCCCCCCGTCTGTTATGTTAAAGCACACCCTGGTCCCCGGTAGGCTTATCATCACTCTTGGTAAAACCGAAAGGGCTGAGGATGCTCTCGAGGCATTTTCCTTTCTTGTATTTTTCCTCTCTAAGACCCTTCATGGTTCCTCCAACCAAGTCACCACTATTCCAAAATAGCCTCTTATCTTCTAAGGTAGCCTCTCCAGTTTCTCTGCCTGGCTCAGGCACTTCTGCAGTCATCTAGGGCTTTGCCCCTTGATGAACTAATGACTGCTGATGGGTGACGTTCCAGCCTGGACCAGTCCACAAGCCATGTTTACTTTTCTAGATTATTTGTTTATATTTTCAGTATTGCACATGTTAGGCCAGAGCTTTACCGTTGACCATATTCTCAGTTCCTGTAGGTTTATTTTTAAAGTCTTTAGAAGCAAGGCACTAGTGCTTATGAATGAGTTTGGAGTCCAGTTGCAGATAGTTCAGATGCATAGTAGAGGGTAGATGATTCTTGTGCCTTCTGGTACTTTTGAGAGAGAGCTTTGCCTCTGTGTGTTCTTCATTGCTGACCTCAGACGAGGCCTACAGGGACCACTTGTGCTCTCTTATTTATTGAAGGACAAATTTCAGAATACATTTTACTTGTTTAAAAAAATGCTGTAATCGGGCAGGCACATATTGTTTATTAACTTGTTTCAAAGGCAATTTAAGAACCCTCAAGTCTGATTAAATGATACAGAAATTGCATTTCTGGAGAAAAGATCTCAGTTCATTAATTTTTAAAATCTTTGCTCTGTCCTCTGTCTTTTAAGCTGTGATGCTTTTTACTGTTTTATTATTTATTTATTTTTTTCAACAAGATGTTTTGAAGCCTCTGAATTTTCCTCTTGGGTACATTTCAGCCCTATTTCGGTTTCTCAACACCATTTTTAAATGTTCAGCATTTTAGAATTGCTAAATGTCTTTCCTGGGATTGTGACTTTTGTTCCTGATTATCTGATGAATGAAAATGAAATATTTATCATGTGATCATGTTTTAAGTACACAACCCCCAAAGATGTAAAAGATGTTTATATTAAAGCAGCTCGTCCTCAGAAAGACTGTTGCATTATGAAGCTGTGACTGAAGAACGGTGAAGTACTCTTTGTATCTTTTCTTTTTAATGATTCGTCATTAAATCCTAGGAAGCTATGCCAAGATTTCTTTGTTTTAAGGCTGAAGAGAATTTTAAGTGATGAGTCAAAGAGTGTGTTTCGGGTTTCATTGAGAATTAAAGAGACAACTGCTAGAATAGTAGTCTTTGGTGATGCTTTCTTCTAAGTTTCAGGCAGAAGCTGCACCTAATAGTCCCTAGAAAAGGGCTCACATAGGCATAAAAGCCTGGGCTATGATGAGGTCAAGTCTAGGACTCAGGGAAGACTCTATGTATGAGCACCACATTAAGCAATTAAGCATTCTGCCTCAGGCCACCCTTTTAAATACATGGGGTAACTGGATAATAAAAAGGCTAATATCTGGAAGTCACATAGCTATGGCGGTTTGCAGTTGGAATGCTGACCTATGTTTACAGGCTATGGTTAGTCTGATGGTTAGTCCAAGATTTTAGGCTTTGATCTGTTGATTAATGTGAAGTATACTGGAGAGGTTTCTTCATCTTTCTTTGAAGGTCGCTTTCTTTTTTATTTATTTATGTCTTGAGATGGTTGGTTACACATGGAGACTAGAACTCCTTACTTGTGATTTGTTTCTGGGTAGATTTATTTTCAGCTAGGTGCGGGTTTCAGATTTTTTGACGTGTGCTGTTCCTCAGTTAGATCCAGGGGAGAAAAGTCATCTTGTAGGCAGTTCCTATTTGACAGAGGCTCTCAGTGGCTTCCAATGAAAGATAGATTTATTCCACACCTGTCATTGTGCTGGAAGTGCAGAGGAGGTAGGGTGGGGAGTAGTCGTAACTTTCCCCACATCTGCTTTGCCCCCACAATGCTGTTTTCTGCTTTTGGCAAGAGCCATAGACAGTCAGCTCACCTGGCAGCCCTTGCTAAGGCCGTCAATATGGTGGCACAGGCAGGCTGGGCTCACCAACCTGGCCTTCAGGTCCACTAGGCTGTGGGCATCTGTGAGCTTTCCTCTGCCACTGCTGTCTTGTCATCAGAGCTCCCTGGAGAGAGAAGGAACAGGAGAGACAACAACTGCTGTCTAACTGATTCTAGTCTTGTCATTCCTGAGGGAAAGTTTATTAGTGGTGAATATGTTAGAAGATGGATTAGTTAGGGTTCTCTAGAGGAATAGAACTGAATGCATACACGTTTAAGGAGATTTATTAGTTTATAGTGCAAGGTCTGGGTAGTCCAGAAGAGTCTGTCTTATATTGGAAAAGCAGAGAACATGACGGTTGCTCAGCCCATGAGCCTGGACGCCTTAGCAACCCCAGTCTAGTGCCAAAGGTTGGAGGACCTCTGGAGAGTTTCTGGTCTTTAGTCCACACTGGAAACCCAGTGCTGGGGCCTGATGTTAGCGAAGGACTGCAGCAGCAGAGCAGGTGGACTTTTCAGCTATGGTGAAGGTAGGCAAGCAAGAGCCAAGTGTCCTTTTCCAACTTTTTTCTTTCCTGAGTTGCCTCAGAAGGTGCCAATCACATTGTGTTGGGCCGTTCCATCTCACAGCAGTGTTTCGTGGCTTGGCTTTTAGTTGATTCCTGATCCAGTTAAGATGAAAAATGAGATTGACCACTATGATGTGCACACACATCCCTCAGGAGGGTGGTGGTAGTTGTGTGAACATTCCCACTTGTGCTTCTTTTATCATCAAGGACTAACTTTTGTGGACTTTGATCTTTAAGGCTATAAGAACTATCAAGAGAGGGCCCCAAAGATTTCTATATCTGTAGTGTGTGGATTATTGTCAGGTACATACAGGAGCCAGAGTGAGTAGTTAATGTTTGTTGAATGAATGGATTTACTGGCATTTATTAAGATGAGTTCTTGGGAACAAAATAAAACTAGGGTAGTAGGGAAGCTGACTGTCGAAGGGAAAGCAAGTGAGTCCCACTGCAGCTAACTCTGGCTCAGTCCCTTAAAGGACCACTGAAAACATTGACCATACCTCATAGTTATGTGAGTCATGCAGGGTCACTGATTTATTTATTTGGATATTTTCGTTATTTTCATTTCGAATGTTTTCCTCTTTCCAGGTCTCCCCTTTGGAAGCCCCATCTCATCACCCCTCCACCTGCCTCTATGAGGATACACCCCCACCCACCCACCCACTTCACGCCCTGGCATTATCCTACACTGGGGTATCTAATACCCTCAGGCCCAAGGGTCTCTCCTTCCACTGATATACAACAAGGCTATCCTCTGCCACATATGCAGCCAGTGCCATGGGTCCCTACATGTGGTTAGTGGTCCAGTCCCCTGGAGCTCTGGGGGCTCTGGCTGGTTGACACTGCTGCTCCCTCCATGGGACTGAAAACCACCTCAACTCCTTTAGACCCTTCTCCAACTCCTTCATCTGGGACCCTGCGCTCAGTCCAATCCATAAGCATGGGAGATCTTTCCATCTTCTGAGATCTTCTTTGATGTCTTTCTTCAGAGACTTGAAGTTCTTGTCATAGAGATCTTTCACTTGCTTGGTTAAAGTCACACCAAGGTATGTATTATTATTTGTGACTGTTGTGAAGGGTGTTCATTCCCTAAATTCTTTCTCAGCCTGTTTATCCTTTGAGTAGAGGAAGGCTACTGATTTGTTTGAGTTCATTTTATATCCAGCCATTCTGCAGAAGTTGTTTATCAGCTTTAGGAGTTCTCTGGTGGAATTGTTGGGGTCACTTAAATATAGGATCATATCATCTGCAAATAGTAATATTTTGACTTCTTCCTTACCAATTTTTTTCCCTTTGACCTCCTTTTGTTGTCTAATTACTCTGGCTAGAACGTCAAGTATTATATTGAATAGATAGATAGAGAGAGTGGGCAGCCTTGGCTAGTCCTTGATTTTAGTGGGATTGCTTCAAGTTTCTCTCCATTTATTTTGATGTTGGCTACTGGTTTGCTGTATACTGCTTTTACTATGTTTAAGTATGGGCCTTGAATTCCTGATCTTTCCAAGACTTTTAACGTGAAGGTATGTTGATTTGTCAAATGTTTTTCAGCGTCTAATGAAATGATCATGTGGTTTTTTTCTTTGAGTTTCTGTATGTAGTGAATTACACTGATGGATTTCAGTATATTGAACAACCCCTGCATCCCTGGGATGAAGCCTACTTGATTGTGGTGAATGATTCTTTTGATGTGTTCTTAAATTTGGTTTGTGAGAATTTTATTGAGCATTTTTGCATCGATATTCATAAGGAAAATTGGTCTGAAGTTCGTTTTCCATGTTAGATCTTTGTGTGGTTCTGGTATCAGTGTAATTATGGCTGCATAGAATGGGTTAGGTAGTGTTCCTTCTATTTCTATTTTGTGAAATAGTTTGGAAAGTACTGGTATTAGGTCTTTGAAGGTTTGAAAGAATTCTGCACTAAACCCATCTGGTCCTGGGCTTTATTTGGTTGGGAGACTTTTAATGACTACTTTTATATCTTTAGGGGTTGTGGGACTGGTTTGATGATCCTGATTTAACTTAGGTATTTGGCATCTGTCTAGAAAATTGTCCATTTCATGCAGATTTTCTAGTTTTGTTGAATATAGGCTTTTGTAGTAGGATCTGATGGTTTTTGAATTTCTTCAGTTTCTGTTGTTATATCCCCTTTTTCATTTCTGCTTTTCTTAACTTGGATACTGTCTCTGTCCTCTCTGGTTAGTCTGGCTAAGGGTTTATTTATCTTGTTGATTTTCTCAAAGAACCAGCTCCTGATTTGGTTGAGTCTTTGTATAGTTCTTTTTGTTTCTACTTGGTTGATTTCAGCCCTGAGTTTGATGATTTCCTGCCATCTACTCCTCTTGGGTGTATTTGCTTCTTTTTGTTCTAGAACTTTCAGGTGTGGTGTTAAGCTGCTGGTGTATGCTTTCTCCAGTTTCTTTTTAGAGGCACTCAGAGCTATGAGTTTTCCTCTTAGCACTGCTTTCACTGTGCCCCATAAGTTTGGGTATGTTGTGCTTTCATTTTCATTGAATTCTAAAGTCTTCAATTTCTTTCTTTAATTCTTCCTTGACCAAGTTATCATTTAGTAGGGCATTGTTCAGCTTCCATGTGTATGTGGGCTTTCTGCTATTTTTGTTGCTATTGAAGACCAGCTTTAATCCATGGCCATCTGATAGGATGCATGGGATTTTTGCAATCTTCTTGTATCAGTTGAGGCCTCTTTTGTGACCAATTGAATATGGTCAGTTTTGGAGAAGATACCATGAGGTGCTGAGAAGAAGGTATATTCTTTTGATTTAGGATGAAATGTTCTATAGAGATCGGTTAAATTCATTTGGTCCATAGCTTCTGTTAGTTTCAATGTGTCTCTGTTTATTTTGTGTTTCCATGATCTATCCATTGATGAAAGTAGGGTGTTGAAGTCTCCCACTATTACTGTCTGAGATGCAATGTGTGCTTTGAGCTTTAGTAAAGTTTCTTTCTTTCTTTTTATCATTTGCATTGTTTATTCTTATTAATACATTTCTTTTTTGAAAAGCACATTCTTTTACTGAAAAAGGAAGTAAAAACATGATAAAATTGAAGATTTATGTGAAAAATATTTCTGATAAAATAGAAGAGACATAAAGAAAAAATTTAAAATTGATAATTTTCATGGAAAATTAAAGAGTAAATTGGTAGACATGAAAAACATTTCTAAATTAATTTAAAAATGAAATAGAAACATTTTATGATAGAATTGAAGATTTACATGGAAAATATTTCTGATAAAATTGTAGAAAAATGTAGAAAAAACATGTTAAAATTGAAGATTATCATGGAAGATTTTATATAGATATAATAATGGTAGGCATAAAAGTATTCCTAAGTTCATTGAAAGTGGAATTATAAAAATTTTCTGATAAAGTTGAAGATTTGCATGGAAAATATTTCTGATAAAATTCAAGAAATATATAGACAAACACATTAAAATTTACTATTTCATGGAAAATTATACAGCTCAAATGGTAGATATAAAAAACCTTCCTAAGTTAATTGAAGGTGGAATTAAAAACATTTTGTAATAAAATCAGAGGTTTGCATGGAAAACATTTCTGATAAAATAGAAGAAATATATAGAAAAACATGTTAAAATTGAAGATTGTCATGAAAAATAATGCGGATAAAATGATAAACATAAAAAAATTACTAAATTAATTGAAAGAGGCATTACAAACATTTTCTGATAAAATTGAAGATTTACATGAAAGATATTTCCATTAGTCTATGTCTTTTTTATTGGGGAATTGAGTCCATTGATGTTAAGAGATATTAAGGAATAGTGATTGTTGCTTCCTGTTATTTTTGATGTTATTTTTATATTCGTGTGGGTATCTTCTTTTGGGTTTGTTGGAAGATTACTTCCTTGCTTTTTCTAGGGTGTAGTTTCCCTCCTTGTGTTGGTGTTTTACATCTATTATCCTTTGTAGGGCTGGATTTGTAGACAGATATTGTGTAAATTTGGTTTTATCATGGAACATTTTTGTTTCTCTATCTATGGTGATTGAGAGTTTTGCTGGATATTGTAGTCTGGGCTGACATTTGTGTTCTCTTAGGTTCTATATGAGATCTGCCCAGGATCTTCTAGCTTTCATAGTCTCTGGTGAGAAGTCTGGTGTAATTCTGATAGGTCTGCCTTTATATGTTACCTGACCTTTTCCCCTTACTGCTTTTAATAGTCTTTCTTTGTTTAGTGCATTTGGTGTTTTGATTATTATGTGTGGGGAGGACTTTCTGGTCTGGTCTTGGCTGTTTGGAATTCTGAAGGCTTCTTGTATGTTCATGGGCATCTTTTTCTCTAGGTTAGGGAAGTTTTCTTTTATAATTTTGTTGATGGTATTTACTGGCCCTTAAATTTGGAAATCTTTGGTATCTTCTATACCTATAATCCTTTGCTTTGGTCTTCTCATTGTGTTCCAGGTTTCCTGGATGTTTTGTGTTACTAGCTTTATGCATTTTGCATTTTCTTTGACTGTTGAGTCAGTGTTTTCTATGGTATTTTCAGCACCTGAGATTCTTTCTTCTATCTCTTTTATTCTGTTGTTGATGCTTGTATCTATTCTTTCCAAGGTTTTCTATCTCCAGAGATGTCTCACTTTGTGATTTCTTTATTGTTTCTACTTCTACTTTCTCCTGTATTTCTTTAAGGGAGTTATTTAAGTCCTTCTTGAAGCCTTCTATCAGCAACATGAGATAGGATTTTAAATCCAACTCTTGCTTTTCCAGTGTGTTGTAGTATCTGGGACTTGGTGTGGTGAGAGAACTGAGTTCTGATGTTGCCAAGCAGTCTTGGTTTCTGTTGGTAGGGTTCTTGTGCTTGCCTTTTGCCATCTTGTTATCTCTGGTGCTAGTTGGTTTTGCTGTCTCTGGTTGGAGCTCGTCCCTCCTGTGGGCCTCTAAGTCTTTGTCCCTACTCCTGGGAGACCAACTCTCTTCTCTCAGGGTCTGTGCACAGAAGGGTCTGGAGCCTCTTGGCTCCCTGGTGCAAATGGTGGTGGGAAGACTTCTGTCTCAGCTGCTCCACTGATCCTATGCCCAGTGCACTCCCAGCTATTCCCCTCCAGAGAGAAGGTGGAGATCTCACCTCTGTGCTCAGAAGTGAAAGCTCTGCTGGGAGATCATTCTCTCCTGGGTGGCCATGCACAGAAGTCTCTGGAGCTGGCCAGTTCCCCGGTGCAAATGGTGGCGGGAGCATGAGCCATCTTTTATATAGACAGCATAACAGTAGTAAAGTTTCTTTTATGAATTTGGTGGGCTGGAGAGATGGCTTAGAGTTTAATAGCACTGAGGACCTGAGTTCAATTCCCAGCAACCACATGGTGACTCACAACCATCTGTTATGGGATCCGATGCCCTCTTCTGGTATGTCTGAAGACAGCAACATTTTTCATACATTAAATGAATAAATGAATCTTTAAAAAAAAGTGAATGTAGGTGCCCTTGTTTTTGGAGCGTAGATGTTCAGAGTTGAGAGTTGCTCTTGGTAGATTTTTCCTTTGCTGTGTGTGAAGTGTCCTTCCTTATCTTTTTTGATAACTTTAGGTTAAAAGTCAATTTTATCCAATATTAGAATGTCTATTCCAACTTGTTTCTTGGGACCATTTACTGGGAAAATTGTTTTCCAGCCCTTTACTCTGAGGTAGTGTCTATCTTTGACACTGAGGTGCATTTCCTGTATACAGCAAAATGCTGCGTCCTGTTTATGTATCCAGTCTGTTATTCTATGTTTTTCCATTGGGGAATTGAGTCCATTGATGTTGAGATATTAAGAAATAGTGTGATTGTTGCTTCCTGCTATTTTTGATGTCAGAAGCAGCAAGACCAGCTAACACCAGAGATAACCAGATGGCAAGAGCCATCTATGGTAATTGAGAGTTTTGCTGGGTATAGTAGCCGGGGCTGGCATTTGTATTCTCTTAGGGTCTGTATGAGATCTGCTCAGGATCATCTATCTTTCATAGTCTCTGTTGAGAAGTCTGGTGTTAATTCTGATAGATCTGCCTTTATATGTTACTTGACCTTTTCCCCTTACTGCTTTTAATATTCTTTCTTTGTTTTGTGCATTTTGTGTTTTGACTATTATGTGACAGGAGGAATTTCTTTTCAATTCTTTTTTTTTTAAATTTTGTTTTCCCTCCCTCCTCTCCTCAGTTCCTCCCTTCATTTCCCCTCTTCCCCAACAAGAAAGGATTTTATTTTTATTTTATTTTTTATTCAATATATATATATATATATATATATATATATATTTTTACTTTATAGTACTTTATTTCAGGCATATTTCTTTCTTTTTTTTTTTAGGGTAGACTCTATCTTTTTTTTTTCTTCTTTTATTTTTATTTTCTATATTCTTTGTTTACATTCCAAAGGCTTTCCCCTTTCCCAGTTACCCCCCACCATATGTCCCATAATTCCTCTCCCCCCCCATGCTATTCCCCACTCTTCCCCCCCCCCACGATTTCTCTGTTCTGGGTCTACAATACTGGATCCAATCTTTACAGGCCCAGGGTCCTCTCCTTTTTTTCTTCTTGAGAGTCATTTGACTTGCTAATTGTGCCTTGAGTATTTAGGGCTTCTGGGCTCATTAATATCCACTTATCAGTAATTGCATTTCGTGTGTATTCTTTTGTGATTGGGTTAGCTCACTTAGGATGATAGTTTCCAGATCTAACCATTTACCTACAAATTGCATGAATTCATTATTTTTAATTGCTGAGTAGTACTCCATTGTATAAATATACCACATTTTCTGTATCCATTCCTCCTTTGAGGGATATCTGGGCTCCTTCCAATTTCTGGCTATTATAAACAAGGCTGCTATAAACATAGTGGAGCATGTGTCTTTGTTGTATGCAGAGGAATCCTCTGGGTATATGCCCAGGAGTGGTATGCCAGGGTCCTCTGGGAGTGGCATGCCCAATTTTCTGAGGAACCTCCACACTGATTTCCAGAGTGGTTTTACCATTTTGCAATCCCACCAACAGTGGAGGAGTGTTCCTCTTTCTCCACATCCTCGCCAGCACTTGTTGTCTCTCGAGTTTTTGATCTTAGCCATTCTGACTGGAGTGAGATGGAATCTCAGGGTTGTTTTGATTTGCATTTCCCTGATGACTAATGATGTTGAACATCTCTTAAGGTGTTTCTCGGCCATCCGAATTTCTTCTGGTGAAAGTTCTTTGTTTAGCTCTGTACCCCATTTTTTGATAGGGTTATTTGGTTCTTTGGGGTCTAACTTCTTGAGTTCTTTGTATATATTGGATATTAGCCCTCTGTGGGATGTGGGGTTGGTGAAGATCATTTCCCACGTTGTTGGTTGCTGTTTTGTCCTTCTGACAGTGTCCTTTGCCTTACAGAAACTTTGTAATTTTATGAGGTCCCATTTGTCAATTCTTGATCTTAGAGCATAAGCTATTGGTGTTCTGTTCAGGAACTTTACCCCTGTGTCCATGTCCTCCAGGGTATTCCCAAGTTTCTTTTCTAATAGTTTCAGTGTGTCTGGTTTTATGTGGAGGTCCTTGATCCACTTGGAGTTGATCTTAGTACAAGGAGATAAGAGTGGGTCAATTCGCATTCTTCTGCATGTTGACCTCCAGTTGAACCAGCACCATTTGTTGAAAAGGCTATCTTTTTTCCACTGGATGGTTGTGGCTCCTTTATCAAAGATCAAGTGACCATAAGTCTGTGGGTTCATTTCTGGGTCTTCAATCCTATTCCATTGGTCTACCTGCCTGTTGCTGTACCAATACCATGCAGTTTTTAACACAATTGCTCTGTAGTACTGCTTGAGGTCAGGGATATTGATTCCCCCAGAAGTCCTTTTATTGTTGAGAATAGTTTTAGCTATCCTGGGTTTTTTGTTGCTCCAGATGAATTTGAGAATTGCTCTTTCTGGATCTATGAAGAATTGATTTGGGATTTTGATGGGGATTGCATTGAATCTGTAGATTGCTTTTGGCAAGATGGCCATTTTTACTATATTGATCCTGCCAATCCAGGAGCAAGAAATATTTTTCCATCTTCTGAGGTCTTCTTCGATTTCTTTCTTCAGGGACTTGATGGTCCAATATATTTGGAGTTCTCTAGGCTTCTTGTATGTTTATGGGTATTTCTTTCTTTAGGTTAGGGAAGTTTTCTTCTATAATTTTGTTGAAGATATTTACTGGCCCTTTAAGTTGGGAATCTTCACTCTCTTCTATACTTGTTATCCTTAAGTTTGGTTTTCTCATTGTGTCCTAGATTTCCTGAATGTTTTGGGTTAGGAGATCTTTGCATTTTGCATTTTCTTTGACTGTTGTGTGAATGTTTTCTATGGTATCTTCTGCACCTGAGATTCTCTCTCTCTCTCTCTCTCTCTCTCTCTCTCTCTCTCTCTCTCTCTCTTTGGTTTTTCCAGACAGGGTTTCTCTGTGTAGTCCTGGCTGTCCTGGAACTCACTTTGTAGACCAGGCTGGCCTCAAACTCAGAAATCCGCCTGCCTCTGCCTTCCAAGTGCTGGGATTACAGGCATGCGCTACCACTGCACAGCGAGATTCTCTCTTCTATCTCTTGTACTCTTGTTGTTAATGCTTGCATCTATAACTCCTGATCTCTTTCCTAGGTTTTCTATCTCCAGGGTTGACTCCCCTTGTGATTTCTTGATTATTGCTATTTCCATTTTTAGATCCTGGATAGTTTTGTTCTCCACCTGTTTGGTAGTATTTTCCTATAATTTTAAAAGAGATTTTTGTGTTTCCTCTTTAAGGGCTTCTACCTGTTTACCTGTGTTCTCTTGTATTTCTTTAAGGGACTTATTTATGTCCTTCTTAAAGTCCTCTATCATCATCATGAGATGTGATTTTAAATCAGAGTCTTATTTTCTCGTGTGTTGGGATATCAAGGGCTTGTTATTGTGGGATAAGTGGGTTCTGATGATGCCAAGTAACCTTGGTTTTTGTTGCATATGTTCTTGCCCTTGCCTCTTGCCATCTGGTTATCTCTGGTGATTGCTGGTCTTGCTGCTTCTGACTATGGCTTGTCCCTCCTGCAAACCTTTGTGTCAGTAGTCCTGGGAGACTAGATCTCTCTGTGAGGAATAGTTGTGGCACAGGGTCAGCTCCTGGGTGTAGACAGAAACAACCTGTCCTGGCTGTTCCTTGGTTCTTGTGTCCTGATGGCTCTGGGCAGATCCCTCTTGGGACAGGGATTTGAGCAGAAGTGGTGGTCTTACCTTTACTTACAGATGTGTCAGCACTTCTGGGAGACTGTCTCTCTTCAGGTGGTATTTGTGTATAGAGCACTGTGGCATAGGATCATCTCAGGGTGCTATGACACAGGATCAGCTCTGGGGGCACAGGGAAACCCTACTGAGATATTTTTATGCAACAATCCTAGCATTGATTAAGAACTGTGCCCCAGGGGCATAAATTCTTATGTTTACTGGCTCTCAGTATATGGTGCTCCTGCATCTAAGTGTAGCCTGGGGGAGGTACAGGTGCAGGTGCAGGTGCAGGTGCAGGTGCAGGTGCAGGTGCAGGTGCAGCTGTTGGTCATGGAGAGTGCAAGTGCACTTGGGTTTGCTGTGCACAAAATCCTTGAGACTGACTGTGTAGTCCATTGTATGAGTCAGCGGGGAGTCAGTTAGAGGTGCAGCCTCCTATTTATGAAGCATAGGAATATTTGTCACCAGATCCACAACTAGATCCCCAGGTGATGTTTAAAAGCACAGTGAGGTTCACAAAGCACTGTGGGTGGTGTGCTGGCATTACAGTGTAAGGCATAGGTTGTCCAAAGTTTGAAAGAACAAAATCCTATTTCAGTTTCTTTTCCTATTGCTGAGATAAACTATTCAGACAAAACCAAATTAAGGGAGGAAGGGCTTACTTTAGCTCATAGTTCAGGGTTTATAGTTCATCATAGTGGGGGAAATCAAGGCAGTAAGAGTTTGAAGCAGCTGGCCACATTGTATCCCCCCAACCTGAGAAAGAGAGAGAAATGAACAGATGCTCCTTCTCAATTCTGTTTCATTGTTGAGGACCCAGCCAGGGAATGGTGCCACCCAGAGTGCTGAGGTCTTCTCACCTTGAAGCAATCAAGAGGCTAGAGAGGTGGCTCCCAGGTTAAGAACACTGGCTGCTCTTCTAGATGACTAGAGTTCAGTTTCCAGCACTTATGTTAGGCAGCTCACAAGTAGTAGTAACACCAGCTTCCAGAGCTCTGATGCTCCCTTATTCCCCCTGCTGGCACCTGGACATGTGCCCCTCCCCACTAAAAAACAATTTTTTTTTAAAATAAAGCAATCAAAACAATCTTTCTCAGGCATTCCTAAAGGCCATCTATGATGGTTTGTATATGATTGGCCCAGGAAGTGACCTCATTAGGAGGTGTGGCCTTGTTGGAGTAGGTCTGTCACTGTGGATGTGGGCTTAAGACCCTCCCCCTGGCTGCCTGGAAGTCAGTCTTCTACTAGCAGTCTTCAGATGAAGATGTAGAACTCTCAGCTCCTCCTGTACCATGCCTGCCTGGATGCTGCCATGTTTCTGCCTTGATGACAATGGACTGAACCTCTAAGCCTGTAAACCAGCCCCAATTAAATGTTGTCTTTTATAAAGCTTGCATTGGTCATGGTGTCTGTTCACAGCAGTAAAACCCTAAGACAGAAGTTGGTACCAGGGATTGGGGTATTGCTGTGAGAGGCCTGACCATGCTTTTGTTTGGAAGAATGTGGATTTTGGGACTTTGGATTTGGAAAGTCACAGAATCCTTTAAGTGGGGCTTAATGGGCCAGACTAATGGGAATATGGAAGACAGTGGTGCCGAGGGTCATTTTAACTGTGTAGGCCTGATGGCCCAAGAGGTTTCAGTGGAGAAGAACTTTAATTTGTGGCTGAGAGACTGTTTTTGTGATGTTTTGGTAAAGAACATGGCTGCTTTTTGCCATTGTCTGAAGAGACTGCCTAGGACTAAGGTAAAGAGATTTATATTACTTGCATCTGCAAAGGAAGTCTCAAAAAAGCCCAACAAAGACTTTGTTCTCTGGTTAAGTCTGATGAAGAGAATTTTGAACCAACATAGCAAGCTGAGAAAGGAAAAGTACAAAATATATAGTTTGAGTATTAAAGGGACTCCAGGAAGTGAAATGGAGCTGAATTCAAGGATATTAAGTTGAATTAAGGGAGTGGTGGCCTTAGGGCAAGATTCCACCCAGCTAAATTTAGGTCCAGGCTTGGTAGTACAAGCCTTTAATCCTGGAGGCAAAGATAAGCAGATCTCTGAGTTCAAGGCCAGCCTAGAACAGAGCAAATTCTAGGTGAAGAAAAACTTTAATCCAGGCTTGGTGGACCACACCTTTAATCCCAGTATTTAGGAGACCGGCATGCAGATCTCTTGAATTCAAAGTCAGTCAAAAGAGCAAGATTCAGGACAGCCAATTTAGGCAGTGGAGGAGCTATGCCTGCCAAGGAAAGCTGCTAACAGGGAGTGGAACAAACCCAGGAGAAAGAACCTGGTTGCAGTCAACAAGGATGAAAAAGGAGTTGGATGTCTGAAGACTGCTTTGCCATCAGACATGGTGATGCAGAATTTGGACTTTGCCCAGCTGGTTTCTCATCTTGCTTGGAGGATTACAGTTAAGTGACTGAATGAATCTCAAAAGAGACCTTGAACTTTGGACTTTTAACACTGTTGAGACTGCTATAGACTACAGGGACTTTTGAAGTTGGACTAAATGTATTTTGTATTATGCTATGTTTAAGTATGGCCCCCATAGACTCATGCTTGAACAAGCCTATGGGAGCCAGGGAGTGGAATGTGATGGTTTGTATATGCTTTTCCCAGGGAGTGGCACCATTAGGAGGTGTGGCCTTGTTGGAGTAGGTGTGTCACTGTGGGTGTGGGCTTAAGACCTTCACCCTAGTTGCCTGGAAGTCAGTCTTCTACTAGCAGCCTTCAGATGAAGATGTAGAACTCTCAGCTCCTCCTGTACCATGCCTGCCTGGATGCTGCCATGTTTCTGCCTTGATGACAATGGACTGAACCTCTGAGCCTGTAAGCCAACCCCAATTAAATGTTGTCTTTTATAAAGCTTGCATTGGTCATGGTGTCTGTTCACAGCAGTAACCCTAACTAAGACACCATCTCCCAGGTCATTCTAGATCCCATCACGCTGACAATTAGCAGTAATCTTCACAACTCCCTCCATTTTCTGTCTATGATAGTCAATGTGCTCAAAGTTTGCCTTCTCCCAGGGGCACTAGTAGCAAGGTGGTGGAGGCCCTGACACTAGTAAACATGCTAATAACAACTACATCACCGTGTTTGAGTTGCAACTGCCATAAGTTCTGTCCTTAAATGTTTAGAAAACAATTCTAATAAAGCAGGTTCACTTAACTTTGTTAACCATTTTACGAAGGCTAACCTATTGGTTTCATGCAATAGCCTTGAGGTCATCACTTTTATAACCACCATTTTATATATTTCCCCCTTTTACAAATGAGAAAGTAGAAATACAGAGAAGTAAGTTGCTTAAAGTAGCCAGTTGGTGGTGGAGCGCAGAATTTAAGTTGAGCTCTTGGCTCATGGCTACCCACTATTCTACTCAACTACTGGAGGAAGGAAGGAACTCATGGAGACCTTGCTTAGACTCATATACCCTAGTTACTTTAACTGTGGATATGCAAGCTGTCCTGAAGTTTACCAACTCCCTGTAGAAGGCATAATTTCAGAAGCTATTCCTCTCCCTTTAGGATTCCTGAAATGTCTGAGATGGAAAACCACTCAAAGCTAAGATGTCATTGATGATGCAGAGTAATGTCTTTTTGGGCTAGATTTGGAGGAAGGTTCATAGGTCCACTGGGTCAGAAGATGCTTGTGGCTGATGTGGGCACATACAAGTGTGCCTTGGAGGTTCCCAAGGAAGACAGTCAAAGGAGTTGAGGAACTTAATGCTGGAAGGAAAGTATCCATTGCTTAGACACAGCTTCTCCACTCTGTTACCCAGGGCCGTTGAACACGGAGGCAGATGTTCTCAGGAATGTCTGTGGGGAAAGGTTCCCTGAGCATGTTAATATGAGTGATTTCCGCATGGACCGAATTGCCTCACAGCCAGCTCCTCTGCCTGAGAACCTAACACGGGAAATCCAGAAGATTCCATGGCACCCTTTGAAGAGGCAGAAAGGGGAGCCTCTCCTGCCACCTTGGTTTAATTAAGGGTGGCTGAGGAGGACTTTCTTTAAGAAAATGCCAGGCGTGTCTCAGGGATTTTTGAAGTAGGCAGCTCATTTGCAGCATTAGGAAGAGGGATTTCATTCCATTGAGTAAATAGGCAGGCAGATGAAGAGCAGGGGTGACTTTTAACTTCACATTAAGGAGATTATGGGAAGCAATATGGAAATGATCCCTGAGAGGCAGCAGTGAACTTGCTCTGAATGTCAGGGACTTCTGATTATATTTAAATCTTATTATTTGTCTCTATTCCTCCACCGGTGGCTTGTGTGGCCTCCATCCCCAGCTACTGCTCTTGATGGAATGATTTCATTTGCGTATGACCTGGTGCCTTGCAAGGCTGCTCTGGTGTGGGACTGGTACTGGTAGCCTTCTTCCTTGATCCTTTAACAAATGCTTTCAGAGCTGGAGAGACGACTCAGCCATTTAGAGTACTGGCTGCTTTTCTTGAAGTCCTGAGTTTTACTCCAAGTACACATATGTCAACTCATATCTTTCTGTAACTTCAGGTCCAGGGGATTGGAAGGCCTCTCCTGTCCTCCACAGTCATGAAAGTCTTACATCTTATACATGTAAGATAAAGTTAAAATAAAGAAATTCTTAAAAAAATAAAAAAAATTAATTAAAATATTTACCTTATGTTCTCCCTTCTGGCTCCTCCCTGAAACCCTCCCATGTGTCCCCCTATTCCCTTTCAAATTGATGGCTACTCTCACTTTGATTATTATTGCTATATACTGTGATTTTTGAATGAGAGTGGCCCCCATGGGCTCATGTGAATGTTTAGTTCCAAGGTGGTGGATTCTGGAGGATTAGGTATCACCTTATCAGAGGAGGTGTGGCCTTGTTGAAGAAGGTATGCCACTGAGGATGGGCTTTGAGGTTTCAAAGGCCTAGTTTGTCTGTCTGTCTGCCTGCCTGTCTGTCTGTCTGTCTGTCTCTCTGCTTGCTGCCCTCAGATCAGGGATGCAAAGCTCTTGGTACTGCTCCAGTACCATGCCTATCTGCTTTTAGCCTTGATAATCATGGACTAACTCTCTGAAACTATAAACAAGAAAATTAAATGCTTTCTGTTATAAGAATTGCTTTGGTCATGGTGTTTCATCACAGCAATTGTAACCCTAAGACACATATATAAACACATCTATATATAGATACAATGTACTGTGTCTGTTCAGTGTTGCTTGTGTGCATAGGATTTTAGGCTGACCACTTGGTACTGCTCCAGTTATTCTTTTCTAAGTTTAGTTGAAGAAGAATAATGTAGAGAAGGTATGTAAATCTGGGATCTACAGGTACTTTCTCATCATGATCTACTTTTCTCATCATGATCCTGCCCTAAATGGAGAGTGAGAGTGAATGGGTCTGTCCTGAAGATTCCTGTGGCTGTCCAATTGTGGCCTCTTCCAGGAGACACCCAAAGTCCATCTGTTGTGCCCAGATTGCATAAACCTCAAAGAGACCACCAGGAAACACACAACTCTGATGCAAGTCCATGAGCGTTTTTATTCAAGCTCAAGGTTGGGTCACAAACCTTCTGATGGAACAGGAACGAAAGTGACCCTTTTGGTCTAGGGGCTTAGGGTTTATATAGGAAATAAATATTGGAAGCCTTGGCATTACATGATTGGGTAAATGGGTAAAGAAAAGTAAACCTTCAAACTGATATTGTTTGATCAGACCACAGGGAGAGACCATACATCTAAAATGGGGCATCTTGTCCTGGGAATAATTCATGTTTTTTTTTTTTAAACTTACCCTATTATTGTGACCAGTTTTTCCTGTTGTTGAAAACTGGCCACAGCTGTTATGTCTATTTTTGAATGCTGGAAATGTTTGGTGGTCTCTTTCCCAGAGCCCAAGGGTAGGGACCATATTACTTCAAGGACAGCTTCTTTCTCCAAGGACAGCAGTTTAAAATGGAGTTTAGAAGACAAGATAGAATCTGTCCTGCTGCTTTTTGTCTCTTCATATTCATCAAAACAACTCATTCTAAACAAAGTACTATGAGGAATAGTCATTACATGTTGTGGATGGGCCTGGTGCTGTTCTTGTGAACCAATCCCCTAATGAGTAAAGGAGCCAATCACTGGGTGAGTAGGTGGGACTTCCATGCTGGACAGAGGAGAGAAGCAGCAGGAGAGAATGACTTCCTTTTGGAACTGGGACAGCAGAGGTGGAAGATGTAGCTGCTAGAGTTTCCCAGTATCATGCGTGACCACCACTGGAGGGATCAGATTTTAATAAGGCTTACAAGATTAGGTTTTAGTTGTTGCACCCAGAGATTGAGTTACCATTGTTTCTGAACTAAGTTTGTGTTGTGTCTGGGTTCAAGAGAGAAAGGTATGGCGGCAAAGCTTGGGTTTGCTAGATGTTCACCACAAAGGCAATGGGGGATTTGAAGCAAGGTGTTGGTGTGGTAGTGACCTGTCACTGGGAACCTAGCGAGCTGGGTGGAGATGTTTCAGGAACTCTGGGCCAGTGAATCTCCAGTGCAAGGCCAGCCAGATTGCAGGGACAGAGTTAGAGGCACAAGCATGGGAACATGCTGGTTCTGCCTTTTAAAATATTTCACTCAACAATTGTGGGGTAAGGAACTGAGGAAGCAAGTTATGCCAGGAAGTACTCTGGAAACAGGAAGCAGCTGTAGCCAGAGGGAAATGGAGAGAAGTTGGTGGTGTTAGTGCCCATGAGTGGGTGTGACTCATTGCTGAACCCTGAGTAGGAGGAAGCAGTTTCTCCCACAGCTGCTACCTAACACACAGGATGGGTAAGAAACACTCAGAGCCTTCCTTTCTGTCTTAGTTAGGGTTTTACTGCTGTGAACAGACACCATGACCAATGCAAGTTTTATAAAAGACAACATTTAATTGGGGCTGGCTTACAGGCTCAGAGGTTCAGTCCATTGTCATCAAGGCAGAAACATGGCAGCATCCAGGCAGGCTTGGTGCAGGAGGAGCTGAGAGTTCTACATCTTCATCTGAAGGCTGCTAGTAGAAGACTGACTTCCAGGCAACTAGGGTGAAGGTCTTAAGCCCACACCCACAGTGACACACCTACTCCAACAAGGCCACACCTCCTAATTGTGCCACTCCCTGGGAAAAGCATATACAAACCATAATATTCCACTCCCTGGCCCCCATAGGCTTGTTCAAACATGAGTCTATGGGGGCCATACTTAAACATAGCATAATGCAAAATGTATTTAGTCCAACTTCAAAAGTCCCTGTAGTCTATAGCAGTCTCAACGGTGTTAAAAGTCCAAATTTCAAGGTCTCTTGAGATTCATCCAATCACTTAATACCCCAAGCAAGACAGGAAACCAGCTGGGCAAAATCCAAACTGCATCTCCATGTCTGATGGCAAATCAGTCTTCAGATATCCAACTCCTTTTTCATCTTTGTTGGCTTCAACAAGGTTCTTTCTCCTGGGCTTGTTCCACTCCCTGTTAGCAGCTTTCCTTGACAGGCATCCTGTGGCTCTGACATCTTTGACATCTTGGGTACCCCAAGTCAATTTCAGCTTCACAGCTTCTTGTTCCAGCGTCTGAGATCCACACATGATCTTCTGTGTATCTCCAAAGAGCTGGTGTCACTTATCCAGCTCTGCCCTCTGTAGCACTCTAAGTTCAGATTGATCCACTCACTGCCCCTGCTGTTCTTGGTGGTCATCCCATGGTACTGGCATCTCCAATCTGTTAGGGTCTTCCACTGCAACTATGCTTCACCAAAGTCTCTCATAGGCTCTCTTCATGGTACCAAGCCTCAACTCCTTTGCATGACCCCTTCAGTCCTGGGCTGTCAATTACAGCTGAGGGTACATTTTCACCAATGGCCTTCCATGGCCTCTCACAGTACCAAGCCTCAGCTGTTCTTCATGATGCCTTCATGCCTTCAAAACCAGTACCACCTGGATGATTCTTACATGTTACCAAGTACAGCTAGCTGCAGCATGAGGAACACTTGGCTATCTCAGGAATACAGCTTCTTTGTGCTCTCAGAAAACACTTCCCAGATTTCACCTCAGTGATGCTGGTCTTAATCACCACTAATTTCTTAGCTCCAGCTAACCAGCATCAATTGTTTCAGTAGTCTCCTTCTCCTCTTGAATATAAAGCCAGAGACACATGGCTGAAGCTGCTGAGTTCTGCTGCTTGCAGGAGCTGGAACATTGGCCCCCTTATTCTAATACATTATCACCAGCTTCCTTTTTCCCAGCTCCTTCACTGCCTAAGTTGACTGTCCTGAATCTTGCTTCTTAGACTGACTTTGAACACACATTGGCCCCCTTATTCTAATACATTATCACCAGCTTCCTTTTTCCCAGCTCCTTCACTGCCTAAGTTGACTGTCCTGAATCTTGCTTCTTAGACTGACTTTGAACTCAAGAGATCTGCATGCCTGTCCCCTAAGCACTGGGATTAAAGGTGTGGTCCACCAAGCCTGGATTAAAGTTTTTCTTCACCTAGAATTTGCTCTGTTCTAGGCTGGCCTTGAACTTGAGATCTACTTATCTTAGCCTTCTGGGATTAAAGGCTTTTACTACCATACCTGGACCTAAAGTTAACTGCGTGAATCTTGCCCCCAAGGTCACCACTCCTTTAATTCAGTTTAATTTCCTTGAATTCAGCTCCATTTCACTTCCTGGAGTCCCTTTAATACTCAAACTATATATTTTGTACTTTTCCTTTCTCAGCTTGCTATGTTGGTTCAAAATTCTCTTTATCAGACTTAACCAGAGAACAAAGTCTTTGTTGGGCTTTTTTGAGACTTCCTTTGCAGATGCAATTAATATAAATCTCTTTACCTTAGTCCTAGGCAGTCTCTTCAGACAATGGCAAAAAGCAGCCATGTTCTTTACCAAAACATCAGAAAAACAGTCTCTCAGCCACATATTAAAGTTCTCCACTGAAACCTCTTGGGCCGTCAGGCCTACACAGTTCAAATGACCCTCAGCACCACTGTCTTCCATATTCCTACTAGTCTGGCCCATTAAGCCCCACTTAAAGAATTCCATGGCTTTCCAAATCCAAAGTCCCAAAATCCACATTCTTCTGAACAAAAGCATGGTCAGGCCTATCACAGCAATACCCCAGTCCCTGGTACCAACTTCTGTCTTAGGGTTTTACTGCTGTGAACAGACACCATGACCAATGCAAGTTTTATAAAAGACAACATTTAATTGGGGCTGGCTTACAGGCTCAGAGGTTCAGTCCATTGTCATCAAGGCAGAAACATGGCAGCATCCAGGCAGGCTTGGTGCAGGAGGAGCTGGGAGTTCTCTCTCTTCATCTGAAGGCGGCTAGTGGAAGACTGACTTCCAGGCAACTAGGGTGAAGGTCTTAAGCCCACACCCACAGTGACACACCTACTCCAACAAGGCCACACCTCCTAATAGTGCCACTCCCTGGGAAAAGCATATACAAACCATAACACTTTCCTTTGCTTTTTTTTTCTTTCTTTCTTTCTTTCTTTCTTTCTTTCTTTCTCTCTTTCTTTCTTTCTTTCTTTCTTTCTTTGTTTCTTTCTTTGTTTCTTCCTTCCTTCCTTCCTTCCTTCCTTCCTTTCTTTCTTTCTTTCTTTCTTTCTTCCTTTCTCTCTCTCCTCTCTCCCTCCCTCCCTCCTTCCCTCCCTCCCCTCCTTCCTTTTGTTGATCACATACTCTCTGTCTGCTCTCAGAGAGGAGAGAGAGAGAGAGAGAGAGAGAGAGAGAGAGAGAGAGAGAGGGAGAGGGAGAGGGAGAGGGAGAGGGAGAGGGAGAGGGAGAGGGAGAGGGAGAGGGAGAGGGAGAGGGAGAGGGAGAGAAGGCCCCCTTTTATTTTTCTTTTCAATAATGAAACAATTAGGTACAGGAAAGCATGTGGTACACGGGTATTACATAATCAATTTCCGAGAACTTTCAAGATTACATTGCAATGTTCCTCAAGTCTTCTACCCACATTCTCTTTCCATGTCTGGGGAACAAAGGTCCCACCAACCTGATATCAGTTCTGCATCTATAAACATTATACAAGGTCTCTCTGAACCTTATGCTGATTTCATAGTGAGGCCTGAAAATGCTATTGAGAAATAAGTAAAATGGGATCAAATTCAAGATTTATTATTAAAACAGTTGGATTTATTTATTTATTTACATCCCAGCCATCACCCTCCCTCCCAGTTCCTTCTCCCAAAGTTCCTCATCCCATTCCCCCCAACCCCATGCCTCCATTACCATGTAGTCTTTATCACACTTTCTCTGTAGTACAGTTTAAGGTCAGGGATGACTATTCCCCCAGAAGATCTTCGATCATTGAGAGCTGTTTTGGTTATCCTGGAGTTTTTGTTTTTCCATATGACATTGAGAATCACTTTTCATTTTCTTTTCAGTGCTTCTTTAGGCCAAATCTGGCTAGAAGGTAACAGACAGGAAGCACAGAAACAACCTGCAGGGGATGGTCTGTTTGGAAAGACTTCACCAGCAAAGAAGTCTAATATATAGTACCAGCATAGGTGTCACCCATTGGTACTGTGTCCATTAGGAGCTTATGTGTTGCCAGACTTCTGGTTCATACACACACTGGCTGTTGTACGTTTGTGAATCCTCTGCCAGTATTGGTTGCTTGTTTAGGGAAGTTGGAGAGCCTGTCATTTCTCTCTGCCGCCTCTCACGACCTTCACATTCTAGCTCATGTTTATTTCTCTCTTCCACACTGCCTCCACATCTTCCTGCTAATTTTGGCCAGACATTTTCTGCTCACTAGTTCAGATCTGATCTGCCAGTAGGCAGACAGTTCAATTTCATCTCAACTAATTTGGCCCTGATTTCTCCTTGCTTCCTTATCCCCTCCTTGGTCATTAGGAATCATCTTCTTTGATAAGGTAATTGAGATGCTGGGCATAATTTATCAGCTAACATGGCTGTATTAATGAAGATACAGTGGTAAGGCTATGATTCTAGTTTCTACCAAATCCAAACTCATCCACTGCATTGACTCTGAATGGCAGTAAACTATCATTCATTAAACTCACCAAGCTTATATTATTCTCTGTAGAGACAGCTGGAAAATTATCCTTGGGTGCCACAACACTAATTTTAATTTTAAAGAAATGAGCCATGAACTGCTGAAAATAATAATTCTCAATGATGACACCTGAGAGACTGTTGTGGGTATCAACCAATATATTAATTTTATCTCTAGCTTTCAAGCTGCAGAAATACTCTTGCTAATTATACAAAAAATGTGTTCAAGCATGGTCTATTCAGTTATAAATGCAATTTTTTTTGAAAAAAACAAATGCCTCTCTACATTTCTTAGCAGATTGCTGATGGTCTCTTACTCATCCTTTCTACTTAAGGAGTTAGCCAGCCATTTGTCTGTCTTGCTGGTATGTACCACAGTGGAAATTATAATTTTCTTATCTGCAAAGCATATTTAAAAATATATCCTTACGTGGAAAACTTTCTTTCTGCTACTAATGATTTGGTTACTGGTGTTGAGACTTAAAAATGTTCATTTTCTGATCACTCAAAATATTCACCAACACTTTATGATAGAATAATCTCCATGGTTCAGTTCCTGGAACAGTTTGAAATATGGGAGTTAAAAAAAAGGTAGATCAGCTCATCATGGCCACCATAAGCCTTTTCAGGGGCGGGAGGGGGAGCCATCTTTGTTTTCTAGCTCACTTCACATCTTAGAAGCTGTTCAGATAGCCTCATGGTGATAAACCCACTCCAGGGTCCCACGGCTCCCTGTTCAGTTGTTCCATAAATGACATGATGAATCATATTAGGGAGTCTGTGCAGAGTTGAAACAGTGGGAGGCTGACTCCACATGGCTGCAGTTTTAGTGTATGCCACAGAGCTGCTTGAGAGCTGGGGAGCTCAAAAAGCCTCCGAATAAACTAAGTCCTTAATGCTGAAAGAGAAGATACTGCTGTTGTTTATTCTCTTAATTATTTAAATTTCCTTTTTTTTCCATCTTGGAATCCCGCCCAGGAGGATCTGGTCAGGTTTGGTAGGCAGAGTTCCTTTGAAATCATCACGCTGTCCACCTGTCCTAGGCCTCAGTCTCTGAGGGGGTTGCACCTCTTTCTTTGAGAAGATGGCGCTTCACACAGAAAATTAGATTTGCTTCAGAAACTATGACTGCATCTATAGAGAACCCCAAGTTAGCTCCTTTGATTGCCCCTTAGCTCTATAAACATTCTAAAAGTATCACTAGTTACCTTCTCATATCAGAAGACCAAAATCTGACCCAGTGCCTAAGATCCCCAGTTATAAACACTTGCCCCAATAGTTTCTGTATCATTGAAAAATTTTAAAAAGAAATCAGACAGAAAAAGACAATACATTATCCTTAAAATGTTAACTTAGTTCAAATATCTCCTGATCTGCCTTTCTTGGTGTCTGTAGGTCAGAAAGGAGGACATGAAGACCCACTATGATTACTGTCTCCTGGAACACTCCACACAGATGTAAGTGTAGAGAGCAGACTCTCAGAATTCGATGATTAACACGTGGGATCTCATTTTGTGACAATGATTCAGCTTATTGGGGGGGAGTTCTCTTATTTTAGGAAGTCTGTATTAGTTAACCTGGCGTATAAGAAAAGATATAACAAAAGTTAGCTTTGGGAATAATGAGGCTGTTACTGATCCTGTATCTGAAAAGCCAGTGAGGTCTCTAGCTCTGTGATTTACAATTCTGTTTTTAGGATTACCACACAATTCTAGTTACAATTCCTTCATATGATGGCTCCCAGCCTCTGTCACTGAATAGTCCCAAGCCTATCAAGTCTTTACTTCCAAAGATTCAGTTTCAATTGATGTTAGAGGAGGTTCAAGAGATGGTAATCATTAGGAGATCCTTAGAGGATTCTAATGTACATTCAGGGCTTGGAACCATGTCTCTGATAGAGAGACCCAGTGTATTAGTTACTTTTTTCTACTGCTATGGTAATACACCTGTGTAGTGGGAGTCTAGTAGAACCACTATATCTAGGGTAAATATTAGAATGAAAGAGCTGTTTTTCACTGTATCTAGGTTAAATATCAGAATGAATAGTTGCTTTCTAGAAGTACATTGACCTTGAAGAAATCATTGTAGAAAACAGTGATTGTTTTCTAATATCTGTAGAGTTGTTTTTCTGAAGGAGCTTCATAGCCTTTGGATGATTTTGGTCCCAAGACAGTCCTGGACACTTGGAATGTCTTGCATCATTGGGCACTGCAAACAGTGCACAGTAAGGACTGACACTGCAGGGGTTGATGTTTTCCTTTAGGAAACATAGAGATTATATTAGGGGCTTTGGAATGAGGAACATGTTTTACCAAGAAAGTAACTTTTGTGTAATAATCAATTAACGTGCTATGCAGCTATTTGAGGTTTAGTTCATTGAGACTGGACCTCCGGGCTGCCTCAGAGCCCGATTATGTTCTGGAGTGATCCTCTTTCTTGAGTTGTTCCTCATAATGCAGAACATCGACATACCTAAAAAGAAGACACTCAAGGGAGGAAGGGTTGATTTGGCTTATAGTTTGATGGTATGTAGTCCATCTTGGTGGGACGGATGGCATAAGAGCAGGAACAAGACGACTGGCTGGTTACGATGTTTCCACAGTCAGGAAGCAGAAAATGGACCCCAGGACCTGTCTATGGTGAGCTACTCCCTCCGGCAAAGACCCACCTCCTAAAGGTCCCATAACCTTCTCAAACAGTTGTGCCCCAAATGTTCAAACACACAAACAGCTGGAAAAGGCATTTCAGACTCAAATCCTAAGACTGGAAACAATCTTTTTGGGGTCTAAGTTGTGTTGATGACAGGGGTTTATAAATGATGATCTTAGTTCTATCAGGCTGCTGTAACAGCGCTTCATAGACTGGGTGGATTGGAAGCTAGAGAAATGTCTTTCAAATTTCTAGAGGGTAGAAAAGCTAAGATCAAAATTCTGAAGGTTTGGTTTCTGGTCTCTTTTCTTGCTGTGGTTTTCCTGTCAGCAGGAGTAAGGGGGTTCTGTGAGGACTTTTTCACAGAGTCACTAATCAAACACATGAGGATTCTACCTAATAACCTTCTCAAGTCTCTGTCTCCATATAGTCAGGGTATATTAGAAATAACATTAACAACATGGTTGTAAAGTCATTGTGGTCATTAATAATCCATGTAATCCAACTATTATTACCAGGGCAACTGTTGGTGTAGTCATCAGGTGTTTCTGTAAAGGACCACAGGGTCTCTATGACATCAACTCAACTGTGCCGTGACAATGTGGATGCAGCCCATCATAAAAATGCATGTGGCTATATCATAGAGAAACTTTTATGGAAGCAAGTAGTATGTTGGATATGAGCCACGATTATAGTTTGTCAGCTTCTGGCTTAAAGCAACAGGACCTACAAGGGTGAATTAATAGAACTGTAGAGGGAGGCATTCCTTGAAAGTGGTCGCTTATTGAAAACTGTAAAGGTACTTCTATTATTTTCAGAGTTAATGAAATTCTGGGAAGAGAAGGGATGTGCTTGGGTTCTAGCCTTGGCAGGATGTTAGGTCATAAAAATCAGTTCTAGGCATTATGAAAAGTCACTTGCTGCTTATTCTATGTTTGCCTTGGAGCTGCGTTCCCACTATGAAGGATCTTTCTCTCTTGATATGCGTCTTATACCAAATGTAAGTTCTAGTGCCCGTGGTGTAACTAGGATTCCTGGAAAAGGTAGTTGAAGTGTGCAAGTTTTCTTGTGGGAAATCATTTTATAAGGATAAGTATTCTTTCTTTGAAGCACTTGTTTAACTCTGTTGAAGCCACTCAGGGGCCATGCCTGGAAAGGAGCTCTTTAAGGACCTCCCGGCATGTAGTTATAGTTTCATTTTTCAGTGCACTGGAGGAAGATTGTGAAAGTCTACTCTGCATTTAGAGGGGAAAAATGTGACACCTTGCTGTCCCGTTTGTCAGGAGCTTGGCACTTTGTGGGCAGCAAGGAGACTCGTAAAGAAGACAAATAAAACCTCTGGGAACAAGAGCGACTCCCTCCCTAAGACATTCTTGCCCAGTGTTTTCTCTTGCTTCCAGAGGTGTAAAATCAGGACTGTTCTCTGAAAAACAAGGAAAGCCAAACTGAAATATTAAGAAAAAGTGGTTGGAGGAGAGAGAGAAAAAAGTAGATGGAGAAAGAGGTGCTGAGAGATAAGAACTGATGACAGAAAGGCCAGGTGAAGCAGAAAGAAGCCATAACAGGATTCTTCATTGCTCAGTCCCTCTCCCTCTGTGGGTAGAGGGAGGAAGAGGAAGACGCAAAGGTTTAGAGAAAAGTTACTCTGGCAGTAAAGACGATGAAAGAAGATGCTGGTCATCTTTGGGAGTTGGGAGAACATCAATCACTGTGTTATTCTGAACTAATTTTCATCATTTAAAGTCCCATAACAAGTTGTTTTGATATCTGGTATCTAAGAGGGAGATGCAAAGACTGAAAAAGGCCACAGGACCACATCTCTGAGGTGCCAGGCCCTCGATCATCCTGCTTTAAAAGCTAACTCATTGGTAGAGCCATGCTCCCTTGCTCCCGAGTCCTTAACGCTCATAAAGTAATATTTACTTGCTATTCTTAGAAAAATTTTCTCTGTGGTGTTTAGGTAGCATTTCTTAATGTTTCTTAGGGTTAAAGTTCAAAATCTTCACACATGTGGACTACTTATAAAGAATGGACTCTGAACAAAAAACCTTGATTAAAAAATTGTGTGGTCTATTTTGTTTGGCTCCAATTTTCTTTCTCTACCTGTGCTTATACATTTAGAAGAAAATCCTGCTCTGTTTTGCTTAGCCAACAGAAAGTTATTAAGTATTTTGCCCTCTCCCAGATCTTAAGGTTTATGGAGCCAGCATTTTGACTTAGGTGTATAGAAAGTGCAGGTGACACTGAGATAGGAAGATAATTCTGTGGCGCTGCAAGTAAAAGAAACTGAGATGAGAAAAGCATTGTGTTGTGTTTTAAGGCACATTTTTGGAATTTTCCAGACCTTTGACAGAAAAAAATTTAAAATAACAGTTTTAAAAGGTAGAGATTTTTCTTTACTCATAGAGAGTGCATAAGTCATGATAGTGGCAAAGGTTTACAGGCCATAGGGCTTAAAAGACATTCATCTAAATCTAAAAGACGGTAGCCTCCAGCCAATAAAGGATTTCAATAAATATTGACTGCAGTATTTCCTGCAGCTACAGACTTGATTTCTGCTACAGCCATGTTGCACATTTGATTCTAAATGGGGGTTGAAGTGTGCCTTTCAGAGTGAAATGAATTATTCAAGAGGCACAGAACAACTCACTTAGCCTGCTACAGTCCCCGTTGTCTGTGCCTTGGGCTGTGTCATGGTTATTTCTATAAGGTGGCAGGAGTTTAAAGAGCATAAGCGTTGCCATGACACTGCTTATGGACATGCACCAAACTCAGATGCTTGTTTGGGGCTCCAGCGACTGTTTATGGTTGAAACCCGCTGCCACACTCTGAGCATCAGACACCGTCAAAGAGGAGCAAGGAAGGCTGAGACCAGCATTGTTGTAGTTGGAGAAGTGGCACAAAGGCTCTTAGAAATAAGAAAATGAAAGTAGGTTTGAATCTTCTTTTCTATGGTGTCTCAGAATATTTCAAATTTCCGCTGTGAGCTCTGTCGCCTCATTAGGCTGCTGCAAACTATCCATTCAGGGTATTCACGCCATCAATGATGAAATGAAGATCAGATCCTCTTCCTCCTGCTTTCTGCTATCAGTGTGGACCCTTGAAGAGATGTCTATCTCCTCCTGGAAATGAAATGAACACTGCCTGCTTAATAATTAACCTCTTGGGTGTCATGGAAAATGCATGAGAATTAACTCATTGGTGCCAGGAACCATTTGCCCAAATGGATATCTCAAACCAAGCAGTTACTTTTCCCAGGTTCTGAATCAACAAGAAATTATAAATGTGAACCTGGTTGCAAGAAAAAAAAAGATGTTGGCAAACCAAATCAAATTCTCTCAAGCTTTGGAATGATCTACATAGCAAGCATTTGTGCCTTGCCTTCTGAAGGATATTTGTGCTAAGTGACATTCATGATGATGGATAAAGATCCTTATCACGTACTCATACCATTATTTGGAGACATATTTCATTACTTTGCATAGTTTAATTTCTTAAGGAAATTATTCAAGCAGAAGATAGTATTTTATGCTTGATTAAAAGTTGTAGATATTTATTTATAATGGGAAGAGTTTCTATCTTTAACTCTTTTGTGTTCTAACGTTATTTCAAACATGTGCTTATAAATAAAATACTTGTGTATGGAATCTAATGTTTTCTTATGTCTTTAGTCACTATAAAAATAATGCTGGGGCCCTCTGCTGTATTACCCACACACTCTCACACAACTGCTCATACTGTTGTCTAGAAAATGGTCTGTTTAAGGTTCTTGGAAATTCCTTTTTGATGCCATGTTTGGTATTGCCCATTAGCAATAACAGGCTCACTTCAGGTATAATTCTAGGTGCCTTTGGTCACCAAGTTACCCACCACTACCCTGTTTCTGAGATGTTCCTAATTTCCAATGGCATGAGTGATATATCTGCACTTAAGCACAAGACGCTTTTTCTCAGACACTTATTTTAGTTCAGCCACTAAATAGTCTCAACCTTCTTGAACCTGGTCTTTTGATCCCTTTGAAACAGCAGGTGTAATGATCACAAATATATATAGTAGAAAGAGATAGAAATGTCACTGAGTATGAATGTGGCTCCCAGGCTCCTACCTCTTGTTTGGCATAAAAGGACTTGAGTACTCTGGAAAAAATCTGAACGATGTCATATCTGATGTCCTGATCCTCAAGGTGATGTTTGAAGTAAAGATGAATAGAGATTCATGTGACTTTGATTTTTTGGTTATTCTCTTCAAGTAGTAAAATTACATAGCAAGAAATATAAACCTGCCTAGAATATGGCATTGGCCAAGAGATTAGTTATTGTTAAAATTAGTCAAATACATCATTTTCCTTCCTCTATCCCAGGAGATACCTTTAGCCCACACTCCATTCTCATCTGATAGTACTCACTTGCTATCTGGACTAAGTTTTTCTGCTTCAAATTGAAGAACTCTTGTTAAAATTCTAATGATTTCTAGACTTATAAGTTGTTCTTAGTCCCTTAAGGGCCAGTGAGTCTATGAGTTAATTTTCTTTGCCTCTCTGTAAAGTGGGGGAGGGAAGCACAGGAAATAACCTTATAGAAAATTGAGTAACAGTGTGTACATTTGCTTAAAGTTAGAAGAACATCTTTACTTTTGAAGACTGAATCAAAATCTTTCTTCTCTGAGGTCATTCCTGGCACTATCTTGCTAATTAGAAAAAAGTGGGCTTTCTCATTACTATCATTTAGATGAATCAGCAGGCTAAGGCAAAAAGATCTTTACCAATAACACATCTGATAAGAAGGCTAATATCTAAAATATATGAAGAACAAAAAATAAAGAAACAAACCAAACCAAAATACTCTAGATATCAAGAAAACAAATCACCCAATTAAAAAACAGAATACAGAACTAAACAGAATTCTCAAAGAATGAAATACAGATGATTGAGAAACACTTAAATGTTCAATGTCTTCCTCATTAGTGAAATACAAATCAAAACTACTTTGAAATTTCAACTTACAATAGTCAGAATGGCCAAGTAAATTAAACAAATGACAGCTAGTGCTGACAAGGATGTGAGGCAAGGGGAACACTCATCCATTGTTGGTAGGAATGCAAATTTGTATCCCCACTATAGAAATCAGTATGGAGATCCTCAGGAAGCTGGGAATAAATCTACCTCAAGATCCTACTAGTACACTCTTGGCTATATCCCAAAAGACTCTACATCTTACCACAGGGACACTTGTTCATTCATCTCCATTGCTGCTGTATTCATAAGAACCAGAAATTGGAAACCGCTTAGATGCCCATCTGTAGATGAATGGATAATGAAAACATGGTACATTTACGCAGTAGAATATTATTCAGCTGTTAAAAATGATGAAATTTGCTATCAATAGATGGCAGCTAGAAAAAATATTCTCAGAAGATGGAAAAATATTTCTTGCTCCTGGATTGGCAGGATCAATATAGTAAAAAATGGCCATCTTGCCAAAAGCAATCTACAAATTCAATGCAATCCCCATCAAAATCTCAAATCAATTCTTCATAGATCTAGAAAGAGCAATTCTCAAATTCATCTGGAGCAATAAAAACCCCAGGATAGCTAAAACTATTCTCAACAATAAAAGGTCTTCTGGGGGAATCAATATCCCTGACCTCAAGCAGTACTACAGAGCAATTGTGTTAAAAACTGCATGGTATTGGTATAGCAACAGGCAAGTAGATCAATGGAATAGGATTGAAGACCCAGAAATGAACCCACAGACTTATGGTCACTTGATCTTTGATAAAGGAGCCACAACCATCCAGTGGAAAAAAGATAGCCTTTTCAACAAATGGTGCTGGTTCAACTGGAGGTCAACATGCAGTAGAATGCAAATGGACCCACTCTTATCTCCTTGTACTAAGATCAACTCCAAGTGGATCAAGGACCTCCACATAAAGCCAGATACACTGAAACTATTAGAAAAGAAACTTGGGAAGACCCTGGAGGACATGGGCACAGTGGGAAAGTTCCTGAACAGAACACCAATAGCTTATGCTCTAAGATCAAGAATTGACAAATGGGACCTCATAAAATTACAAAGTTTCTGTAAGGCAAAGGACACTGTCAGAAGGACAAAACGGCAACCAACAAAGTGGGAAAAGATCTTCACCAACCCCACATCTGACAGAGGGCTAATATCCAATATATACAAAGAACTCAAGAAGTTAGACCCCAAAGAACCAAATAACCCTATCAAAAAATGGGGTATAGAGCTAAACAAATAATTTTCACCAGCCGAAATTCGGATGGCCGAGAAACACCTTAAGAGATGTTCAACATCATTAGTCATCAGGGAAATGCAAATCAAAACAACCCTGAGATTCCACCTCACACCAGTCAGAATGGCTAAGATTAAGAATTCAAGAGACAACAGGTGCTGGCGAGGACGTGGAGAAAGAGCAACACTCCTCCATTGCTGGTAGGATTGCAAAATGGTAAAACCGCTCTGGAAATCAGTTTGGCGGTTCCTCAGAAAATTGGGCATGTCACTTCCAGAGGACCCTGGCATACTGCTCCTGGGCATATACTCAGAGGATTCCCCTGCATACAATAAAGACACATGCTCCCCAATGTTCATAGAATCCTTGTTTATAATAGCCAGAAGTTGGAAGGAGCCCAGATATCCCTCAAAGGAGGAATGGATACAGAAAATATGGTATATTTATACAATGGAATACTACTCAGCAATTAAAAATAATGAATTCATGCAATTTTTAGGCAAATGGTTAGATCTGGAAAATATCCTAAGCGAGCTAACCCAATCACAAAAGAATACACATGAAATGCAATCACTTATAAGTGGATATTAATGTGCCCAGAAGCCCTAAATTCTCAAGGCACAATTAGCAAGTCAAATGATTCCCAAGAAGGGGAAAGGAGGGGACCCTGGGCCTGAAAAGATTGGATTCAGTTTTGTAGATCCAGAACAGAGAAATGGTGTGGGGGGGGTGATTGGGGAATAGTTGGGGGGGAGAGGACTTATGGGATGTATGGTGGGGGGGTACTGGGAAAGGGGAAAGCCTTTGGAATGTAAACAAAGAATATAGAAAATAATAAAAAAGAAAAGAAATTAACCTAAAAAAAAAGAAAAAATATTCTGAATGAAGTAACTCAGACTCTAAGAGAAATATAGTATATATTCTGTACATGTGAATGCTAGCTTTTAAGCTTTCCATTGGCATACTATTATCTGTATAACCACAGAGGTTAGGTAGAGAGTAAGGGACTAGGAGGTGTCATGTGGCAAAGGCTCCAAGGACCATTCAACAAACCAGAGTCTGAGCTTGAGAGTCTTTATTAAGTCTGCCAGCAACAGCCTGGTGAATGTTTCACAGAGCAGCTCTTACTGCTTTGTTCAGGGAGCTTTTAAACATTAAAAAAACAAAACAAACAACAACAACAACAAAAAAAACGTGTCCTGGTTGTAAGTCTGGAGGGCTGGGAGAGGGAGGAGTTGGAGGAGGCACAGAACAAGTAAGCAGTTTAAACAAAACGTAGCAATTACTTGGGGCATCTTGACCTTAAACTTTCAGAACAGGGTTGGGTAATTTTCTAAGGGACTTTCCCATGGAGGAGTAAATGGAAGGTCGGTTCTGAGTCAGACCTTAGATGTCTAAGATGGAGAATCCTTGGCCCAGTCACAGGAGGGAAGGGAAGATGTCCTAAGGAAGAAGAAATAGAACATATAGTTATGGAGAGACAAGTGGGAGGCTGGAAGCAGGGGATTGCATGGAGAGACAGAGGAAGAAGGGGGTAAGGGAGAGAATACAGAGAGGCACGACTAACTCCAAGTGCCATCTAAGGAGTCTTATGGAAACCTGCAACAGTAGAAGCTTTGTAAAATATATACATATATGAAAGATATCTAAATGGAGTCACCAAATAACCAGGGAGAAAAATCCCCAACTGTCATCACCAATTGAAACCTCCTGTGCCAGAGATGGGATACATCTGATTGAGTTGTTGGCTAAAGGGGTCCCATGAAAACCTAACAGCTCTGACTATTGTCAAGGTTACTCTCTGCAAACTGATGGTAAGACCCTATTGCTGAAGGCTGTACTTACATAACTCATTGAGAACCTCCTGTCTTCATCCTCTTAGCACTGGCATAACAGACATATGGCACAAACCCTCTCTTTTAGAAGACCTGAATACAGCCAAGCATGTTACACAGTAAAACATCTTGTTAGCCTGTAGAAGTTTGGATAAAAATGTTCCCCATAGGCTCATGTGTTTGAATGCCTATTTAGCAGAGAGTGGCACAATTTAAGAAGGATTAGGAGGTGTGGCCTTGTTGGAGTAGGTGTGGCCTTGTTGGAGTAGGTGTGGCCTTGTTGGAGTAGGTGTGGCCTTGTTGAAGTAGGTGTGGCCTTGTGAGAGGAAGTGTGCCACTGAGAGTGGGCTTTGAGGTTTCAAAAGCTCATGCCTGCCTGGCCCAGTCTCCCCCTATCTCTCAGCATATGGATCAGGATATATCTCTTTGTTACTGCTCCAGCACCAGACCTACCTGCCACCATACTTCCTGACATGAAGATAAAGAGCTAATCATCTGAAACTGTAAGCAAGCCTCCAAATAAATGGTTTCCTTTACAAGAGTTGCCTTGGTGATGGTGTCTCTTCATAGCAATAGAGCAGTGACTAAGGCATGACCTGTAAAATATTTTCAAGATAATCTCATGTCAATGTTTTTTTCTTTTTCACCCTGGAAGTTCTGGGTATTGAATTATGGCCTCATGTATGATAAGTTATCACTCTACCATGGAAGCTCTTGAATTGGAGTTATCAATAGTCATGACCCCCCATGTGGATGCTAGGAATAAAACCCTGGTTCTCTTCAAGGGCAACAAGTGTTCTTAATAGCTGAGCTCTTTCCGGGCCCCCAAGTAATGCTTTAAACTCAAGTTTATTTTTAGGATTAGATTTCAATGGTTATCATAGTTGAAGAACATTTATCAGAAAACATGTAGGAGGAGTACATCGGATTTCATTCAATTATGGAAGTCACATTGTGATCTAAGACTCATCTCTTCCAGTAGTTTTTATTAAAATGTGTCCCACGGATTTCCTTCTTCTGAGATCCTAATCAGATATTCTTATAAAACTAATTTGAAGAGAATGCATTTTAATGTTTTTAACAAAGACATTGAAAACTCCCCCAAACTCTTCATTTGCAAGGTTTAAAAATAATATTCAGCTAGGTATGTTTCCATCGATATCTTTACAGTGTTTTCTTCAACACAATCATATGATGATGGAAATATTTCCAAACATTTTCACAGTGCTCATTCCATAGCACCGGTTTCTGTTGAAGAGACATTGCTTTCTTGTTTATTGTCAGAACATCTGATTTACCTTGAACAGACTGATCAAATGTGGCGCTAATGGAGCTGCTTTGAAGTGTCCTTGACAGATTTTTGTTGCCTTCTCATTATCCCCCCTCCTTCACTCCCATTTGCATTTATTAGCACATTAGCTTTTTTCCCCCCAGAAATATCTTAAAGCCAGTGCAGCATGTGGTTAGGGTTAGCTTAATTAAAACTATGTGATGCGACCTATGAGGCCACACAGACTATGACATTGGGTAAAGTGCTGAAGACCAAATGATTGCGGGCAGGGCTGTCGCCTCCCAGCTTCCACTGAAGGATAAAAGCAGATCATTGACGCCCTGCCTGTCAATCAGACATATGCTCCGGGTTAAAGTGCCAGAGCTGGTCCATGTGATATTTACTGATATTCACATATCAGTAAAATGTGAGTTCTCTCTCTTTTCATATATTGAAATATAAAGAAGGGCAGTCAATGGGTGAAAGTGCTGTGGCCAAATCCGACACCCCGAGTTTGATGTCCTTAGAAGCCACTTGGTGGATGGAGAGAACCAATTCCAGCAAGTTGTCCTTTGACCTCCACAAAGAAACTATGCATATGTTCAGCCCCAGAACTATGTGAATGTAATAATAAAAATATCTTAAGATATAAACATAAATGTCTTGATTTGTCTTTTATTTTAAACAGTTGAAAGGGTATACAATTGAAATGGTAGTGGAAGACTACTATATTATGGGAGACCACTATATATATGGTATTTTCTTTCTTTCTTTTTAAAATGTAAATTTATTTTTAAAATTAATTCTAATTTATGTATATAAGTGTTATGTCTGAATGCATATTATATGCATCATGCCCACCACATGGTACCTGAGGAAGTCATAAGTGGGTGTTAGGCCCCCTGGAACTTGAGTTATGAATGGTTGTGAGATGTCACATGGATGCTGGGAATTATACCCAGATCCTTTTGCAGAATAGCCGATATTCTTAACTACTAAGCCATCTCCCTAGTTCAGAAACTGGTATTTTCAATTGAGGATATGAAAACTCGTATGAATCACCAAGGATTAGGTTACCTTATTCTTTCATCATTTATAAGGATCCATCACCAAATAATCAACCAAAAGAAAAAACAGTAATGGTTTTGAGGACAAAGATAATTACAGCACAGTAGTGAGTCAGAGCAAACTTAATTAAACCTCCTTTGACTGTTCATTGCTTACCTTCAAACATAGATATGTGTCTGCAGCTGGTTGAGAAGTGCACTACAACCTTGCTGTCTGGTTGCTGGGAACACTGGGGATGGCTTTCAGTCAGGTGTCTTCCTTTTAAAAAGTCTGTTTTCTAGCAAGGTGCTGCACTGACCAGATTGGATATGTATTGCCTGGGAGAAGTAAATACAGTCATCTTTTCTCTCTTAAAACACACACACACACACACACACACACACACACACACACACACTCGGTCAAGATTATAAACTAAAATGTGTGTGTAGAGGTCAGATGTTAACACTGAGTGTCTTCTCCAATCAATGTTTACTCCCCCTCATTCTCTCTCTCTCCCTCCCTCCGTCCCTCCCTCCCTCTGTGTGTTATGGATGTGGGTGCATGTGCATGACGTAGTGTCTGCCTCAGTCCCTCTCCACCTTACTTTCAGAGGCAGTGTGTGTCTCTCACTGAACTTGTAATCCACTGTTTGGTCTGGGCTTGCTAGGCAGCCCCGAGGCTCCGCCCGTCTCCATCCACTAGCACCTGGGATGTGCAGATGTGCACTGCCACCCCAGCTTTTATATGGCCGCTGGAGATCGGAACTCAGGGCTCCATGCTTCCTCAACAGGAGCTCTTCTTGTTGTCTCTCCGGCTTATATTTGAAATGGGGTCTTTTGCTGATTTGGGTAGACTGGCTCACCAGCCACCCCCAGAGACCCCCTTGTCTCTTGCCTCCTCAGGGTGAGGGTTATAGTCAAGTGCCATCGTGCCTAGAGTTCTTATCTAGGTGTCAGGGGTTCTGAACTCAGGTTCTTAAGACTGCATCGTAGACATTTTACTAGGATATCTTAAGCTCTCTTACTTTAGTACCAAATTATTAATATAATTATAATCTCAGGGAAGAAGATAGTTGAAGCCTAATCGACTACAGGTTTGGATTTAATGGATTATTTTGGTGGCATCAGATTTTCTAGTGCCCTTGTTCTTGAGGAAACAAAGATTTTTTGTTTTTGGTTTACTTGTTATCTTAATGGTGTGGTGACGCCTTACAGTTTAAAATGTTCATGGCAGCTACAGAGCAAACATCATTTTCTCACTTTTTTCCCTCCCATTTCCCCCTTCTCAAAAAAAAAAAAAAATCCTGGCAGAAGAGTAAACTGTTACTGCGTAGAGGAATTGCAAACAGTGTGCATCTACAGTGTTGACGGGCATTGCCACAGCTGAGCGCTGCTGGCAACCGAGTGACAAGACAAGAAGGGGCAGTCGGAGAGCAAGAGCTGCCTTTTACGAGCATGAAGATGTGTACAGTGAGACACTGGTCCAGGACGTTTCCTTCCTTTCCCGTCCTCCTTTGCTCTTCGCTACCCCCTAAATCCCCTGTATAATTTCCATGAAACAGGAACATTTTTACAAAATTATATAGGGTGAAAAAGGAGAAAATATAATATGAGAATTACATTGATTCCTTAATTGTGGGAATTAAGAACTCAAGAGACTTCGGAGCCTCTATGGAAGAGGTATTCCACGAGAGGACAGACCAGTGTTGGGCGCTGGGGCTAAGGCTTTGGTGGGCGGTCATGTATAACAGGACTAGAGGCTCGATGTGGCTGCCCACGTGTGAGCAGTCAGCTAGGGTCTCAGACCAAGGAAAAGTATTTCCTTGAACAGAGTGTGACTGCCTTTTGAAAAGTCTAATTTGCTCTGCCGTTATCCTCAGGAGGGCCAGGGCACATTTCCCGCTCCTCCCTGCGGAAGGAATCACTGCGAAATCAATGGGAGCTTGACCCGCCGTCCTTTTACTTCAGACAGTCACAGGAAGGCACGAGGAAGATGGGAAGGGGAGAGCTCCGTGCATCCAGCATCTTCCTGGGAGAGAAATAGGAAACCAGTGCTCCAACCTGTTTGGATAAAAACAAACAGAAACCTACCAGTCAGGACTCACAGTAATTTTGTGTTAATGCTTACAAAGCATGAACAAAAATAGAATATCTCCTGCTTTCCCGCATCACCCTTGGAATGAGAAAGAAGCCACCTTCCCCTCTTTATTCTCAGCATGACGTTGATACCACAGAAAAGAGAAGTTTAGGAATACATTTTTGTATTTAAATTCTATGAAGGATGCCATTATGGTGATGTAGAAAGGGAAGGCTATCCCAGCCCTGGCCCATGCAACTGGGTAAATAGTGGGAGTCTGGTTCCTCGGAAGATCCCCAGGTGGTCTCTCCAATCTTTCTCTGCCACCGATGGCTTTGTTTATGCTTTTCCCTGTGAAAGGTGGATCTATTTTGAGCTGAGGTTCAAGGCTGATCCACTCCCCCACCCCATATTCTATCATTCTTATATGGCAAAAAAAATATTCTATGTGCTTTAACTCCTATTTTCCTACTCTGAAATTCCTTTTAGATGTGTGTGAGAGCTGGAGAGAGGCCACAGTCCTTGACTTGCAAACACAAGGATCTGAGTTCAGATCCCTAGCATCGATGTATAGAGCAAGCTGTGGAGGCCCTTATGTGTGATGCCAGCACCAAGGAAGGAGAGACAGGTGGATGCCAGGCGCTCACTGCCAGCGAGCCTATCTGAATCTGAGCACTCAAGATTCAGTGAGAGATACTGTCTAAGAAAACAAGATGGCAAGAAGCAGAAGAAACCCAACACTGACCTCTGGCTTCCATGCATACATGCATGCTGGTGCACATGATAACACCCACCACTATTACACACACACACACACACACACACACACACACCAAAAATGCATCTAATTTTTAAAAGACATTAAAGATGGGTGATGTTCTAGAATAGGTTGTGTGCTGGTAAACTTATAACAAGCATTTTTTTTTTCCAAAAGAAAATATACAAATTCTCTATAGGTACACATATGAAAAAATTCTCAATATCTCTAATCATTAGAAAAATGATGGAAAAAAATCCAAAACCACAGTGAGATCTACCTCAGGCCTGTTAGAATGCAATTAAGGAAGAGATGGTAGAGAAGAAGCCCAGATGGGACGGAAGGAAGACCTGTACTCCCTGGGGGAATGTGACGTTCCACAGCTATCCTGAAAAGGAGCATGAGGGCCCTTCAAAAGGAAAAACAACGCATGACTCAGCAATTCTGCTTTTTGTATATATTCAAAAGAAATGAAATCAGCATGTCTCCTGCATGTTCACATGCTGGTGTACAGCACGCTTTCTGTAACGGCAAGATATGGGAATAGTTTACCCATTAATTGATGGGCAGGTCTGAAAGGTGCTACACATACCCACAATGGATAGTACTGAACCTTAAAAGAGGGAAAGATGTTGTGGTTTGCAACAACCTAGACAAGAACTAGAACATGGGAGGACATTATAATCAGTGTGAAGAACTAGGAGCCACCACACTCCAAAGTGTGGTGTCACCCAAACATGGACTCTAAAATGTCAGCCCACAGAAGTAGAAAGTACAACAGCAGTTGCCACAGGGTGAGAGGAAGAAGAGAGAGGTGGGAGATACTGGTCGAAGGGAACAGAATTTCCTTAAGCAAGGCAGGGTCCTAGTTGGTTTCTCTGTTGCTGTGATAAAAACATGGACCAAAAGTGACTTTGGGGAGGGGGAGGAGTTTATTTATCTTGTAGAATACAAGGACGCCATCATCAAGGGGAGCCAAAGGCAGGAACAAGGCATGAGCTTGGAGGGGGGAACTGAGGCAGACGATGGTAGAACGCTGCTTACTGTGTCCGGCTCATCTACAGTTTCCCCTCTCACAGCCCAGGCTCTAGGGAAGTAGAGGATCCTGCCTAGGGGTGTTATGGACCATAGCAGTCTGGGCCCTCCTTCAACAGTTAGCAACCAAGAAATACCCTCCAGACATGCTCTGAGGCCAGTCTGATGAAGGCAGTTCTTCATCTGAGATTCCTTGTTCTCCTGTGTACCAGGCTGAAAACATAGATTCATTATCTAAAGAGTAAACTAATTTTTGATCTGTCATATAAATATTTGGAATATTAGGCAGTGAGAATAGTGATTGCTTTGCTCCAACCATTCTAAAATGTGTACTATATATCTATATGTACAACACTGTATTATATCTCATAAATACAGACAAATACTATTGATCAAATTAAAAAAAAAAGGCATCATAGGTTGGAGAGATGGCTCAGTGGTTAACTGCATTTACTGTTCTTGTCAAAGACCAGGGTTCTCTTTCCAGCACCTACATAGTGGCTAATAACTGCCTGTAACTCCAGTTTCAGGGAATCCAAAGCCCTCTTCTGACCTCTGAAGGCTTATGTGTATACATTGTGTGTGTGTGTGTGTGTGTGTGTGTGTGTGTCACACACACACACACACACACACACACACACACACACACACACACACAAATTTAAAAAGCCACCCTTACTAGTAAGTCTTGTGAAGTAAAGACTCCTAACATGGACAACTTTTAAGCTATTAATTTATTAGTTCGGTTTACAAAACTGAGCAGTTAGCTGTACCTTTGGACACTCACCCAGAATCCTGTTTAAACTGAGCTGCTTTTAAAAATGACCTGATCATAGAGGAACCTTTACCTTTGTGAAGATTGGGAGTTGTAAGATAAATTTCATAATAAAAATACTCACTTTGGTTTTCTCAGTAAGAAAAGAGAAACAAAGTTTCAGTGAAGTTTGACATATTTTTTTATGGTGTGTGTGTGTGTGTATGTATGTGTGTGTGTTCTGAGATAAAGTGATGGCTCTTACAGGACCTTGTGAGTATGTGTGTGCAAGTGTATGAGTACATATGTGTTCAGGTACATGTGCGTGTGTGTGTGTGTGTGTGTGTGTGTGTGTGTGTACCTGTGTGTAGAGGGAAGAGGGTAATTTAATTAATGTTCGGTGTCTTTCTCAATTGTTCTCTACATCATCATCATCTTTATCAACGAGTCTCTCATTGACTCTGGAGCTCAGGTTTAAGCTAGCCTGGCTAGTCTGTAAGCTCCAGGGATCCGCCCGTCTCCGTCCCTGCACAGGGTTACAGATGCCTACCACGGAGTATGGCTTTAAAGTGGGTACCGTAGATAAAACCCAGGACTCCATGCTTGTGTAAAATAGATTCTATCTACAGAGCTATCTCTTCAGCTCGTCCCAATTTTTGATCAGTTATTAAAGTTTTGCAATAAACTTATAAGTCTTAGGTAGTGAGATAGATGCTATCAGCCATGGGGTCCTCTCTTGTAGTCAGGTTTGAACCATACCCCGCTTGATGGACCAATCTGACTCCATCTAGAAGCCACATTAGTACAAGGTCAAATTATTCTTGTTTTCTTTAAAAATTGGGTTTGACCATGTCTTGATCCTTTTTTTTTTTTTTTTTTTTTGAAATTGGCATGTTCCACACCTCAGACTCTGATCATGTCCTGACCTCTGCCTTGATAGGATAACATAGAAAACATTTTTGAAATAATTATGAAATGTTCATCCAAATTTCTAGGTAACCAAAAAGTCCCCCAACCCTTAGAACCTCCTTAGTCTTGCAGTTTCTTAATCGATATAAACCTCATTGTCTCCTGTGTGTGCGGCTGTTTTCTCTTACCCCGATTTAGGGAGAAATCCCTGTCTGACAGAAAATAGAGCCTGCTTAATTCGAGCAAAAAATTGGGTAATGGTCTTTACAGTTACTTAACACTTTCCCTACGCTGGCAATGTTGCAAAGGGAAGCACCAGGGTTGTTCCTGTTGAGGAGTTAAAATACCTTATGGAAAGGTGGAGGTAACAGAGCTTTGTCTCAGAAAGGGAATACTTCCTCCTGGTCCAAAGAATGGAATCTGAGATCTAGATCTGGTCCTGGGTGGAGATTTGATTATGAATTGCTTTAGAAATTAGACCATTAATGCTATTGCGTGTTCCCTTTGGGATTAACCCAGCTGGATCTGTTAACCACCTGGCCAGGAAACCACTATTCAGGAAATTTGATTCACCTGAAGACACATCAGGACGTGGGAAGGAGGATTATCTTAATGAGATAATATACTTACATGCCCCCACAGCCCCTCCCACGATGCGTGCTGATCTTCACCACTCAGACTGCTGGCTCTTCTGAGTTCTAGCTTAAAAAGTATAACTTCCCCTTCTCTTTCTGTATACTACTCCCTGCAAAGCTTAAAGAGTACATAATGAGGGACCCATGGCTCCAGATGCATGGGTAGCAGAGGATGGCCTTGCTGGTCATCAAAGGGAGGAGAGGCCCTTGGTCCTGTGAAGACTTGATGCCCAAGTGTAGGGGAATGCCAGGACAGGGAAGCAGGAGTGGGTGGGTGGGTGAGCAGGGGTGGGGGGATGGGGTAGGGTGATTTTGGAGGGGAAACCAGGAAAGAGGATAACATTTGATATGTAAATAAAGAAAATATCTAATAAAAATGAGTTAAAAAAAGAATCTTTCTGACACTATGAACTTTCTCATTTTTCTTGGACATTCCCCTCTCCGTTCTGCGGTGGCTTACTGTCTTCCGTGCCTAACTAAAAGGGTATGACTTTCTCCCTTCTCATTTCTCCTTCCTAGAAACTGGCGGGATTTTCAGCTTTTCTGTCTTGATGGTTTTCTTTTAAACTCTAAGCAAATGCCCTTTGGGTTTCCTTCTTAGTCTAATTTATTATTATTTTTAATCAGCAAGACTAAAAATCTGAAAAGGAACCCTGGTTCTCCAAGAACATAACCAGATTTTCTGAGGAATTTTAACCATTAAACTACTATAAATTGACCACATCAAGTCTGTCTAGAAGCTGAGCATGTTCTTGAATAAATGCTGAAAATTTTTTTTCAGGTTCATATTTTTTTACTGAATGTTTGATTTTGTGAAAGTAATGGGTTGTTCTTTATAAAGTTCCAAGATTGCCTTTTCTCTGGATGTTTTGTTTTGACATCTATTTAACATGCCTTGCTCTTATCAGTCTGCCATGCATACGATTCTTATTTTTTGCTTTTGTTAGGTGAGTTATCCAGGAAAGAGTTGTTCATAGTATAATGAGTACGAGTTCCAAAATGGAGGCCAATTACCAAAGAAAGAACTTCCTTTAGCTCAGTCGCTGGTGGCTTTTATAATGTTCGTTGACCCTGGATTTTCTAGGAGTTTGGAGTGGTTCAGAATCAGCTCTTTTGCTTGGATTTAGAAATAAAACAATTTCTAAGGCAATACAAGGACATAATTTACAGGGCATATTTTCATTCGTAAATGATGGCAGGAGTTCAGGAAGCTGTAACAGAGCCCAACTTAGCATTCTCTCCTATCTTGCCTTTGTAGTCTTACCATTTACACTTATTTTGATCAGGCATATGCAATCTTTTCCTATGAAGGTTAAAAGTTGTAGCATAAAATCTGCAAATTTATTCTTCTGGCCCACTGGCCTACTTTTGAGTGCTTCTCCTTCCTTCCTGTTTCCCTGGCTTTTGCGGTTCTTGGGCTTGCAGACAATGAACGTCTGATGGAGAAGCTCATTTCTTTATTGCTCCTTCTCCCCAGCATTTTCAGTAGTGCTTGGCATACCACAGATATTTAATAAATGTTTATTGAAATTCATATCAACACTTTTAAAGTTTCTTTTGCTTATGAGTCCCTTGGGTTGTAAAAATTTCATTCTCAAGATTTTAGGATGAATAGCTTATGCACTAAGATCAAGAATTGACAAATGGGACCTCATAAAATTACAAAGTTTCTGCAAGGCAAAGGACACTGTCAGAAGGACAAAACGACAACCAACAAAGTGGGAAAAGATCTTCACCAACCCCACATCCGACAGAGGGCTAATATCCAATATATACAAAGAACTCAAGAAGTTAGACCCCAAAGAACCAAATAACCCTATCAAAAAATGGGGCACAGAGCTAAACAAAGAATTTTCACCAGAAGAAATTCGGATGGCTGAGAAACACCTTAAGAGATGTTCAACATCATTAGTCATCAGAGAAATGCAAATCAAAACAACCCTGAGATTCCACCTCACACCAGTCAGAATGGCTAAGATTAAAAACTCAAGAGACTACAAATGCTGGCGAGGATGTGGAGAAAGAGGAACACTCCTCCACTGTTGGTGGGATTGCAAAATGGTAAAACCGCTCTGAAAATCAGTGTGGCGGTTCCTCAGAAAATTGGGTATGTTCCTTCCAGAGGACCCTGGCATACCACTCCTGGGCATATACCCAGAGGATTCCCCTGCATACAATAAAGACACATGCTCCACTATGTTTATAGCAGCCTTGTTTATAATAGCCAGAAATTGGAAGCAGCCCAAATATCCCTCAAAGGAGGAATGGATACAGAAAATGTGGTATATTTATACAATGGAATACTACTCAGCAATTAAAAATAATGAATTCATGCAATTTGTAGGTAAATGGTTAGACCTGGAAAATATCATCCTGAGTGAGCTAACCCAATCACAAAAGAATACACATGAAATGCAATCACTGATAAGTGGATATTAATGAGCCCAGAAGCCCTAAATACTCAAGGCACAATTAAATTAGCAAGTCAAATGATTCCCAAGAAGAAAGGAGAGGACCCTGGGCCTGGAAAGATTGGATCCAGTTTTGTAGAGAAACTGTGGGGGGAAGGGGAATGATTGGGGAATAGTTGGTGGGGAGAGGAACTATGGGACATAGGGAGGGGGGGAACTGGGAAAGGGGAAAGCCTTTGGAATGTAAACATAGAATATAGAAAATAAAAAAAATTAAAATATAAATAAAAAAAAAGATTTTAGGATGGAGAATGAAATATAGCATGAAGGTTAAAACAACAATGACCACAATGACAGCAACAAAAACCAGACACCAAACCAACAGCTTTTGGTTTGAGATGGCATTTCACTGGAAAGTGTAATGTTAACAAGAGCCAGCTTTTTCTGCTCTCTATTCTTTATGAATGAAATAATAAACAATCAGACAAAAGCACCATCCAGGTCAGCAGACAGGCAAGTGGACCTAGTCTATCAGCTTCTCACATGGGCCGTTTTAGTCCACATGTCCCCGTTAGACTAGAAAATTCGGATCAGCAGCTTAGTTCCCGGAGTGTCTTGAGAATGGATAGACAGCAATCTCCTCACTATGAATCCCCCTCCTGCACGAGAGCCCTAACTCTTGGTCACAAACTTGGGCATCTTTTTCTTATTGGGTTGTTGTCAACTGCAGTCACAGTCAAACCAATAGAAAAATAACCACTTTGGAATCATTTGTAAATTTTTCTTGTAAACACGTCACCATTAATCCCGACAAAGGCTCTGGGACCCTGCCACTCTATCTGCCCATCCCATCTTTTGGGTGGGACTCCAGTCTTCCACTTTTTACTGCCTTATTTATAACATCACTCTTCTACACACAAACTTACCAATATTTGGACAATTTTTGAGGTTTTCTTTGAGTTGTCTATAAATAAATTTGGATTACCCCAAGGGACAAGTGGCCAGTGGCCAGTATCTTTCATACTGTACATGCAGATTGTTTAGCTTCCGCTATCTGACCAACACATAGCACTGCATCCCCAACTGTTGAGTCCACGATTGATATTACCTTCTCTCTTACTATGACAGAAGATACCAGTTTTCAAACAAATTATAAATGATGCTCCAAATATAGATTCATCTCAATGTTGCCCAGTATTCTGCATCTGGAGAATATCAGAACCTCTTTGTTCTCATTTCTGGGCATGCAGATGTGAACCTCCCGCCCAAAACCAAGTAAGGATTCTTTCTCAGTTTGGGAATGCAGTGGAATTCAAAGAAGACAGTTTTCCCACTTGTCCTTCTAGAGCTGAGATAATCGAAATGGCATTGATTTACTTTGAAGAAGCAATGAATATGCCTTTGTCCTCCTCAGCAAATATATCATCCTCATTATTGAGTACTTCCTTGAACACTGAGATTGTAACTCAGCCATCACTCCTAAAAAGAAAGACATAGTTAAAAAAATAAAATGAGAACCGGTAAGATAGCTCAGTGGTTAAGAGCACTGGCTGCTCTTCTAGATGACCTGGGTTCAATACGAAGAACCTACTGGGAGATCACAAATGCCTGTATGTCTAACTCCATAAGACCCAGTGACTTCTCATGTGGGCACTGTACATGTATGGTGACAGACATACATTCAGGCACTCACACATATAAAACAATAAGTTAAACCTCAAAAAAATTGAAAAAGGATTAAAGGAGGTATTTCACAAAGTAGAAGAACAGAAGGCAGAACTGTTAGAAAGATATAGCAAAGAATATGTCAAACATGAAGAGGAAAAGAAAGAGAAGAAAAGGAAAAGGAAAAAAATGCTTGGTGCATTTTCAGTCAAAGCCAGAAGAATAAAAGAGGGAAAATTGTTCAACAAAAGCAGCAACAGGATGAAGGGGAAGTTTTGGGGGCCTTTGAGGAAACCTTTTAGATCAAGGACCTGGCAAAGAATGGCAAGGGTTTGGGAAAGTGGTGTGCCTGGCCCAGGCAGCCCATGGATGCCTGATGCGGCAAAGCCTCTGTCCTAGGGTTCTATTGTTGTGAAGAGACACCATGACCATGGGAATTCTTCTAAAGAAAAACATTTAATTGAGGTTGGCTTACAGTTCAGAGGCTTAGTTCATTATTGTCATGGCGGGAAGCATGGCACCATGCAATCAGACCAGGTGCTACAGAAGTAGCTGAGAGTTCAGTATCTGGATTTGCAGGCAACAGGAAGAGAGAGAGCCACTAAGCCTGGCTTGAGTTTCTGAAACCCCCCCAATGCCACACCCCTGACACCTTTCCGCCAACAATGCCAGACCTACTTTCTCAAGCCACACTTTTAATGAGCATATAGAGGTCATCCCCATGAGTCTATGGGATTGTTTTCATTCAGGCTACTGCACCTTTTTTAGATGTGGTTCTTATTTTAGCCTGACTATGCCATCCAGACAGGCTTCATATCATAACACAACTGTAAGGCAAGCTAAGCCACCACCAGCAGGCACTGAAACCAAGAGCACTGAGTTACGTGGGAAGTATTCCTACAGTCAATGGGTTGTGCTGTATGGTGTGCCTGGAGATTGTGCCCAAAGTTTCTCCAGCCAGCCAGTGCCAGCACTGCCTGGGACATAGAAACATGTGGAGTTCTCCATGGAAAACTTATGAGTGAATTTATCATTAGGCATGTTCTTATTCAGATGAAGTGCTAGGTCTTGTTATTGCAATATGGAGAATTAAGAATATACTTTCTTCATGAGGATGGGTTGGATCTCTTTCTACTGGGATGGATTGGCTTTTACATAGGCTGCTTGAATTTCCTGGATGAAGCTTTCACGTTCTCTGCCCCCTTATCAACATAAAACAAAGGTCAAAACCAATAGGATAAAACCCAAACCAAACCAGACTAAAACCAAAAACCAAGTGTGGGAGCACACACACACACACACACACACACACACACACACACCATGGAATCTGTTTTGTGTTGGCCTGGGCATGGGGCCTGCTTGGAGTAGGGTTGAAATGCATAGCAAGACTCTAATAAAGTAAATTGACTTGCCATTGCCCAGCAGGTATTAACTGCCAATATCTTCTTGATTATGGGTGGAGACCTTTCTCAGTGCTGGGATTTGGTCTGGTTTGAGCTTGTACAGGTCATCCACATACTGTCCCATTCTCTGTGAGTTCATATACGAATTGGTCTTGTATCTGGAAGATGCTTTTTCCTTGGAGTTATCCATCTCCTCTGGCTCTTACAGTCCTTTTGGTTCCTTTTCTGTATAACTCCCTGAGCCTTGAGGGGGGGTTTGATAAATACAACCCATGTGGGGCTGAGTGCTTCATTATCCAGTTATAGGTCTCTGTGCTGGCTTCCATGTACTGCAGGAGGAAGCTTCTCTGATGAGGACTGAGCAAGGCACTGATCTATGGGAAGTCATTAGGAGCCATTCTATTGCCATGTTCTGTAGCAGAATAATAGTGGTAGACCCAGACTTGTTCTTTGTCTACCTTTGGATTAAACAAGAGTATCTATTCAGAAAGCTGAATGCCATTTGAAAACATCTGGGTTATCTTTTGGTTTGTGACATGCTTTATTACAAAGGTGAGGAGCAGATGGATAGGCTCACAAGCCCAGAAAAAAATGATTTTATTAGGAGTTCTGCCATTTAACAGATATTTGAAGTTTTTTTTCTTCTTCTCCAAAATGAAAGCAAAGTTAACTTGAAAAAACAAAAGAAAAAAAACCCCAAAATATCACCAGCACCAGCACCACCAACAAACCCTTGTGAGAAGGGTGTTTATGTCCTACATTTACAGAAAAGGGAGTGTCAAGGTTAAAGCTGTCAAGCCCAGCTGGTGCTAATGAAGTTAGAATCTGCTTTTCTTGACACTCTGGGAAATTTTACTCAGCTCTTTCTACATAAAAGCTTTATAGGAAGCTTAGCTTCTCTCTGCGGTGTTTGTAAAGGGCCAGTCTCTTTCTAATGAGAGATGGACGGAGATAACAAACTCATTATCCATAGACTACCAGAGAGTTGTTACATGGAAATGACTTTCACTCACTTTTGATCTGGGTGGTGCGGAGATATATAAATCTAGTAATAAACAGGCCTAAGCTCTTGTGGATAAGCCCTGAGGTGTTCAACTCCCCGGTGCCTTATCCTTTTAAATTAAATTAGAGCTATATCTCTTTATCATTCAGGCAGCAACATTGCCTTCTGGTCAAACTCTGAATTCTTCTGGAGGTGTAAAAATAAAAGCCCACCTGGACCCTGCTTGTTCAGTTTAGTGAAGAGCACTGGAAGAGATGAATGTTCGAGGGTGAGCGTGGTGCTTAGAAACACCCCTTGTTCCTCTTGTGCCTTTTATGGAGCATGGCAGAAAACAAGAAACAGTGGTCTTTATGTGGCCTACCTTCTCCCCACCAGAACTTCTGCCCAATGTGACTTTTCTGCTTTGGTCTCAGTATGTGAACCACTACTCACATGGCCCTGTGACAATGCTAATTTAGTACCAACATCATTATTTTAGATTCAATGTGTACTGAAAACCTAACCTTAGATGTACATATGCTTGGTCAATATTCTAGATATTTCAGTGGCTCCCCCCTTCCTGTGTAGTGTATGTGTGTATAGGAGGTCAGAGGTCAACATTGGGTATCTTCCTCAGACACTCTCCATCTTATCTTGTAAGACAGTGTCTCTCACTGATCCTACAGCTTGCTTATTGGAGAGATTGGCTGGCCAGCAAACCTGAGGAAGTGTGTGTCTCTGCCCCCCCCCCAAGCAATGTGCCCATTCCTGCCTGAGTTTATAGATGGGTTTTGGACATCTGAACTCAGGTCTCCATGCTTGTGTAGCGAAAGCTTTACCAACTCAGCCAGCCCAGCCTTCCCTTAAAAAAAAAAAAAAATTAGAAACAGTGATATCCAAATTGTAGGATTTAACTGAAAGTCAACCAGCTGCTCATGAATCCTGATCTCTCCAAGGCTGACAACCTTTTTGTAGACTCAGTCTAGTGGCAGTTCTGTTTTTACCTCCATAGGAACGCTCCTTAGTAGGGGTCCAAGGTGTCCTTTCTGCATAGCATATGTTTTTACTCAAGACAGCTGGGTCCCGTCTCTGATATAGTAGAGGACAAACTGTCAGAAAAATCCCCCAAGTGATATGATTGCCTTTAATTCTTCTAGAAAGATCTACTCTGCTTTTAAAAGCATCAATAGCCAGGGAAGTGGAAGAGGGAAGGAGGGAGGGAGACGGGAGATGTTCACACACTGTCAGCATGTCTTGGTCCTCCGTGGGAGATGTCTCAGAAGCTTCTCCTTGAGCTTGGGTTATCGGACATCAGCGGACAACTTCTCTTTCTGGTGTGAGGGAAGTGGCAAGGCACACACTCTTGGTGCTTTGATATTGTTAGGAAGGAGAGGTTATATTTTCTCACGATGCAAACATTTACTAGATTGTTGTGATTGAAGTTACAAACCCCATGGACCAGTTCTGGATTCCGAAAGGATAGTTTCAAAGGAGAAGTCACTTTCCCAAGGAGCTTGTCTGGGTTCAGAATGAAAATGAGAATGTGGTGAGCAGTGCAAAGGAGTCTGGGAATTAATGAAAGGAACTGAGCGTTGTCCATCCTTTCACACAGCACCTGAGTCCTAGACAAACTGCAAAGGGAGAAATACAGAATCAGTGACAGAGAGGATTTGCTAAGACTTAAAAGCACCACCACCACCACCACCACCACCACCACCACCACCACCACCAACCCACAGGTAGTTTTTTGTTGGTTAGTCTTTAATTGTAAAGAGCTTATGTATAGAGAATTATAATAAGGTTTAAGCATGACCTTAGTCACTGATAAGCTTAAAAGGACGCATGATAAGTGAACTCTACCTCCGTGTAAATATAATTAAATTAGAGGATACAAAGCTCTAGAGATGTGGTTAAGGCCATCACTCATCACTGGAGTGTAAACTCAGTTTTGCTCTGTAGATCCGAGCACTTCATAGAAGACTTTCATAGACGCACTTGGTAGCATTTCATAGAGCATCTTCTCTGGGTCTTGGAGGACTAGAGACTTGAGAATGTGAAGAAGGTAGACAGGTAGTCAGTCAGGCAGGCAGCCCAAAGTCCCCAGCATTGCTAGCTAAGTTTGGTTACAGGGAATGGGAGGCATATGTGGGAAGTAGCCAGCAGATGAAGTAAGTCCCTTGAAGATAAATACTTCTATGGAGGAGGTGTGGAAGAGTGGCTAAATTGTGGAAAATGGGACATCTTGACATCAACAAGTAAGAATTAGTTCTCAGTTCAATGGGAATTAATTCAATATTGTGTATTACAGGACATAAAGAAGAGGTATAAACTATCATCTACTACATCAGCAAAAATAATCTGTGTCAGAATAAGAGGGGGTACAGTAATCAAGCGAGGTCATATGTCAACACAGTTTGAAGGAGTTAGAACAATCCTGAAATCACAGTAATTATCAGTATCTGCCAAGCGGCTTGATTCAGCCTTCTGGGAGAAGAATGAACTATGGTTCTTAATTCAATGAGAATTAAGAACCAAGGTTTCTAATTGGTATAGATCATGACAAAAACACTTCTTTAAAAACAGAAAATGCCCAACAGTGGGGAGAGAGAATTCAATGAGTTTACCTCTACTACATAGACAAGGTTGCAAGCAGAGGGATGGGGTTACTAACCCACAGTCAAAATTTCTGACCCAGAATTGTTCCTGTCTAAGAGAACTGCAGGGACAAAAATGGAGAAGAGACTGAAGGAAAGGTGGTCCAATGGTTGGCCCAAACTGGGATCCATCTCCTGGGGGGTTACCAAGGCTTGACATTATTGCTGACGCTATGATGTGCTTACAGACAGGAACCTAGCGTGGCTGTCCTCTGAGATGGCCTACCAGCAGCTGAATGAGACAGAAGCAGATACTTACACCCAACAATTGGACTGAAGTTGGGGACCCCTATGGTTGAATTAGAGGAAGGACTGAAGAAGCTGAAGGGGAGGGTAACCTCATAGGAAGACCAACATTCTCAGCTAGACTGGACCCCAGAGAGCTCCCAGAGACTGAGCCACCAACAAAGCAGCATACACAGCCTGGTCCGAGACCCCCAGCACATACATAGCAGAGGACTGCCTGGTCTGGCCTCAGTGGGAGAAGATGCTCCTAATCCTCAAGAGACTTGAAGCTCCAGGTAAGGGAGATGCCCTGGGGGGGGGTTGTAGAGGGGGGAGCACCTCCTCAGAGGCAAGGCAGATGGGGAATGGGATGAGGAACTGTGGGAGGGGGCACCAGGAAGGATGGCAACGGATGGAATTAACTAAATACAATAATATATTAAATAAAAAAAAGAAGAATTCTGAATTTGTTCCCAGTACTGAGACTGGCTTGGATATGAGGAAGTAAAAGGTAATTCACAGAAATATTTAAATATTAACCATTTTACTGGGAAAAACCACTCCGGTGTCTCTCAACATTTAACCCTGAAGTAATATTCCTCTCACTTGCATCTTGCATAGTTTCTGGAGGGAAGGGCGGGACGGTTTCCAGATGTGTGTGCTGTGACACAAAGGGAGACAACAAGCCTTGCCTGAGACATGCCTTCTTTAAATATCTGAGAGCTTTATTTCAGAGCATCACAGCTGACCGCCAGATTTAGAGAAACAATCAGCAGCTCAAAATCTGGGCTAATGGAGAAAGACTCGGAACACAGTTCCACTAATCCCCAGATCATCAAACAAAATGAAATGGTGAAAAAAAAAATGTTCCTCTAACACTAAATCCCAATGACTCATTGAACCTGTAACTCTGTAGCTGGGCATACAGAGGGAGAAAATCCCGTTTGTTCTTCTGGTGTTAAGGGCAGTAACAAAATGCTTCTTCTGTAGAGTCAGATGTGGCTCATTCTTTTCTGGAAAGGCTGAAACGATGGTGTTGTGGTGGGCTGTCTGCTTATCAACCATTCTGACAGATACTGATCATTTCTGTGATTTCAGGATTTTTCTAACTCCTTCAAACTGTGCTGACACATGACCTTGCTTGATTACTGCTCCCCCTTTTATTTTCTCAGAGATTATTTTTGCTGATGTGTGGGTGGTAGTTTGTACCTCTTCTTTATGTCAGGTAATGCCCACTTAAACAGACAGTCGGACCCAAGAGTTGGAAGGACAAGAGGGCTGCCATAGAACGAAATGAGCCTTTCGGGAACTTCCAGGTGGCCAATGAGAGCTTTCTTCCAAAGCATCGCCCCATTTAACTTCCACTAAAACCCTGCAAGGGAGATAGTAGACTCTTGTCTTTAGATCAAACACTTAGGCTCAGCCTGTAGGAGCTGACTTACATGGTGGCAAGGCCTGAGATCCAGCCTCTCTTTCTCCCTACTTTGCTCTCTTTTGAGGTTTTGAACTATGAAAACTATAATGTTTTCCAATCACAATCTACCAGTAACCTTAGAAATGCATGCATGGGTTGGCCTAGTGATTCAGTTTTATTCTACCTCTATTTCAGTCTTCTGCAACTCTGGCCTCCCTATGGGTATACCACTAGGGGTCCATGTAGAGGAAAACAGAGAATAATAAAAATCAGAATGAGTCAGGAGTAGACCTGCGTGTGTGGCTCTGTAGAGGGAAAGTTCTTTGGCAAGAGGAGAAATGTCTTAAAAACTCTTGACTTCCTTGTCTATTCTTTCCTTTCCTCAAAGGAAATCCTCAAAGAGGAATCCTCTTTTCCTGACAGTCATCTCTTGTTATTTAGTTTTCATCCACATTGTGTTTTTGTTTGCTTGGCATTAGATACATGTAGTTATAACTACATGTATGTTAGTGCTGACTTTATGGGCGGTCAGACCTTGATAGATGCAAGTGGGAAAATGAAGAAGAGAGAAAAGAAAATAAACCAGACATGGTGGTACAGGCCTTGTGACCCCAGCTACTCAGGATGCTGAAGAAAAAGTGTCTCAGATTCAAGGCTAGCTTGGGCCACTTAGACCCTGTGTCATAACAAGATATAAAAGCAGTGGGACAGTTCTCTGAAACCTGGGTCTAGAAGGTCTGAAACTGTAGGTTCGGTTGCCAGAACTGCGCAACAAACCACTACCACTACTACCACCACCACTACCACTACCATCACTACCACCATCACCACCCACCACCTACCACCACCACCACTATCATCACCACCCCTATTACCATCATCACCACCACCACTACCATGACCATCACCATCATGACCACCATCACCCACCACCACCAAAAACAAACAAACAAACAAACAAACAAACAAACAAAAAAACAAAAACAAAAAAACAAAAAGCAGATGTGGTGACTGCCTTGTCTCTCACCTTCCTGTGGTCTGTACACGCTGTGTCCACTGAGCTGAGCTGTTCCCATCTCTCTACTGAAACTGCTCTTACATAGTTCTGTTTTTAACTCTAATGGATAACTCTTTTCTCATGTTCTTTGACTTTTAATGAACTTTCCGTAGAGCCATCACTCTCCGTCTCTTATTAAAAATAGCACTTCTCTTGCCTTTCATTTCTCACCATTTGTTTGTGTATTTATTTCCTGACTCCAAGGCCATTGGCTGGTGGTTATTCATTGCTTCATAGTCACATGACATAGACGCTTGTGGGTAGCTCTAAACCCTTCTGTTCTTTAACTCGATATTTTGGCCTTAGGCGATTTTATCTGTTCTTGTGGTTTCAGATAGTTTCTTTCTGCCAACAACCTCCCAATGTTATAATTTTAGGTCCAATTTTTTTCTTAGCCTCAGGACTGCCACTGTCTGGCATTCCTCCTTGGAACTACTGAACATATCTCACAATGAGGGTGCTCAAAACTGAACTCATGCTCTTTTTTGTTTTTCCATTATATCTCCAGTTCATCATGTGGCTTCACCATTTACCATGTGCAGATCTTGAAACGCACGGTGGACATTTGTGACATCTCTCAGTTCAGGAGGAACTGAATCACGGATGTAGAATCAACTTCTGAATGGTTCTGACCTAGAATCTTATTCCCTTTTCCCCTAGACATTTCTTATAGCTGCCACTCCATTTAGAGATTCTATGACAAGAAAGAGCAAGCAGCATCTTGCCCTACCCTATCTTCTCTCCTAGAAAACTCAGAGACATCTTTCTACTCAGCAGCAAGAGCTATCTTCTTACTATCCAGCCTCATCATATCAGAGTCCCTACTCACATTCTTTCCCCACCCCTAGGGGCTCTTATGGGGTTTTGATAGACCCTTCCCCTCTTCCATTTGGCCTCACTGGATTTGCCATGGTCCCATTCATCAGCTATACTCTGAGCTCTCATCCCCATCAGGCTACTCTCCACAGGTACTGTTTGCTTCTATGACCGTTCCACCTCTCAATCAACTTTTATGCATCCTCTTTCCAACCCAAGACAAGACATACATCCTTTTATAATCTCTCTCTCTCTCTGGGCTGGAGAGATGGCTCAGTGGTTAAGAGCACCGACTGCTCTTCCAGAGGTCCTGAGTTCAAATCCTAGCACCCACATGGTGGCTCACAACCCTCTATAATAGGATCCGATAACCTCTTCTGGTGTGTCTGAAGACAACAACAGTGCACCCATATACATCGAATGAATAAATAAATCTTAAAAAATAATCTCTTCCTGCCTCATTATCGAAACAGTGTTGTACACCCCTGCAGAATTTTATGTGTTACCCATATCACCTATTGACTTGAACATTTAGTTATAGTCTTAATTTCTATGTTCCTGCTCAAATAACAGAGTTAATTTCATATTAAAGCAGAGGTATGCTAATTATTTCCTCTTCTTAGTAAATAATCCTAAATGCTTTGCTACACACTAAATACTTATTATAATGATTTTTCTATGTTACTGAATGAATGAATGATTGTTTAAGTATATATGCATTTATAGTATCTAATACAATATCCACAGGACTGGTCAAATTATAACACACATGTTAGCGTTAAGACTTAGTAGGAAAAAGTGCAGAATATTTTACCAGTAAAATTTTCTGTTTATTATACATTGAAATTTTAGATATGTTGGGTGAAATAAAATACAATGTTAGAATTAATCGCACCCGCTTCCATTTATCTTTTTAAATGTTGCATCTAGGAAATTTAAATTCTCCATATACCTTTTGTGTTGGAGAGTACTATTAGAGCTTCACTAAAATTGAACTGAAATTGAATGTCAAGGCTTTTAATTTCTCCTATATCATAATGTTAAAAAAAACCCTCCATTTAAAACCTTTGTGTACTGTCCATATTGCAACCTCACCATTTCCCTTTCTAGTGCGTGTAGTTAGGATGCCTGCAGGGCCATCAGTCTCCCTGTCTTGCACCTCCCTGCTTAGTTGCTAATTTCTCTAGGGTCATAGGGGCGCCGGAGAAAGCTGTAATTGGCAGTCCCCTTAACAGTGACTCTGAAAACAAGCTGCCCTTGGTGGGGTGATAGTCCTCACTTGTCACGGGATCTCTGTAGTTAAGCATTTAAAAAATATGTATTTGGTACATGAGGACTGAGCATTTGGTGGTTGCCCTTGAAGTATTTCCTTGTTGGAATACAGCTGATCTCATCAAACTTCCCACGCAGGAGGAGTTTGGGGTGTCTGATGGTGAATGCTGCTCCCCAGTGCCCCACATCATTGCTTAGATGTTAAAGAGTTATTTGGGAATATCTGTCTTATTTTCTCCATTTTTTCCTCCTTAAAAAGGTGAAGTCTCTATCTAGATACTTTAAATTTATTTAAAAGATTCTGTTTTGCCTTTGCTGTATCTGTGCTAGAGAAACATTTTACATATACCTATACCTTTATACACATATTGTTTATGCAGTGAACTGGCTTCATGTGAACATCATGGAGACAAATCGCAGTTCTAGTTACTGGCTTCCTCCGTGATGTTACCTACCTAATGTCTAGACACTGTGAATACTGTGCACCATTAACTGTAAAAACTCAGGGATTTTACCTGCAATCCAGGCACTTGTGAGGTAAAGATAGGAGGACCAATAGCTCAAGGCCAGCCTCAGCTTTGTAACCAATTTGAGGTCAGCTTGGGATACATAGGTCTTTTATCAAGAAATTCAAATAAACAAATGATAATTAAAAATACCATTTGACTCTGTTTTAAAGGAATTTCTACTTAGCATCATTTCACTGCCAATTGCTGATGTCAGGTACCATGCTGGAGTAGTTCTGCTTGACATAAGAAGAATAAGCCAGACTGAAAGAAGTTGAGTTTCACAGCTGGCTTTGTGTTTGTGCCTAGCAACCTTGATTAGACTTAGCATCAATGTTGGAATTTTCACTCTACATTAGAAATGTTGTCTTTGTGCCTATTAATTACCATCTATTACAAGAGCCACTTTTTCAATGTGCAGGGGACCAGCCTTTGTTTTAATTATTTCAAGCATGAGGCTAGCAGCGCACCAGACCCCGTGTGACTTTTGCGTCCCCACCCAAAAGACTTCTGCACAGCTTTCCTTTGTGTCTTGAAGTATTTTCACGAGAACACTTTTGGATGTTTTTTTAGCTTTGTGGGTTCTGCTAGGTCTGGATAGGCTGATCCTCTGAGAAGTGTTACTTCTGACATCTCCTGAGTCATACTCAGATTGGTCAGGGTCAAGGCCTCCCTGTTGTAAATATTCTCAATCAGGGGTTTTTACTCCACCTTTGATCATTCAGGTCCTTGATAAAAGATACACAACCGTTGTATTTATAATAAGTCTTTGAAGCACTAGAGCTGGGCAGATATCTACCTTCTTAGCTACTATGTCTGCTTCCTGCCAATAATCCTGAGATATGACTTGCCATGTTCTGCCTGAGCCACTCTTACTCTGACTGGCTAGTCCTCATGGTTAGTTCTCATGATCCCTTGTAGAGAGTCTTATTGGGGTGCCATGCCACCTGGCAGGAACTTGACATCGACCAGTGTGAAGTCACCTCTCCCAGCCTTTGAGCAGGACCTCCTCTGTTAGTCATAATCCCCTCCACCTAGGCTGGAGTGCTCAGACCAAGGTGAAGCCCATTGTTCTTCAAGGACCTGCAGTTTCCTGAGAAACACTGGCCACCTGTGGAGCAACCTAACCAGTTCTGTGGAGGTTTTCAGCCTTTGGGGGAAGGGTTTCCCCTGCCTATATATTTGGAGTCCTCCATTAAACCTTGAGACCTTGAGCAGCAGGTGTTGTCTTGGTCTCCATCTCTTTTCTTTCTCCTTCCCATACATCCCCAGCTTCCCTTCCAGGTAACCCATTTGATGTAACTGAGGGCAGTTACAATCCCTTGCCCCATGGCATCTTTTCTCTCTACCTTCTCTCCCTCTTTCATCTCATGTGGTGCTGCCTCAGACCCCAAGCCTGGGAACAGAAACCCTGCCTACATCTCTTCCAGCCAGCTTTAGGTAAAAGTGGAGGGAGGGGAGATTATTGGTAGAACTATAGTTACATGAAAAGATTTTACCTGTTCTAATGGAATGGGATATAAACCAAAGGTTTCCAGTTGCAGAGTTTTGTGTGTGTGTGTGTGTGTGTGTGTGTGTGTGTGTGTGTGTATGTGTGTGTGTGTTTAATTATCCATAAAAGAGAGAGGGATCAAGCATGACAGAGAATAGGTTGAGAGAACATGGGCCACTACTACTGGCTATGGGTTTTAGAATATCTATTTACCCATTTTCCTTTATAACAATGTTTTGTAGAGAACAATACTGACTTCCCCACTCCTTGATTTTACCTTTTCTTTTATTCTTTATTCAAAAAAGGATAAAACATGTTTGTTTCTCAAAGTATATTTGTTTAATGTCTTTTTGCTTGATAAAGCATTTTTTTTATAACATTCTAAGCAAAAACACAATTGTGATTTCAAGTAGATCAAAACAGTATAACCTCTATTAAAAAATGTCCATCACTAATTTGGTTAACCCTCTAAAACTAAGAACAAAGAAATCTCAATGAGATTTGGAATCAGAGCTGAAAATTTACAGCAAAGCAATTAAAAAATATCACAGGGTTGAGATAAACAATCTGAACTCTGCCCTCAAAGTTCTTTTGATCTTCCCTGCACAGCAAAATAGAATCCCAGTTTTTATGTCGCCCTGAAAAACTATTTTTTTCCCAAGCCAGAATCCTGTGGTAGCTGTGAGGTGTAAAACCCTTGGCTAGTATTGGTCTTTAACCTGAACTTGGTCTTGGAGTTTTGAATTTGTAAATTGATAAATGGGAGCTCTGTGGTAGACATCATGAAATGCCAACTATGGTTGCTCTTCACAATTATACAATTACACACACACACACACACACACACACACACCACACACCCTGGGGTGGGGTAGGGATGTAAGAATTCTGTTGGCTATTGCCCTCCTCATGCGTTTGTTTTATTAGAAGGCCACCCTGGTTACATGGGCTGCTCTACTCAGCCTAGTTGGAATTGCCTTTTTTCTGTTGCAACCAAGATAGTTCTGAATTATTAATAGATCATAAAGTCATTTTTAGAAGACAGTAGAGAGTTGACAATGTATGTTCCAAACTGATTATATAATATCATTGAAATGTAGTGTCTTGCATAGCTTTAATCTCTTTTTAAAAACAGGATCTTATTTTTTATTGTTTGTAATTATGTGCATATGTATGAATGAATGTATGTATGTATGAATGTATGTATGCCTTTCTGTCTGTGGGTATGTTTGTACATCGCAGTATAGGTACAGGAGGAAGCCAAAAGAGGAAATGTTGTGAGATTCCCCTGGAGCTGGACAGTTACAGGCAGTTGTGAACAATCTGATGTGACATGACACTTGGCAATGGAATTCTGGTCCTGTGCAAGAGCAGAAAGTGCTTTTCATAGCTGAATCCCCCAGTGTCCAATATGTACCACCAGCATAAGCAAATGAAAATTGTGCTTCTAGAACCTAATTTTATGACTGTCTAATAATTTAGATGGGTTCAGACTGATACAATCTTTAGATGGGTTCAGACTGATACAATCTTTCCCATTGAAGTGAGTTTCTCTCTCTCTCTCTCTCTCTCTCTCTCTCTCTCTCTCTCTCTCTCTCTCTCTCTCCCCCCTCTCTCTCTTTGTTTTTGAGACAGGGTTTTTCTGTGTAGTCCTGGCTGTCCTGGGACTCACTCTGTAGACCAGGCTGGCCTCGAACTCAGAAATCCGCCTGCCTCTGCCTCCCAAGTACTGGGATTACAGGCGTGTGCCACCACGCCCGGCTGAGTTTGTATTTTCTCAAAGTCCTCTCTTGCAGTTTAGTGTAGGCAGGACAGTGTAGGCTGTGGTAACCAAGGGTAGTTCCAGAAAGAATTGTACTTCTAGATCCAAGTATCTTGTATTCATCACCTGGGTGACCTGGCATGTAACATTGATCACAGTCTCTTGATGTGGCCTCCTGCTTTAGATGACTAGGAACCTGAACTGATTCAATAGAGAATTAATGATTTTTTTTTGTTTCTTGACTTTATTTCTTCTGAAACAAAATGACCCTGCCACTAAATTTAAAAATCTGCACCATTTCAACTGAAGTAGACATTATCACTTTGACTGATATCAAGATGAGAAATATATAATTTATAATGTAGGAGACTAATTTTTTGTTGTTGTTGGAGACAACATTCAGATCTCCACCAGAAATAGATCAGAGTTCTGTCATGTACCACTACCATATTAAAGTGGCCTAAAGAGATGTAGAAAATTGTTAATGTTAAGAACTAAGCTGTGGGTTGGGGGGATGGCTCAGATGTCAAGGGTGTTTGTTGCTTTTCTAGAGGACTTGGGCTCCCAGTACCCATGTCAGCTGGCTCCCAGCCACCTGTCACTCCAGCCCCAGGGGATCCAATACCATCTTTCGGTTCTTTTGGGAATCCAGATACATATAGCATAGACTCACAAAGATCCACACAATGAGTGCAGATATAAAATGAAATGAATTACCTAGAAAAAGAATTAAGCAGTTAAAGATTTTTTTTTACCAGAGTTTTTATTTACACCCTCAGTTTCTTTGCTGTTTCTGTCAAGTGGAATTTGTAGTGTTGTGAGGTAATTCCATCAGAGAACATATGACATTCTTAAGAATGAATAGAAGAAAGTCTATATTGTGGGCAATAAGGAAAACTTGCCCAAATCATTCAGTCTCAAGTTTTCCATTTTTTTGTCTTTTATGCACAAAACTCCATCCTAGCTGTCACACTCCAGTCAGCAAGAACAGTTAGTGAGAAGCAAACCTTCAGGCGCCAAAAAGCGAGGTTAGAACATTTAGGGACTATTCCTGGGTTCTGGAACTATGGACCAGTTCTTTGGTGGATTCAGTCTTTGTTCCCTTATTGGCAGGAGGTGGGGCACATGTGCTGAGCTCTAAGATCAGAATGCTACCTCCAACATGGTGTCAGTTGTGTTAAGGACTGAGGGCCCGTTACAGAAGTTTATTCAGACAAATCGATTCTGACTGTAATTTGGAGGTGAAATGGGCCCCAGAGGACCAGGTGATGAAGGCTTTGCCTCCAGTAGAGTAGTATTCAAAGTGACTGAATCACAGAGCCCTAATTTCATCGATGGAAACTTCAGGAGTTGAAAGAGTTGGGTGGCACCACTGATAAGTAGATTTTGTCCCAAGCTCTCTCCTAACTCCTCCTGGCTATCACTCTATGGGAGGATTCCCTAGGCCACACCCCCTTTTTCGTGATGTTCTTCCAAGCCCAGGAGGAACAGGTGGTTATGGGCTGAATCCCTTCAAACTCTGAATCAAAAATAAATATTTCTTTGTTTTTAGGTTCTTTTTCATAGGTGTTTTGTCACAGTGCCATGAAGCTAAGGCACTGTAAGGGTTTATCTTAATTGTATCTGTCCAGCTTTGAGAAATAATAGAAAGAAACAACCTATGAACCATAAGACTTTCAGGATCACGCTATCAGTGAGGGGTCTTTAAATAAGATAATAAAACTTTTGTAGAGGTTGACTGAATTAATATGATCCATAAACACTTTATTCCATACTGTTATATTCAGTTACATGTGGCATAGTATAATGTTAGGGAGTATTTTTGAAGTGAATTTCCAGCTCCCCTTTCCACAGAGTGGAGACCATATTCTAGAATAATGACAAAGACCGTTTGTATTCTGTGGCTTGGCTCACCCTCAGGTTTTGACTGCTTGTGTCTGGGCCATCTTTTCTGTGGTTCGCCATGGCCTTCAGAGATAAAGATTATAGGCCCTAGATTTTTATAATATCCTGCATTTTTCTTGAATACAAATTAATCACTTTTAAATTAAATGATTCAAAACAAGTTGTGTGCTCTAAAGCGGGGCTTGGGAAATCCCAGCTGCTTCCCTTGCTAACGAAAATGGCTCACCAGGGTTCGGTATGTTGTGTCTGCATTATCTCAGGGGTCCTTGCTCTCTTTGTGGAAAATAAGTTTTTCTGTGCTGAGGGACTGAGGAAGATAATTAAAAAAAACCCTCAGTAGTAGGAAGAGACATTTCTGTCCTTGATTCTGGGCTGCAGACGGATCTGCTCCACTTGGCACACAATTCTGTGATTTTTTATAAGGCTCCAGACAGTCTTCCCTGATCAGCCAGAAACTCACTGCTTAATTGCCCCATGTCCCATATTAGGCTGGCTTTCAAAATAAACTTTTTTGGGGGAGGGACTGTTCCTCATTTTTCTGCTTGGGTGTAATGACATTTGTTTTGTGCTGACATTTTCAGCTATACAAAGTGAACTCAAACATTTAAAACTTGCTGGGAGTTGATTATGCATTTCGAAGGAGCCTTGCTTTATTTATTTGTAACAGTTTTTCCTCCCATGGTAGAGATCTCCTCCTCAGGATGTTTCTAGAAGCCTTGATGGAAATGTGGCTATGAAGGGGGATTTTAAGGATGTGTCATAGTTTATATCAGAAATGGCTGTGACTGCAGTGCAGGTTCAGGCTTTTTCAAGTGAGTGGCTGCAGGCTCCAGCCTCCCTTTGACTACATAATGTGTGCTGACAGTGATGCTTTCGGAGGCCAAGGGCATGGAGCGGTGCCCTAGGGCCCTGGAGAGGGAGGAGAAGGTAAGGCTGAGTGTCTTCTGTGTCCCTTTGAATTTTTTTAAGCAATTGAGGTGTCCTAGCTGAGATGTCATGTAGACTAAAGAATATGAGAGACTGAAGAAACATGAAGATTCAGAGGAGTTTGAGGCAGCTAAATTTAGATGGGAATTGGCGATTTCTTTGGACAGCGTCCTTGTGTTAGAGCAGGAGATGGAGCACCTACAGGGTGAACTCATGGAGCACTTGCACGGAGAGTTCTGGGGAAACTCAACCATGCAAAGCCTTTTACACCCTGAGGCACTAATCTGAAATTATGCTGATCCTTCTAAATAGCCATTGTTTGAGAAGAAGACAAAGCCAAGGGGAAAGATAGGAAGTAATGAGGGAAAAATCAGAAATATTGGCATATAATGGAGAGCAGAACCATATATCATCAATATGCTTCCTATATGCTGTTTTATAAAGTGTAAAGATTAAAATCTTTATAAAGATTAAATAATGATGTGCCTTTGGAATGAAATGATATCAAAGATGTTTCTTATGTCCTTGAGTATTTTCATTTTTTTATTTGAACAAACTCGTGACCAGGCTTTTAGTTATACAGAGCTTCATATTGCTATATTATATATGACAACAAAAATAAACTTTGCTAATATGTAGTATATCGATAGGAACAAGATGATTTCTTTGTTACGTTGCATATCACATGCATGAAATGTATGGAAGCTCCAGTTTGGTGCCCTCACTCCTGCTCATGTTGCTATGTTGCTCTGTCTTGCAGCTTGGGTATTAAAGGATAAGTGGAGTCTATGTGTTATAATCCAGATTTCAGTGATAAGCCTCATAAAACTGCAGAGTGATTTGCAAATGATCTAGTCATAGAATATAAGGACACCTCAAAGCTGGCACTCTACCTTCAGTTCATATCATGAAGCAATCACAAAACAATTAGAAAAAACCGCAAGAATTAAAAAAAATTATAAATTTAAGTCAATCTCATTCAACTAATACTAGCTCAATGCAAGAGCATATTCAAGCATTAGTAATAATTGAGGGAGAGCACCCCAAATATTTTGCAAAATGGTTATATGATTAGAATCTGTACAATGTTATTTTTGTTGCATCAATACAAGTCTATTTTCTGTCTTTATACCTATTTAAATTTGCTAAGCTGCTTATATATGGGGCTTGTGGATTCTATTAAATTATGCATGTTGTAAAGCCATTTCTCAGGGCTTTAAGGTGCAGTGCCATGTAACTTAGGTTTTTTTTTTTTTTTTCCAATCACCTCCTACTGTTTAATTCAGTAATCCCAGCTTTCCCCAACAAGCTTCCTTTCTGGCAACAGGCCTCTCTTTATGGTCCCCATAGTTTGGAAGTCTATTCCTCAGCTTCAAAGCAAGACAACATATGTAACAGTGAAGCACGTAAAGTGAGGCATATTCTGAAAACCCACAGTGCAGGATAGTTACTGCTAAAACACGTATGCAATAAAGCCTGGGCAAACAGAAGCCCAGAGTTGCCTTGTGTGATGCAATGGCTTTTATCATGGAAGGATATGGTGACTGTTATGCTCTGTGAGTAACACGTACTGAATACTCACTCTTCCTTGGGGCTCCTCTACAATCAGAAGGTGAGTCATAGTACATAGATAAGGAAGGAATGACGTCTGTGCTCTACATGGATCTGAGACCAAGACATTTGGTGTTGTATACCTTGTTCCTAATTATCTAAGTAGAGCTGATTACTGCTCAAACTCAAGGCATGTAACTGAGTAGGCATCTATAATTTGGTATTATGTGTTTGTTTTGGTATATATGTTTTTATTTGGATGTCTCTGTGTGTTTAGTCATCCTTCCAATACTTAGTGTGTCATCAAACACTACACACACACACACACACACACACACACACACACACACACACCCTTCAAACAACTCACAAAAAAATCTTTGATTCCACCTCGGAGGCTCAGACTATGGAGGCAAGGAAGGAGTTGCTACAACTTCCATTCCTTACTCCACAACTTATTTCAGTAGCTTTTTGGTCATTTATTTTATAACCAGCCTTCTACATCCACTTTTAAAACCACCATTTGCTTTTAAGATATCATAGTAAGAATATTATTTAAAAATTATTTTCTCTAGAGATAGTGTAGTACAGTTGAAGTAATTTTATTAAGCAAATTTTATACAACTTAATAAATCCTACAGCAGAAAAATTTAATGCATCTTAACAGACTCGTAGTGAGCCCGAGGCAAATCTTTGAAAGGACTTGGAATTTGTAGATCAAAGAGAAAGTCTCTATTTTAATCTAATGTGAACTGTCTACCTAATAGCCAACAGATTGTCATTTTCATTTTATTTTGTTATGAAGAATATTACAGATTCATTAAATCAGTTTTCTTTTCTTTTCTGTTTTTTTTTTTAAACAAATGGAAGTTGACAAATGTCATTTGTAGCAGGTTCAGAATGACCAGACACACATTGCATCTGGGGACATCAAACAAGTTCAATTTTTCTAAGGGTTACAAAAAAGAGGTCATAGCAACATTCTCCAATAACAGATGGAGCTTTATGTTTCTAGGCCACCCTAAAGGGGCCTCATTAACAAACACACTATGGTGGATGAGGAGTCTGAGGGACTGCTTCCATAAGGCTTCCGGAAGTCCCACGCTCAGTCTTACATGGATAGAGCTGAGGTCAGTCTCCAGGTATGCATTGTTTGGAAATGAACTTGTTTGAATAAATTGCATCTCACTTTCCTGAAAGACGTACAAAAGATCCCTCAATGTCACTTAGCAAGCCATCTATATCATTTATTACATTGACCCCCCCCCCCAGCCCTCATAACCTGGTCCCCCTCCTTCATCAGCTGAGAACCTCTGTCCAGGGACAATGTCAGAAGTCAGTAGTCCAGTAGGCCTAGAGAAGAAGCAGTTCGTTCCACACACGTTCATTGTAAGAAATTCAGAAACAGTGGGAAAAGTGGTAAAGCAATTAAGTGTTAGAAATTTGAAAACGAACACAGGTCACATGAGAGAAATGCCTCCATTTCTGTAAGAGCCACGACATCTTGTCATCTTAGCCTGCCCCTAGCACACTGGATTGTTAGGAAAGCCAGGGACCCAGCATCATTGAAGTAGGATAGAGGTGTTGTTTTTTGTTTTGTTTTGTTTCGTTGTTTGTTTTGTATTTCGTTTTTCTTTTAGCTCCAGAGAGTTGTCAGGTTTGGAACTGTTAGGAAAAGACTGTAGCTACAAGTTTAGCCAAACCTCTTTGCTTCCCAAAGATTGTGCATGTTCGCTGCACCCTGCACCTGCCCAGGAGCTCTCTGGATTCACAAATGAAACACACACACACACACACACACACACACACACACACACTCCAGTTAATTTTAACATGCCTTGACTAACTTAATGTTTGGTTGTTTCTAATCCTTCCTGCTGCTAGCAAACACTCCCCTCTGGTACTCCTGAGTTAACATCTTTATATTTCATCTCTGCTACTCCAAACACAATTGGGAAGTGGCCTGTGTGACCCCTTTCCCTGATTCTCACATGTGGGCGGACCTTTAGATTTGGTCTTTCTTCCCTGTTTTGGTGATCTCTGCTTCCTTCCTCTCTCTGGGTTTCTAGCTCACACAAATCTCAAAGTCCCACGTCAGTCTACTTGTCCAGCCACTGGCCATTGGCTCTTTATTGATCACTCAAAAACCAACTGGCAACAAGGACCTTCAGTGTTTGGACATCAGATTCTCAATTTTGGGGACTGGATTAATTCAAAGTATTAGAACCAATCCTGAACAAAAGATCACTTTGCAGGGGTTGGTCTAACTTAGAACTCACTTGGTGAGCCACACATCGGCTTGAATATTGATCAGAAACAAAAGTCAGCAGCAGTTGTTCAGTGTCCATCTGCTTGACACAATCATATGATTGGAATAAGCAAATATTAAAGAAAGAATTGGTGGTACATTTCAGGGAATGAGATGTACATAGGGGATTTTGGAAAGCTGTATCTACCAATGTTATAGAAGGCTAACTACAGGCACAGAGTATGCAAGCATCCAACCTAGGGACACCCTAATACCTCACCTCTGGCTGACTTAGAGGTGACACAAAAGAAGGAAGTGAGGGTTAGTCATATTTTGAAACTGTTAGAATGTTGAAATTGTACTCTGTCCTCTAAACAGAGCCCATTAGTACAAGTTGGGAGACTTAAAAATTCAATGAATTCAAGAAACTTACATCCAACCATTAGCTTACCACTAAGCTAATAAAGCCAACTTGACAAAAACTACAGGCTTTACCAAATCCCTGAAAAGTCACTAATAAAGAAGGAGCAGTTAAGACAAGACATGCTGGGGAAGAAGACTTCATTTTTTAAATGCTTAGTTTTCAACAAAAAATATAAGATACATAATGATTAGAAAAGTGTAAATCATATACAGGAGGAAAGCAGTCAATGGAAATTATCCCTTAATAAAACTCGAATGATACTATAAACTACTCATATCCAGGAAAGATACAGAACTTTCCAGACACAAACACCTGAAAAATAAGTTCTTCTTGTGTGTAGGAATATTTCTAGGAAAGACCATATGTTTGGCAATGAAAACCATCTCAACAGTTTCAAAGGATTTACTCAAAGACTATAATATGAAAAAAGAATTACTATGGGATCTTTTTCAAATTTCCAAAAAGTAAACATGAACAGATTCTATCAACTCAGTTAAAGCCAGTATTATCTTGATGCCAAAATCGGCGTAACAAAAAACCCTGTAGATTGGCATACTCCATGCATATTTTGGTAAAATATTCTCAATAAGATATCACCAAAGTAAGTTTAACAGCATAGTAATGAGGATAATATGCAATGATCAAATGGGATTACCCCAGCACCATAAGGTTGTTCAAGTTATGAAGACTCAGTCAATGTCAAAGATGCTAGATACAGCAAAGAGAAAAACTGACATGTTGTCTCAGTAAATACAGGAAAATTACTGAACAAAGTTAAATCAGCTTTTATGAAAAACTAGAATAATTCTTAGAAATAGAAGAGACTTTCTTATCAAGGGGAAAAATCCATAGGCTTGCCCTAAGTTGGGGAACTATTTAAGGCTCTTCACCCTCAGTGCCTTTATTTTACATTATATTAGAGGTTGTAGCCAGGAAAATTAGATATGTAAAATAAAATACATCCATATTGAAATGAAAATGCAAAACTATTTCTATGCATAGATAGAATTGATGATGCGATCTATAAAGTTCCTAAGAAATGCATCCTGAAAAAATTGAGAACTAAAAAAATAAATTCTACAAAGATATAGAATAATACAGACAAATGAATAGTAATTTCTATACTTTCTCAAAATTGAAAAGATTATTCCTTTGATGACATTAATAGAAACAATAATAAAATGCTTCATGAAAATATAACAAAGAGGTGTGAGATATTTTACTCACAGAATCAGGAAACAGTCTTAAGAGAAATAAAAAGAAATGGAATGACATGTTTTGTTCACTGGTTAGAAACCTTAAAATAGTTAAGACATAAGTAGTACTAACAATGACTTATAAGTTCAATGTAGTCCTTTTCAAAGACTAGCTCCTTTTAGTGTGAGAATAAACAGGGCTCGTCATACGGAATGATAGAGACTCCAAACAGCCACTGTCTGTATAAAGAGCAAGGGGCCCAGCATACTTCTTTAATAAAAACAACATAAAACTGCCATCAACAGGATGCACTGGCATGAGGATGGATGATCAGAGTTATAGGTCTGAGAGACCAGAGGTCAACTATTCACTTATGGTGAATTAAGCTTTAAAATTATGCTAAGGAGTAATAACTATGATGCAGTGATGGCCACTCCAGCATGTACAACGTGGTGGTAAAGGCATCAGAAGTGAATTTGAGTCCATCCTGGACTATATGAGAGTCTGCTATTTTTATTAAATAGGCCTTTTTAACGTATGCTTCTGGCACAGTTGTATCTTTACAGGCACTACAATGAGGTTGGCATCCTAATGTTAGGTAACAAGAAACATAAACTTAATCACAATTGCTAAAACTATAAAAATTTTAGAGGAAAGTACAGAGACAAATCTCCAAGACTATGAGTTAGGCAGTGATTTCATACAAATGAGAAACACACACGTTTGAGCTTCATCGAATAAAACCAAACCTTGGGCTGGAGAGAGAGCTCAGCCATTCAGAGTACTTGTTGCTTTTGCAGAGGGCCTGAGTTTAGAGCACAACACTCATGTGACTCTAGTTCTAGGAGGATCTGCCCCCCTCTTCTGGCCTCTGTAGGCACAAGGCATGCAAGCAGTGCAGGAGCACACACACACACACACACACACACACACACACACACTGGCAAAAACACTAAAAGCTTTCAATATAAACAAACCTCATTTGTTTCAAAGAACACCATCAAAAAAGTAAAAAGAATTCCACAGACCTGGAAAATTATTAGTAAATCATTTTCCTAATGAAGCATTTTCATTTAAGATCTATCTATCTATCTATCTATCTATCTATCTATCTACTTAATCATCTATCTACCTATCAAGAACACTTATAACTCAGAAACAAAAAGGTAAAAATAATACAAGTTGAATCTAGCAAAGAAGTGAGCAAGTATTTCTCTGAAGGTAAGGCACAAATATTAGTAATCATATTCAATCAAAACTATGATAAGAATTCTCTTCTCATATAGCAACAGAGAAAAATGTTTTGACAGGATTGCTGCTGGCAGGCTTGTAGATAAGTGAACACATATTGTAGGACATCCTTGTTCCCAAGCATAAATTTATCAGGTCACTTGAATGATGCTTATCCATATATGAAAGAGAATTAAAAGCATTACTAGCACACAAGATATGTCATATTTACAGTGACGCTACTCATGCTACTACCAAAGTTAAAATTGCCTAAATCTCCATCAGATGCTGAATGAACCAGTAAAACATTCTGTCCATTCAACAAAGTATCCAACAATAAAAAGGGATAGAGTGCTGACATGTGGTAGGGCACGGAGAATGGAATTTATCATTTTAAGAAAAAGAATCTAGCCACAAGAACCTCAGATTGCTCATTTTAAGTTACATGAAATATCTGTAATGGACAAAACCACAAAAGGAGAAATTAGTGTTTTCCAGCCTGTGGTGGGAGGATTGGGGTGTGACTACTAATTGGCATAAAGTTGATTTTTTTTTGTTAGGAAAATATTCTAAAATGATATACTGGTGATTTTTGCATATCTATGAATTATTAGAAATACTGATTTGTACATTTTAGAAGGGTTTCTTTTCTTATATGTTAATTCACTTCAAAAAGGCTGTTATTAAAATAGAAATATTTTAAAAAATAGCTCCGTGGAAAGAAATTATGCCCTTTAGGTGTCAGAAAAGTCAACACATAGCCTTTGAGAGTAAATTAGAAGACAACATATGATTTGAGGTGTTTGTTGTCTTTTACTTATTTTCAACTTGTTTAATGAAAGTTTTTGAAATATGAGGCACTGTAGAGAGTATTCTTAACAGTAAGCACATAAAAAGTCAATCTGTCTCCAGAGAATCTTTGCCAGGGCATAAGCCACATGGCTGTAAAATAATGATTGGACAATGACTTTGAATCCAGAAATCATGTTCTGCATGAAAACACTTGACACATAGGAGATTGTGGTATTGGAAGGTCTAAAAGAGAGTCTAGTGGAATTTACTCATCTCTTTTATCCTGGAAGAAAACCATACATACACACACACACACACACACACACACACACACACACACACAGAGGCATGCACAAGCATGTGAGTATGTATGTATATGCAACGCCTACTGGACTGATTTAAGGAAGCATCCAGTTTAGTCTTCAGGGAACAGATCTCCTTGAACCCTCTCTGCAGTAGAATAATAGTTGAGAAGATATGTAACAAAGAAAACAGTGCAGCGGATGGGAAGTGGAGATCAAGACCTCTGAACAGATGCCTTGGATAATATACCTTAACATGGAAACCACAGCCGAGACCTTATTTTCTCACTGGGACAATAATAAGGCCTACCAGGAGACTGGCCAAAGATCTCTTGAATGTTGAGAGACAGAGAGTCTTAGTACCCATTATTTGTTATAGGTTAGATAGAAATTGTCCCATAGGATGTATATCTAGTATCCTAAGGTAGGCTGTGCTTCCAGTAATGACACTGTTGGAGGTTTTTTTTACTACAGTTCACTGTTGAACCCTCTTCAGTTTGAAGTTGTTTTTAGAAGTTAAGCAGACATTGGTCTACTATTTCATGTACTGGGAAGAAAAACAGATGGAACGAAGATAGCATTCTCAAGAGTTTATGGTCAGGCCTTTTTAGTTTTGTATCCTATTTTCTCAACTACAGCGAAGGGATGTTTAGCAGTCCTGCATTATCGTAGGATGGCGATAATGCAGAGAAATAGTGACTGGCATTTCTTGGAAGGTTCTGTTTCCTTCATGAGTGACAGCATGTGGCCCTCAACATCATTTTAGGTGGCTCTGAGATTCTGTATTATAGAGGGAGGGGTGGAAGTAGGGAGAGATTAAACGATTAAACCAAGTGCACAGAACTAGAAAGTGTGAGCAGAGGCAGGCCGGTCCTGGGGAATAGCTCTTTACCACTAGTCTAGTGTGATCCGCATCATATTTTTTCTGTCTTAGTGCTCAGCATCTACAGCTTCCCACTTATTGGGATTTGTTCACTGACAAAGTGAAATGAAAACAAGGCAGAAACCTAAAAGGTCACAAAACAGTAACATCACACTCATGGGGAGGACTCACAGGGCTGGGGTTCTAGGAGGACACTGGCTTTGGATCATCTTCAGTGTCCTGAAGGAACAGAGTCACTAAGGACTGCTGTGTGTGTGTGTGTGTGTGTGTGTGTGTGTGTGTGTGTGTGTGTGCTTGTTCTTAGACTACTTCTACCAGACATGGTAGTTCAGGCCTGGGAGCAAACTTGAATCTGCATTTGGACAAATAACTCAGTTCCTTCCTTCCTTCCTTCCTTCCTTCCTTCCTTCCTTCCTTCCTTCCTTCTTTTCTTCCTTCCTTCCTTCCTTCCTTCCTTCCTTCCTTCCTTCCTTCCCTTTTTTCTTTCTTTCTTTCTTTCTTTCTTTCTTTCTTTCTTTCTTTCTTTCTTTCTTCTTCCTCCCTCCCTCCCTCCCTCCCTCCCTCCCTCCCTCCCTCCCTCCCTCCCTCTCTCTCTCTCTCTTTTTCTTTTTTTATCCCAGTGGCTTCCAGTAGGGCCTATTTAGAGACACACCCTTCAAGGAATTGGCTGGTGAAAGGGAGAAGTGAACGTGTGAAAGTGTGCGGTCAGACTGTGGGAATCACGTGAGTCACATCAGAGAGCTTTAAAAATGTAACAGAAAGACAGTAATGGGCTGGCCCATTTTTTTTCTTTAATGTGTAAATTCTAATTATTGTTGTTTCACTCTTTCATGGGAACACTTTTGCGCACCGGCTGTGTACCACTTACTGTAGGTAGCACTGTGAGAAGACAAAGTCTTCTTCCTCAGGGAGCTTTTATGCCCTTGAGGAGAAGCAAGCAGACTAGCACCGAAGACTAGCACCGCACTCTGCACAGCTCTTGATGTGTCTACTTGCTGTAGTGACGTTACAAAAATGTTCATAAAGTGAGGATGAGCTTTGATGGGTGGAGGAAGTTTGATCACTCAGAGGCATGGATGCGAAGCACTGGCATACTAAGCACTGGCATATATATATATATATATATATATATCATATAAATAAAGCCTTGTGGTTAGAAAATGCAGAGAATAGTTCTAGAATATAGAGACTAATTTGGGGCATGGGGTCTGTGAGAGGTAATGTTGGGGAAGACGGCTCAAAGAATATGTGTCATGTCAAGACACTTATTCCTCAAGAATAATTGAGGAATTTGGGCATCATTTACCAGCAATGGGTAAAAAATTTGGCAGCTAAGTCACTCCGGCAGCACAGAGGTGGGCTATAGTGGCCTGAAATTTGGTGCCATCTGAGAATGCCTAGAAAGTTGTAAATTCCCAAAATCTTCTATTGTATGCTCTGACTCAGTGGTTCTGGAGCAAGACCTGGAAATCTCTACTAAAATAGTAGTAGTAGTAGTAGCAGCAGCAGCAGCAGCAACAACAACAACAACAACAACATCAACAACACAAAAGTTATTCTTATGACCAGATACAAGGGAAGCCTGAAAGCAACAAGGAAGACTGAAGACCCATTGGTGTAGCTTGTGTAGAGAGGTTTGAATTGTTTTAGTCTTGGTGAGACCCATCTTGGGTGTCCAGATCAAGCAGGTTTTGCTGCTGGTACAGAGGTAGAAGTTAGAAGTGTTCTTATCTGAGTGGGAGAGAGGACTGAGAGACAAGGATTGGAGAGCTCTCTCTGGTTCTGGGTAATGTTGGAGACACTGGTCTTATCAGAGAATCCAGGAAGAAAAGAAATGGTCTTTCAGGTTGTATACAGAAAAGGTGACTTTGAGACATGATAGAAAATGTGCAAGGATCTAGTGTGGGTAGGGGCTGCATGTCTGGGGATAGTTTAGAGGTGGGGTGTAGATGTGGGAGTCACCAGTCAAGAGGTAACTAAGGATGTCTGGTTAGACATCAGAGGAATAGGTATCATTCACAGAACCCTGGGAAAACTAGGAGAGAATAATTGTTGAGTGGAACGAAGGAATGAGAAACATCAGGAAACCAGGGAACTTTAAGGAGACCATTAATAATGTTAGGTGGTCAGTAAGGAGACTTGTATTTTCTGCTGTTGCCCACACAATCTAGGAAGTGAGACCTGAGTCTTGGCATTGTGGTGTACATGGAGAAACTGTACCATTAATACAGCTGCCTCGGTCTGACAAGTAACTTTCCTGAGGCAGCAGAGTTCTGATCAACCCTGCTTTTCCCTCACAGTCCCTTGAGGATTAGAATTACATACACATATGTGTGTATGTTGCTTTAATTGCCTGATTAGTTCAATGTAGTATATTTATGTGATGTATTTTATTCTTTCAATTGGTGGGTCATTTCTATATGTGTACTTTTGAATGGTTTCTTTGGTATTATTCAAATTTATGTAATTTTTAAAGCTTGTCCCTAAGAATTGCTGTGCCATTTTATATCTTGCTGTTGTCATAGCAACTGGTTATATTCACCTCCCTTTCACCTGAATATCTCAGTCTGGTCACTGAAAATTACATGCAAATGTGAGCTTCCACCTTTCATAGGAAGGGTGGGTTAAATGAGGAACGTGTGATTTGCCTTTGCTCTGATAAGAAGGATAAAATGCTGAGACTGGCTTCTGTTTTGCAGAAGGTTAGAGCTGAGAGAAGCCTTGGTTTGCCACAACAGCCAGCGGAAAGGATAAAAAAGATCAATCCCTGCAATGTGAGAAGGAAAAGGAAGAGGGTGAAAGAGACCACGCCAGACAGAGAAGTGACCTGGGCTTTCAATGTGCTCAGAGGCTCTGGTCTCCCAGAATCACCCACTCTAAGCCCTTTGCGGAATCCGTTACTGGCTTTGCCTCAGTCTTGGAGGACACCAACCAACACAAAATTGGGAATTTGAGGCGTGTCCTTCTGTTCTGGAGGTAGGAAACCTGGATGGTTGGGGAAAGGTGCTGCCCTTATCCCCTGCATGGCTGGAGAAGTGGCTGAGGAGATTCTGAAATAGAATCTGTCTTCCCAATGCAGCACTGTAAATGTCACAGGTACAATCAGAATATGATGTCAGCGTATCCGGAGTTTAATAAATGATTGGAGATCAGTCTGAAAGCATAGCATAAAAATCACAAGCATGGCCTTCAGATGTAGGTGGGTAGGTCTTAAGTTCTTGCAAGACTCATGATATAACCTGGGGTGAATTATTCGACCTTCCAGTGCTACAACTCTAAAGGGGGTATCATCATATGTGACTCATGAATGTTTTGATGATTTTCTGAGATTATACATAAAAAGCACTAAGGAGAATATTAAATGGTTAAAATATATGTGGTATAGCACATCCTAAATCTTATCGAACATATGATGGGGACTGTTTTATTAATTATTTTATTTACTTATATCCTAAGTATTTCCTCCCTTCCAGTCCCCTCTTACAGCAGTCTTCTCCCATTCCGCCTCCTCTTTGCCTCTGAGAGGGTGCCCCCAACTCCTTCCATATCCTCACACCCTGGGGTCTCATATCTCTGTAGGATTAGGAATATCCCCTCTCGCTGAGGCCAGACAACTGAGCCCTCTGCTACACATGGCCTTAGGTTGGTGACTCAGTCTCTGGGAGCTCCCAGGGGGTCCAGGTTAGTTGACTCTATTGATGTTCCTCTGGGGTCGCCACCCCTTTAGTTCCTTCAGTCCTTCCCCTAATGTAAGCTGTGTTCACATTCGGTGGGTGGAAGACTGGACTGGAGCGGTTAGGTGGTTGGGATGGGGTTACTTTGACATCTGTTTTAATGGGCTTTCTGGACTTAATTAGCACTCATCCAGTAGTTAAAAGGAAAACCCGATTTTCACTTCATTTATACTTCTTTTTTGTTCAAAATAAGATTTTTCTCTTGTTCTGAACATTATACATTTTGAATTTATTCAAGATGGTCCTTTTTTTAAAAACCATTTTCTATGATTTATCATTAATCCTAAGGGTAGTGACACCTTGTAAGTACTTAGCTAAAAAATTCCTTTACAAAAATATGTGCAGCTGGTCAAATGGTTCTGTGTCACACATCTGTGTGCCCTTGGTTTTAATTAGTTTGCTATTTTCGTTATCCATTGGTTAAAAAGAAGAACAATTTAAAAGAGGAAATGTTAACTGTATTTGATGCTCTGAAATTGTCTTGCTCCCAGAGTGTTCCGGGAAAGCCCAATCTCTCCTGGCAACAATGGCCAATCTCATCAACTTTGAGTTAGCTTCTCCTTTATCTCCTTCCAACAGGTCTGAAGGTTTCCAGAGAAAAATCCAAGGCCAAGTCCCATGGCAGGGGTATTTTCTGGCCCGCACAGCCTCTGAGTGGAGATGGCCATCATTACTTGGGTTTCTCTTTGCTCCTTCTCCTTTGCTAGCCTGGGGGAACACATCGCAGGGGCCAGCAATCCCAGTGTTCACAACTATGTGTTACCTTCTCTCTCTGAGTGTGCTGAGACCTGGGTCTTATCTTGCTTCTTCTTTTTTTTTTTTTTTTTTTTTTTTTTATCAACAGTCTGTGGCATGATACGCTTAAAGGACTTTATATGGCAGAGATGAAATGATTTTACAGATATAGTTAACCTCCCAAGTCAGTTTATTCTGACTGGGCCTGATTTAATCAAGTGAAAACAAGTGAAGTAAGGACTGTGTGGTGGTTTGAATGAGAACAGCCCCCATATAGGCTCATTTATTTGAGTGCTTCGTCCCTGGAAGGGGGAACTCTTTGGAAAGAATTAAGAGGAGTGAATTAAGAGTTAAGGAAGAGTGTCACTGGGATGAGCTTTGAGGCTTCAAAAGCCCACACCAGGCTCAGTCTCTTCCTCTCTGTCATGACTGTGGATTAGAGATGTAAGCTCTCAGCTACTGCCCCAGTCCCATGCCTGCCTGCCCTGTTGGTTGCCATGTTCCCTGCCAGGAAGGTCACCCTCTGAAAGTGTAAGAATGCCCTCCATTAAATGCTTTATTTTATAATTTGCCTTGGTCACGGTGTTTCTTCACAAAAGCAGACAAGTAACTAAGAGTCGTTTCTGAGATCAGAGGAAAGTGTCTCCACATGTAGATGATGAGAGAAGAAGGTATATTGAGGATGCCCAGGTAGCATAAAACTCTGTTGGTCTCTAGAGGACGTCAGGTGAACTATCAGCAAAAATTCAGGGCCCCTTGCTCTACAGCTGCAATGAAATGAATGATGCCAAGAGCTCAAATGAGCTGAAACGATACTCCAGCCTCCCAATGAGAATGCATGCAGCCAACACCCAAACTGAATAGCTTTGTTAGACTCTAAACCGAGAACCCAGTTAACATAGGTTAGTTTTGCCAGTTTGACACAAACTGGAGTCACTTGGAAAGAGGGCTCCTCAACTGAGAAGTCATTTTCATCAGACTGGTCTGTGGACATGTCTGCGGGGCATTCCTGATGAATGATTAATAAGGCAGGAGCAGCCCGTGTGGATGGCACCACCCCCCCAGACGGATGTCCTGGGTTGTTTAGAACAAGCTAAGCAAGCCATGAAAAAGAAGCCGGTAAGGGGTGGATCTCCTCAGTCTCTGCTTTAGTTCCTGCCTCCTGGTTCTTGCTCGAGTTCTTCCTGGTGTCCTTTGATAATGAACTCTAACCTGCAGTAAACACTTTCTATCCCGAGTTTCTTTTGGTTATAGATTTATCACAGCAACAGTGAAGCAAACAAAACCTGCCTGATTATTGTGCTAGACCCCTGACCACTTCAGCTAGCTAACAATGGATGCAGTTTCAAACTACTTAATTTATGCTAAATTTATCCATTAGACAGCTGCTAATACACCTGGAATGTTGTGTGGCCCGTCCCCAACCTCTGATCAGGCTCTCTTCTCTCTAGTTAGCAGGGTCCTTCATTCAGCTGGGGTTTGACCCTGAGTTTTGTCCTTGCTGGAGGACTCCTCCCTACCTTCTGTCAGTCAGTCTCCTTGGCAGACTTCAGCTACTTCTGTTGTCTCTCCTGTGCCACAGGGGAGCCAAGAGGAGCTGCTCTGAAAGCTAAACATCACCCTTTCTCTTTATCTTGCCAAAGAGCATTGACAAACTGATGTGGCAACTCCCCAGGTTGGTTGGAGAGTCCTAGGGGAGATGGTATTTCGAGTGGAGGACGGTGGAAGCTGTTTGATCTCCTTGCTTTTCTGATGCTCAGAAATCGGTGCCCACACCTCCAGTGTCTCACTCCCTCTTTTCTCTTCTTGCAGTCTCCTTAGGGAGGGCATGGTGGAGCCTCTCGTCTGCCCTCTAGTACCACACTGTTTCTTTGATAGAGAAGCAAGCTGAATGCCTTTATTACTACAGAATGTTGTATTTTGTATCTCATGAGAGAAGTGTAGGCTGACTTGAAAACTCAGGCTTGGTTGCTGACACGCTTCAGGAGACAAATTTTACAACTCGTTCTCATTTATTCATTCACTCATTCATTCACAAAATATTTGTTGTCTACTGTTACCAGGTTCAATGCCGAGGAGATGCAGCAGCGAACAAAACTAAAGGCTGTTATCTCGGAGCTCATATTCTTTCAAAATGAGATCTGCCGTGCAAGCTTTATTTCTTGCTGCATATTTTTATTTTGCATAGCAGAAGCTGGGTGGTTCCTCATTCTTTCTCTTTGCATTTCATCAGCAAAAAAAACCCCATCATTTGCTGTCTCCAGTCAGATGCAATTAAAATGACAGGGCTCAGAGGCAGAAGTAAAAGCACATTAATAAATTTCAAAATATTATCATCATTGTAGATATTTGAAAATAATATTTTTTTTCTGGATTTAGTGTCAGAAGGTGCTTTCTTTTCTTCACAATTTTTTCCGTAGTTCTTTGTAGAACATAATTTTTCAGAACATAGAATATAAGAAGGCACACTAAAACGTTTAAACTTCGGAGAATTAAATAAATGCTGTATTTCAGGAGATGGCAGCATTCTGTTCAGTGCTCCTGAGATTCTCAGGTGACAGAACATTAGTTCCAGGTAACTGTGGGCTGTCCGGTCTCAGGTTGTATGCCCAAGAGTCTTGTGCACGTATGTGGTAAAAATACTCCAGCACGGTCACTTGGTGCTGATGGACTTTGCTCATTTCCTTTATTTATTTTAAAATGTCATTAATTTGATAGAACTGAAGTCCATTTTCCATAGATTATATAAAGCATTAGTCATGTATGGAAACCTGGGATGATTGAGACAATGTTTTTTTTTTTTTTTGATTTTTTTTTATTGTATATATTCTGTATTTACAATTCATTTCCCTTTTTCTGGTTCCCCACCCCCAAAGGTCCCACATGTCCTTTTCCCTCCCCCTGCTCCCGCATCCACCCCCTCCCACTTTACTGTTCTAGTACTCTCCCACAATGATGTTTTGGTCCATTCTAGCACCAGTGTCCACTCCTTTCTTCTTGTGAGACATCACTTGATATGTGATTTGTGTCTTTGGTGTTCCAAGCTTCTAGGCTAATATCCACTTATCAGTGACTGTATACCATGGGTATTCTTTTGAGACTGGGTCACCTCACTTAGTATGACGTTCTCCAGCTCCATCCATTTCTCTAAGAATTTCATGAATTCATTGTTTCTAATGGCTGAATAGTACTCCATTGTGTATATATACCACATTTTTTGTATCCATTCCTCTGTTGAGGGACATCTGGGTTCTTTCCAGTTTCTGGCTATTATATATAAGGCTGCTATGAACATAGTGGAGCATGTATCCTTATTGCATGCTGGTGAATCTTCTGGGTATATTCCCAGGAGTGGTATGGCTGGGTCCTCCGGAAGTATCACGCCCAGTTTTCTGAGGAACCGCCATACTGATTTCCAGAGTGGTTGTACCAGCTTGCATTCCCACCAGCAGTGGAGGAGTGTTCCTCTTTCTCCACATCCTCGCCAACACCTGATGTCTTCTGAGTTTTTAATCTTAGCCATTCTGACTGGTGTGAGGTGAAATCTCAGGGTTGTTTTAATTTGCATTTCCCTAATGACTAGTGATGTTGAACATTTTTTAAGGTGTTTCTCAGCCATCCGAATTTCTTCAGGTAAAAAGTCTCTGTTTAGCTCTGTACCCCATTTTTGGATAGGGTTATTTGGTTTTCTGGGGTCTAACCTCTTGAGTTCTTTGTATACATTGGAGATTAGCCCTCTGTCGGATGTGGGGTTGGTGAAGATTTTTTCGCAATTTGTTGGTTGCCGATTTATCCTTTTGACAGTGTCTTTTGCCTTACAGAAACTTTGTAGTTTTATGAGGTCCCATTTGTCTATTCTTGCTCTTAGAGCATAAGCAATTGGTGTTCTGTTCAGGAATTTTTCCCCTGAGCCAATCTCCTCAAGGGTCTTCCCCAGTTTCTTTTCTATTAGTTTTAGTGTGTCTGGTTTTATGTGGAGATCCTTGATCCACTTGGAGTTGAGCTTAGTGCAAGGAGATAAGAGTGGATCAATTCTCATTCTTCTGCATGTTGACCTCCAGTTGAGCCAGCACCATCTGTTGAAAAGGCTATCTTTTTTCCACTGGATGTTTTCAGCTCCTTTGTCGAAGATCAATTGGCCATAGATGTGTGGGTTCAATTCTGGGTCTTCGATCCTATTCCATTGATCCGCTTCCCTGTCACTGAACCAATACCATACAGTTTTTAATACCACTGCTCTGTAATATTGCTTGAGGTCCGGGATATTGATTCCCCCAGAAGTTCTTTTGCTGTTGATGATAGTTTTAGCTATCCTGGGTTTTTTTGTTATTCCAGATGAATTTGAGAATTGCTCTTTCTAGCTCTATGAAGAACTGAGTTGGGATTTTGATGGGAATTGTATTGAATCTGTATATTGCTTTGGGCAAGATTGCCATTTTGACTATATTAGTCCTGCCAACCCATGAACATGGAAGATTTTCCCATTTTCTGATGTCTTCTTCAATTTCCCTCTTCAGAGACCTGAAGTTTTTGTCGTATAAATCTTTCACATGTTTGGTTAGCGTCACTCCAAGATACTTTATATCATTTGTGGCTATTGTGAAGGGTGTCATTTCCCTAATTTCTTTCTCGGCCTGCTTATCCTTCGTGTATAGGAAGGCTACTGATTTACTTGAGTTGATTTTATAGCCAGCCACTTTGCTGAAGTTGTTTATCAGTTGCAGGAGTTCTCTGGTGGAGGTTTTTGGGTCACTTAAGTAAACTATCATATCATCTGCAAATAGTGATAGTTTGACTTCTTCCTTTCCGATTTGTATCCCTTTGACTTCCCTCTGTTGTCAAATTGCTCTAGCTAGTACCTCAAGTACTATATTGAAGAGATATGGTGAGAGGGGCCAGCCTTGTCTAGTCCCTGATTTTAGAGGGATTGCTTCGAGTTTTTCTCCGTTTACCTTGATGTTGGCTACTGGTCTGCTGTATATTGCTTTTACTATGTTTAGATATGGGCCTTGAATTCCTGTTCTTTCTAGGACCTTTAGCATGAAAGGATGCTGAATTTTGTCAAATGCTTTTTCAGCATCCAATGAGATGACCATGTGGTTTTTTTCTTTGAGTTTGTTTATGTAGTGGATTACATTGATGGATTTCCGTATATTGAACCATCCCTGGGATGAAGCCAACTTGATCATGGTGAATGATCGTTTTGATGTGTTCTTGGATTCGGTTGGCAAGTATTTTGTTTAGTATTTTTGCATCGATATTCATAAGAGAAATTGGCCTGTAGTTCTCTTTCTTAGTTGGATCTTTGTGTGGTTTTGGTATCAGGGTAATTGTGGCTTCATAGAATGAGTTGGGTAGTGTTCCTTCTGTTTCTATTTTGTGGAATAATTTGAAGAGTATCGGTATCAGGACTTCTTTGAAGGTCTGATAGAATTCTGCACTAAAACCGTCTGGTCCTGTGCTCTTTTTGGTTGGAAGACGGTCTATGACCCCTTCTATTTCTTTGGGGGTTATGGGTCTGTTTAGACGATCTATTTGATCCTGGTTTAATTTTGGTATTTGGTATCTGTCTAGGAAATTGTCCATTTCCTCTAGATTCTCCAGTTGTGTTGAGTATAGGTTTTTGTAGTAGGATCTGATGATTTTTTGAATTTCCTCAGTTTCTGTTGTTATATCTCCCTTTTCATTTCTAATTTTGTTGATTTGAATACTGTCTCTGTGCCCTTTAGTAAGTCTGGCTAGGGGTTTATCTATCTTGTTGATCTTCTCAAAGAACCAGCTCCTGGTTTTGTTGATTCTTTGTATGGTTCTCTTTGTTTCAACTTGATTGATTTCAGCCCTGAGTTTGATGATTTCCTGTCTTCTACTCCTCCTGGGTGAAATTGCTTCTTTTTGTTCCAGAGCTTTCAAGTGTGCCATTAAGTTGCTAGTATATGCTCTCTCCTGTTTCTTTTTGGAGACACTCAAGGCTATGAGTTTTCCTCTAAGCACTGCTTTCATTGTGTCCCATAGATTTGGGTATGTTGTGCCTTCCTTTTCATTAAGTTCTAAGAATTCTTTGATTTCTTTCTTTATTTCTTCCTGGACTAAGGTATCATTGAGTAGAATATTGTTCAGCCTCCAAGCGTATGGGGATTTTCTGTTGTTTTTGTTGCTATTGAAGAACACTCTTACTCCATGGTGATCTGATAAGAGGCATGGGATTAGTTTGATCTTTTTATATTTGTTGAGATCTGTCTTGTGTCCAATTATATGGTTGATTTTGGAGAAGGTACCATGAGGGGCTGAGAAAAAGGTATAGTCTTTTGCTTTAGGGTGAAATGTTCTATATATATCTGTTAAATCCAATTGCTCCAAAGTTTCGATGAGTTTCTCCGTGTCTCTGTTTAGTTTCTGTTTTCCTGGTCGGTCCACTGTAGATAGTGGAGTATTGAGGTCCCCCACAATCATTGTGTTAGGTGCAATGTGTGCTTTGAGCTTTAGTAAGGTTTCTTTTACAAATGAGGGTGCCCTTACATTTGGAGCGTAGATGTTTAGAATTGTGAGTTCCTCTTGGTGGATTCTTCCTTTGACTAGCAGGACGTGACCTTCTGTGTCTCTTTTGATGACTTTGGGTTGAAAGTCAATTTTATCTGATATTAAAATGGTTACTCCAGCTTGCTTCCTGTGACCATTTGCTTGCAAAATTGTCTTCCATCCTTTTACTCTAAGGTAGTGTTTGTCTTTGACTCTGAGGTGTGTTTCCTGTAAGCAGCAAAATGTAGGGTCCTGTTTCCGTATCCAGTCTGTTAGTCTATGTCTTTTTATTGGGGAGTTGAGTCCATTGATGTTAAGAGATATTAAGGAATAGAGATTATTACTTCCTGACATTTTTGAAGTTATTTTTGTTTTTGAGTAGTTATCTTCCTTTGAGTTTGATGGAAGAAGTTTACTGTCTTGCTTTTTCTTGGGTGCCATTTCCTTCCTTGTGTTGGAGTTTTCCTCCTATTATCCTTTGTAGAGCTGGGTTAGTGGAAAGATATTGTGTAAATTTGGTCCTGTCATGGAATATTTTGATTTCTCCATCTATGTTGATTGAGAGTTTTGCTGGGTATAGTAGTCTTGGCTGACATTTGTTTTCTCTTAGGGTCTGCATGAGGTCTGCCCAGGATCTTCTAGCTTTCATGGTTTCTGGAGAGAAGTCTGGTGTGATTCTGATAGGTCTTCCTTTATATGTTACTTGGCCCTTTTCTCTTACTGCCTTTAATATTCTTTCTTTGTTTAGTACATTTGGGGTTTTGATTATTATGTGACGGGAGGTGTTTCTGTTCTGGTCCAGTCTGTTTGGAGTTCTGTAGGCTTCTTGTATATTCATGGGCATCTCTCTCTTTAAGTTAGGAAAGTTTTCTTCCATAATTTTGTTAAAGATATTTGCTGGCCCTTTAAGTTGTAGATCTTCACTCTCATCTATCCCTATAATCCTTAGGTTTGGTCTTCTCATTGTGTCCTGGATTTCCTGGATGTTTTGCTTTTGGATTTTGCGTTTTCTTTGACTGTGGAGTCAATGGTTACTATGTTATCTTCAGCATCAGAGATTCTTATTTCTATCTCTTGTATTCTGTTGTTTATGTTTGCATCTACGACCCCTGTTTTCTTCCCAAGGTTTTCTATCTCCAAGGTTGCCTCCTTTTGTGATTTCTTAGTTGTTTCTACCTCTGTGTTCAGATCTTGGATGGTTTTGCTCAGTTCCATCATTTGTTTGTTTGTGTTTTCATGTAATTCTTTAATATATTTTTGTGCTCCCTCTTTCATGACTTCTGCCTGTTGTTTCAAGTTCTCCTGCATTTTTTTAACTGATTTTCTCATTTCCTCTTTATTGGTTTCTGTCTGATGGCCCATATTCTCCTGGAGTTCTTTAAGTGTTTTTTGTGTTTGGATTGTAAGAGCTTCTACTCTATTGATGTTCCCCTGCATTTCTTTAAGAGATTTGTTTATGTCTTTTTTGTGTTCCTCTAGGAGCATCATGACCTGTGCTTTTATATCTAACTCTTGTTTTTCTGGTGTGCTGGGGTATCCTGGACTTGCTGTGGTTGGCGAATTGGGTTCAGATGGTGCCATATTGCCTTGATTTCTGTTAATAACGTTCCTACGTTTGCCTTTTGCCATCTCTTTATCTCTGGCGTTAGTTGGTCTTATTGTAGATGGCGCCCTGCTGAAAGCACAGCACGCCTGTCCCCAGGAGACAGATCCCTTCTGGCAGCTTGTCTGTGCTGGACTATGCTCGCTCTGAGTCCAGGCCCCTGACTCCAGCTGCTAGAGTTCCGAGCTGTGCCCCGAGGCGGCCCGGTGGCCCCTCGCTGCTAGTCCGCACAGAGAGCTGGTCCCGGCCGGTAGTCTGCACCTGCAGCTGAGCTTTCTGTGCCTGGATCTCCTGCAGAGCTAAGCTAAGCTATAACTCTGGCCACGCACCTGATTCCAGCCGCTCCGAGACAATGTTTTTAATTAAACCTGATGATGTAGTCGTAATATGGAAAAAAAGGGCTTGACTGAGTTAACATTTAAAGTGTGCACAGGTGTGTGTCTGTGTATGTGTGTTTGTGTGTGTATGTATGTGTATGTGTTGTATATGTGTGCCCACATGCTCACTCTTGCACACACATGAATGTGTGCATATGCATATGTTAAAGGAGTTTGGGGACTTGTGAAGTGATTCCATTATAAATTTCCTCTAATGGTTAACTTTGGACATGGTATTGGCATATGTTTACTTACACCTCTCTGTAATTTGCTTGCTACTGTGTTATTTTAAGCAACATGGTAACTCATTGTATTCCACAAAATATAATTGAAGGATGAAATTCCAAAAGGAAGTATCAATGCAGGAAGTGCATTTTTTTTGTGTGTGTGTTTATGACATAAGGTATGTGCTACATGCATTTTTTATATATAAAGAAATCAGAACATAGTGAAATCATGAATATTGCAGGAGAACCAACAAACACTAATTTACTAAACCATCATAATCCCTAACAACAATCTAAACATTTGTCCTTATACTCACAGATAAGTGTAGTACTCATTCCCCCTCAAGGAGATGTCTCTTTGCAACAGACAGAGACAATTACAGAAAACCACAACTAATCAAAATGCAGAGCTGTAGAGCCCAGTCTCAACTGCTACATCTACAATACAACTCCTTCGCCTAAGGCTTGAGGTTCTGACACCTTCCCACTGAGGGTGTGGGAAGAGTGTAAGAGCCACTGGAACAGGCACGTTTCTCTGAGATTGTCTCTCCTAGAAATGCCAGAAGCTGCACTGGTGATGTCTCACCAATATAACTGCTTAAACATGAGCTGAACACCAGTAGATGTGCCTACATGGACAGGGGAGTCTTATGAAGCCTCATCCCTACTCAAAGAACTACAGGTAACTAAGGACTCCTGAGAGCAGAAGAAATGGTCTTCCCTAGGGAAGGGTACATCAACTGATTATCCAAGACCAAATGGTCAGCCCAGAACACACACACACACACACACACACACACACACACACGTAACATTATATCGACGGAGTAGTTATATTTAGAAACACATATGTTTAGATGTACATATGTACACATTACAATAAGTATATGAACTGACAGAGAGCTAGGAGGTCTATATGGGAGAATTTGGAAGGAGGAAAGGGAATGGAGAAATGTGATTATAATATAGAATGGCAGATTCAGGCAAGGATTTATTTTAAAAAAGCGAAATGGCAAAGTACAATCCAATGCCACTCAGAAAACTTGGAGCACTCTAATTCAATTATATTGTCTGCATTTGGTGGAGGGTTCCAATTTGCATATTCCTCACTGGCACAGCAATTCTGAACAGAAGGGGCCCAGGAAGGCTTATACGATGTGCCAACGTGTTTCCATCTGGAGTAATAAGGCAGACAAAAGGGAGACCTAGTTGATTATGAGAACATACTACATCAACACCCTATCACTTGGGTTCTACTAGACAGACAACAGTGGATAAACAAACATCTGGAGGACAGGTGAGCAAGACACAGAAACACCTGAATAAATTCAATGCGGGCAAGAGACTTGGGACTTCTTTAGGAAACTATACTTGTCTTTAAAATTAAATTTTAGTTACAGTCCAATTGTTCAATCTTCAATTGCAAATTAGAATCTCCTCTAAATTTGTATTCTCTCTAAGCGCATGGTTCATGTAAACGAAGAGGTTTTAGAAGTGCCAATGGTGGCACGTGCCAGAAGTAGGTGATACGGCACCTGTAACTTACACGATGTCAATGTATTGATAGTATATGATGTTTAGGGAGATTTATCTATTTTATTTTTTTATGTTAGGATGTGTTGTTTGGAGATGTTTGGAGTTCAGACTGGGAACTTTTAGGACTTGGTGTTGATGGACTAATGAGGGGTACTGAGAGTCAGGCGGCACTGCCAGCAGAAGGATGGTTCCCCTGTCCCCGGTGGAGGGAGGATTTGGTTATTGATGTAGCTCAGGTGGAGCACAGACAAGACAGCAGACACCTGCTTCAGCACAGCCTGGGGCTCTCCAGAAGGCGAGCAGTCCAGGCCAAGTCTGCATGGAGCAGAGCCAGTTGCAAAGGAAGGAGGGATGGCGGGCTTGGAGAGGAGCTGAGTGCTCCTGTCTTTTTTTCTTTTTTGGCAATACATATGGAGTCCTGGCAAAGCTGGGAGGAAAAAAAAAACAGAAGCAAGTCTTGCTGCTGGCTCCCATGAAAATGTTATGGGAAATGAAGAAGAATGGAGTCAAGGAGAAAGTTAATGGTCTTTTCAGGTAGAGGTCACTTGGTCCGCAAAACCAAGAAGAGTTTTGTGTCCATAGTGCTTGATGTGTGATATCTTCATGGTATTTCTGACTATTTAGACATTTGCAACTTTTGAGCTTCATCACCCATTTTATTTTTACACAGCACCCTGAAGCTAAATGTTCCTGCCACCAGTTTCCTTTTACATTTTGACTTCATGTACTTATGTGCGCAAAAGGGAACTTACCCAGCAAATATCAAGATGCTGAGTGCTTATGTAAATCTAGCTAATACTGGTCCTGTGAGTCTACTAGTCCCAAGGTTCCAGGAAAAGACTGAGGTATGGGCAGAGGCCAGAAGTGTTTAGGGGAAGTGGTGGTTTAGAAAATCACCACAAAGCCTTTTTTCTTCTTTTTTAATATTTTATTTATTTATATGTTTTACACTCCAGATTTTATTACCTCCTCCACCCCAGTCCACCCTCCAATTGTTCTGCACCTCCTACCTCCTCCCCACCTCCTTGTCTCCAGAGGATGTCTCCAACCCCCAACCCCCACCCAGTCAGACCTCTAAACTCCCTGGGGCCTCCAGTCTCTTGAGTGTTAGGTGCATCTTCTCTGACTGAACCCAGATTCGGTAGTCCTCTACTGTATATGTGTTGGGGGCCTCATATCAGCTGGTGTATGCTGCCTGGTTGGTGGTCCAGCGTTTGAGAGCTCTCTGGGGTCCAGGTTAATGGAGACTGCTGGTCTTCCTACAGGGTCGCCCTCCTCCTCAGCTTCTTCCAGCTTTCTCCTAATTCAACCACAGGGGTCAGCAGCTTCTGTCCATTGGTTGGTTGCAAATATTTGCATCTGACTCTTTCAGCTGCTTGCTGGGCCTTTCAGAGGGCAGTCATGACGGGTCTCTTTTTGTGAGCACTCCATAGCCTCAGGAATAGTGTCAGGCCTTGAGACCTCCCCTTTAGCTGGATCCCGCCCTGACCCCGTGGATGGACCTTCTTTTCCTCACGCCCCATTTCCATTCCTGCAGTTCTTTCAGACAGGAACAATTATGGGTCAGAGTTTTGATTGTGGGATGGCAACTCCCTCCTTTTAAAACATGAAACCCTATTCCACAGCCCTTGAACATAGGTTGAAACAGACACGGTCTTTTCTTTATTCTCTCTGGCTCACTTTGCTTGCTCTCTGTTTACTCATAACAGGTGAGCCAACTACTTCTGTGTTCTGAAATTACCAGATAGCCCTCTGGGGAGGCCCAACTGGGAAGGGATGGAAGTCATTGAAAAAAAAAAACAAAACAAAAAACAAAACCTCAGGCTTCTGTCAACAAACACATGGAAGAGGCTGAGAGTAGATCCTCCAGCTCTGGAAAAGCTTGCAGCCGTGTCCATGCCCTGCCAACATCTTGTGTGAAACCTCAAGAGAGACTCCTGAGCCAGGCCTGCTGAGTGACAGTGCTTCTGAACCTGTGAGCTACAGAAGCGATACATTTTCAGTGTCCTAAGCTCCCCACTCTGGGAGCAATTTCTTAGCAGTAATAGCTAATTACGACAGGGGGAGGGGGGAATGTACCATCTAGAAATATTATCTGAGAGAGTTAAGAAAAAATGTTGTAGGCAGTGTATTAGTCAACCAACAAAGTAGCGGAAGTAGCCCAACTTTATAGGGAGAAAATGTTTATTTACTTTAAGGTCAAGGTTCTGGAGTCAGTTTAACTGCCATAAGGTGAAGACCTTATGGCAGATGATGTCATCAGCAGAGCATGTGCAGGACAGGATCAAAATCTGAGGGGCAGAAAGTTTGGAATACTACATCCTAGCCTTGAGCATTCCCTGAAATGACCTAAGAACATCCCACTGGGCTCCATCTCTTTACTGTCACCCACTGTCTGCCACCACACTGACAACCAAGCTTCTAACATATGAGGCTTTGGGGAGACAAAATCTCCCAAAATGCAAAGGTGTATTCAGCTGTTTCTACAGCAGTATATATTTATAGCTATATCTTTATATCTATCTAAAACTATATTTATATCTATACATATATACATATGTAATGTATTTGAGATGATATATGTTTCAGATGCTAATATATTTTATCATATATATTTATCACATATAATAATATCATGCATATTTTTGAGATGACTACATTATTACAGTTTATGATACCATGCCTATATTTTTATAATACCTAGAATTCTGCATTTTATCAATAGTAAGTGAAGATGCCAAGTTTTACATTTTCTGTTAAAGTTCTAAAATAAGATGGGAGTTTCTAGTTTCTACATCAAGATGTCACACCTGAAGAATAAAGGTGTGGGAGCGAGGATACAGCAGGAGGGAGGGAGGGAAGGAGAGAGAGAGAGAGAGAGAGAGAGAGAGAGAACTAATAATCATGCAATATCTAGTTTCATGGCTTCTTTTCAAACTCAAATTATACACACATAGCTTGGAGACATGTACAAAACTAGTAGTTAAATAGCTCCAAGATAAATTGATATTTATTCTCAAAATTGTGTGGAAAATGTGCTCCTCACTCAAAGAGAATTGGCTCTTTGCCAGAAATATTTGGTAGAGAATTCTTTTTGTTTGTTTGTTTTCAATAAAGAAGACATTTCAGAGTTTGAACGCAGCATGCTGAATGATGGTAGACATTGCTATGAGTCAGGAGAAGGCTTTTTTTGATGAGTGTTTAGTCCTTTTCAAGAGCAGAATCCAATTCTCTCATTAGAGATGCAAAGTGCCAATGACATCATCTCCCTAAAACCTGGGCAGAAATTTCATAGCAAGTCAGCTCTCTGCATTTAAACGTTTCGTGACAGCGGAGAGATGGCATGTAGCATGGATACTTGGCTTTCTTATGACTCCTGTTCCGTTTGCTCCCCCTTGCACTTCTGTAGCTGAAGGGATGTGTACTGATTTGAAGCCAGTTCACACAGAGAGGGTGTGAGGCTTCACATGACCTATAAGTGGAAAATCAGCTGTTTCTAGGTGCCCCTGAATGAAAGAAAGGACGAACACTGTTTCCATTACAGGCTAATAATCCAACACTATAAATGTGTAATAAAGAAATATTAAGTGGGCTGGGATTAGACCTTGTTGCCTGAGTGCTTCAACAGTGATGTGGTGGAAAGGGGCCCAGAAGGGCTCCATCATCCTATGTGAGTTAGGCAGGCTTTAGCTATGAATTCAGTCTAAGCTTGTCATACAGTTTTTATAATCTGAATACATATGATCCAGATAGGTAGCTGTGTGTGTATGTGTGTGTGTGTATGTGTGTGTGTGTGTGTGTGTGTGTGTGTGTGTGTGGTATTTGTGTAGTATAGGCTAGAGAGATACACAATGGAAATGAGTGTGGAGGTCTTTATTTTTTTTAAAGCTTCACATGGAACTACCACATGCCCTAACAATACCACTTGTGGATGTACATGCGGTGGGCTCTGAGCCTACCACAGAGATACTCACACATTGTGCTTATTGCTTCATTAATCAAGGTAGCTAAGAAATAGAGCCAGAATAGATGTGCCCCAAGAGATGAGTAAAGAAAGTGTGATACAGCACACACAGACAACACACACACAGACAACATACATACAGAGGGAGAAACAACAGGCACACACACAGATAACATACACACACAAACAACAAACACACAGAGACAACACTTACACAAACACACAGAGAGACAATACACACAGACACAGAGAGAAATACCAGACAAAGTAGACTAGGTTCAGAAAGACAAATACTGAATAACGTGTGTGTGTGTGTGTGTGTGTGTGTGTGTGTGTGTTATGGTGTGGTATATATGCATTTATGTGTGGTGTGTGAGTATGTGGCATGCGTGTGTATGTGTGCGTATGTGTGTGTGTGTATTCAAGTCATGAAATTTGGAAGAGGTCTTAAGATGTTATATAAAGTGAGGAGATGATGAAGTGTATGCCATGAAAGTAGAAAGGAGCCATTGGGGAGGAAGGGGACCAGTAAGAGGGGGAAAAGGGGCACAGGTGAGGAAGTGGATAAGGGGTATAAATAAGAAAATATATGCGTGGAAATGCCATAACCAAACCTATTATTTTGTATGCTATTTTAAGAAATTAATGATTAATGAGTCCTTGACATGAAATTGTTGTTGGCTATGACAACGACTGGCCATCGTGCTGGAGGCTCAGAAGGTAGATGGGTGGGCTGAAGTGCATCTCAACAAACCTAGTGAGTGCAGACACTCTAGGTGGATGCACAGTATTGTCCTTGTCGCCTCAGGTCACACAGTGGTTGATGTGGATTGACAGGGGATGACGTTGCTTTACTTTGGTGGTTGTAGATTCGAGCAGTGACCAAAGCATACAAAGGGGAAAGCCCTGCCACGTCATACAGGCAGGCAGTGCTGTCTTTAGCACGGATCATGTGACATGACACCCCTGCCTTGTCACCCCTGCCTTGTCAACCCTCATTATGTGTGCCACACACACATAATAAGAGCAAGCTGGAGTCAGCAGCTCCTGCTGCACGGCCACTACCCAAGCTCCATCCTCCTCTCTTGTTGACCAATTCCTTGATTGCCATGAGTTGTTAGCATTGAAGAAACTAGAGTTCCAGCCACCGTTCACTTAGAATTCTTCCAATTGCTCTTTCTTTACTTCTTTTGATAAAGAATTCACTGCTGTGAAAGAAAACCTAAAAATAAAAAAAGACAGCTTTAGTATATCTTTGCATACAGAGGCAGCCATTTATGCAGGAAACATTGGTCTAGTGACTAGAGAAAGTAGTGAATAGATAAAAAAATTCCCTTATATATTTTACGAGTGTGCGCATGCGTGTGCATGTGTGTGTAGTTGGAGTTGTACTGAAGAATAAAATAAACAATATATCACAACAATAGTATGTACTTAGGAAATGAATTAAATTGTGGAACAGGCACATGTGAGATAAAGACATCTAGAGAAGAATTGTAGCCAGGAGGGCATTGCTATGTACATTTTGAGTACAGAGTTGGGGGTCAAGGAACATATTGTTCTAGATTCTGACCAGAGAGACAGGATTCAGGAACTTCTTGAAGGAAATAGCTTTTAATTACGCTTGCACTCTTGGCCAAATTTTTGTTCAACAGAGTGAATGAGAATACAGTAAAACAGGGCTTCTGTCTGATTTTTTTTTTTTTACAATTTTTAAAAATTTTCTATATTCTTTGTTTACATTCCAAAGGCTTTCCCCTTTCCCCATTCCCCCCTCACCATATGTCCCATATGTCCTCTTCCACCCCCACCCCCACCCCCCCAGCCTATTCCCCAATCACCACCCCTCCATTTCTCTGCTCTATTCTGGTACTCTCCTACAAAACTGGATCCAGTCCTTTCAGGACCAGGGTCCTCTCCTTCCTTCTTCTTGGAAATCTTTTGACTTGCTAATTGTGTCTTGAATATTCAGAGCTTCTGGGCTCATTAATATCCACTTATCAGTGATTGCATTTCATGTGTATTCTTTTGTGATTGGGTTAACTCACTTAGGATGATATTTTCCATATCCAACCATTTGCTTACAAATTGCATGAGTTCATTGTTTTTAATTGCTGAGTAGTACTCTATTGTATAAATATACCGCATTTTCTGTATCCATTCTTCTTTTGAGGGACATCTGGGCTCCTTCCAACTTCTGGCTATTATAAACAAGGCTGCTATGAACATAGTGGAGCATGTGTCTTTATTGTATGCAGGGGAATCCTCTGGGTATATGCCCAGGAGTGGTATGACAGGGTTCTCTGGAAGTGTCATGCCCAATTTTCTGAGGAACCGCCATACTGATTCCCAGAGCGTTTTACATCTTTATGTCCTGTAGATAGTAACATATACATTTCTCAGGTTATTTTTTAAAACCTTACAGTAGGATTCTAAAGATGACCTGGATGTAGAGGAAGGGAGTTCCGGCTGCCGGGTTGGGGTAGGATGCAACAAGCTTTCATGTAAGCACTTTGGTGGAGGCTAACCACAGAGTAGTCTCCTTGTTCTTTCAACAAGCCCTCAGGAGGGCTGCCTCAGTGAAGAGGGGTTGCAGAGGACTGTGATGAAGTTTACATGCACTCAAGGGCATCACTCTGCTTGTGTGGATGATTTCTGTTTTTTGTGTTCCCTGGCTCGCAGGACCCCCTACCACAGTCCCATTTGACTTGGTATTGCAAGTCATAAGACTCTCCAAGGTCCCTTTAAGCTCTGGCACCCACCGCGCTTGCTAACTGTCTATATGAGTGAGCATACTTGCTCCCTCACCCGGTAGGACTGAGTGCATAGAGTTCACTCTGCTGCTATTTACTGAAAGCCAGTCAAACAGAGTAATCAAACACTCCCGATCCTCTGTCATGCACGCTTTAGCGACCTTACAGGAAGCGTCGTTTCCTCTCACCAATTTCCTCTCCTGGAAAATGTCTCCATCATTATCTGTGTTTCAAACTTACTGCTATTTAAAAGAAGCCCTTCGCTCTGCCCCATCCACTTGTGCTATTGATCCCAACTTTTTCTGCCTTTCTCTGGAGCTCGCGCCATCAATAATTCCCTTTCTGTCTGTCAATTTTTCAGTCTCCTGATTTGCTGACTTTCCTCTGGCTTACGACTGTGCCCAGGATCCCTCCTCCCCCCCCACTCCTAGAACACCTTGCCTTGATTCTGTGTCCAATTATAAGTGCCTATTTCTTTTCTTTATTAATTTATTTTTTTGCACTCCATAATTTATTCCCCCACACCCCAGTCCACCCTCCAACTGTTCCACATCCCACACCTCTTCCCTACCCCGTCTCCACATGGATGTCCCCACCCCCTACCCCACCTGAGTCTTTCAGCTCCTTGTTGAAAGACTTTTGCTGGCCTGCACACTTTCCCTCCCAGGTCTCTCCCTCCTTCCCCACTTGTGATTGCTTTCTTCTCCCTCCCAAGTGGGACTGAGGTGTCCTCACTTGGGCACTTCAGCTTCTTGATCCTTTTGAGTTCTGTGGCTAATATCCATTATTACTGAGTGCATACCATACATGTCCTTTTGGGTCTGAGTTTATAAGTACCTATTTCTTACATTCTATTCATTACCAAACTTTAAATGGGTTTTTTTTTTTTTACCTTTTTATTATTATGCTACTACAGTTTCAAGTGAAAAATCAAAACAGTATGTAGTAGGATGGAATTAATTGTACTTTGGAATGTTCTAGAAAATCCAGGAATCTGATGACACCACTACCTACCTATCTATGGGGCATACATGTAATTTTATTAAAAATATTCCCGGTCTAGTCACCAATAGCTCTCTAGCTTTGACTGTAAAATACTTTTCTTGCTCTGGTATCTTTTTACCCTGTAGACACTTGTAACTGTTACGTATGTTCCTTCTAAATTTCTTTTTCTAAATTTTGTTTATTGTCATTCCCTCCATCGTATGTTGAGTGTGCATGAGTGCACCTGTGCCCATGCCATGGCATGCATGTAGAAGTCAGGAGAGCTTGTGAGAGTAGGTGTCCCCACCCCCCCAACTGCGGGCTCTATGGGTTGAACTTAGGTCGTATATATTAGGAACTTTTACTCTCTGGGCCATCTTGCAGTCCTTAACCTCGTCACCTCACAAGTGACAGACAACTATGTCCTCTCTTCCCCTTTCCAAACATTTCTGTTTGCCCCACTGGCTTCTTTTGCCTTCACCTTATAGGAATATACATTTCTTTTGAAATAATTAAATATATTTTCACCAATAACCTAAAACATATAAATTACACATAATGATTAGATGTGTTGATGAGTGTATACACATTGTTAAATATTTAAATCAGATTAAACACATTTATCTCTTTGCTCATTTATTATTCATCATGAAAACATCCAAAATCTGTCCTTCCGGCTTTCAAACACGTATATTATATTGCCTATAGACATTCTACTCTGAGCAGAACACCAGAACGTTCCATCCCATCCAACTAAAGCATACGGTCTTTTAGTTGGCTTGCCCTCATTATTCTCTCAGCCTTCGGTGACACTAGAACAACAACCTTAACTCTGTTGGTAAGGTACATCATGTTTGTTGAATTGCTTTTGTTCAACTACCCTGACTGCACTGGAGTGAATCCCTCTTGGTCCTGGTGAATGTGGCTTTACTCTGTTGTTGGATTTGGATTGCTAATATCTTGCTGAGAATTTTTGCATGTTTGTTTTCAAAGACATAGTTTGCTATTTTTGCCATGTTCTCATCTTGTCATTTAAGACTGAGGTACTGTTGACATTGTAGAATGTGTTTGGATAGAACTTTCCCTTTTTTTTCTTTTTTAATCTTTAGTCTATTTTTTACAGTCCAGTCTTTATTCCCCTCCAGGTACCCCCTCTATCATTTCCTCATTCCATTCTTCTTCCCCTGCTTCAAGAAGATGTCCTCACTCCCTGGGGTCTCAAGTGTCTCCAGGCTTAGGTATATCATCTTTCACTGAGGCCAGACCAGGCAGTCCTCTGCTGTATATGTCAGACTTACTTTTAAGAGATCTCTCTACTCTTTCCTCTGCTTTTTGTCTTCACACTCATGTTCCTTAGGGCAACTGCTATCAGAGCATCTTTTAGAGTCAGGGTGCTGTTTTGCTTCTTCTAAAAACTTGTCCAAACCAAAAGGATCTTCCTCAAACTGAACTGGTCCTTTTAGGCCCCTCTATCTAGGGTCTGAACCAGAAAATGCCTTATCAGGAACAAATCTGTTGGTCTTTATCCTGGTTTTGAGGTCATCACCATACATGTCCTTGCCCAGATTTTTACTGAGCCTGTAGATACTGAGCAGGAGGCAGCGTCTCAGCTGCATGAGCAGGCTTGGTCGCAGCAATCTTTGTTGATATTATCTTCACCAAGGTTATTCTTGTCCTTTCTGTTATTTCTTTGTCTCTTCATTGGGCCTTTGCAGGTTTGGGTCATCTGGATTCACAACCTCCTTTGGAACAGGGTCAGTATATTTGCTATAAATGACCTTGTCTTTGGAATGTCCCTGTTGAGCAATTGTGTCATATTTAATTTTCCCTTCATGATCGAACTGAATGGCCAGGGCATTGGACATTTTCTTTTCTGTTGCGCCATTTCCAGAGGAAACAGGGCCACATGGATTTCAGGGAAAGCACATCTATCTCCAAAATCCTACAGCAACCGTGGGATCCAGCCTTTCCTGTATCCTTATGAGGGAGGCTCTCTACGATCTGCCATGATCTCTGAGGTCTTGCCCTTCCTTCAGTTTCAAGTTGGTCCTGAGATAGCTGAGTAGGCACAGCTGATGAGTGACATCTTCTGCTTCTTCAAGCGCAAATCACAGCTTAGGAGGGTGAGTCTTGCCTGTAAGGAGGAACACAATGGAAAAATGCTCAGTGCACTGGTGCCCTGACTGAACGGTCCTTTAAAAGGCTGTTCTTTGAGCTGGAATTGTGGCAGCCACAAGTCTGTAGTCCAAATAACCCAACAAAGGTCAGCTGTGAATGGGAAGTCCAAGAATCGAGTAGTTCTCAGTCCCACGAGACTAGTTTTTTCAATGGGTCTTCTGTAGAAGGAGGTTTCAACAGATTTGCTAACAAGTTGATGCAAGCGGTGAAGAAGAGTCGTCCTTTTCTATTTTATGGAGGACTAAGTTTATTTATTTATTTATTTTGCATTTTTGGTTAAAGTCAATGATGAGACTATTTTATTATTGGCTTTGATTTGGTTAGGTTTTGAAAATAATTATTTTTATTCTTTGAAATGGTCATACATTCTTATAGTTCATATTGATCAAATTCATTTACCATCACTTCTGTACAGCTCCTCTTAGTGCTTCGCACTGGATGTCCTTCCCACCTTCATATCCTCTTTGTGCTGTTCGTATCGATAACCCCTGAGTCCAGTTAGTGTTGCCCATATGTGCATGTGTGTATGTGGCCATCCACTAGGCATGTGCAACTTAACCGCTGGCCTCATTCTGACAGGAGAGCAACTCTCTCTGTCAGAGAGTTGTAAAATGTTTTTAGTAATTAAAAAATTACTGATGGTACTTTATTATTTGGTATAGGTGTGTTCAGGTTTCCTATTTGTTTATGACTCAGTGTAGGAAAGGTGCATTTGTCTGCTTCTTCTAGGTTATCAGGCTTGTTGGCACATAGTTGCTCATGGTAGTTGCTAATGGTGTGTTGTATTTCTGTGGTGTCAGTTGTAACATGTTCCCTTTTATCTTGGAGTTTTAAGATTGAGTCTTTTCTTTTTCCCTTTTTGAGTTGACCTAGGAATATATTTTCTTTGAACAATCAGCTCTCTTTCCTTTGTAGTTTGCATTGTTTAAAAGTCTCAATTTCCTTTATGCCTTTTCTAATCTTTATTATTTCCTTTTTATGACCTCAGACTTGGGCTTTGAGGTGTTTTTCTAGTTCCTTGACATGCATCAGGGTTTGTTGGACTTTTCCCTACAGTTTAATATTGGTATTGATTTCTAGAAAATTTCCTCTTTTAAAATTATTTTTTGTAAACTTTACTCCTAAGACTGATTTTGATGTATCTCATACATTTTGGTGTGCTGTGTCTCCAGGTTTATTTGTTTCCAGTCATTTTAAATTTCCCCTCTTGCTTTCTAGATTCATTGGTGAGTCAGAAGTGAGTTGTATAATTTCTGTGATTTTATAGTCTTCAAAGTGGTTAGACAAGATTCAATACGCTTCCCGTGATTTGTTCAGAGGTACATTGTATAATCTACCATGAGCATTATTCCATATGCTGGTGAAAGGAACATCTATTAAGTATCCACTGGAAGGAATGTACTGTTATATCCACTAAGTTGCAGTTTATTCTTATTTTTTCCTTTTATTCATTTTTAAAGTTAGCATACAAAGTAATGTTTTCATTATTTCATTTTATACCTATCTTTATATATTATGTTCTATTTTATCCCCCTCCCTCTCTATTCTTCCTTGGACTTCCATTTGCTGGTCCCTTTCCTTCCCCTTCTGTTTTGTGTTACATTAATGTATGAACTTTCCACAGGGAGTTGAGCAAGCATCTATCCACTCAAGATAGGGTACTAACAACAGACCACAGAAATGATTCTTCCAAGGTGTAGCTTGCTGGACCAATAAGTATAATTGGGTTACTACAAGAGCACGGAACACTAAGAGTGGATACACTGCTCAAAAAACTGTCTCTCTACCAACAGCCATTACCTTCTCCTCCTCTCCACAATAGAATGTTTTAGGGCCTAGTCTTGTGCATGGTTTTCTGTTGTTACTGGTTTAACTTTTAAAAAATGTGTTTTTAATTAAAATAAAATTACAACAACTTCTCCCTTTCCTCCCTCTAGTTCCTCCAAGGCACCCTTCTTCCAAACCCTTCAATGACACCCATATTAATAGCCTCCTTTTCTATCTATTTATCTATCTATCTATCTATCTATCTACAAATATTTAAGTGTATGTATATATAAATATAATTTATTAAATCCATTTTGTTGTTTATGTGCTGGTGGTTTTAGGGCTGACCACTTGGTATTACATCACCAACAAGGGTACTCATTCCCCCTCTCACAGCAGTTGCAAGCTACTTGCAATCCTTTGAAGCTTCTCTTTACAGCAAATGGTAACCATCACAGAAATCTAAAGCTGGGTACAAGGTAAAGGTTGTAGGGAGCCCAGACCCAGTGGAATACATCTGTGTCATAAGTCATGCATCTCTGACTCAGGGACCATCACAGAACAGGGGAGTAGAAAGACTGTCAGAGCCAGAATACCAAGAAGTTGGCTGTGAAACCACCTCTCCTAGAACTGGCTGCATAAAACAGAACGACGACGACCTGGACAATGGCTAAGACAATGACCATGGATGCAATGGGGGCATTGTTTAGTTTTGTGCAGCTGCTGGGAATTCTGGATGGCCATGACCGTATTGTGTCTGGAAGATGCTATTCCACGGCGCATTTCTGGCTCTTCCTTTTCTTCTTTAAAATCCTTTTCTCCATGTTCATGGTCTTCAATTCTCTCTCACACAGGCATTTAAATCTAGGTTCTGCATAGGAGAAACAAAGTAACAGCATTTATTTTTCTGAGTCCTGTCTTATTTCACATAACATAATAATTTCCAGTTCAGTTCACAAATAAGCACAGAGACAGTGGCACTATTATCTTCTTTCTGATTTTACAGGAAATAGGTTTAGATTTTTACCAAGTTAGTGGAACTTTGGCTAATGGTTTCTTTTTTTTGTTTTTGTTTTTTTTGAGACAGGGTTTCTCTGTGTTGCCCTGGCTTTCCTGGAACTCACTTTGTAGACCAGGCTGGCCTCGAACTCAGAAATCCGCCTGCCTCTGCCTCCCAAGTGCTGGGATTAAAGGCGTGCGCCACCACCGCCCGGCTTGGCTATGTAACTTTCATTATGCTGAAGTATAGTTCTTCTTCTATGTCTAGTTTCTTCAGGGATGTTGAACTTTATCAGAGGCTTCTACTGAGAAGATCATTTGATTTCTGCCCTTTGTCTTTATGCTATGCTGCATTGGCTGATTGCATGAGTTGAATTGACTATTACACTTACTTAAACTTGACAGTATAATATCTTGAAGTAATCTTATTGAATCTTTATATCTGTGAAATGGTATTTTTGCTATCTTTCTGTTATTAGTTCTTTGAATAATCTTTCTTTCTTTCTTTCTTTCTTTCTTTCTTTCTTTCTTTCTTTCTTTCTTTCTTTGCCTTTCAAGTCCCTTTTCAAGCATTACTGTTTCTTTTCTTTTGATGTAAACCCAACCTTGCCATGGTCTTTCTTTAGATCTCCTCATTTGTCGAGCATCTTCAGCTCATATGAACATGGTTTTCAGTATAAATGGCATCCAACTTCATGTTCTCTGAGAAGATCAATGAGGATGTCACTCAATTGCTATCTTGACACTCCATATTTTTTAACAACCCAAAATTTCTAAAAAAGAAATAATTATTGTAGGAAAAATTAAGCAAACAGCTTTTCACTGAAAATCTTCCTTATGTTAGTCTTCACTTAGTTTTCCGTCATTTTTGTCTTCATTAATCTACATCATGCTTCTGTATGTCAAGACCTTCATGGCATGAAATTATGTAATTATTAGTTGCTTCTGATTAAGGGTTGGAATCCCTGGAATGGCACTTTCACAAATACATTCCAAAGACTAATTGATGATTATCAACTCTGTGTTTATGAGGGATGATTAGTATTGGCTTGAACTTTAGCTTTACAGTTGGAGCTTTCTTAAAATTTATTTTACCAGGAATGGGAAGGAGAAAAATTGTAGGAATTAAGACAATACTATAGCAATACATTGTACTATGTTTATATACAGGAGGCTTTAAGCCAAACTACAAACCTGGCAGGAATGTGGGTTGGCATTACAAGCAATTTCATGAAAACAAAACAAAATAAAAAAAGCAATTCCATGAATAGTAGATAAGAAGGGAGGTCTACGTCTTGGGAGACGGTGCTAGTAGTGATGAGATGCACTTTAATGTGTATTTGGGTGATTAACTTCTTGTATAAAATTGAAGTTGCAATCAGTTTGGATTGTAGTAACATCGTCTTAGTCTAGAATTCATGATTTAGTCTTAAATTAGCTAAACAAAAGTGGCTTTGCACTAGGCATTGGGAAATCTATGAGGAAATGGACTCTCTAGGCAGTGTGCTTGACATAGCAAGTGACAGATCAACCTCCACCCTGCCGCCAATAACCCATGAACTGTTGAAGTGGCATAATCTTTATGAGGAGAAGAGTAACAAATTCTAAGTGATCAATCAGCAATATGATACTTTCCTATCTATCCTTAGATCCTGAACTTAGTGAGTGAAGAAAATGTAGATTGTGGTTCAACATTCAAGGCCTTGGAAGCGCATTGCTGGTTGGGATTCTGATCTACCATTTCTTCCTGTGGTTTTAGGATTTTTTTCCACAGCTTTATCACCTGCAGAATATGTCCTTAAAGGATTATTATAAGCTTACAATGTGATAATTAAAACTACCCATTTTAGTACCTTGTACTGTGAAGGTCACCTTTTAACTGGCCAAAAAGGTTTAACTTTTATTTTTACTGAGGACTCTAGAGAATATTTCCCTGGGAGAAGATCTGTGACTGATAACATGAGTAGTTTAGATTCCTAAACTTTTGTTCAATGGATCTTTTACTGTCATAACAAAATAATGTTTTACATTAAGCACTCAAGCCAATACCAAATAGTAGGTATCCTGATTGTTTAATCTACTATTTCTTTTTACCTTATATTTGGAGACATGGGAGTGAATCATTAGTAGAAGTGTTTTCCATCAATGGAAATTCAAGTATCCGAGTTAGGTAAAGTTGTTATGACGAATAGAGAAGTGAACAACTGGAGCAGGGCTCTCCCAAAAGCTGCTGCCTGTAAGGGGAGATGCTTTTCTAGCTGGGCTGCCTCGGCTGGCCTCATAGGAGAGGAAGCACCTTCTACCACAATGACTTGAAGTACCAGGGTAAGGGATACCTAGAGAGGATACAATCCACTCAGAGGAGAAGGGAGGGGAAGATGGGGGAAGTATTATGGGAGGGAGTGACTGGGAGGGAGAGTCAGTGAGCAGGATGTAACGTGAATAAGTAAACAATTAAAAAAAGAGATGGTTAGAAAAGTGGCGAGATGTCTGGTCCCCTAGTAAAGCATCAAGATATGAATGAGAGTTGATCCCCAGTATAACATTCTATGGTGGTTCATTTGAAGAAGACTCTGATACTCATCAATGAATCATTTTCTTAATCTTTTTCTCTCCCTTAGCAGATCATTGGAAATGTTTATCTTTCCCTCATCACAAAATGGAATCTGAGTTAAAGCTCAGGAATCTTGTGATGCACATTTTGAACTGCTTAGAAGGCATCTTGAAATATCTCTATACAGTGTTCATTCCCAAAGCATCTAATGGGATTTAATGGTTAATAAATCACATTCACCTCAGAAGATATAGAAAGCCACTATCCATGATACAAAGGCTCAATGTCTGCTTCATTTGTCTATACTAACCTCTTTTTGCTAAAAGGTTAATGGTATTTCCCTGACTTTTCGGTAAAAATCTTTCTACAGATTCTGTTTACATCAAGAGTATAATTTTATATGTGTAACAGAAGAAACATTTCAGGCTAATAATTTTTCTTTAACCATAATATATTTTAAGCTATAGAACATTTTAAAGATACATTTGCTCTTTAGAGTGTTTCTTATTATGCAGAGAACTGTATACATTTCTTTTACATTCAAGATATGTGGAAGGTTAACTACCTTATTTGTTCCTTAAATATATCTTCCCCCCCCCGTACTATAGAATCAAGTTTGAAAAACATGCCATGTTTATTTTATTTATTAAATTTATTGTTTAAAAAATCTTAATTTGTGAATTAGATCGTATTTTTACTACAGAACTCATGTAAATTGCATGACATGAATCTTTGAGTCATGACCCTTTGCTTCCTTATGTATTGTCTTAACAAAAGAAAGTTAACTAATATATTTATATCTAAGTTTTCTAATCCATATAATGGGGATCATAGTATATTTTCTTATTTAATCTATATAGCTTGTATGTAGATATTATATACAATATGTAATATATATTAGATATAATTGTGAAGTGACAATAAATTTAGGCACACCTAATTTTTTGAATTGGTTATTTTATTTATTTACATTTCAAATATTGTCCCTCTCCTGGACTCCCCTCTGCAACTCCCTCATCCCATCACCCTTCCCCTTTACCTCTAAGAAAATGCTTCCCCACCCACTCCCATCTCACCCCTTCAGCATCCCCTTATGCTGGGGCAAGAAACCTCCACAGGACCAAGGGCCTTCCCTCCTATTGATGCCAGATAAGGCAACCCTCTGCTATATATGTAGCTGGAGCCATGGACCCATTCATATATACTCTTTGGTTGGTGGTTTAGCTCCTGGGAACCCTGGGGTCTGGTTAGTTTATATCGTTCTTCTTCCTATTGGGTTGCAATCCCCTTCAGCTCCCCAGTCCTTCCCCTAACCCTTCCTTTTGGGTCCCTAAGTTCAGTCTGATGGTTGGCTGTGAGTATCTACATTTGTCTTAGTCAGATGCTGGCAGAACCTCTCAGAGGACAACCATATTAGGCTCCTGTCTGTAAGCACTTCTTGGCTTCAGCAATAGTGTCAGGGTTTGGAGTCTGCAGATGGGATGCAAGGTGGGGTGGTCTCTAGATGGCCTTTCCTTCAGTCTCTGCCCAATGGGGATGACATTAGTCAAAAAACCCAACAGAATAGAAATAGAACCTGAGAAGAACACCTCCAGTAGATAGGCATAGCACACATTTGAAAGATGGGGCCACCTACCCATCTCAAAAATTTTAACCCAGAATTGTTCCTGTCTAAAGGAAATACAGGGACAAAAACTTCAATAAATCTTAATGAGGGAAAACTAATTACATTACTTAATATAATATTTAAATTTATTTATTTTTATTAGATATTTTCTTTATTTATATTTCATATGTTATCCCCTTTCCTGGTTTACCCCCCAAAAACACCCTATTCCATCACCCTGCTCACCAACCCACCCACTCCAGACTCCCTGATCTGACATTCCCTTATACTGGGGCACTGAGCCTTCTCAGTACCAACAGCTTCTCCTCCCTTTGATGTCCAACAAGTCCATCCTTTGCTATATATGCAGCTGGAGCCATGGGTCTGTCCGTGTAGGCACACTTAAATTAGTGGCATTATTGTTGTTTTTAGCACTTTATTTTAAAGTTTGTGGCATTATAATATTATTAGCTAAAAATTATTATATTTTTCTTTTTAATTATTAAAACTAAAATGTAATTACATTTCTTACTTTCCCCTTACCTTTTCTCCCTTGCACCCTTTTGTTCTCTCTCAAATTCATGGCCTCTCTTGATTCAATTGCTATTACACACACACACACACACACACACACACACACACGTACACATATACACACATACATATATGCATATGTATGTGTGTGTATGTATATGTGTATATGTATGTTTATATATGTGACTATGATTAATTGCAACAAAGACTAACATAGCACAGCAACCCTAAGGGTGTAATAGTGGCACACATACATTGGTGGTAACCAATAGCTCTGCAATTTCAGCACTTGAGTCTCTCAAGTTCAGACTGGCATATATGCTGTTAGCTAGGAGAAATGGCAGGTTTTTGAGGATATAAATTTTGGCTGTTTCAAATATAGTGGTGTGCTGTATGCTTCAGATGACCTGTGATTCTCAGGTTTCCATGAGTGTTTGGATCATCCAGGATCTTGTTAAAACACAGGTTTGGAGTCATTGTTTATGGAGTAGGAGTCTGTGTGTCTAATAAATACATTCAGAGATGATGTCAGTCTCGGTGGCCCAGTGACCACACTTTGTGCAGCAGGGTATATAGATAGACTTATGCCTCACAGGATGACCCTGTGCATAATGCAAAACTAGAATTCCAAGACCAGTAGTATGTTTTCCTACAGGACAATCTCCATGTGGCTTTGCAGCTGTAATCAACTTAACCTGTGAACCAATTGGCACTAAAATGGACATGCTAACCTACTTTCTTTGAGTGGATCCAAAATAATTTCATGAACATTTAAGATGAGAGGCTACAGGAACAGAAATTAGAGATCTGATGAGTAAGAAAGATTCACTATAACATCCAATATAATATTGCTAAAAACAGAAGGGCCATGATAGGGCACTATTTTTGTGACTTTCATGAAGGAGCTGGGAAGATGATCATTTCCTAGAACATTCAGTAGGAAATGAAACCCCTTTGCGTTCATTTTGACTTCGTGAGATCAAGAAAAAAACAATTGAGCTATTTGATACCCAGATTTTTTTTTACTTGCTGAAACTATGAGATGGACAATGCATATTTGTTTAATCTTTCATTTTTTCAAGTAATTTGTCATAGCAACAACAGAAAAATAACATGCAATGTAATCTAGAACACTTAACTTCTAAGACAGAGCATGACTTTATCTCTTTTTAACAGAGTCCAGGGAAGATTTGAGAACAAATAGGATCATCCTTTGCACTGACTAGGTCCCAAGAGTTCTCAGAATTATTAACAGCAGATTCTGTGGGGAGGAAGCATGTTTGCACAAAGGAAAGAGATGGCACTGGAGTCTTATTAAATTAGGATATCTAAAGAGATGCTTTAAAAGCAAAATGGGACTTAGTACAAACAATAGGCTACATACAATAACATATGTTGAGAGACTTCTCTGTTGGTTGCTTGTATTCTGCATGTTTATTGTTAAAATCATTGACTTTGTTTTTTATTGCAAATAGTCTTTTTAATGATGTTTGTAGACTGAGCAGCCTTGAAGACAGACATCATGGTAGTTTATTATCTGGATAAAGGCAATATTTTTTGGGGCGACAAAAGGTTGAATTTAATTTGCTGCTAATTTTGAAAAATTGGATTACCTTAATGCTCTTTGGTCATAGGGCAAACCCACTGTTGCATGCTACCACCTTGCCTCTTGGAGATTACCCTCATGGACCTGGAAGCAAAAGGACCCATGTAAATGCAAAGCTCAAACTGACTCTCCTGTGGGCAATTACGTCCATTCTCTCAGATCTTGGGACTTCATCTCTTCTTCCAGCATCCACAGAACTGCCGTAGACTCACCTCTAGCTTGTAAGTAGGTCAAAACCTCATACTTTTCAGTATTCTTGATTATGTATGAGTAAATACATACGTGTATGTGCACATAGGTTACACATTTCAAATATTTTGTTGGCAAAATTGTATGTTTACCTGTTATACCTACTATAAGGCAATCTGACGCTTCCTGATATATTAATTCAGTGCTTCTTATAAATCAAAGTGTTTGTAGTAAATCCTAAAGTTAAAGATGTGTCACATGCAATTAGCAAGAAGTCTGGGATGATTTTGAAATGAGTTTAACTTTTTTGATACTTATTTTTTATCTTATTTAGCATGTTCAAAGTAACAATTCTAAGAATATAATTTTATATTATGTGTGATTTTTTTCTTTTCATTGAGTGGAAGTGTCTGTGCTTCATTTAACTAATAGTCATAGTTCTGAAAATGAGGTAACTTCTGGATTAATTTTTTTCCTGTATACCCTGAAGTTTGGGTGCTGTGATGAACCATGGGGGGGGTAATCATTGTCAAGAGTTGATGGTAAGAACTTATTTTGTAGTAGCGTCTTTGAAAATATCATGCCATTAGGAAAAGATATCAGATTCAGTAGACATGTATTGTCATTTCTAGGTAGAGTTTGAAATTCTACGAGCTGTAAAAATCTTGTCCTCATTTTTCCAGTAAGGAGAAATGTATGAATGAGTGCACCGTGCAAACACTTGATGAGTTTCATTTTCTAAAACCCTGTCTCTCAGAGGCTGAGGAAGTTTTACATCTTCAGAGAACAGCTTGTTTGGGCACAGATATCACTTGATGTTTGTATCAGATTTGTTTTTTCTTGGCTATGCTTATTGAATATTCATTGTATCTACTAAAACAGACTAAATATTTGCATGTGAAACTGTTCAGATTTTATAAAGACTGTAAGTGTGTTGTTTTGTTGTTTTTAACCAGCCTTCTTTCTCCATCTGCTTTTCACAGGTTTCTGCCAAGGAAAAACGCATGAAAAAAATAATTGGAGCCAAACACCACAATATTTTGAAGCTTTGTGTTTGTTTATAGTGGGGTAAGTAGTAATTGAATAATGAGGTGCTCCTGTTTACTGAGGAAGACGATTGCCTGGCAGACCTGCTGGTGGGTGGTAAGGGAGAGAGGGACTGGATGGAAATAATCCTGTTGCCACCCCCAAATTCTAAATGTGTGAGCTGAAAAATATACACAATTAGATGTATTGTGGTAGGCACTGTACAATGCGTACATGGATCAAAGCATTGCATAGCTCATCCTAAATAGTCAGTCCTCCTCTGATTAGCTGGGTCTCTTTCCACATAAAACTTCAGTTATAAAATTAATTCCTATGCTAAATATTTTTTTCTGAAAACATTTTATATAAAGTACATTTATCAGAGACTCAACATTCATTCTTTTTAAACAGTGAGACCTGCCAGGCTGCCTCCTTTTTCAACAAGAGAAGAATGGTAAGCTTTCCTTCTGGGGAGACAGATCCGTTTTCAGGACTTTGACTCCCATTTTTAAGAAAGCTGACTTGGCTTATGAAACAGATCATTGTCAAAATGAATTTGTTTTTGCTCTTCTATAATATCTTCTGGAGGGCTACTCATTCACTATTTCAGGATTAGTAAAGATCAATTTAGGAGATTAATCAGAGCTCCCTGAAATGATTTGAAGTAGAGAAAAGCCTCTCCAGGAAGCACAGTTCCTGTTTCAATGGACTGTCAGAAGCATTTACTTCATCACCATGGTTCGGTCTCTGGCTTTGGTTCTCACTGAGTCAGTGCAGTGCTGGGGGGGGTTGAGGGTGGAGATTCTTCACTGTTAGACTATTTTTGTATCATGATTCATGCTTTTCACCTTTCTCTGTTGCTGTTTATGTTTGATTTGTTTAATTGAAACCATCTCTTAGTTCTGGGAACACAAATGTGATACCCATTACTGAAAATGTGGTATCGCTTTTGGTTTGACATTCATTACTCCCCATCAGGGCTGCTATTAGACTGAGAATTATGAGTTTATGCTCATAATGAGAGTTGAACAGTCCAAAGCATGAGGGGTGTGCATTTGTGGATCTCTCTCGTGTGTCTGACTGGCTCAATTTAATAGAAGCCATGGTGTCTGATTTATCTTGTTATTTCTATATAATTGAAAAACAACAAAGGGGCTTTTTAATTTTAAAATCATGTGGAGGATGCTGTCTTTTTGTGATAGTTTATAAAAGAAGAAATGTAGATGAAAAGTTGAGAGCAGTTCCGTTTTTAAAATAATGGAACGAGGGGCTGGTGAGATGGCTCATTAGTTATGAGCAGTGACTGTGCTTCCAGGGGACCCATATTTGATTCCCAGCATTTACAAGGTAGCTCACAACTAGAAGGTCAGTTCCAAGGAGACCTGATGCCTTCTTTTGGCCTTTGTGAGGACTGGGCACACAAATGGTACATAGACATACATGTAGGCAAAACACCCGTACTCATAAAATAAAATCAACTACAATAGACAAACTAATGAAATGAAATGAGAATGATGTGGGTGAAGTCTCTGCATCCCCTTTTCGGGAGAGCAATATCTCCTCCTTAATTCTTTCCATTTACCCTGGTCTGTGTCCAGGGTATTTTCTGTACTTTCTTAGTTCAAGAGGAGAATCTTTTATGATGAAATAATAAAGTATTCTGGATAACTTTCAAAATGTTGTGCAAATTCTCAACTAAGCAATCTACATATGTCTGCTCTTTTTCTGTACTGTGGTCTGAAACTAATGCTAATACAGTATATGAGGCACAGTAGGACAGCTCCCCAGAATATCTTGCTCAAGTGCCTGCTTCTTTTGGTTGTCTCTTTCCTTCCTTAGAAACAGTTTATTACATTGCTTCTCACTCTTTTACCAGTTTACACACACACACACACACACACACACACACACACACACGCTTCTGTGTTTGTGTTGTTTGAGTGGTGATAAATTGTAGGTCTGGAACCATGTGTCTGCTGTAAAATCACGTCAAGTGGGAGGTGGAGTAAGTAGTCGAAGAAAGTCCTCACGGATCTAACGGGACTTCAGACTCAGGACCCTGGAGCTCAGTGTTCATCCTCTGTCCTTAGCTTTCTTTCTGGAAAGTTCCAGCTCTGCTCTACCTACAGGAACTTAAGAAACGTTAGGTGTGAAGATAGGCGAGATGTGACCTTTTGTTTTTGCCTTTCCTTTTAGTGAGCTGAGTAAGGTAATCCCTTAACGAAATTCATAGAAATTCATAGAAATTCGGTGATGGAGGGCATGCCAGTATGGAGGCAGCTCGCTGCATAGAGTACTTGAAACCAGAAAACAAAGCAAGATGATAGTTTCTTCTTAGAGAGTCAGGATGACATGCCTGGGCCCATTCTGTCTGGGAATTGTAAACTCTATATAAGAATCTTGGCTTCTCGTCTGGTCTGGAGTCTGACCAGATCTTTTATTAGGTTTTAAGAGTCTGACCCATTTGATATGAGACACTTAAAAGCCACCCTTTTGGGACTAGCACTGGGGAAACCTGACAAATGAATGTGACATCAAGGATCACCTCTCCCCACATGTCACAGCATGCTTTTTCATAGGTTATTTATATTTCCTGCTCAGAGCTCAGAGCTAGCTTGTCCCCCTCCCATCATTTCTGTCATTACTCTGAATCTAAGAGTTGCTGAGAATGATGTCTATTGTGTCCTTTTCTGATTATTGTTTGAGGCATGTGGCTGATCAAAAAGGTTCTTCATTTCCACATTTGTGCTGAATGTGGGATAAGATTTCCCTGGCAGACTTCTAATGTGCTTTTCTTGCGTAGAATCTACTTTAGGGAGATTAATGGATACACTCTAAAGACCAAGGAGTGGGGAGTCTTGTTTTCATTTTAACCTTGAAGATATATGTTATGGGTCATATTAGCAGAACTTGAGTTGATTAGAAACAAGCTTGTGTTTTTATTTCATATAAGAGAGCATCTAGGAGTGTTTAGATATCTGTCTGGGTTAGAGAAGAATCTGATGCCCTCAATATTTCCCGAGAGTTAATAGCTATTTGACTTATCATCAAAATTATGTTGAAGAACTTTGGGAAGGGACATGGTGGGTGAACTACATAAATATCATGCCTTGAAGCCTATGAGCATAGGCAGGCTTCTTTTTCTATCTTCATATGGACTTTTTTTAGTGAATTAATATCTTAGAATTATTTATTTTTTACTTAGAGAAAAATGTATCTTTCCTTATTTACAAAGATAGTATTTCTCTTCTTGTCAGTAATGTCATTCACCTGGGCAGTTTTATTGGCAGTGAAATTAGTGATGCTTTTGTGGTACTTTGAAGGTTGAGGGGAGAAGACAGAAAAGATCTGTACGATTTGTCCAAAGAGAAAGACATGGGGAGGATTCTGGGCTGGCTGGAAGATAGCGGCAGCTGTGTGCACAGCACGCTACTCCACACAAGGAAGTCTTAGCTCTACATTGTCAAGAAATGAACTGGAGTGCTAAGCTGGACTAATGGTGCTGTTGCCGGGCTTGTTTTCCTGAGAGCAGGCTGTGTCACCGGTAGGGCACACCTCATGCTTTGTCTCTTCTGCACATGCCTGTTTTCTCACACCACTGTGCAGTGCTAGGATGCTGTTTACTGAAGCTGTGCTCTGCCCACGGATTCTTCAGCCTCTGGAACCACAAGCCCCAATAACAACTTGAACTTTATAAATAACTCAGTCTCTGGTATGTTGTTATAGCAGCAGAAATTGGACTAAGACAGAATGCATGGTTGCAGACTATTTATTGATGACTTGTCTTACAGAATGTATGGTGCACCATTCCAAGTGCTAGAGAAGATGAACTCAGTTATATGCTGTATTTTGTTCCAGGGGATGATGAACAAGAATGGAGGCCCCTTTAAATGGCAGTAGCACTTGCCTTTGACCCTCCTTCATTTGTCTCTGATTGATTGAGCGAATGTCCACCCAGGCATCAGTCTAGCTTGCAATTGCATGGTAGTTCCTTGTGTTAAAATGTAACTCATGTTATTGAAAACAATGTTTCATTAGTTTGTTTGATTTATGGATACCTCTAATAATGTCTTATAATGGTAATATTTGAGGTTTCTCTTGTGTAAAGATTTCATTACAGGTCACAGAATGGTTTTTCAGGTCACTGTAATTATTCGCACTATAATTAGGTCACAATAGATGTGCTCCAGGGATGTGTGTATGGTGTAAGATGCTGAACCCTTAAAAAGTTCTGTTTCTTTATCTTAAATCAATGGATTGGGTTTTTTTTGTCATAAGTCTTTATGTCTACCCCCAAACAATTTTACGATCCTTCTCGTGCGAGAAAGAATCTGTGAGACACAACCTGGAAGGTTCCCTAGGACTACGAGCCTCCCGGGCTTACTTGATGAGTTAATAACACCACACCACGTTGTTTTTAACCTTTGTGCTCCAGAGTCACCTTTGTCTCCTTTTGTTCAACTGGCCACTAAGAAGTGTTGCCCCCTTCTGAAATGAGTCATTGTTTTCTGATTTTATATTTTTTCTGAACTCCCCCAAATAGCCTTTTAACAAGTCTCTCTGGATCCAGCTTCTCCTAGCTCTGATTTATATTCAACATAGTTTCTAGGTTGACTGTCTCAAATACAGAATAAAGCTCCCCAACTTCTGATCACCCAGGGTCCAGACTGCCCGTCTCTAGGTATTTCCTCCTAGGGATATTCCGCTCAATGCTTTCTGACTTCTCTATTGCTTTTCTGCTGAATGGATGACTGACGTGGCAAGGGCGTCCAGAGTCTAGATCTATTTCTCCCTTCTTGTGATTCTTGGTCTCCTGCTCATTTTTGTTCCCCGTGACTTGGGGGAAATATTGTATCAGCTCAGTTTATGTTATCTTGACATTTTGGCTGTACATGTTCTCCACTCACATCATTAGCTCTAAGACTGAAAATGAAAATGTTTGAGTTTCAGTAGCAGCTTTTCTCTTCTGTCTAGCCTGCCTGGGAAAACAATCCCACAAGTCCTAGGCTTCTGGGAGACTAGCTTTTGCCTTTTAGGTATGAAAGATGATGTTACTAGGATTAGAGGGCAGGCAGAGATGAAAGTAATACTTAAGGAAAATTGGTTCCCTTCACAGACATCTAGTCCATTCCAGCATCTGAGAGCCCATATTACCTAGAATTGTCTCTTCCTCTTCTCTCACTTCTTTCTCTTCTTCCTCTTTCTGACCTTTGTTTCCAAAATAGAAAAAACATTTTATTAAAACACGCACAGATAGATAGTACCTCTTGTAAAGATATAGTTAAAGCAGTATATTAATTTGCTTTGGTTACTGTAATAAAGTACCATAAACTGGGTAAGGTAAAGAACATTTTTTTTGTCTTATAGTTTTGGAGGGTAGAAGTCCAAGGTGAAGTCAGTTAGGGTTTCAGCAGTGACTTCTTTTCCAGGTTTGTGAAAATGAATCTGGTCTAAGTGTCTTTGCATAGCTAATAGTTCTCTGGGGTTCTTGGGTGCCCCTTGACTCATAGATGTGCTGGTTTAATCTCTGCTTTCATTAACGCAGGGTGTTTATTCCTTTGTGGATGTGCCCAAAGGCCTCCTTCTGATACAGATGCTGTTGTATTAGATTAGAACCCATCCTAATAACTCCAATTTCATGTATTTCTGTAGGAACCTTTATAAACAAGGTCTTGTTTAATATCTTAGGGGCTAGCGCTTTGATGTCTGTGGTTTTTTTTTTTTTTTTTTTTGGTACATATTTTCACCCACAGCAAGTAGTAATCACAGGCATGTCCCATGAACTGTATCCCTGGAATAAAGTTATGGATGTCTCTGGCTATGGTTGTACCGGAGATTTGCCCTTTGAGGCTGGATTGTAAGGAACTCTCACTGGGAGAATCTGGGCAAGAAAGATTCTGTGATCACTTATTGGTTAAGCATTTTTGACTCTTAATTCTAACTTCCTAGAGTATTTTCTTTATCCAAAAGTTGACTTAGCGATGCTATAAGAGGCAAACTACTTCCTCACATTTCCTTTTGGCTTTGGATTGTCTTCTGAATTTATATGGTCAGCAGCACATCATGCTACCTTAATATGTTTGAGTACCGCTAGGTGTGAATCCTTCCACTGTTGCCTTAATTTGAGGTCACAACCGTGTAGTCTATGTGTTTGAGTGTCCAGTGTCTGTCTTCATTCCCAAGTTTGCAATTATTCTGTAAAAATCAACATGGCCACTTACATGCCTGAGTTCCACTGGGTTTTACTGAGCTAGGTTAGGAAGCCATTGCTTAGCAAATGCTCACCCACAGCCAGACTTCATTCTTCCTCATGACAACTCTGAGAAAGCTGATTCATGTCTTCAAAAAGACTAGGAGAGCCACAGAGTGGCTATATAATTTGTTCAGGATTCAGAACTAGGATTATTTCTAGAGACTGTGTTATAAACCAGAATATTGGGTTGACTATACCTAATAGACTATATTAATAGTGAATAAAATAGAGTATTTTCACTGTTTTTATATATGAACTATTTCTAAATGGTTCTTGTGTAATCTGTTAGACTCATTTGATAGAAGTGAGAAGTATAGCAAAACATCCTAGGGAAATAAAGATTCATTTATAAGGGTGTGGGTGGTTTCCAGAAAAGAGCAAAGGGCTTAACTCCATTGATAACCACATTGATGAGGGCAGATGCTGTATAATTGGGGTATTTTTTTTAAAAATTCTGTTTTGAAAAATGTAAATGCAGGGATTAATTGTATTTATAGAAATTCTTAGGTAAACAGCTGTTGTATGACTTGCTTATAATGGGAGATTCTAATTTGAATACCTACGTCCTGCTGCAAGCATATTAATTGAAAATGAGATAACTTTCCTTGGATGAGAAAATGTGATGGGCTGTACTTTCAAGGACGGGTACCATTTTGCATTGGTGCTATAGAACTTGGCTGGTGGTGGCCAAGGAATCCAGCAATATGCTCAGTCTGTGAGTTGATAAATTAGCTGATGACACCCATATTGATCGAGTAGCTCCTGTGACTCAGATACTGTGCTATGTGCCTGGATGGAAACAACCATTACTGTGGATAAAAAGATGATGGGAGGAGAAGGATATTAGACTCTGAAAACAAACCTATCCCCCAGAGCTTTGTCTCTGGCTAGCTTAGTACTCTTGAGTACAATACTTCTCACCAGTGAGTGAGGCTCAAGACAGATTTTCCTGGGAGAAACAATGACAATGGTCTGTGGAATCACACTATTCTTCCTGTTTTCTTTTGTCTGACTTTCATGTTATGCCTAGCCTTTGGGACCTTGTCTTAGATGAAGAAAGGGAGGCTGAGGATGTTCATGGGTGCTGAAAGGCTAAACAAAGAAACTTCACTGGGGTTGGATTGCAACACAGCCTAGATGAAGTTTGAGAATGACCTGGGATTACTTTTTGTGTGTTCCTGAATGTCTCTTCTTACTAGTCAGCCTGATATATAGTAAACACTAAATAGGTGTTGTCGATTTACCATTGAGATGATTATTGTTTCTTTAAATATTTAAATTATTTTTATTTCTTATGTTATATAACTCAGAGATGCTAATGTACTGAACACCACATATACACACATACACACAGAGAGAGACACACACAAATTCACATACACACATAGCCACACATAGCCACAAACAATGACATATGCACACTTACACACAAATACACATACACACATAGACACACACAGTTCTACACACACAGCCATACACACACACACACACACACACACACATGCATAGACACACAGGCACTTCTTGCTTCACCTCCATAGAATGTGTGTGTCTCAGATAAAAGTGGGACTGTAGCCAGGCGTTGGTGGCGCATGCCTGTAATCCCAGCACTTGGGAGGCAGAGGCAGGCGGATTTCTGAGTTCGAGGCCAGCCTGGTCTGCAGAGTGATTTCCAGGACAGCCACGGCTACACAGAGAAACCCTGTCTCAAAAAAAAAATGGGACTGTAGTGGGCAGGAACTCAGCGAAGCTAAGGATCTTAAGCAAGATTCTACAAGAAGAGTGGCTGGCTGAATTGCGACACAGGAATGCAATTGTATTAGACTTATATTTTTCCTGATAACACTTTAGTGAATCGCCTGTTTGAAATTTCTAACTATATGGTTAACCATCCCAGTTTTCTCATTTAATTATTTTTGAGAGAGCCTCAGGATCACATTAGAGTTGAACACTTGGGAAGAGTAGATGTCAGAACATGGATGATGAATTTGGCTTCTTCTGTACAGCTAAGCTGATGAATGGGAGCTGCCAACAAATCCATACAATGAGAACTTTCTGGAAGGCAGACAGTGATGGAGACAGCTTTTTCCCCTATTGGTTCTAACCTGTTGTGTTTGACTACACTGTTGTCTTGCTTAGCACCCACTTTTTTGGGGGAAGTGCTGGTGTTCTAGAAGGATGTCAGATAGGAATTGAAGTTTAAAAATCATGTCTTAGTACTCAGAAGTCTTCAGCAGGAGGATCCTTGATTTGAGTTCAGCATGGGCTATGTTAAAACTTAACTAAAGAAAGTATTCATGAAAGGCCTCTTAAAGCTTCGTGTGAAACAATAAAGCAGATGAGCCCAGGATATTAAGGTTCACTCTGGGCCTTAATTCCATCCAACTGTTTTTTATTTTAATTTTTATTAAGTTTTTAATTTACTTTCCATCCGTATCTCAGCTTTCTTTCAATCCTTTCCTCCAAGTTCTTCCCTCTTCCCTTCTCTTCCCCCATCAACCTCTCCTCCTCATCTCCTCAGAAAAGGGGAGGTCTCCCATAAATATCAATCAACCTTGCATATCAAGTTGCAGTATGACTAGGCCCATCATATCTTCTATTGAGGCTAGATAAGGCAGCCCAGTTAGCAGAAATGGAGCAAAAGGCAGGAAACAGAGTCAGAGACAGTCCCTGCTCCCACTTTAGGAGTCTCATATGAAAACCCAACTGTACAACTGTTAATATGCATAGGAGGCTTAGGTACATTTTATGCATGCTCTTTGGATGGAAGTTCAGTCTCTATGAGGCCCTATGGGTGAGTTGATTCTATAGGTTTTCTTGTGGTGTTCTTGAATTCTGTCTCCTTCAATCCTTCTTCCCCCTCTTCCACAGGATTCCCCAAGTTCCACTTAAGGTTTGGCTGTGGGTCTATTCATCAGTTTTAATCAGTTGTGGGGTGAAGTTTCTCTAATGATGATTATGATAGGTTCCTGGCTGTAAGTATTGCAGATCATTAATAGTGTTAGGGATGGTCTCTCTCTCATGGCATGGGTCTCAATCTAGGCCAGATATTGGTTGGCTCTTCCCTCCAATTCTCCTCCATCTTTTACCCATTAACATCTTGTAGGTAGGACAAATTGTGGATCTAAGGTTTTGTGGTTTGGTTGGTGTCCCAATCCCTCAATTGCACATCTTTCTTGGTTACAGGAGATGACTAGTTCAGGCTCCATATTCCCCATTGCTAGAAGTCTTAGCTAGGGTCATCCTCATAGATTCCTGGGAGGTTCCATGGTCTGAGGTTTTTAGCTTGTCTCAGAGATGCCCCTTCCTCCAAATCCAGATGTATTTCCAGTATTCTCTCTCTATATCCTTCTTCCACCTCATCCCTCTTGTACCCATCCCACTCCTCTCCCACCCTTTCACTCCATTTACCCCCTGAGTTCTCTATTTTCTCTGCTCAGTGAGATTCAAGTGTCATCCTTGGGTGCTTCTTGTTACTTAGCTTCTTTAGGTCCATGGTTTTGTAGCCTAGTTATCCTGTACTTTATGACTGATATCCATTTATAAGTGAGTTCATACCATGTTTGTCTTTCTGGGTCTGGGTTACCTCACTCAGGATGATCTTTTCTAGTTTCACCCACTTGCTTGCAAATTTCATGATGTCATTGTTTTTTTAATGGCTGAGTGATACTCCATTGTGTAAATGTATCACATTTTCTTTGTTTATTCTTGGATTGAGGGACATCTAGGTCATTTCCAGTTTGTGGCTATTATGAATAAAGCTGCTATGTGCAGATGTTAAGCAAATGTTCCTGTGGTATGGTAGAGCTTCTTTGGGTAAATGCCCAGAAGCAGTAGATCTGGGTTTTGAAATAGATCTATTACCGATTTTCTGAGAAACTACCAAATCAATTTCCAAAATGGTTGTACAAGTTTGTATGTTCACTAACAATGGAGGAATGGATTCCTTAATACACGTCTTTGCCAACATGATTTGTTGCTTGAGTTTTTTATCTTAGGCATTTAAGATAGAATCTCAGAGTTGTCTTGATTGCATTTCCCTGGTGACTAAGGATGTTGAACATTTCTTTCAGTGCTTCTTGGCCATTAGAGATTTCTCTGTCAAGAATTCTCTGTTTAGCTCTGTATCCAATATTTTAGTTGGGTTATTTGGTTTGTTGATATCTACTTTCTTGAATATGTTTGTATGTATATGTGTATGTATAAGTATATGTGTATATGATGTATATGTGTATATAATATATATGTATATGTATATGATGTATATGTATATGATGTATATGTATTGTCATCTTTCTGTTAGATGTGGAATTGGTGAAAACATTTTTCCATTCTAGAGTCTGCAGTTTTTTCTTTTTGACAGTATCCTTTGACTTCCAGAAGTTTTTCAATTTCATGAGGTTCCATTTATTAATTGTTGACCTTAGTGTGTGAGCTGTTGGTATTCTGCTTAGGACGTTGTTTCCTGTGCCAATGCATTCAAGGATATTTCCCACGTTCTCTTCTACCTGATTAAGGGTGTCTGATTTTATGTTTAGGTCTTTGATCCAGTTCAACTTGAGTTTGGTGCAGAGTGATAGATAGGGATCTATTGGCATTCTTTTACGTGCAGATATCCACTTAGATCAGCACCATTTCTTGAAGATGCTAGTTTTGGCTCCTTTGTCAAAATAAGGTGTCCATAGGTATGTCAATTTATTTCTGGTTCTTTGGTTCAAATCCATTGATCAACCTGTCTGCTTTTATGCTAGTACCATGAGGTTTTTTATTTCTATTGCTCTATAGTACAGCTTGAAATAAGAGATGGTGAAATCTCCAGAAGTCCTTTTTTTTACAGCATTGTTTTAGGTATCCTTAATTTTTCATATGAAGTTGAGTATTATTCTTTCAAGGTCTATAAAGAATTATGTTGAAATTTTGATGGGAATTGCTTTCAGTCTGTAGATTGTTTTTGGTAGGATGACCGTTTTTACTATGTTAATCCTACCAATCAATAAGTATGGGAGATCTTTTTTGCAGATATTTTCTTCAATTTCTTTCTTCAAATATTTTTTTTAATTTTTATTTTCTATATTCTATGTTTACATTCCAAAGGCTTTCCCCTTTCCCAGTTCCCCCCCACCATACGTCCCATAATTCCTCTCCCCCCCAACTATTCCCCAATCATTCCCCCTCCCCCCACGGTTTCTCTACAAAACTGGATCCAATCTTTACAGGCCCAGGGTCCTCTCCTTTCTTTTTCTTGGGAATCATTTGACTTGCTAATTGTGCCTTGAGTATTTAGGGCTTCTGGGCTCATTAATATCCACTTATCAGTGATTGCATTTCATGTGTATTCTTTTGTGATTGGGTTAACTCACTCAGGATGATATTTTCCAGGTCTAACCATTTACCTACAAATTGCATGAATTCACTATTTTTAATTGCTGAGTAGTATTCCATTGTATAAATATACCACATTTTCTGTATCCATTCTTCCTTTGAGGGATATTTGGGCTCCTTCCAATTTCTGGCTATTATAAACAAGGCTGCTATAAACATAGTGGAACATGTATCTTTATTGTATGCAGGGGAATACAGGTCTTCCACTTGCTTGGTTAGAGGCAAACCAAGATATTTTATATTGTTTGTGGCTATTGTGAAGGGTACTGTTTCTCTAATTTCATTCTCAGCCTATTTATTATTTGTATATATCTACTGATTTTTTTTTAGTTAATTTTGTATCCAGACACTTCCCTGAAGGTATTTATCATCTGTAGGAGTTCTCTGGTAGAATTTTGGGTTCACTTATGTATACTATCATGCCATCTGTGAGTAATGGTACTTTGGAATCTTCTTTTCCTATTTGTATTCCCTTGATATCCCTTAGTTGTCTTTTTGCTCTAGCTAGAACTTCAAGTACTATATTGAAAAGATATGGAGAGAGTAGACAGTTCTGTGAGGTGCCAAGAAAGCATATTCTTTTGTACTTGGGTGAAATGCTCTATAGGTATCTGTTAGGTCCATTTGAGTAGTAACATTGGTTAGTTCCATTATTTCTCTGTTTAGTTTCTGTCTGGATGACATGACCATTGGTGAGAGTGGGATTTTGAAGTGTCCCATAAATGTGGGGAATCAATGTGTGATTTAAGTTTGGGTAATGATTCTTTTATGAATGTGAAGCCCTTGCATTTGGGGCATAAATATTTAGAATTGAGACATCAGATTGGTGGCTTTTTCCTTTGATTAGTATGAAGTGTCATTCTCCATATCTTTTGATACCATAATTTTGGTTGGAAGTCTATTCATTAAGATGTTATGATGACTAATCTAGCTTGCTTCTTGAGTCTGTTTGCTTGAAAAATCTTTTCAACCCCTTCGCTCTGAGGTAACATCTATTTTTGATGTTGAGGTATATTTCTTGTATGCAGCATAATAATGGATCCTGTTTTTACATTCACTCTGATAGTCTGTGTCCTTTCACTGGCAAATTGAGTCCATTGTTGTTAAGAGATATTGAAGAGGAATTCCTGCAATTTTGCTCTTGCTGTTGTTGTTGTTGTTGGATGTGAGGTGGTGGTGTGTGTGCATGCTTCCTTTCTTTTGGTTTTGCTGCTGTGAAAGTATTTACTGTGTTTTCTTAGGTGCATAGTTAACATCCTTGAAGTTGTGAATAGATATTGTTTACATTTAGTTTTGTCATGAAATATCTTATTTTTTCATCTGTGGTGATTGAAATGTTTGCTGGATATCATAGTCTGGCCTGGCATCTATGGTCTCTTAGAGACTTTAAGGCATCTGCCCAGGCCTTCCTGGAAATTAAAGTCTCTGTTGAGAAGTCTGCTCTAATTTTAATAGATCTGTCTTTATATGTTATTTGGATTTTCCCCTTTGTGGCTCTTAATATTCTTTCTTGTTCTGTATGCTTAGTGTTTTGATTATTATGTGATTAGAGGATTTTCTTTTTTGGTCCAATCTATTTGATATTCTGTAAGCTTCTCATATATTTATAGGCATCTCTCTCTTTAGGTTAGAAAATTTTTCTTCTATGGTTTTGTTGAAAATATTTTTTGAGCCTTTAAGCTGGGAATAGTCTTTTTAATTTATTCTTAGGTTTGTTTTTCATAATACCCCAAATTTCCAGGATATTTTGTGTTAGGACCTTTTTAGATTTAACATATTCTTTGTCTGACATATATCAATTTCTTTTATCATATCTTCATATGAGATTCTCTCTTTCCTCTCTCGTATTCTGTTGGTGACACTTGCATCTGTAGTCTCTCTCTCTCTCTCTCTCTCTCTCTCTCTCTCTCTCTCCCTCCCTCCCTCCCTCCCCCTCCCTCCCTCCCTCCCTCCCTCCCTCCCTCTCTCTCTCTCTCTCTCTCTCTCTCTTTCTTTCTTTCTTTCTTTCTTTCTTTCTTTCTTTCTTCTTTACATAGGTTTGCTATTTCTCCCAGAATTCCTTTTAGTTTGTGTTTTCTTTATTGCTTCTATTTCCATCTTCAGGTCTTGAATATTTTATTCATTTCCTTCACCTGTTTGATTGTATTTTCCAGTATTTCTTGAAAGGAGTTACTTAATTTCTTCTTTAAAGGCCTTAGTATCTTCATAAGATTGGATTTAAGGCCATGTTCTTGTGCCTCATCTATGTTAGGATATTGGGCGCTTAACTACATAGTAGGATAGCTGGGTTCTGGTGCTACCACATTGCCCTAACTCTTGTTGATTATGTTCTTATGCTGGCCTTTAGCCATCTGGCTGTCCCTGGTACTGGAAAGCCCCAGGGAATGGAGGCAGAGTTGTGGGCAGGAAAATGGAGTGCAGGGGCCAGGGTACAGCTTACCATGCTTGGCTTGTCCCAGGGGCACTAGGCAGACAGGAGATTGGCAGGAAGGGGTCACACCTGGTTGTTCATTGTGCAGGCATACCTCAGGACATACAGTCAGAGTTTTGGGATAAAAAATGGAGAGTGAATTTGGTGTGTGTGTGGGTACAGTTTACAGCTTTTTTTTTTTTGGTTGTGCTACAAGAGGACCTAGCAAGCAAGGGCTTGGAGGCCCATCCTCCCAGAGGCCATCCGTGGTGCTGGCAGGCCTCCCTGGGAATACAGGCAGAACTGTGTACAACTTGTAGTTCAGGAATATTCAAATGTATGCATTTATTTGGGAGCCATTTCAGCTGTTATTTCAGTTGTTTACAATGGAAACTTTTCTTTAAGATCAGGGGTTTGATTGACTGCCTAATTTCTGACTGTGTGTCTAACTTACTGTATGTCATTGTTTGTGGTGTAAATAATTACTGAAGATCTGTACAACACAGGGATCATCAACTGCATGTGAGTATTTGGATACATCAAGCTTGGAGTTGTTAATTTGCCTACAGTAACTTCTGTCTCTGCTGTAAATAGCTTTCAGCTCTTCTGGGACCAAGGTTTGTTTCTTTGGTCACTAGCTAATTGCCATTTGAATTATAATTTTACAAATTGTAAACATAGGATTACATTTCAGGATCCGAGGTTCGTTTATTCTCTCTCTCTCTCTCTCTCTCTCTCTCTCTGTCTCTCTCTAAGAAAAGAATAATTTACTTCTGTGGAAAAGGTGATATTCCCTTTTAGACTGATTTCAGCTTCCTGGGACAAATGAAACTGGAAGGAGGTCTGTTTCCTCATTATACCTTAATGCCCCTGTTCAGAAACCGTGGCTATAGGACATTTTACATTCTCATTGCTACTTTGTCTTGTTAAGGTTTCTATGAAATGATTCCAAGAGCTGATTGCATTTCGGAGCATTTTTTAAATGGAAATATGGGTCCTCAGGGACTGTGTGTTATTTTGGATGTGCTTTAGAAGAGCGAAGTGGAAGCCATGACACAAGCAAAGAAAAAGAAGACAAAGGGATTGTTTCTCCAAAGAAAGGCATATATGCAGGCATGCACCGGAAAAACCATGTTAATTGGCAAAGGTTTATTTTGTGGGGGATCCTAAGATGTAGCTGTCACAGTGTGCTGCTAGGACTCTTTTTCCCTCCAGTGACAGAAAAATCAACTCAAATTGGAATGGAGTTAAAAAAATAAAAGATTTATTTTAATTCTGTGTATGTGTGTGGCTATGAACATGTTAGTGCGGGTGCCTCTGAAGACCAGTGGCATCTGATCTATGTGGAGATGGAGGGACAGACATTTGTAAGCCATCCAGTATGGATGCTGGTATCTGAACTAGGATCCTCTGGAAGAACAGTTTACGATCTTAACTGCTGAGTCATTTCTGTAGCCCCCGGCATAGAATTTTATTGGCATGTATAAGTCAGATAAACTTTGATTCATGGATTATCCATCTTACCAAGAAGTGAGATCCTAGTCTCTATAACTTGAATCTGCTTTGTTTTGGGATCATACACAGTTACCGGGTGTTTATCAGCAACTCAGAAATTTATGTCCAGGACAAAAAAGTGAGGGTCCTTTTCCAGCGTTCCCAGGGCTGTCTTGAGACTCAATAGGAACGACTGTATTAGGTCATCCTAATGTCTTATTAAGACCCAGAAGGGGAAAACTCCCTGAAAGATTATCTCCAGAGCTGAGGGACACCCCATTTAGATCACATTGACAATGGTAGGGTCAGCCTTCAATCAAAAATGAGGAAATCTCCAGAAGAAGAAAGAAGGCTGCAAATGCACCAGGCAAGTCCTGTGCACTGTAGGTAGGCACTAGGCTATGGTTGACTTTTTCAGAGATTCATAAACTCCAAAACCCAAACACCGCCTGAACAGCGGTCATGCAAAAGGATAACATTTATTCATCTTTTAGCTTGCAGCCCTCTAAAGAGCAAAGACTTACCTACTTACTTACTTACTTACTTACTTATTTACTTTTTGGGACAGGGATTTGTGGTAGCCTAGGCTATCCTCAAACTTGCTAAGTAGTTAAGTGTGGTCTTGAGGTCTTGATCATCCTTTCTCCCACGTTCGAGTTCTAGAATTTCAGGTGTGCACTACTCTGCTTGGTTTATGTGATGCAGGGGCTTCCTGCTTTCTGGGCAAGCACTATACAGAGTGGACCACATCTACGGCCCTGGTTTACCAAGATATAATAGGAAGTATGTGATATTCAACATGCAAACTTAAATAAGAAGCTGCTTTGAAGCTTCACAAACATTACTGTGTAAACAAATGTGGCAAAGGCTCTCTTAGGAAAGAGCAAACGGATACACAGTCACAAAGTATGTCATACAATTGGAGGTTTGGCAATATTAGACAGCAATATTAGACGGCAATAGTCTAGTCATCTATCTGATGTTTGAATTACCACTGGAAGACTCTAGTAAGAGGTTATTTAACTTAGACTTGAGATCTACAGTGAATGTTCTAACTTCAGCGCTGAAAGTCCTAGGTGAAATTCCTGTCTTGGTCTGCTGGCCACCAAAGGTACTATCTGAACAAAAGTTATAATAGGTTTGGGGTTTGGAGAGACATGACTCAGTGGCTGAGAGCATATCTATTGCATTTTCAGAGGACCCGAGCTTGGTTTCCAGTACCCACAATAGGCAGCACATAGCTGTCCGTAGCTTCAACTCCAAGGGATCCAACATCTTCTTCTGGCTCCACAGGAACTGTACTCACATACACAAACCTATATAAAGACAGACAGACAGATGGACAGACGGATGGACGGACACACACACACACACACACACACACACACACACGAGAAACAATAAGATAAAGTTCAAAAACAATTTAGGCTTAAAACAATCATTTCTCCCAGTTCTGGAGGCTGAGAAGTTTGGCAAGCAGGGAGCCATACTGGGGCGGGGGTGGGTGGGGTGGGGGGGTGGGGTGGGGTGGGGTGGGGTGGGGGGTGGAGGGTGGGGTGGGGCTCTTGTGGCATAGAGAAGGCTGCCTTACTTTCTCACTTTAAGAATACTAATCTCATCACAGGGCTTCACTTCTGTGACATCAGTCAAACCCAGTTATCCCCCTAAGGTCCCCACCCCACAGACTAGCATGTCTTCCGCATATGGATGAGGCTGGAGGGTGAAATGAACAAATCTTCAGTCCTTCAGTGATATCTGTAGACTTCTCTTACATTATCGAGTGCTTGTTGGTTATCTATGTAAAGACAGCTCACAGCAACTGGAAGACACGAGCATTGTCTATAGGCTCCTTATTTTTCACTTATAGTGAACTCTGATCTCTCTCTCTCTCTCTCTCTCTCTCTCTCTCTCTCTCTCTCTCTCTGTGTGTGTGTGTGTGTGTGTGTGTGTGTGTTTCCCCTCTGTGCTAGTCCAATGTCTTAGAGCCTCATGGGATAAATGTCATATATAGTGGGTATATTTACTCAGTCTGTATGTTCTTTTTGATGAAAATATCCAAGCCTTATAGCTAGGAGAACATTTCCCCTATTTTTAGCTTCTGCATCTGAGGTTTCTTTCTTGCCCAGTTGAATTAATAGTATGGAACGTGAGTTCAGTTTGAAGGGGTTTTCCTAATTCCTATTAATCTACCCATAAACTCAACAGATGGATTTGGGAGCTTGGCGCTGTGATCTTAGTGGGGTGGGTCACTGTGCGAAGTCTGCTCCATGTGGAACAGTTTTATTTTCAGTCTAAAGAGAGCATTAAACACGCGGAAGCATGCATTCTTCCTTCATAAGCCCCATTTGTCCTGCAGTCGGCAGATAAGTGAAGGGCTGTGGGGGCCAGCATTGCTGCAGCCTCTTCCTCTTTGTTTCCCAGGAAGACCCTTTGTGCAAGTGGCAAGGGCTCTTTTTGGGTATCCAAAATTCAACGCTACTTTGCTCTACTGGCAGAGAAGCCCCTGGCATAGATATTTAAGTGGTCCTCTCCAAACTGGGCAGGAGAGTGATGGGGCAAATGATGCCAAAGTATGGAGAGCACCTTCCATTTTGTGTGCTGTAAGCACAGGACTTCAAATTTTGGGTTGGAATGAACCTGTTGTAGCCGTTCTTTGAGCAGGAAGCAGGACTGGTATAGTGCAGCCATGCAGCCCTGGCAGCTTCTTCTGCCTTGCATGTAAGCCAGCCGATAAGAATCCACCTTCATTTCCCATCAGCAGGGTCCGGTACCCCAGAGGGAGAAGTGTAAACTAGCAAGAGAGTCAGGAGGTGGGCGTGGAGCTTGAGGCGTTTAGATCACAGAAAATCCCTAGGGAGAAGGAGGGAGCGGTAACACTTCAGGGAGAAATTCCACTCAAGTGGCGAAAGTATTGCTTGACGAGTTTGCTGATGTACAACAAGCCAGGAGAGTGCTAATGCAGAGAAACTGACTGGGGACAAGCGCTAGAACACAATAAAACACTAACTTGAAGTAACCTTGCTTGGACAGACAAACTTACATAATGCGGCCAGAGTTTTTTGTCAGTGCCAGTTATTGATGCATTTTCAGATGTCCTCTGCTTCCTGATTTTTTTTTTAATCGCAAGTAAAAGTAGGACACATGCTTGAGGAAATGCCATCAGAGGGATTCTGCTTTATATAGGGCAGTCTCAGAGGTGGCCGGGCAAGTACAGCTTCAGGGAGAATGGAGCAGACTTGTTGACTTGTTATCAGCCTCCTTCACAGTCCCATGTATCCTTTTCTGCTGTTAACTCAGGACCTAAGTCAATCCCAAGATTTAGGATGTAGATTAAGAATCTTTACCTTCCGTTCTTCCTTCTTTCCTTGCTTTTTTCCTTCTTCTTTTAAATTGTTTGTTCCTCCTCTTACCTACAGTTACTCACAAAACATTCCTTTATATGTCAGGAGCTGTGCTTGGCTTTATGCATCCAGTGACAGGCACAGATGCATGTAAGCTGAAGTCTCCATGGAGTCCACAACCATGGAACAAGGAGGCTAGCTGAGTCTACATAGCGGGGTTCAAGTTTGAAGACAGCCTGGTCTACACAGTGAGATCGTGTCTAAATAAAAGAAAAAGGAATGGAAGGGGAAGGAAAGGAAAGGGGAGGAAATGAAAGGGAAGAGAAGGAAATATAAACTTTGATGAGTGGAAGCTGCATTTATTTGTGGTCATCAGGTGTTGAGAAAATGCTTGGTTACTGTATCAAATTAGCAAAATGGCCATAGGTTCTTGTGTAGGGACTGTGATCCCCACATCCACGTGCTCTTGTCTAGGTTATCAGTACAGGGAATTGCACCCCAGTCTAGCAGAGCTTAAGTCCAATCAGACAATTATTGGTCACTCAAACATTAGTTCCACTCTAGCACCCTTGGGAGTATCTTGCCTGACTGCTTGTTACTGTAGTTTGCAGGACTTACAGCAAATTTGGTCTGTGATAAATTTCCTCCCCTTGCAGCAGCTTTGCATAGCACTTGACAATATGAGGATACTTAGGATTCGACTATTCTTTCTATAAAGAAAGTACCATGGCCAAACATTTTTAAAAAATGATTTTTTCCTTACTCTTAAGAATTTCATATGACCACACCCAATCTTTGGCTGTACAAAAAGTCTTCTTGATGTTTATGTCACAACTAAAATTCAATGTTGAAATAACTTCTGACCATGATAAATTCTTCTGATCCAATCACAAAATCCCATTCTTGTCAAATTTGGTCTGAGGCTTATTATATATTGTTAGTAATAAAAACATCAATGAAAATGCAGTGTTCTTCCATTCTTATGAATGTAAAACACATCTAAATTAATTTAAATAATGATAACTCATGTACATTTTTATTTTCATGCTATTTCATGGTTTTCACAGTAATTATAGGTTATGAGACTTTGTTACTGAATCTTGGGTTTGGAAAGTAGGAAGTCAGCAGAAAAATAGGTAATAAATAATTCCAACATGTCCAGGAAATTATTCATTAAAGATGCCTTTCTTTTGTTGTTTCAGGTGTTTTTAGATTTGTTTATTTTATGTGTATGAATATCTTGTTTGCATGTATGTATGTGCAGCACATCTGTGTCTGGTCCTGACAGAGGTCAGAAGAGGACTTCAGAGTTTCTGAAACAGGGGTTGCTGACAGTTGTGGGTTGGGACTTGAACCTGGGTCTTCAGCAAGAGCAAATGTTTTTTAATTAATTTATTTTTCTCATATGGTACACCATGACAGCAGTTCCCCGCTCCACTCCTCCCAATGCCCACCCTTTCCCCCCACCCTCCATTTCCCTTCAGGAATGAGCAGGCCTCCCAGGGATATCAACTGAACATGGCGTAACAAGATACACTAAGACTAGACGAGGCCTCAAGTCAAGGCTGGGTGAGTCAACCCAGTAAGAGAAAAAAGAGTCTCAAAAGTAGGCGAAAGAGTCAGAGATACCTTCACTTCCACTGTTAAGAGTCACACAAAAATATCAAGCTAACAACCATAACATATGTACAGATGCGTGCAGGCTCCATGATTGTACTCCAGTAAGAACAAGTGATTTAACCACTATACCATCTCTTTATCTGTGAAGTTTACTTTCCTAATCTATTTTTTTCTATTAGTATTAGAAAATAATATTTCTGAGGAAATTTTATATATGATACTTGCCATTTAGTATTATTTTCATTGCTTAATTTTTTTGTGATGTTTGGTTTGTGGTCTGTGTGTGAGCACGTGGTACATATCTGGGGTCTGTCTTCTCTCCTTCCACCACATGGGTCTGGGGGTCAAACCCACATTCTCAGACTTAGTCACAGGAGCCGTTTCTCACCGAGCTACTTTACTTGTTTTGCTATTCAGTTTTAGACAAATAGGGAATTTGCTTATAGTTTGGTGATCTCCATCAGACTTCTTTTTCCAAGCAGAAGAGTTTTCTGGAATCAGATTTTCAGCTTGTTAGTCTGTGATTTGCAAAAACAGAGCGTTTCCCGTGCTTCCTCAAATCCTTCTTGGTGGCTGATCCTCATGTGGCTCACGACAACCCGTGTCTGAGCAAGGGCCTGTGAACAGGTGGATGTAAAAGTTTCCTTTTTCTGGCAGTCTAAGCTCAGTTTCTCTTCATGCAAATGTGATGCACATGATTAGAGTGATATCATTTTATTAAAACTCCTCTCATAATCTGCCTCTAAAAGGCCTTCTGTTTCCATCACAGCTAGGTTATTGATGCTAAATAGTTCAGCAAATTGGGTTGTTGAAGCGCATCTGCCATGCATTATTCATTAAGTATCTCTTTCACAAATCATAGCTGTCTGTTACCTAAGCCTGCAATCCCAGCCGCATCGCTTCTTGGGGAGTTGGCTTCTTTTGTGAGCCAAGAAATGGAGTCACAGGCACATCCATCAGGAAACACTTGGTTACACTGTTGTCTTTGAAATGGAGGGCATGATGGGGGAAAAGGTTTAATTAATGTTCTACAGTAATGTGTCTGTTTATAAAGAAATAATGTACTATAAAATTAAGCTACGTATAGTGAATGTACCTCCTAATGGCAAGGCTGGCATTTTAAGTGATCAGTAAATCACTTAAATATTAAGACTTTCTTGAACAAGAGTAATAAAGGGAGACATTTGGAAATGGTTGGGACCAGCACATACAATTATCCACTAAATAAAACATTTTTATTGTGATCATCGTGCTAATCACATTGTAGAATGGTCTGATCAGGAAATGTGAGAAATTGTATGTGAATATTTTAAAATCTCTGACATGATTTACATCTGTATCAGAGTGGAAACTCCAAGTATTTAAATCAGCACATACTTTTGTTCAGGGGACAGTCTGCTTTCCTGAGCTTAGGCTGTTTGTGAACCTGGCAAAACTGCATGGTGCCCTGGCCACACCCTTTCTGGTTGAGATCATGACATTTAAAAGCAGAGTTTCTCCCTGTTTCCCACTACAGGGTTATTTGCTAGCTCCTTAGAGGTCTCTATCCTCAGTGCTGTTTTGCACCCCTCAACAGGACAGGTCAATGTTCCATTTCGAGCTTCGTGCACCACAGTGAATCTTATGTGACCACTTTGGCCTTCCTCTTTAGCAGGTGCTATTTCATCATGCAGAAGAATGACATCTGGAGCTGAGCAGCAAGCCTTAATGCTGTCTATCTGACTCCTGAAACTAAAATTTCCTCCACGTCCCGCTTTCCTTTGATTTTGCCAAGCAAACGCAGTGAACAGTGGGTCTGTACTGCTCTCCTCCAAAGGTATAGGCATTTCCCCTTGAGCTCTTACTCTAGGGCAATCTGATTTAACCCAGCAATATTTTCTTCTTTAAATGTTTTAAAGAACATTTAAAATGTTCTTTAATGTTTTAAAGAAACTGTCATGTGGATTCCCCAGTCCTGACAATTAGAAGACAAAACTGACAGACACCAAATGATTAACCTGCTCTTATTAAAAACAAACAAATAAAATTTTGAACTCTTCAGCCCTTGCATATTCTGTATGATTAAAGAGTTCTGCAAATTGGAAATAATTTGTATGGGAAGCGATAGGCTAATGGTAATACACCAAAAATGCTATTGAAAGCATCCATTTGTATTTAATCTTTTTACTAGACTAGTATTGTAAGATAGATTGTTTGGAGGGGGGGTTGTAAAGCCAAATTGTAAATGCCAAGATGTTGTGCTTAATGGGTTGTGGTCTCCAAATCCCAGATCTCCACTGATAAAAATTTGTCAGGTTGGGAAGTGAAATGAGGGTTTAATGAGGGTAAAATTTAATCTAAGAAATGGAAGTGCTGGTCTTCTTAAATACAGAGAAATTAATCGACTGAAAAGGCACAAACAGTTTCACAGTAACACTAATTGATTTCCATAAAGGGGAAGATCAAGGCTGGTTGGAGGTACTTCAGCATGCTGAACCATGGCCCGACTGGCTTGCAGAATTTGGGAATGCCTTGCCATTCCCATCCCAGAAACTTTGTGTTAGTTTACACTACTGTTAAAGCCCAGTAGCAAAGGGTTTTTTCCCATGGTTTAAAAGTCACAAACGTTTATTTAAATGGATAGAACATGTATAACCAGGGTATCTCTAACTGTGACCTTGAGTCATAAGGACATTTCTGCTGGTAAGAGACTCAGATTTTAATCAATAGGAAAAGCCTACAGCTGATTTTCTGCTCTAAATTCTGATTATTTTTCCCTTCTAGTGTAAGTTAAAATCTCTAAGATGTCTTATTAGAATTTAGTTATGAACTTAAGCCAGTTGCCAGGAGCAACCAGACAGAGGCAGTTAATTAATTAACCTCTGTCATTGTGTGAGGATGAAAGCACCGAGTCTAGGTATATCGTCCCTTGTCATGTTGTCATGACAAAAATGTCTGCCAAAATCAATTGAAGGAAATTAAGCTTTGTTTCGACTCCTTGGTGATAGAGAAGTCATGGTGGCCGGAAGCTGAGACAACTGGTCACATATATCTGCCGTCAGGAAGCAGAGAGAGGGACCGGTCTGCTCAGCTCCGTTTCTCACTCTCCCACTCTCCTTCTCTCTTCTCTTTAAGAGAGAATGTTACTATAGAGCTTGGGATAGCCTAAAACTCACTATGTAGAACTGGTCTTGAATTAATAGAGATCTTCCTACTTCTGCCTTGAAAATGCTGAGATTAAAGTCACATACCATTATGTTGGCAAAGGTGAATCACAGACTGGCCTGGAATTCATGATTCTTGTGCCTTATATAGTACATTACCAAAACTAGCTCCTTGATTTTTTTTTATTGTCTTCAGGACCTTAGCCTATGAAGTGGTGCCACCCATATTTAGGGTTCATCTTTTTCAAAATAATATAATCTAGAAACTTT